>CM068957.1:98835452-98861516 GCA_035128595.1 Eptatretus atami | reverse complement strand
GTCCTGGCGATCACCCTTCCCTTTCCAGAGAGGGCCAACAAGGCCCCTCTTCCAGGCATTTGGGATGATGCCTGTGTTCCAGGCAGAGCACAGAACTGCATGCAACAACATGAGCACAGCATTTCCAGAAGCCTTGAGAAGTTCAGCATGGATGCCACAGATCCCTGGAGCTTTACCCCATTTCAACCAATTCGCCGCAGCCTGTGTTTCCACAAATGAAGGTGGACCACAGTTGATTGGAGGGTCAGCAATTGGGATAGCAACACCCCTGACATCCAACTCAACAGCTCGTGGACCAGCCTGGTACAGCCGCTCAAAGTAACCGGCCTCGCGGGCCTTCACTTCTGACTCCTCTGTCAAGAACCCACCACCCTCCGCTCTAAATGCGGTACGAAGGACGGGCATGGAGGAACGCAACGCGCGAATTCCTCGGTAAGCAGGACGAGAATCACTTGACCACAGGTGATGCTCGACCCCCTCACAGATTTTTCGCACATCGACCTCCTTGTCCACCCTCAGCGCACGTACAATTTTACGCCTCAACTCCCTTAACAGCTCAGCTCTGCCATTAAGCCTGGCCCTGCGAACGATGATCAATGGTATCCAGTGTCCCTTGAGAGACAAAATTCTTCTTCGCCCGATGGTGAGTTCCAAAACATCCACCGGCAACATCAAGAATGCTGGTCTTGAAGGCACTCCACAACTCTTCAGGATTCCCAAAAGCACCCAGACCCCACAAATCCCCACTCAGCCTGTTCGCAAACTCCTCAGCTACCGTCTCATCTTTGAGCTTGCCAACATCCAGCCTAAGATGGGATGGTGCCATTGTACTGGATTTAAGCTGCAATTTCAGATTTGCTACGACAAGCCTGTGGTTGGTATTGAGGAACTGAGCACTCTGATAGACTCAGCAGTTCTGAATTATCCTCCCTTGACCATCAATGAGCACATGGTCAATCTCCTTTGCCACACCACCAGCATTGTAATACCAAGTCCAGCGATGAGCCTGTGAGTACTGAAACCATGAACCAGCCACCCGAAGTCCACAACTTCTTGCCTAGTCAAGGAACTTAGTGCTATTCTGGTTCACAGTTGCAGACTCATGGGGACCAACGCATGTCTCATAACCATCCCTATCAGTGCCAGTCGATGCATTTAAATCCCCCAATACAATAAGAGTATCTCGCCTGGGGCACTGATCAACCACAGACTCCATCGACCGTGGCATAGAATGCGTCCTTCACAGTGAGATCACTCGCCTCAATCGGAGCATATACAGAGACCAAGGAAACGACACCGAAGGAATGATGAATCCTTAGTCTCATAATACGCTCGTTGACCAGTGTTACCTCAATTATCATTGGAGTCAGCTTAATGGACATAGCTACAAAACTCCTTGGGCATGGTAACCATCAGAGCGACCAGACCAAGTAGATGTAACCTCCGCCATGATCTCGCCACGATCCGGTCACCGAACTCAGAGAGTGCTGCAATACGATGTTCAAACGCTTGAGCTCAGATGATAACAGAGACAGGTGATCATCCTCTCTTCGGGAAAGGACGTACCAGGCACCCACCCAAAAGGGACCGCCTCAGGTTAACCCAAGGAGACCGCCGTCTGGTGGACGACACCTCAGCACCACCCCGACACACACTATCGCAGTCTGACCCGTGAAGGTTACCCTGTGGTTTTCCTCCTATTATCAAAGAGTGGGGGTCCCGAAGGCTTTGTCCCAATCCCGTCATCCAGTGAGCTGCCCTGCGGAGGGCAGCTGCACAGGAGGTACTCCCATGGAGTGGGTTTTCAATTTTCTTTCTGTTTTTCTTGTGTTTTGTGGAGTGAAGGGTTTTATGGTGGCCAGAATGCAAATCCTGCCACGAACCTCCTAAAAATAAAAAATAAAAACGAACCCAACTGCAGGAGGACATCCGCAGACACAGTTGGGCACTATATAGGGATGGCCATTGGCTCACAAGGAGCTCCTCTGCCCTCTGACAGGTTTTGTTTTTAATCCTGCTGGGTGTCCATATGATACACCCTCCCCACCAGAAAACCTGGTGGGGTATACGGTTAAGTTGCCAACAATCCGACCATGAAACAGGTTCCTTTTCCATTTGTCCTCCTGCGCACACAACACTTCCAACCTCCTCTGTATCATATGCATCATCTCCACCAACTTGATCCCCCCCCCACCATTGATCCCACATTCAAACTACCTCGCCGGCGGATCTCACTTATAAACCACTGCCCGCTTGGCAGAGCTAGTACCATCTGGATGAATTTGGGATATTCAGGTCATCAATCAGCAATGCTGCTTGGGTTGACCTGCTGGACCTACAACACTCGCTTGCTGTCCTTTTCCTGTGTGCATATCTACATAGCGGATTTCCCAAAATTTATTGATGAGAAGAAACTGTGCTCCAAAGTTTAGTGTTAACACTGTGGCAATTAGAAGTTGAAACAATAAATGTTGACATCTAGGTACACTGCTCGCACGATATTATATGGTAGGGGTTAAGGGTAAAATCACTTTGTCTTGTCTGTGAAAGTTAGAGGATCCTCCCACCATAAATTGTACTTCCACTGGGACGTTATGCTTCCTTTGTAAAGAGGTGTTTCTCATCATAAAATTTTCAATTCTATTTTACAAAATAACTAAGTCCCCAACCTTTTGGGTGGAATGAGGAATTGATCTGTGTAATCTGTAAGTGTAAATATGAAAGCGTTTTTGAAATATCACGTGCAAAGGCCAAGTTTCCGAGATTGTTGCCAAGGCAACAGAATTCAGCCAATCGCCGCTGTGATCTCATCAGGTTGTGATCATGCCATGAGGAATAGATATCTGCCAGAAGAAAGCTAAATGTTCAAAGGTTTTTGAAATAATGTGTACACAAAAGTACATGGACAGATGATCGGTCGGTCGGTCGGACGGAGATAATTTGACACAACGCCATGATCTCTACTCGACCTTGGCGGAGGGGCGGTGGACAAAAATATCATATCTCAACCAGGCCACAATGTGTTTCACACCGAATACCTACTATGAAATGGCTGACATATTTTGAACGAGCCAAGTCCTTCAACAAATCACATACTTTGGGTTTTGCACTAACAACTATCTTTGGGTTTAAGATCAACAAAAGCCAAACCACCATCGATCGTTTTACTCACATGGGCCTATCACTTAAACCTATGCAAGTAGAATAAAGATTTTAATCGGGAATAGAAAATCCAGACACAGTTAAGAATCATATTTTTTGAAAGGATAATCCTGAGATGATGTGTCACCTGTTCAAGCAATCGTTTATCCTCTCTGAGCTGCTGCACTTCAGAGGAAGCTTCCTGTCGGACGTTTACTGCTTCCGCATCCCGAGCAGCCGCAAGCACCTCCACCGCATCCCTGGAAGATAATGATCAGCAACCATTGGTGAGTGCTCAAAACAAAAGGAATGCATCGAGATGCAGTGCTAACACCAACACCAACACAGGTGCAATGAGGAACAGCAAGGTGGCCTCATTATTCACAAATGTACATGTGATTGTGCCAGACCTAAATTTTGGGTGCTTGCTATAGTTAAGCAAATATGTCATGATTTTTATGTGGATATCCCACCTCCCCCTCCCACAAAGAAAACTTTAACCACAAAGAGAATACTTTAATTACAGCCTTAAACTTCCAAACGAGCAGAGAAGGCTCGAAGCTGCCATGTCTTGTCTATTCTTGCCGTACCCCAAAAAAATGCAGCACGAACCATACTTTTAAAATGCCGTAGCTGACGCACCTTTCGTGGGCATGGAAGCAATTACAAAGCGCTCTGCCAGAAACCCAGACAGGAAAGGCATTTACAAGTCTCCGCGCTTGACGCCTTGGCTGGAATTGTTATGAAGCGCAATAACGAAAAAACGAGCAGCAATCGGCACTACTCACCGTGTCTGTCAGCCAAGCACGCGCGCACACTTCCATCTATCATCAAATTACTCACACGACAACCGACGAGATGGCTTCATTCCTTGTAGGAAATTAGCACGAATGCACTATTTCACATTTGTAAATCTTGGCGGCAAAGAACTGCACGGCCCAAGTACTGCATTCCTCATGTGTGGGAGCCCTGTTGCGGACAGGCACTCTCTTGGGTATGCTTACGATCAAAGTCATTACAGGAGCCTTTATCGAAGAACTTCAGCACCAAAGGGGAAAAACAATGCAGATCTGCGGTGCAGGCCAACTTTAAAATGTCTGATGTGAGTGTACAAACATTTTGGACGGTTCGTAATGCCCCAAAGATCTCAACTATAGTCGATCTGATGTCGTTTGTGGCAAATGTAATAAATTAGTCGAGCCATGTGGGTTTACTTAAAGGGTCAAACGCATTACCATTGAGCGACGACTGATCAAAGTAGAGCTGACATGAAACAGACCATCCCTGCCAATCGCTCAATCACGGCTAGGAGATTAAGAATTTGTTTCCATGTGGCATGCGGCGGTGATCCCAGGCCACAGGTAGGTGCGAGCTCGCCTTCCACGCAGAGATAATCGCGATCAATTTGCGAGGCCATCACTTCTTGTTTGAATGCGCACAACACAACCACAGATAAGGCGAAACACAAGGCATGTGCTGTCCCAATACATTATGAAGAATAATTTGCTAACATGTGTTGTTTAAAAAAAAAGAAAGCTTTTTGTCCTTCAGTTGTGCACATTTTTATACTTAAAAGCAATTATCTTAAGCTCTCCATGTGCAATTGTTCCCTGACGTGTATGTGGAGTCACATGTGGAGACGATTTAAAAGAGCTGATTAAATACATTAAATTACCTATAGCATCCCAAGAGGTCAGCTGTTGCACACTTATATTACAGCACATTACTGTAACTCTCAATTTCTCTGTTCCGGACTCAATGAGCCGTGCGAGGGTTAAGACGAGTTCTGGCATATGTCAGTGGACTCAAAAGAGAGGCCTCTGTCAAATGTAAACCTCACAGTAAGGCAACGGCGAGCCAGCTGTAGTCGTAGAGTAATCAGATATACACACAGCAGCTCAGGCAGCATGGGTTAGGGAAGGATGTGGAGAAACGTGTACCCTTACTGAAGCAAGCCATGTACGTTTAAATTCACCTTTCATACACCTTAGTAGATGTGCGCGGTTTATGAATCGGAGAGAGAGAGAGAGAAAAACGTGATTTTTTTTCTTCCAGTTTTGCTCCACAATATTCTTCACTTGGAGACCAGATCGATGAGCAGAAAAAAAATAACCTTCCAGAAAATTTAATCAAAATATTTTTTAAAGTGATCAAAGGCTCGTCGAGATGCTCATACCTTCGCCATATGGAGTACTAGATCATAAAGAAAGAAACAAAATGCACTTTAAAATAAATATCAAGACCTGAGCAGGCAAATCAACAGTACATGGGATTTGAACGTTGAATCTCAGCATCACAAGCCATGTCCTCAGATGGGAGTAATAGCAGTATTAAGATTTAAAAAGGAAACCCCAAGATGTACTGTGCAAAGGTAGAAAATAATAATTTCTCTTATACTGAGAGCCACCTACAGATGCAGCAGATCTGCTCTTCTCCACCAGGTGGAACAACATGTTTAACGAGATAGAAGGTCTCAGATAACTATATCACCTGGCAGTACCTCCTTTACACCACCAAGTGATAAAGGAGGAACCCAAATCAAAGGCAAGAAATTATACTTACACACACATAACTAAGCAGAGATAAACAATGTCCTTGTATTTTGAACAAGTTACAAAAAAAAAAAACAAAGGAGGCCAACGAGATTACGGCAATAAACCTGAGACAGAAAGACAGACAGAGCCTGTACCAACTGAACAGATTTGATTAACAGAAAATGAAAACCCGAGTTGAGAAAATTCGAAACAAGTAAAAATCGAGAATGTTCTCGAAGTCTCAAAGCATGAACATGCAATTAAATAACACGAGTGAACTGTCAAAAACACTTACGAAGCTTTCAGCAAAAGCTCCTTCTTCTCCTTCAGCTCCCGCCGAAGGCTTTCCGCCTCCACCTTGAGCTCAATGTTCTAGGGGGAAAACAGGGGCACAAAAGGCTTGCACTCGAAGGCCCGTGTGACACGACGAACGTGATGGCGGAACGGTGCCAAGCTAAGATGGCACAGGACGCTCCATTTCAAAAGTTTACTCTATTTAAAGCACAGCAGCTGTTGTCCTGCTGTCAACCAGAAGACACGAGCGTCAGATACAGGAGACAGCGATCCATAAAGGGACAACAGATCGGACTGCACCCCTCCAAACAAAACCTTTCGGCACCCGTGGCCATTCCGGCGATGGCAGGGACATGCAAATGTCGCACAGCTGCCTTTGCGTGCAGGAAATGTTCACACCCAAATTACATACATAATTTTCTTGGATTCTAGGAGCCTGTTGTAAACAAGTACATCAGGCAATGCGAAAGGAGGCCAAGAAAAAGGGGACTTTCGAGATTTAATAAGGGAATGGATAATTCAAAGATGACCTGCGTTTTTAGCATCTTCACTCAAGGGAATGCCAGGATCTCAAATATTCGGCCGTACCAACCATTCCAGGTTTCTGTTGGTGGTAAACCAAGAAAGAAAGGCTTCCAAAATTTTTTTTTAAATCCCCATCGATAACAATTGTTGGATGCGCAGAGTTTTCAAAACGAGTGCCCAGAATAGCAACTAACACAAAAACAACACGTGTCAGCAATTTTGCATCATTAGAAACATAGCAAATAGTGAGGAATTAACTTTCTTTGCCAAGATAATTCATCAGTCGATATTGCAACGGGCCATACTCACCAATTCATTTTAGATCTGCGTCAACAAGCAGACCGAGCGTTGGATGTTACAGGAATGGGGAGAAAGCCAATAAAACTAATCCAGCACTTTGGATTACAAGTACAAGGCCCAGATGGATAACCAACCCAGAGGTTTCGAGGATCATACAGGGCAGACGTTCACCAAAGGCGAGATGAGGAAAGCTACCCTTTCAAAAGCAGGCAACAATTAGAGACACAGGGTCCATTAATTCACAGCAAACGCATGGGCGCATGTGGGGCAAGGCCGGAACGCATTTCATCCCCACTGGAGCTATCGACGGGATTGGAGCAAGATCCAGTACACTTTTGATGAATTGCCTTAATGCCTCTCCTTCATGTTCAAACGATGTATATGAGCACCCTCATCAATCAGTCCCTGTTAGAGCAACTATGCTGTCAACAGAAAAAAAAGTCCAGGGTTTTACGGTAGCATTACACCAGACCTCACTCATAACACTTGTGGGAAACATTTCCAGTGGAGGGCCGAAGCTCAAACCTTGATATTATTAACCTTTGACTCAAACACCACAACACCAGGCTTAAACTGCAAGAGAACTCGTTATAAAAGTAAGAATGGCATCATGTGATTATAACACGAGGGATTCCGTTTGGGTCTTTAACACCTCGCTCATCTACCCATTTAGTGAGCGGACATGCCATGACCCTTCCCCCCCCCCCCACACCTTCCTCACCGTTCTGTAGACATCCTGCAAGTCCTCCTCACAGCCACGTTGCACTCGCTCCTCGAGAAGTAAATGCGCAGCTTGAGGCTGAAGTTCTCCTTTTTGAGGCAGCAATTTGCTGGGTGAGGGAACGTGAACAGAATGACATATCGTGGATTGTGGGACCGCCATCACAGGGCACACTCCACACACCTGACCACCTGGCCTCGCCGTCGCTCTGCCGATGACGATAGCATGCCCAACGACGTTCTCGAGTCAATGTGCTACTTGCCAATGTGCCGTGCCACCTCGGTAGACGATGTTTATTTTAATCGCACAGCATGGGAGAAACTGTAGCTGCCCTTTAGTAGGCGGGTCATGTTTCGGCACATTTGATAAACAAGCGTGTGACCATAAGCTTTGTGGCAAGTGCAAGCACAATTGGAAACCAGGAATAACTGATAAATAATGGTGTCATTCAGAATTTGGTGTTTACTGAAGGGCAAATAAATTGCATTAATAATTCAAGCATACATTCAAGAACTAGATTCAATCATACTCATCAACTAACAATCTTATGTATACTCAAAACTTTCAACTAACAAGTTCGAATATAAAACCTGCATCAATAAAAGGACGTTTCCCATCTCTCTCACCACTTCGGGCATCATCACAAACCTCGTAGACATACATAACATTGCCTTACAATTCAGGTTAACGCATCAAAATTTTTTTCCAACTTTTGTTCCATTGGGCCCTGTCAAAAGTCGACCTTTGTCGAAGTGTTTGCCGTGCCAGATGACGTCACAAAATTCCGATAGGTGGCGCTTCAAGCCCAACCATCACAGCACTGTTGTGGTCTCCATTTATTCCGTTCATTGTGGGGTTGGTGTTGTTATTGTTGTTGTTTGGCGCTACCGTCCTATCAAACACCATTCCATTCCATCAGACTGGGCATCCTCCGTTGATCTAAGTCTTTCCTTGAAAATCAGAACTACTCACAGTCTGCAAGGTCTTTGTCTGTAGCTCAATGGAGTACAGCTCTCCACTAGGGGCTGGTGCCTCAACTTTACATCTGTCTCTCCTGGATTCTGTGGAATGTAAAGCTCTCAACATTATTAGAATCTCCCATGATTAGGCCAAGGCACACGGTCTGTTGCTTTACATCGCAAGGTCGGTGGTGTCTGTTTTTTACCACCTCGTCTCCAATATTTCTCCCTCTGCTCTCTGTCCTCTGACCCTCCTTATCTACTCCAAGACACACCTACTCTTCCAGTAATTCTCTCCTGGTTAAATTTCCAAAATGCAGGCTGACTGCACAACTCAACTCTTTTAATCCTCACTTCTCGTCTGTGGAAGCACCTTCCAGAGGCTGTTCTGTGTCACTCTTCCCTCCAGGGCATCAAGTAAGCAGTACAGCACCATCTCTCGTCATCTCTTATCCTACCCCATGATCTTTATTACTTCCTTTAACCTTTCCTAACCCAACCATCTTACTTGCTAGTTTAAGTGTTTCCTCCTCCCAACCCCTCTCCCCAACCCCTCTCCTCTTATCCTGCTCATTCATTCCCATGATGTTTGTCCCACTGTCAGGTCTCCCTTGCTCTTCCATAAGCCTCGCTCCTGTAAAAAGCGAGAAAAAAAAAGATCACCCATCCTTGAAAGCTATATCCGCTCGTTCTTTAAAAAGAAAAGGAAAAAGAAACAGCACGACTACAATGTTCATTATACGTTTTACTTCTTAAGTAAGAAATTATGACTGTTCAGCAATAATTTATAGGGCTGTTTAAGACCATATCACTTCCTGCCTGAGCGACCCTGTTTACAGCAGAAACTGAAGGATGACTCGCACACGTGATCAGGAGAAATACCGAGAATAGGGAACACTAGAAACAAGCAGACCTGAAACGTGATGCAAACAAACAACCCGAATGAAAAAGATGGGAGGAGAAAAACAACAAGAAGAAGAATACAGAAACTTGCATTTTATTATAATTATAAAACATTTCAATACAAATGCCATTAATTATAACACTATAGGGACAAACAATGAAATGCGATTGAAAGACGGGGATGTGACCAATATGTCCGACAGACATCATGCATGTTAAGAATCTCAAAGTAAATACGCCATCAACTTCAGCAAATAAGATTACACTGGAAAAGACCGCGTGCCGGGTCAAAGATT
Organism: Eptatretus atami; assembly: GCA_035128595.1. Lineage (NCBI taxonomy): Eukaryota > Metazoa > Chordata > Myxini > Myxiniformes > Myxinidae > Eptatretus > Eptatretus atami. The sequence goes on along the minus strand of CM068957.1, from coordinate 98,851,843 downwards.
CCGAGTCCAAGTCCACCCATCCTGTGCCTGAGACCAGTAAAACTGGGCCTCAGGCCCAGCATTACTGATGCAGATGTTAAGCCACATCAACATCACAGCTTTCATGGAAGATATTCAACATTTTTTGTGAAATGGCCAAAATATTGCCAAAACCTGAACAAACACACAAGTCTTTCTTAAATCTTTCTTGAATACAAATGTAGTTGTACGTATTTATTACTCAGCAAGTCTGAACAAGTTTAATATTGACACACGATGCTGTTCTTCCCCGGCACCGCAAATAATTAAACAACAACTGGAGCACTATTTTTGAAGGACCAAAAGTCACTTCACTGATTGGGCTTCGAGCGAGGCACCTTGTCCCCAACAGAGCAGTTTCAAGTTCCCTTCATACACTAAGCTGCACCGTTTCAAAGCCCACGATAATCTTCTGTAATGAGATTTTCTCAATCGGTGGAGAGAGATTCAAAGCTCAAATGCACCAAAAATAATTTTTAAAATGAATTATTTTTCCTCGCAGCATGTTCTGACCACCCTCCAATCAAAGAGATGAAGAGAATAATAAAAAAAAAGAATCCCAACAGCAGGGTGCAAAGCAATATTGTAGAGTGCAAATAGCTCACATTTCACAAACGGCTCTGAAAAATGTGGAATCTGTAATCGTGCTCAACTCGACCCCAAGCACGGATCATGAAACACTTCTAAAGTAGATATCTCGAGTTCACTGAACATTAGGATTTCCTGAAAAACAACCTTCGAGTTGCTTTCCCTTTTGAGTGTACCGTTAAACAGCAAGCCAGTCAGACATTACTTTGGGGATGCTTGGGGGAGGAGGGTTAGGAAGTGCCGGTAGAGTTGGTGGTAGTAATATTCTGCTCAAACCCTCTGCTTGTTTGTTTGACACAATTCTGCTCACGGTGCACCTCTCACCGAACAACAGCGTGGACAGTGTGATCAGCTGTTGCGTTTTTGACGAAATATAACTGTACTGTTAATTTTAGAAAGATATTTGGTGAATTGTTTTTTGTGCACCATCCCGATGAATGCCAGTGACATAAAAAACCAAACAAACAAAAAAACATTAAAGCAGAAAATACGATAGCAGGTTCACATATGCGCGACACTTAGTAGAGCAGATACCATTGCCAGGATGAACAGTTTATGTTTTCTGTTCCACCGAGAGGCCATAACTGCATCCGGACCTTAACCAAAATCTAATCGGCTTGTTGTTGTCACCAATCTAATTCATCCACCAAGTTTCGTCCGAATCCGTCCGAAAAATATCGTTTTTGGCCCCATCTCTCAATGGGGACAAAATCACTTAAAAAAATTATAGCATCTGGATCTTCACTAAAATCTAATAAATTCGTTCTCGACACACACACAACCTGTCCACAAATTTTTCTAAGAAACCGTCCATGACGTTTTGAGATATCCTGCTCACAGACAAAACAAACAGATAGGCAGGGGCGAAAACATAACCTCTGTACACCTTCGGTGGCAGAGATAATAAAGTGAAAAAGGAAAAAATGAAACAAATACTATTTTAGCATATTCTATGAGAGTTTACCAAAACATTATTGCTATTATTATTATCTCACCTGGACTTTGGTCAGGTGAGCTTATGTAATCGAGCAGTGTCCATAGGTGAGAGTGAGTCAGTGAGTCAATCAGTCAGTCCATAAAAAAACTTCAATCATTATCGGTTGAACCAAACAAAAAAAAAATTAGATTAAATTTAACCACAACCTTCATCAGCCGTGATGTACCAAAGTGTATCAACCGCATCAAAATCAGCACTCATTGAAGGGGTCTTTGGGGAGGGCTTTGACCCCCCCCCCCCAAAAATAGGTATTTGCTCTCTTCTTCAAGATTACACACATGATTTTGATTAAACTTGACACAACATTCATAACCAGTGATGTACCAAAGTGTACGACCGCATCAAAATCTGCACTCATTGAAGGGGTCTTTGGGGAGGAGGCTTTGACCCCCCCCCCCCCCAAAAAATAGGTATTTGCTCTCTTTCAAGATTACACACATGATTTTGATTAAACTTGACCACAACCTTCATAACCAGTGATGTACCAAAGTGTATCGACGGCATCAAAATGTGTGCTCAATTAAGGGGTTCTACAGTGGGGTGGGTTGATCCCTAAAAATAGGTATTTGCTGTCTCCTCCAAAACTACGTAAACGATTTTGATGAAACTTGACCACAACATTCACCACCCGTGATGAACCAGTGTATCGACCACATCAAAATCTGTGCTCATTAAGAGCGTTTACAGGGGGTGTGGGGGGGGGGGGGTTAGACGCCCCGAAATATGTACTTGCTCTCTTCCCTGAGACTACAAATGCGATTTTGATGAAACTTGGCCATAACCTTCATCACCAGCTATGCACCAAAGCGTATCGACTGCATCGAAATCTATGCTTATGAATGGAGTCAATGGGGAAGGGGGGGGGGGTTGACCACTCAAAAAAGGTGTTTTCTTCACTGAAACTACAGGCATGATTTCAATGAAAGTTGACCACAACCTTCATCACCCATGACGTACCAAAGTGTATTGACCACGTCAAAATCTGCGCTCATTAAGGGGGACTATGGGGTGGGGTTTGACCCCCCAAAATAGGTATTTGCTCTCTTCTCCAAAACAGGACTTCAATGAAATTTGACCACAACCTTCATCACCCGTGATGTACCAAAGTTTATTGACTGCTTAAAAAAAAAATCTGCGTGCATTATGGGGGTGTATGTGGGGGTTTATGACACCCCACCCCCCCCAAAAAAAACAAAACAGAATTCCTCCTCCCACAGAGCATCCCTGTCTCCTTAGTCTATCTCCCGTTATTGTCTCCTCACTTTTGAAACGCCTGAAAACTCACCGGCGGCGGAGTTGCACTTCACATCAAGAACTCAATTTCTCACTGACCATGTACTGATGTTACACCTCCCATTCCACAGGAATACCTCTGGCTGCGACTTCCCCTCAGCTCACACCTCTTGTTCATGTGTGTTGTACTGTCCTAACAGTGACGACTCCATTTACATCTATCTCTCAAACAACATGGATGACTTTTAAGCACTCATCCCAACTCTTTCTTCCTCATACATGGCGATTTCAATTGTCACCATGAATCTTGGCTGGGTATTGGTACCTTTCTCACCAGCCATGGCACTTCAGCAAATGATTTCTCCGTGGCACTGACTCAATCTGTGAACTTTCCCATAAATGTCTCCTGCTCTTCCTCTGCACCAATTGGTTAATCTGAATCTGATCATGTGCTTGTGAAAGTCAACATCCCTCTGGCTATTCTCAGAGAGCTGCCTCAAGGCCTGCGAGTCTGGCAGGGACTGCAAGCAGTCATCTCTATTCAGGACTGGTCTCCCATATCTACTGCCCCTGATGTTAACTCAGCCTGGGAATTCTTCCTCTCTCATGCACAAACTCATCCCATCTCGTCTTCAATTATCCTACTCTTCCCGCACATGGTACACTGAATCCTGTGGTGAGGCAGTTGCTCTGAAACAACTTGCCTTTTCTTCCTTCCGGGAAGGCAAATCCAACTGAAGGCAATGTCAGTGCATTCCTAAAAGTCTGCAACCAGTGTGTGTCCACTCTCAGTAGAGCCAGTAAACAACATCTGTCCAACCTCAAAGATGAACTTTCAAACTTGTCTCCCTCCTCTTAAACCTGGTGGCACCTTGTTAAGACAGTCTCAGGAGTATGTTCCCCTTCCATCCCTTCCCCCTCTTCAAATGGCATCACAGTCGACACCGCTTGTGAAAAGGCTGAATGCCTCAATTCTGTGTTTGCTTCCAAATCTTGTGAAACCAATCCCTCACTCTCGGTACCCACCCTTCCCTGTCATACTCAACTGCTGCCGAACTCTTTTTGCACCTGAAAATGTGGAGAAGGGTCTTTCAATCCTTGACTCTGACTCTGCAACTGGACCGGACGGCATCAGTTCACGTGTCCTAAAATCCTGCTCTGCTGCTCTTTCCCATCCACTCTCTGCCCTGTCAATTGTGCTCAGTCATCTTCCGTCTGCTTGGAAATCCAACAACATCACTGCATTACAGAAAAAAAAGTGCAAAAACTGATCCCCTCAACTACAGACTTATCAGTTTGCATCCAATCATCAGCAAGGTTATGGAAGCCATCATTGCAGTTGATATGAAAACTTTCCTCGTCTCCAACAACCTCATCTCAAATCACGAATTTTGTTTCAGACCAGGTCACTCCACAATGTACATGCTGCATCTCCTCACCCAACAATGGATAGAGCCCCTCAACGTCAGAGATGAGATCAGGGCCGTCTCTCTAGATATATCTCATTGTTTTGATACAGTCTGACATCCTGCCTTGCTCTCCAAGCTGTCTCCCAATGGCATCCAAGGCCAACTCCACACATGGTTTCCTACCTTCATGTACTCTTGTAGCCAACATGTGGTACTCAATGGGATCCTTCAATCTCCTCTCCCTGTCAAGGCTGGAGTGCAACAAGGCAGTGTTCTGGGCCCAGTCCTATTCCTGATCTTCATTAATCTCTCTGAATCTCTGGAAAATCCCCTTTATCTATTTGATGATGACTCCACCCTCTGTCGTGCTATCCATCATCCTTCAGACAGGCAGGCTACAGTCTCATCCCTCTCTTCAGACCTTGAGAAAATTCACAAGTTGGTCAAACACTTGTAATTAAGACTTTCAATCCTGACAAATCTCACACCCTCACTCTCCGAAAGGACCATCTGGCAAACCCCCCCATCTACTTTCTTAAAAATCAGTCATTCAAACTCCTGAGTCTTACTATCAGCCATGATCTTTCTTGGACAAACCACATTTCAACGTTGGCCTCCAAAGCCAGCCACCGAATGGGCAACCTCCGTCATACAAAGTTCTTCCTTGGAACACCTGAACTCCTATTCACCTACAAGGCCTTTATTCGCAGCTCGATGGAGTACTGCTCTCCCCGCTGGGCTGCTTCCCCTGCCTCGCACCTTGCTTAGCTTAACACCGTGGAAACCAAGGCTTTCAAGATTATTGGAAACTTTCACGATGAAGCCAAGTTGATGGGTTTATCACTATGCCATCGCAGACAGGTCAGTAGTCTGCTCTCCTTCTACCACCTCCTTTCTGGTCTTGCACTCTCCACTCTTTCCAACTTTGTCCCACCCCTATCTCCCCCCCCCAGATTCTGCAGGGCAACACGGTCCACCATCAACGCCCTTCTGGTGAGAATTACCTAAATCCAGGATCACTGCTCAGCTCCACTCATTCGTTCCTCTTTTCTCCACCTGTGGAACCAACTTCCACATTCTCTTCAATCTCATTCTTTCTCCAGGTCTTCAAGACAGCTGTTCACCACCATCTCAAGTCATTCCCCCCGTCCAAAATCATGATCTTTTCTGCACCCGTTAAACCACCCAAAAACCCCTCCCAAATTTTGCATATGTATCCACATTGTCCACCCTTTGCGTTTAACCTTACCCCTCGTCCTTACATGCTTCCCTGTTTGGCAATCTCCATCTGCTTTCTCCCTCCGCCTGCTGTTATGTGTTTTCCCTTTCTCCTACTGTTACCTTGTGTTGTTGTGTTCCGATTTTGTTCTGTGTCATAGCTCTTCCACGAGCGCGAGAGCATGTACATAACACCACAACAACCACACACACACACACACACACACACACACACACACACACACACACCCTCACAATCTCTAGAGAGGTCATTCCATGAAATTTCTGTGGGACATATCTCACGATATTGTAAATTGGACGTTGTTTAGACTGTCACTTCACACCCAGCACCGTTTAATGAGGTAATGAAGAAATAACATGCCTTGATGCAAAACAAAACAAAATTCCCCTCTGCGTTTAAGATCGGGAATAAAAGGAGAAGGGAACAGAGATAGGGTGTGAGGGGGAGGGGCAGAGAGTTGGGAGAAGGGGTTGAGGCTTTGGGTGGGGGGGCTGAGAACTTGTGGAAGACCTGAGGTGGGGTGGGGGGGAAGGGTTGAGGGTTTGAAGTCTTGGGGTTTGCAGGGGAGAGTTGGGACTTGGGCAGTGGGATCTGACTGTATTCAAGCAACATCTATAGGGAGCACATACAGTAGCTAGACAATACTAAAATCGCACGATATTTTAACTGTACCAGCTTCTGTGACGTAATAGTGAATGAGAGTCTGGGAGGTCACCGAATCATACCAAAGACGTTAAAAATGGTATGTGCTGCCTCCCTGCTTGATGCTCAGCATTTAAAAGGATAAAGTACGGACAAACAACTGTAAGTTGGCAATAATAGCGCAGGCTTTGAGGGGCGTCCTGTGTCAAAGTTCCTTGTTAGGGGGGAAAAAAACAAATCTTATTACATTTTACATTAAGCAGAATTTCCCATGGGTACTTGCTCGTTATTACTATTGTTATAATAAGAATAATAATCGAGGAAGAACAAATGACTACTATTACGATAACAAGAATCATAATAAACTATAAGGGCACTTCCACGAGCGCATACCTTGCCAGGCTGATTGGTTTACGTTTTGTTTCCCCGCTGATAGGCCAGATCTGTTTCAGACTTGAACGAAAATGTAATTGCCTTGTTGTTGTCACATAACCAACTCATCCACCAAGTTTTGGCTGAATCTGTCCGTAACTTTTGAGATATCGTGCTCTATATCGTTTTCGCCCTATCACTCAATGGTGAAGAATCACATAAAAAAAATTATCGGATCCGGATCCAGATTTGGATCTTCACAAAAATCTAATCATTTCGTCCTTGTTCACATACCCAAGCTCTCCACCAAACTTCGTCCGAATCCATCCACAACTTTGAGCTATTTTGTTCACAAACAAACAAACAAAGACAGACAGACAGACAGGGTGAAAATAACCTCCATCCACATTCAGAGGCAGAGGTAAGAAGTGCCCACAGAAGTACATCTGACCATAGAATTTGTTCATATGGACAAGAGCTCAAGTCTGACATTTCGAGCAATGATGTGAGATGAGCAATACGCAGATGACGGTGAGGTATATTGTTACGAATCTGGCAGCCATTTGCACACAACAGCCAGAGTCCCCGCCAGTTCAGTTATTCAATAAAGTATGTGTTTATAGTTAGATTCCTCCCTATGTCTAAAGGGAATTACATGTGTGCGCTGCGAAGTTTCTTTCTAGTTAGATTTTTGCAATACCAACGCCAACAAATCAATCCTTCACTTCTTTGCACCATCGACGCCATTGCCCACGTGCGTTCGACCACGGACGTGGGCGGAGGTTTCCTCACCTCAGAACACCGACTCCGCCCAGGAAAGGAGGGGGTTCCCCCCTGTCCAATCACGGATGGCCAGCACACCACCCACAAAACCTGTCCAATCAGGGCAAAGATTACCTCAGAGCTCCGACTCCGCCCCAGAAAGGCAGGGTTTTCCCCTGTTCCAATCAGAGGGGACAGATATCACCCCACGAAACCCTGTCCAATCAGGGCAAAGATTACCTCAGAGGACCGATTCATCCCACCCGCCCGGAGAGGGATAAGAATCGCCGGGCTCCCCTGAGTGTTCGCTGGAGTTGGGTTGGAATGGTCGGAGAAGAAAGGGGTCGCCATTGCTCTTGGTGTGCGTCGTTGGTGGTCGTCGTTGCCATGTCTCAAGCTGGTCTCTGACTATTCCACAGCCGTCGACTTCCATCTCTGATTTTGTCGAGCAATAACCCGGAGTCGAGCCGGGATCTCCGCTGGCCCTCTGTGAGGAGCGACCCTGGCCCCCCTGGACCCCACTATACCGTGTCTGGGCTCGCCGACGACCCGAGTTTCACACCTGCAGTCGCGGGCCAAACCGCACGAGGCGGCAGGTACCGACCAAACTCTGACTCCAGTCTGTCTATCCCCTTGGCTGCAAGGGAAATAAAGATAATCCGGGTCCATTTTCTTTTGGTGTGTGTGTGGTGTCTGTGGTGGCGCCGTCCACAAGTAGAAATTGTATGTGTTGATTGCTCATTGTACATTGCCTGTATATTCGGAATAAGTCTACACTGTGTCTTATTATTGTAAATAAATAACTGTTAAATGTTCCAGTTCGTTGCCTGTCGTTTCTATCATTGGCCCAGCATGGTTCGGGTTTGAGAAATAAGGATGCCGTTTGTGCCGTAAATTGTTCATTTGGTCCGGCAGGCTTTGGTAATCCCCGCTCGGTTACGCCGGATCCGAGTCGGTAACAGCGACTCGTTGGACAAAGTCGGCCGAGGGTGTTGTTTCCCCAGTAGCTAGACCGCGCAGCTAATTAGTTAAATTGGAATCAGACAAAAAGACCCTAACCGCGCGGTCGAAATATTGGCGTCCACATTCCATAAGCGACCCGTCGACTCCGGAGTTATCCGGGGTGACGACCTTCGATTCCGGGTGTTCGGTGGGAGATGGCCTTACTGCTCCGTCTAGCGGTCGTTCCTCGCGCCGACCCCCGGCCCAAACAATATTATCTCAGGGCGTGACTTCACTGCAAGATAATCCTCAACCACATCTACTCGAGCGAAGAACAGTTAGGAAGTTCAAATTATGCCCCATACCGTCTAATCTTAACATCCGTGGATTTTCATTTTATAGGACCACTTGAAGACTATCTGGCTCGTATTACATTTACTAACTAGAGGGGAGCACTCGGTAGAGTGCAAAACCTCCGCGCCAATACTGCTAGGTCACTCAAGTGAACCTGATGTTCCTATTCATTCAATTTGACGTCAACAGTGCTCACAGAGTTATAGTTTTGCAACTTTCCCTTTTACTTTTAACTTCATTCGTCATAACTAGATTCCTTGAGAAAGAAATTTATTTTACGTGGGTATATCCACCTGAAGTTCCAAAATCACCGCAATTATAATTTTTGGCATTTTTGTTGGAAATCACTTATAACATGTAGAAATGCCAAAAAAAAAAATCGAAATTTTGTTGAAAAAAAAAGTTGCAAAATTTTGTTTTTTTTCTCTTACAATTTTTTTTTGGGGGGGGGGGGGGGGTTGGAAATCACTTAAAACATGTAGAAATGCAAAAACAAAATTGAAATATTTTTTCAAAATGGCCCATAGCGGCCATATTGGATTTTGGACAAGTCCAAAAATCTAATGGCATGATCCTTGGACCATACCTAATCCCCCCACAAGTTTCGTCGAAATCCGTCGAGGAGTTTTTCCGTAATACTGTTCACAAACAAACAAACAAACAGACAGGGGTGAAAACCAGTAACTCCGTCATCTTCGATGGCGGAGGTTAATCAAGAGGATGTCACACACATGTCTGGAATGGCTGCATACCTGTCCAAGTACTTTTTCTTTTATTACGTAAATGGCATCAAGGCAAACCATATCAATGGGACACTGTGTCCATATAAATAGGGAATACCTTCAGAAATCGGTGACGTTTGATCAACCACCCTGTAAGCCTGGTGATAACTTAGTGGTTAGGGTGGATGTCTTGGAATCTTAAGGTTGTTAGTTCGAGCTCTGTTGCCACTGAATTAACACCAGGTGGGTTGACTCAGCCTGTCATCCTTCTGAGGTCGGCAAAATGAGTACCAGTGTACTGGTATGGGGCACAGCATCGGTGGCATAGCTGCGCCCAAACAAAAAGATAGCTACCCAGCAGCAAGACTGCCATACGCAAGAAGAACAACACCCTGTAGTTTTTGATTCAGGAGTCAGTAAGTGACCACTATATTCGTTATGGGTGTGTGTCTGTTGGTTCACGAGTCAGTAAGTGACCACTATATTCGTTATGGCGTGTGTCTGTCTGTCTGTCTGTCTGTCCCGAGCATAGGTCCGTGGGTTTTGATCCGATCTTGATAAAATTAGGTGCGAGGTTTGTATCATGATCTAGTTGTGTTTTCCGGAAAATGGGCGTGCTGCGCCCATTATGGGCGGGAGCCACGCCCAAAAAACATGTGTTTTTGGGGTAGCCTTTCAAGTCACATCTTCTCCGAGGGGGTTTGTCGAATCTGGCAGGGGTTTCGGTATTTGGTTAGCCCAATGGCACCTGCATAGCCCCACGGAGCTCGATTTTTCATTTTCTTCCAAGGTCAAGGTCACAAGGTCACGAACTTAGAAAATGTCAAAAAAAATCAATAAATTGGGCATCGAGCTCCTAGGGTTTTCAACTGTTTCGAATGAAAGTTGGTATGCAAGTAGTGCTCTTCGAGTACTACAACTTTCATCATTTACGTTTTTCCCGATTCCCGCCAGTTTGCCCGTGGCGTCCCCTCGAAGGTCAAAAAATAAAAAAAGGCGAACCGTGTACATTGCTCGTGAACCATCGCAGTCTCCAGGACTTGTTTATTTTATTTTCTGCAATAAAACGGTGAGTTAGACCTTGAACCGTCTCTCTAATAAACTGTCAGGTCTTGAAGTTTCAGATTAGTTTCCCTTTAATTGCAGATGCATCAGTGTGATTACCCATACAAAACAATCATCCAAATGCTGGAGCCAAGCTGTAGTCCCCTTGGCAATCAGTAATTCTTGCTTAACAACCAGGCAGCTCTACAGAAGCCTCGATGCATCAGCACTCTACAGGCGATGTGCTGCTGCGTTTCATGACTGGAGTGGGAATGAATGGAGGAAACAGCAGAATACACGGCATGGGATTGCATGTGCAAACAATCCAGCAAGCAGCACTAGTAAATCTGCAACAGAGTGATTACTATGTGTAGCTTTTGTAACTTTAATCTGGATAATCATTGGAACAGCAGAGGAATGTAGTATGTTGAATTGTGAAAGTGTTGAGGTATCTACAGCTGTTCAAACCAAACCCATCATGCTTAGATGCTCCTTAATTCAAATTGAATGCGTTATCTGTTACAGTTTGGCAACAATCCAGCAGCCTTCCTGAGCATGTTCAAACACACTCTCCCTTCCAGAAATTCAAGCAAGCTGGAGACCACCATCTCAGGTCATTCCCCATCCCTATCAGTGATCTTTCATAAAACTATTAACCCTGCCTAACACAACGCTATCATGTTGCAGATCACTCTCTGTCTCTCTGTCTGTCTGTCTGTCTCTTTCTTCCTTTCCCTTCCTCTCTCTTCCTCTCTCCATTCCCTTGCTTGTCCTGTTTAACTGTGGCCCCACAAAACCCAATGAGGTTGTTACCTTTTTACCATCCACCACTTCGGTCTTTCATGAGCCCTGATGTTGTGTAGAAAACAAAAATAATTAATTTCCCCAATGTTGTAACAACACAATATGAACATTTTGCTTCACATCGTTGCAATAAGAGGTGACTGTATATTTCTAAACAAGGGCACACTTTGCATAAATACCATTGCCAAAAACAGCCACACATTGAAACTTATCCCTTCAGACTTATCCACAAGTGACATTGCCAGAGGCAATCATTAAAAATATTGTTTATGTTTGACTATAAATTAACAATTTACATCAAACTCCAAAAGTTCTCTTTGCAGAAGGAGCCATCCATGCATTAAAAAGAAAGTAAAGTTGGGGAAGGAAGGAAGGAAGGGGGGGGGCAGGAGGAGGAGAAAATGGAGGGTTTCAGATTGTGGGGGGAAGACTGGTTGTGGATTAAATGGAAGGAAGTTAGGAGAGTATATATGGGAATCGGGAAATCAATTTTAGCTACTTTTGCACATGTTATAGGTACAAGGCCAATTTTAAGCTTAAAATACAGTACCGAGCAAACTCCTGACATATTGTGAATATTCTCAATAGCGTGGAACGAGGACAATTGAAGAGATTTTAAAATTAAAATAAACATGGCACAACTTTTTAGAAGGGAACATCCAACTGAACCTGCACAAAGGAAGTTCGAGTGCACCATAATGAATTCAAAACCAGAGCGAAGTTGGTGGTACGCCATCGCAAATCCCCACACTTCCCACCAAAAGCAGTTGAAAATAATAAAATACACCCGTGCGGGAGTGACGGTCATCTCTGCGAGAAACTAGACTAATGCATTAAAAACATTTTATGTAGATTGCACATTTAGCACATCTATTCAACTGTTCGATATTCGAGCATTACATATTTCAGTTTTGACTGTCAAAGATACGTGCTTCCACGTAATAACAAATGAAATCGATATTAATGTCAGGTACGGTTTTTGCAAACTTTGAAGTCACGTGACGCGAAAACGAAAGCGAAATTCGAAAATCCGTCCTGACCAAATTAGATATTGTCCATACATTCATATGCCACAATCAAATTCAAGATCGCTTGAGAAATGTAGGAGGAGATAGATTTTGAAAATCGTCATTTTCGCATTTTTTGCCAACTTTGAAGTCACGTGACACGAAAACGAAAGCGAATATCGAAAATCCGGCCTGACCAAATTTAGAATTTGTCCCATAGATTCATTTGCTACAATCAAATTCAAGATCGCTTGAGAAATGGCGGAGGAGATAGAATTTGAAAATCGTCATTTTCGCATTTTTTTGCCAACTTTGAAGTCACGTGACACGAAAACGAAAGCGAATATCGGAAATCCGTCCCGACCAAATTTAGATATTGTCCCATAGATTCATTTGCTACAATCAAATTCAAGATCGCTTGAGAAATGGCGGAGGAGATAGAATTTGAAAATCGTCATTTTCGCAACTTCAAAGGCCTCGTGACCTTGACCTTGACCTTCGGTGACCTTGAAAGTCATACCATCGTGTACGTTTCATCGACCTCTATCAGGATCACTAATGACCAGATCTCCCGCTTCAACTTCATTGTGAACGGACGGACAGACGGATCGAAGGACATAGACACCCATATTATTAGGTCATGCTCGAAGAGATGACCTAAAAAGCAAAACATTCCATCAGGAATGACCCAATATCAAATTTTGAGTTAAAAAAAAACCAAAAATCTTCTGTTTTGACCCGTGACCTAAAAAGTCCTAACCCCTTCGGGTATGAATCCGGGGTCAAATCCCAAAAAATTGTTACATATTTCATGTATCCCCGAATGTTGATTCCATATACGTTTCATTAAAAAAAGTTTAAAAGTGTGCCCATAATTGCATTTTTCAGTATTCGACCTTTTGACCCCACACCAGGGAGATGGGCCAAAATGAAACTTCTCTCGCACCTTCTTTCAACATGGTGATCATAACTACCAAGTTTGTTGAATTTCTGCCCAACCGTTTAGGAGGACATCGCGTGAAGGACGGACAGACGGACGCGATTACAATATCCACCATACCACCCCCTTCTCCCCCCAACCCCCGTTCTTTTTTTCAAAAAACATGGGGATAATCAATAATTACATTGAAGACAGCACCACAATGAAAGTGGTGAAATTTGCAAACAGCAGACTATACAAGATGGTAGTAATGGAATGAATGAATTGCTCTTATTAAAGATTAAAACACTGGAACTTGGGATAAGGGTTTTTAAGATTCAGTCAGAAATCCTGGTTCAGTCATCCATTTTGGTATAATGCAATAATCAACTAGAAAGAGCAATCAGAGAATGCAGCCCCTCGCTGGGGCTACATATCTGCGGTGTTTGTGTACTGATGCGTATATGATGCATTGACAACGGAGGTTTATGTTTATACAGCACACAAACAGACCTTTTCAGTTTTACTGTATCGATTCACGTTCCACTCGTATGTATTCTATAGACTATGTACTACGTATTTTATAGATACACGTATTTTACTGACAGACGTATTTTTATAGTACAGTAGGTACTTTAAAGATGCACTCGCATTCTTAATACACATACTTTATAGATGTGCTCACCTTGAAATACATAGTACTGTATGTACTTTTTAATGGACGTATTCAGATTCTAATTGTACATACCATGGAATCCTGACATTCACGGATTCGACATTCACAGACCCCATGTATTTGCGGTTGATAAAATGTGACCTGCTTCTACATTGGCTGCCTGTGCTTCAAGTATACGGGCACAACTAACCATCTCCCGCCAACGCCACACGCATAACAGTCCTATAACCATCTCCCACCAACAACGCATAAAGCACCTCTACGTGGGCATAAATCATCCCCTGCCACCATCGCACATAAACAATGGTCACACAACTCACCCCTCCTTCATCTACCCACAACCAACCCTTGCATGGCTACTTATGTGCAGCGTGTCCTGCGTCTCATTCTTTCTTCTGCTTGCCTCGACCTGCTAACCCTAACCTCCGCCTGCATACCCTTCAGCACCCTCGCCTGCATCCCCTTTAGTGCATGAATCAGCACCCTCACTTGCGTCCCCTTCAGAGTTCACTGGATTCTAACTCATTATCATCATCACATCAAAAGTTATGTCTGTCTTAAATAAAAATTGGACACCATACCTGCTGTTGCTGGTTTTTTTTCTTTTTGTAAGCACTTTTAATGAAACTGTAATCATGAGCAGTCATGTTTGTAACATTTAAAAAAATTTCCTTTTGAATCACGAACTGCTGGGAACCTATCCCCCTTTTCCCCGTTAAAACAATGCCCCGACATTCGCGGATTTGACATTAGCGGCTTTTTCCAGGAACATATCCCCCGTGAATGTTGGGGTCCAACTGTACTGAATTATAGAGGGAATCGGTGGAAAATATTATTTCATTACTACCTGTAATACTGGCTACCACCAGGTGGCGTTTGTGGCCTCGGTGAGCACATTATGTGTGGACAGACAGACAGACACAGACAAACGGACCCAAATGCAATACCCTCTCCTCTGCCAAGGGTAATAATAAATCAATCCTATTCATTTCATTAATCAATCTTTTTTTAAATTAATTTACCATAGCTCTACAGGAAATCGGGATTTATAGGATTTACCTGCCGATGGCAAAAAGGAAATGTGAAGCAACTATACCATGCATCAGTAAGGGCACTGGAGTTGCCTTGCTCAAGACATCAGAAGAACATGAGAAAAAAATTATATTCCTTTGGTTGACTTCAATCCCGTCCCAAATTAATGGTGATTGGCTTACCTGTTCGCAATCTTTCATGGTGAGTGCCCGAGATGCAATGAGCTGTGTTGGGATAACTTGCTCCAAAACTGCTATGACAGGATAAAAACATGAAGCCAAAGGCAAACACTGATGAGAACATATATACTATACAGTATGTACAATGATATGGCTAACGCTGGCACATAAACATAAACAAACACACACACACACACACACACACACACACGTCACAACTCTGTTCCTCACTACAATTGTAATCATTTATTGAACAGTAGCAGATATTCCAAAATAATTATATTGATATTTAAAGGACATTGTTAATTATAACAATTCTACATCACCCTTCAAACTGAACTTCATTTTAATCACAAACATCGAAACAGTAAGTAACTAACAGTAAATACTTTAGTAACTTGTAAGTGAGTGACTGATTTTCTGTCTGGATCATCAATTCTTCATGGACATTTTGAACATTTAAATCCAGAACCTCGACACCGAAATAGTGGGTCCACAACCTCGGGTAGATCCACATCCGTATTCCTAAGACCTCACCTGTGTCCAGACAGTCACTGAATTTGGCAATGCAACCTCACTATTTCAAACTTTCTACCTTGAGCATATAAGATTTATCTTTTGATGTTTACCTTCTTCATAGAGGATTTCATGTACTATCATATATTCATAATGCTCATCGCACATTCCATTACAGAAGAAAAAGAGCAATCAGAGATTGCAGACCCTCGCCAGGACTGCTTTTGTGTGGTGTATTTTGTGTGGCGTTTATGTACTGTATGTTACTTATTATTAATGAGACATAATTAGAACTGCCACGGCAGTGATGACCGGGTACCAAGACATCCCGCTTTGATGCAACTCCACTTTGATCGGACACCTGACCCTGACCCATAATGTCTATATATTATTATTAATAATTATTCAATAGGTACAGAAGACCAAATAGCTACAGTCCTGCATTGGAGCAACCAGAAGGAACCCAAACAAGAAAAAAGCAAAGATGAAGTCATCAGGAGGAACCTGGATAGGATTCACATTTCAGCTGCTACTCCCATACCCTCAAACCCATCCAGGCACAGCCAAGTGAGCCATATTTAAAATAAAATTAAAAAAAAATCCAAATCAAAAAATTTCATCATTCTGGTTGCCAGACCATATGTCCGATCAAGTTGAAATTTTAAAGATGTATTACCCATCACTACTAAATCATAAATGTGAAGTTTCACATCGATTAAGCGGTTCCAGAAAAAAACATTTAATATTTTTCTTCAATCCAATATGGCTGCCAAACTATGTGACCCATCAATAATTGGTTCACGAAAAAATATTTCCACGAAAAAAATAAGTGACCACTATATTCGTTATTGTTGTGTGTCTGTATGTCTGTCTGTCTGTATGTCTATCTGTCTGTCTGTCCCGAGCATAGCTGCGTGGGTTTTGATCCGATCCTG
>CM068957.1:98819214-98829918 GCA_035128595.1 Eptatretus atami | reverse complement strand
AAAACACCCCTGGGGCTCTAGAGGGTTAATGTTGTAGATGTTATCAATAAATTACAGGTTTGGAGTTATCAACGATCCAGAATATTTGAACACCAGAAGAAAAGCTCGCTTATTTATGGTAGTTTAGTAAATGTTTGTAAAATATTTTCATTATCCCTGTAATACTGCCTGCTAATGGTTTTGAACTCCATTCTCTACCTGCAATGATGACCCTCATCTTACAAGTATCCTCATGCATTTTAGGGATTCAGTAAATAAATAGTAATTTATGGTGTTTATCCAGAATACACAGTGCTGTGTCGTCTATTTTATCACAATTACTTATATTGTGGGTCTTCAAAGGTCCACTATGCCTGGTGTTGGCTTAATGGTTAGGGTGGTGGGCTTGGGATCCTAGGATCCTGAGTTCAAATCTCAGCTGTTGAATGAATACCAGTGGGGTTGACTCTGCCTGTCATCCTTCCGAGGTCGGCAAAATGAGTGCCAGCTTGCTGGTATACTGTGTCGGAGTGGCGACCCGTCCAGGATTGTACCCAATAGCCCAAGGAGACTGCTTAGGCAGCACCAACGCTCTGCACAGAATATGGTCCCAATGGATGGATGGAAAGGTCCACTATAAGCCTTGTATAAGCTTAACGGTTAGGATGGCTGGCTTAAGATCTTAGGGTCTTGAGTTTAAGCTCCTGTCACGCTGTTGAATTAACACCAGGCGGGTTGACTCGCCTGTCATCCTTCAGAGGTTGGAAAAATGACTACCAGCGTGCTGGCAACAGGGGGCATTGCATCAGCGGAGCAGCCGCACTCCCAGGTTGGATGCCAATAAATAAATAAATAAATAAAGGTCAACTCTGCAGGCATAATTCTTGCAAAAGTGTTTGAATGTAGAATATTTTCCACACAAACAATACATTATCACTTGCCATGTCAATAGGAACAATAACATATTGTGTTTGAAGCTGTTTCAAATAATGACATCCTACACACACGCACAACCTCAAAACAATCGGTGAAGAGAAGGTTGTGCACGAAGAAAAGGTTCAAATCTATAACATAAAAGGAGCTCGGTCTTGGTGTGCTTGCATCTGTCCGTCCCTGCGTGTGTGCGTGCGTCCGGCCGGCCATCAACAATTGTCCTACAGGGGCTACCACTAATCAAGCCCAATCTGCAAACAGTATGACATGTCTGAGTAAGGTGAGGATGGATGGGCCAGTTTCAATTTACATTAAAACAAAAACTCTTCCTCCTTCATCTTCTTCCTCACTTATAATAATGGTGAGTCTCATTCAATCCCGTTTCTCATATCGTTTCAATGCTTTTTTTCTGGTCAACATTTCCATTTTATTCTTCTCGCCCTATCAAACAACATTTCCGATTATACATCATCTTTAAAAGCATCACAAAGCAGGTTGCTCTACTTGCAACACAGGTGAGAAAAGGATACAAACAAAAAAGCAGCTGATATTCAATAATTTATTCACATGATTCTTTTTCGGGTGAAAGGTAAATTTTATTTATCTTCTATGGAAACGACGGGTTTACATTCTTACCTCTTTAGAATCTTGTACTACTGTAATTTGTTTTAAATAACATTGTGTCGAAGTTTTAAGCAACCCAGACAAAGTTGATTGAAAGACCAATATTAATATTAATAAAAATCAAACAATAAAAATATAATTCCTGTCATTATACAGAACCATCAAAACAAATCATGATGATTGGCTTCCTCGTGCAGCAGTGCAAGGAGACCATTTAAAATGTCTGACAGATAGGACACATTGGTGCTTCTAGTTGATCCAAAATTGATAAGAAAATAAACCTTTGCCACTACAAAGATCTTCACACACACAGCAGCCATATCCAGAAACAAGGCCATCTGAGAAACCCTCAACATGGAAGGGGTATTGGAATAGAGCTTTTGGACAGTTTCAAACAGTCTCTCTTCAGATGAGCCTATGTTCATATAATGTACACAACGTAATTGTAATGTACACATATCAACACAATTAAGATGTTTTTGGCTAAATCCTCAGTTAACTGACTATCTGGTCCAGCTGTGCCCAAGTTCCTCCAGTGATATTCTCAATGTGTCCAGAGGCCATTCCAGACAACAAAAACAAATCTCGTGAGTACTTTTCACCAAACCACCCAAGGCTCACCTGGCACATTAAACGAGCTGGCCTCAGATGCTCCGCTTGCATTGCAAAGGCTTGGGAGTTTGGCACTAGGGGAGAGCAAAGAAAACCGAATAAGGAGAAAAGTCACATGATATTCCATTACTAATATAACAGTGAATGGGCGAAGAAAGAAACAGCAGCAGTGGTGATGTGTATAAACGATAATGGTTAAAACTCTTACAAACTAGGCCTTCTTTGTTCAGAACACATGGCATCTGCAAGATTTTTGCGACCCTGGTGATGGCACTCAACGTCGTCTATGGCTCTGGCGATTCCACATTACGAGGTGGGATCACTTGTGAAAAACGTGACGGTTCGGTTGCTTCTGAATGATGAAAGCTCTTGTGCTTCAACATATTGGGGATGATTCAGCGTAGTGAAGCAGGAAGCAGGCAGCAGGCATGCCGACGTAGCTCAATTGCATTTTAGTTCATTTATGATGGTGTGTTGATAGTGCTACACTGTACCAACACCGTTATGTGGTAGCAACTTATCATGCGTCGACTGTCAGTGTATTGCAATTCAGTTACAAAATGAGGGAATACCGGAGATCATTTATATCTTTCGTTTTGTCGGTCATTTTATTTGTTGAAAGCATCGATTGTGGTTTTATAAAACGTATTTTGCAGCTTTACTTCTGAATTTAACATTTCATATTATCTCTGCAAAAAATTAAAACAGCTGACCCAAACAAAGGTAAAAAAACCCAAAAAGGACCACAAATAAAGATCTTGCCACACCACAGAGTGGAGAGGCCCGTTCCCAAGATTGGCACCTTGACAAATGCCAGCACTTAAGTGTCGAGCAGAACAACGGAAGCACCCACAGAGCAATACTGAACCCATGGGAGATCTCTCTGGCCGAATGTGCTCACACATTCCAAGAAAGACTTTGAGGGCAAGTGTGAGGGCAAGGGCGAGACCGAGACCAAGAGGACACTGGCATGGGCACCTAACAGCAACAGAGCACCACTAACAACCACTTAGCATTTAGCAAAACCACCACCATTAAACACATGAAAACTCCCATTTTATACTGCACTTTCCTCTGAGACGTCTTTAATAAAATTATATACTTTTAAACCACCATTACAATGCTTCAGAAGAGTGGTTTGTGCTTTTGGGAGTACGTGCCATGTAAATCACCACAAAACATCAATCAGCGTAAATTACAGAATCTATAACTCTAAGTGGGACCACACAGGTCATTGCGGAACAGCGTTCACATTCCCAAACACACAGGACAAATGACGCAATACACGAATACAGGGAGAGGTTCATCACATGCACGTGCAAATAAATGTGAAAATCCTGTTGAAATACAAACCCCTTGTAGTCTGTGAAATTACAAGCCCTTTATATCCTGTTATACTTCAAACCCTTTATATTCCATTATATTACAAACCCTTTCGATCTCATTATGTCAAACCATTTATATCCTGTTATATATGGTACAAACAACCAGATTCGGTGACGTAATGGTTAGAGCATCTGCTCTGAGTTGTGGGAGGTCAGTGCATCAAATCCTGTCTGAGTCATACAGTACCAAAGACTTTTTTTTTAATGGTACATGCTACTTCCTTGCTTTGCGCTCAGCATTTAAAAGGATAGAGCACAGACAAACAATGCTGGTAAGGCAATGGCATACCACCGAGTATAACCCTTTCCAAGAAACTGCTTCGGCAGCACCAACTCTCTGTAAAGAGTATGACAAGTTATTTTATGTGTTAAAATTTTATATATATTCTGTAATATTGCAAAGCCTTCAATTTAAATTATATTGCAAACCCTTTGTATAGTATTACAACCCCTTTTATATTACAAACCCTTCATTTTAGTATATTATTTCAAACCCTTTGTATTGTTATATCACAAACCCTTTATATTATGTTATATTATATTACAAATTCTCTACACCTTATTCTGTTATATTTTAAACCCTTTATTTAGCAGAATTACTGTATATGAAAACCAGAATTACTTGTACTGTATTAGCAGAATTACCCAGAACTGTGTGGGAAGAGAAACATGAATAAGTAACACTTTGTAGCCAATCACAAAGACTGAGTAATTGATTGGCTGATTGGAGCTCTGTTTCAATTTCCACGTGCGTCCGTCCCTGAATACGTCTGAATACAAACGACTTTGCATTTTGAATGTGGACGGGCTTTCCATTTTTATTTTGATCTTCCTCTTAGTACGTTGATGTGTATCATTCGCAGTTCAGCATCTAAAAAGGCTGTGATGAATATCCCATTAACGTACCTCGCTCCAAACACCGTCTAATTTCATTTTTTCCCAAAGCGGATGCGGACGGGCTTTGCGGGGACGGGCCAGGTGGGTGCTTTCTAGTTTTATATAAACCCAAACCGGCATCAACTCAACTCACCGTCTTAAAGGATTCACCACATGCCACCCGCCCCGCCAGCTCTCCTGTCCTCCCCCTACCTCACCCCACCTTGCCAACAGGCGAAACTATATGCTGCCTTCGCATGCAATAGTGAGTATTAATTGACTGTTGCAATGGTGTTTGAACACCAATAGCTAATGTTGACCGAGGGCTTCCCATGGGGATGGTAGAGGGGTAGGGGAAAGGGAAGGAGGGCAAATTTACCCGCGCGGAGTGCTTTGACCTCAGCGCTCCCCAGGTAAAAAAGAAAAGTAAATTGTAATACCTTCCGCCACCACCACCAGGTGGCATTACACAATTACATTTCCATAGAAAATTTATCTCACACACACACACACACACACCACACCTATGTTAAACGCCCCCCCCCCCCCCCCCACCCCACATACACATAAAGTGTTATTTGCACCACGAGTTTGGAGTTTGTAACTTAAAAGATGTGGCCGTGCATAGAATACATACAAAGAGACAAAAAGATATACATATATATATATATATATATATATATATATATATATATATATATATATATATATATATATATATATATAATATAATGTTATGATTTCGCCGCCGGACGTCGGCCGCAACACGACCGCCAGACGGAGCCGCGAGTCGGCCCGGCCGATCACCCGGAATGTCACATCGCCGGCCCGGAAAAGTCCAGGTCGACGGGTCCTTGTTATTTTGGACCGAAATCCGCCAATGGGTAGACCAAATGGGGTAGGGTCGATTGCCAACTTCAATTTACCTAAATACCCAGGTGGTCCAGCTACCGGGGAATTTCACCCTCGACGGAACTCGTACGGAAACGAGCTGCTTACCAAGTTTGTTCCGCGAGCGATCCCGAGCAGTTTTAATCGGCGAGTTCCGTCGGAATCCGATTATCCCGTTACTCCGGCAATGGCTGCTAATTTCCCACAACACGCAACACGCTCAGTCAATGGAAGAATCTACGCGACGAGCTGAGAACATTCAACAAATGGGGATATTTATTTACAATAAGCAGGGGGAAATAGGGAGCACGCAAGGGAAGATTTAAACCGATTATGAGAAAGGCAAGGCAAACAATATTTTGGTGTGCGTGGTTGTCTGTTTGTGGCGCAAGTCTGGCAAGTAGTGTGCAATTGTTAAGTGCCGTGCTGAATATTGTTTGCCTTGCCTTTCTCATAATCGGTTTAAATCTTCCCTTGCGTGCTCCCTATTTCCCCCTGCTTATTGTAAATAAATATCCCCATTTGTTGAATGTTCTCAGCTCGTCGCGTAGATTCTTCCATTGACTGAGCGTGTTGCGTGTTGTGGGAAATTAGCAGCCATTGCCGGAGTAACGGGATAATCGGTCCGACGGAACTCGCCGATTAAAACTGCTCGGGATCGCTCGCGGAACAAACTTGGTAAGCAGCTCGTTTCCGTACGAGTTCCGTCGAGGTGAAAATCCCCGGTAGCTGGACCACCTGGTATTTAGGTAATTGAAGTTGGCAATCGACCCTACCCCATTTGGTCTAACCATTGGCGGATTTCGGTCCAAAATAACAAGGACCCGTCGACCTGGACTTTTCCGGGCCGGCGATGTGACATTCCGGGTGATCGAGCCGGGCCGACTGCGGCTCCGTCTGGCGGTCGTTTGCGGCCGACGTCCGGCGGCGAAATCATAACAATATATATATATATATATATATAATATATATATATATATAATATATATATATATTATATATATATATATATATATATGTATATCTTTTTGTCTCTTTGTATGTATTCTATGCACGGCCACATCTTTTAAGTACAAACTCCAAACTCGTGGTGCAAATACAACTTTATGTGTATGTTGGGTGGGGGGGGGGGGGGGGGCGTTTAACATAGGGTGTGTGTGTGTGTGTGTGTGTGTTGAGATAAATTTTCTATGGAAATGTAATTGTGTAATGCCACCTGGTGGTGGTGGCGGAAGGTATTACAATTTACTTTTCTTTTTTACCTGGGGAGCGCTGAGGTCAAAGCACTCCGCGCGGGTAAATTTGCCCTCCTTCCCTTTCCCCTACCCCTCTACCATCCCCATGGGAAGCCCTCGGTCAACATTAGCTATTGGTGTTCAAACACCATTGCAACAGTCAATTAATACTCACTATTGCATGCGAAGGCAGCATATAGTTTCGCCTGTTGGCAAGGTGGGGTGAGGTAGGGGGAGGACAGGAGGAGAGAGTGGCGCGGGCGGGTGGCATGTGGTGAATCCTTTTAGACGGTGAGTTGAGTTGATGCCGGTTTGGGTTTATATAAAACTAGAAAGCACCACCTGGCCCGTCCCGCAAAGCCCGTCCGCATCCGCTTTGGGGAAAAATGAAATTAGACGGTGTTTGGAGCGAGGTACGTTAATGGGATATTCATCACAGCCTTTTTAGATGCTGAACTGCGAATGATACACATCAACGTACTAAGAGGAAGATCAAAATAAAAATGGAAAGCCCGTCCACATTCAAAATGCAAAGTCGTTTGTATTCAGACGTATTCAGGGACGGACGCACGTGGAAATTGAAACAGAGCTCCAATCAGCCAATCAATTACTCAGTCTTTGTGATTGGCTACAAAGTGTTACTTATTCATGTTTCTCTTCCCACACAGTTCTGGGTAATTCTGCTAATACAGTACAAGTAATTCTGGTTTTCATATACAGTAATTCTGCTAAATAAAGGGTTTAAAATATAACAGAATAAGGTGTAGAGAATTTGTAATATAATATAACATAATATAAAGGGTTTGTGATATAACAATACAAAGGGTTTGAAATAATATACTAAAATGAAGGGTTTGTAATATAAAAGGGGTTGTAATACTATACAAAGGGTTTGCAATATAATTTAAATTGAAGGCTTTGCAATATTACAGAATATATATAAAATTTTAACACATAAAATAACTTGTCATACTCTTTACAGAGAGTTGGTGCTGCCGAAGCAGTTTCTTGGAAAGGTTATACTCGGTGGTATGCCATTGCCTTACCAGCATTGTTTGTCTGTGCTCTATCCTTTAAATGCTGAGCGCAAAGCAAGGAAGTAGCATGTACCATTAAAAAAAAGTCTTTGGTACTGTATGACTCAGACAGGATTTGATGCACTGACCTCCCACAACTCAGAGCAGATGCTCTAACCATTACGTCACGAATCTGGTTGTTTGTTACCATATATAACAGGATATAAATGGTTTGACATAATGAGATCGAAAGGGTTTGTAATATAATGGAATATAAAGGTTTGAAGTATAACAGGATATAAAGGGCTTGTAATTTCACAGACTACAAGGGGTTTGTATTTCAACAGGATTTTCACATTTATTTGCACGTGCATGTGATGAACCTCTCCCTGTATTCGTGTATTGCGTCATTTGTCCTGTGTGTTTGGGAATGTGAACGCTGTTCCGCAATGACCTGTGTGGTCCCACTTAGAGTTATAGATTCTGTAATTTACGCTGATTGATGTTTTGTGGTGATTTACATGGCACGTACTCCCAAAAGCACAAACCACTCTTCTGAAGCATTGTAATGGTGGTTTAAAAGTATATAATTTTATTAAAGACGTCTCAGAGGAAAGTGCAGTATAAAATGGGAGTTTTCATGTGTTTAATGGTGGTGGTTTTGCTAAATGCTAAGTGGTTGTTAGTGGTGCTCTGTTGCTGTTAGGTGCCCATGCCAGTGTCCTCTTGGTCTCGGTTCGCGCCTTGCCCTCACACTTGCCCTCAAAGTCTTTCTTGGAATGTGTGGAGCACATTCGCCAGAGAGATCTCCCATGGGTTCAGTATTGCTCTGTGGGTGCTTCCGTTGTTCTGCTCGACACTTAAGTGCTGGCATTTGTCAAGGTGCCAATCTTGGGAACGGGCCTCTCCACTCTGTGGTGTGGCAAGATCTTTATTTGTGGTCCTTTTTGGGTTTTTTTACCTTTGTTTGGGTCAGCTGTTTTAATTTTTTGCAGAGATAATATGAAATGTTAAATTCAGAAGTAAAGCTGCAAAATACGTTTTATAAAACCACAATCGATGCTTTCAACAAATAAAATGACCGACAAAACGAAAGATATAAATGATCTCCGGTATTCCCTCATTTTGTAACTGAATTGCAATACACTGACAGTCGACGCATGATAAGTTGCTACCACATAACGGTGTTGGTACAGTGTAGCACTATCAACACACCATCATAAATGAACTAAAATGCAATTGAGCTACGTCGGCATGCCTGCTGCCTGCTTCCTGCTCACTACGCTGAATCATCCCCAATATGTTGAAGCACAAGAGCTTTCATCATTCAGAAGCAACCGAACCGTCACGTTTTTCACAAGTGATCCCACCTCGTAATGTGGAATCGCCAGAGCCATAGACGACGTTGAGTGCCATCACCAGGTCGCAAAAATCTTGCAGATGCCATGTGTTCTGAACAAAGAAGGCCTAGTTTGTAAGAGTTTTAACCATTATCGTTTATACACATCACCACTGCTGCTGTTTCTTTCTTCGCCCATTCACTGTTATATTAGTAATGGAATATCATGTGACTTTTCTCCTTATTCGGTTTTCTTTTGCTCTCCCCTAGTGCCAAACTCCCAAGCCTTTTGCAATGCAAGCGGAGCATCTGAGGCCAGCTCGTTTAATGTGCCAGGTGAGCCTTGGGTGGTTTGGTGAAAAGTACTCACGAGATTTGTTTTTGTTGTCTGGAATGGCCTCTGGACACATTGAGAATATCACTGAGGAACTTGGGCACAGCTGGACAGATAGTCAGTTACTGAGGATTTAGCCAAAAACATCTTAATTGTGTTGATATGTGTACATTACAATTACGTTGTGTACATTATATGAACATAGGCTCATCTGAAGAGAGACTGTTTGAAACTGTCCAAAAGCTCTATTCCAATACCCCTCCATGTTGAGGGTTTCTCAGATGGCCTTGTTTCTGGATATGGCTGCTGTTGTGTGAAGATCTTTTAGTGGCAAAGGTTTATTTCTTATCAATTTTGGATCAACTAGAAGCACCAATGTGTCCTATCTGTCAGACATTTTTAATGGTCTCCTTGCACTGCTGCACGAGGAAGCCAATCATCATGATTTGTTTGATGGTTCTGTATAATGACAGGATTATATTTTTATTGTTTGATTTTTATTAATATTAATATTGGTCTTTCAATCAACTTTGTCTGGGTTGCTTAAACTTCGACACAATGTTATTTAAAACAAATTACAGTAGTACAAGATTCTAAAGAGGTAAGAATGTAAACCCGTCGTTTCCATAGAAGATAAATAAAATTTACCTTTCACCCGAAAAAGAATCATGTGAATAAATTATTGAATATCAGCTGCTTTTTTGTTGTATCCTTTTCTCACCTGTGTTGCAAGTAGAGCAACCTGCTTTGTGATGCTTTTAAAGATGATGTATAATCGGAAATGTTGTTTGATAGGGCGAGAAGAATAAAATGGAAATGTTGACCAGAAAAAAAAGCATTGAAACGATATGAGAAACGGGATTGAATGAGACTCACCATTATTATAAGTGAGGAAGAAGATGAAGAGGAAGAGTTTTTGTTTTAATGTAAATTGAAACTGGCCCATCCATCCTCACCTTACTCAGACATGTCATACTGTTTGCAGATTGGGCTGCATGATTAGGTAGCCCCTGTAGGACAATTGTGATTGCCGACCGGACGCACGCACACACGCAGGGACGGACAGATGCAAGCACACCAAGACCAGTCCTGTTTATGTATAGATTTGAAACCTTTTCTTCGTGCACAACCTTCTCTTCACGATTGTTTTAGGTTGTGCGTGTGTGTAGGATGTCATTATTTGAAACAGCTTCAAAACACATATGTTATTGTTCCTATTGACATGGCAAGTGATAATGTATGTTTTGTGTGGAAAATATTCTACATTCAAACACTTTTGCAAGAATTATGCCTGCAGAGTTGACCTTTATTTATTTATTTATTTATTGGCATCCAACCTGGGAGTGCGGCTGCTCCGCTGATGCAATGCCCCTGTTGCCAGCACGCTGGTAGTCATTTTTCCAACCTCTGAAGGATGACAGGCGAGACACCCGCCTTGTTTAATTCACACAGCGTGACAGGAGCTTATTCTTCTTCTTTT
>CM068957.1:98784541-98801087 GCA_035128595.1 Eptatretus atami | reverse complement strand
GAGGAAAGTTCCTCAGCAATCATCCGCACATGAGTCGACGATCTGCGTGCACCATCTTGCCTTCACACACTCGATGATGTCCACCTTTCTTATCGTTTGAAGGTCTTCCAGGACCGTGATAGTCTTCAAACCTCCTCCCGTCCCTCTTTGAACCTCTTGTTGATTCAAATGCACGTGTAGCACCCTAGACATTCTTTCTTCCCCGTAGGACTTGCGATGCAGCTTTGCGAAGGATTCGAAGGTGTTTTGCCAAGCTTGGCAAGAAACTTTAGATTGGCTTCTCTTGCTCCTCACGACTTCATAGTCGCGATGACTCAGACTAGAACAACGAGTAAAGCACGAACTGTAATAAAAAAAATCACACAATGAGCCGCAGTCAACCATCACCAATTCATTATATGTATATTGCTGGAAATGGTTGCGGCAGACGTGATGCAACCTGTTCATTCAAGTTGTGTAAGTGGAGCACACAGCAGGCTCAGTCCCGGTTACTTTTAGACCAGACCTCGTAGCATACATCTCAAAAGCTATGGACAGATTCAGACGAATCTTGCCGGACATGATTGGGTTGTTCTGACAAGTGTCTGACTATGCTTTATCGCAATGGTGTTTGTTTGATGACGTAATACATCAGTGCGAAACTACGTCAGAGTATGTGTATGCTGCATGCATAATGCAGAACGGCTACTCAAGTGCTTAATGAATGTCTGCAGAATAACTCATATTGTCTCCTGAGAATCTGCGCTCCGAGTCATCACCAACAACGACCATTGATTAAATTATGGTAAAGATCGGATATGGATACCGAGAATTTATTATATTTTTTAAGTGATTGTTCACATGAGGAGACAGGGCCAAAACATATATAGGCAAGATATCTCAAAAATTTATGGACGGGATTCGGATGAAACTTGGTGGCACGAGTTGCGGTAGGTGGACAAGACCAAGCCAATTAGATTTTGCGTTAAGGAATGGAAGAAGAAGATATCGGCCTATCAAGTGGGCACAAAACATAAACCTTCAGTCCGGCATGGAGTATGCACTCTACCAAAATGCCGTTGTAGTTGTTACGATATTACTTTATTCCTGCCCTCATGTACAAAACCCAATCAAGACAAAGTGTGCAAGAACAAATTTACAAATTAAATCAGGCCGAATCTGAAACCCATGGGAATGCACACAGTCTGTAGATTATCCTTTTGCCAAATGCCAAAGAACATTGCTTAACAGCAAAACAAACTGTTTAAAAGTTCTTTTTTTTGTAAAAGTACATGAAAAATTTATTTTACTTTACACACCAGAAATGGGCTTATCTTTCACTCTGTCAATGCAAAGCCACAAGTTTGTGATATGGAATCGCATTTCGCTTTACTTTACCTCTGTTAACCCTCTAGAGCCACGAAATGTTCTGGCGTGAACAAAAAAACACCCCTGGGCTCTAGAGGGTTTAATTTGTAGATGTGATCAATAAATTACAGGGTTGGAGTTATCAACGATCCAGAATATTTGAACACCAGAAGAAAAGGCTCGCTTATTTATGGTAGTTTATAAAGTTTGTTAAAAATTATTATTCATTTATCCCTGTAATTACTGCCTGCTAATGGTTTTGAACTCATTCTCTACCTGCCAATGATGACCCTCATTCTTACAAGTATCCTCATGCATTTTAGGGATTCAGTAAATAAATAGTAAATTTTATGGGTGTTATCCAGACATACACAGTGCTGTGTCGTTCTATTTATCACAATTACTTATATTGTTGGGTCTTCAAAGGTATCCACTATGCCTGGTGTTGGCTTAATGGTTAGGGTGCGTGGGCTTGGGATCCTAGGATCCTGAGTTCAAATCCCAAAACTCAGCTGTTGAAATGTGAATACCAGGTGGGCGTTGACTCTGCCTGTCATCTTTCGCAGGTCGGCAAAATGAGTGCCAGCTTTGCTGGTATACTTGTGTCGGAGTGTTGCGTACCCGTCCAGGATTGTACCCAATAAGCCAAGGAGGACTGCTTAGGCAGCACCAACGCTCTGCACAGAATATGGTCCCAATGGATGGATGGAAAGCGTTCCACTATAAGCCTTGTATAAGCTTAACGTTTTTAGGATGCTGAGCTTAGATCTTAGGGTCTTGAGTTAAGCTCCTGTCACGCTGTTGAATTAACACCAGGCGGGTTGAACTCGGGGCCTGTCATCCTTTCAGAGGTGCGAAAAATGCACTACCAGCGTGCTGGCAACAGGGGCATTGCATCAGCGACAGCCGCACTCCCAGTTGCATGCCATAAATAAAATAATAAATAAGTCACTCTGCAGGCATAATTCTTGCAAAGTGTTTGAATGTAGAATATTTTCCACACAAACAATACATTATCACTTTCCATGTCAATAGAACATACTATTGTGTTTGCAAGCTGTTTCAAATAATGACATACCTACACACACGCACAAACCTCAAACACGTGGAAGAGAAGGTTGCAGAAGAAAAGTGTTCAAATCTATAACATAAAAGGAGCTCGGTCTTGGTTGTGCTTGCATCTGTTCCGTCTGCGTGTGTGCGTGCGTCCGGGCGGCATCAACAATTGTCCCGACAGGCTACCACTAATCAAGCCCATCTGCAAAACATATGACATGTCTGAGTAAGGTGAGGATGGATGGACGTTTCATTTACATTAACAAAAACTCTTCACTTCCTTCATCTTTCCTCACTATAATATGGTGATCTCATTCAATCCCGTTTCTCATATCGTTTCAAATGCTTTTTTCTGTCACATTTCCATTTTAATCTTCTCGCCTATTAAACAGAACATTTCGATTATACATCATCTTTAAAAGCATCACAAACAGGTTGCTCTCTGCAACACAGGTGGAAAAAGGATACAAACAAAAAAGCAGCTGATATCATTAATTATTTCACATGATTTTTCGGGTGAAAGGTAAATTTTATTTATCTTCTATGGAAACGACGGTTTACATTCTTACCTCTTTAGAATCTTGTTACTACGTTACATTTGTTTTTAAATAGACTTGGTCGAAGTTTTAAGCAACCCAGACAAGTGATTGAAAGACCAATATTAATATTAAAAAAATCAACATAAAAAATATAATTCTGTCATTATACAGAACATCAAAACAAATCATGATGATTGGCTTTCCTCGTGCGCAGTGCACAGGACCATTAAAATGTCTGACAGATAGGACAATTGGTGCTTCTAGTGATCAAAATTGATTAAAAATAAACTTTGCACTAGACAAAGATCTTCACACACAAGAGCCATATCCAGAAACAAGGCTCTCTGAGAAACCCACATGAGGAGGAGTATTGGAATAGAGTTTTGGGACAGTTTCAAACAGCCTCTCTCAGATAGCCTATGTTCATATAATGTACACAACGTATTTGTTAATGTTACACATATCAACACAATTAAGAATGTTTTGGCTTAAAATCTCAGTTAAACTGACTATCTGGTCCAGCTGTGCCACAGTTCCTCCAATGATATCTCAATGTGTCAGAGGCCATTCCAGACAACAAAAACACAATCTCGTGAGTACTTTTACCAAACCACCCAAGGCTCAACTGCACATTAACGAGCTGGCTCAGATGCCTCCGCTTGATTGCAAAGGCTTGGCTGATTTGCACTAGGAGAGAAAGAAAACGAATAAGGAGAAAATCACATGAATTCCCATTACTTAATATACAGTGAATGGGCGAAGCAAGAAACAGCAGCGTGGTGATGTTGTAAAACTATAATGGTAAAACTCTTACAAACTAGGCTTCTTTGTTCAGACACATGGCTCTTGCCCAAGATTTTTGCCGACCTCTGGTGATGGCACTCAGACTGTCGTCTTATGGCTCTGGCGATTCACATTACGAGCGGGATAACTTGTGAAAAACGGACGGTTCGGTTGGCTTCTGAATGATGAAAACTCTTGTCTTCAACATATTGGGATGATTCAGCGTAGGAGAGCAGGAAAGGCAGCAGCATGCCACGTAGCTCAATGCATTTTAGTTCATTTATGATGTGTGTTGATAGTGCTTACACTGTACCAAACACGAACGTATGTGGGTAGCAACTTATCATGCGTTCGCTGCAGTGTATTGCAATTCAGTAAAAATGAGGGAATACCGGAGATCATTATACTTTCTTTGTCGGTCATTTAATTTGTTAAAGCATCGATTGTGTTTTATAAAACGTATTTTGCCAGCTTACTTCTGAGTTTAACATTTCATATTATCTCTGCAAAAATTAAAACAGCTGACCCCAAACAAGTAAAACCCAAAAGACACAAATAAAGATTTGCCACACCACAAGGAGAGGCCCGTTCCCAAGATTGGCACCTTGACAAATGCAGCACTAAGGTCGAGCAACAACGGAAGCACCACAGAGCAATACTGAACCATGGAGATCTTCTGCCGATGTGCTCACACATATCAAGAAAGACTTTGAGGCAAGTGTGAGGGCAAGGGGCGAGACGAGACAGAGGAACTGGCATGGCATCCTAACAGCAACAGAGCACACATACAACCACCTTAGCCATTTAGCAAAAACCACACCATTAAACACATGAAACTCCATTTTATACTGCCACTTTCCTCTAGGGAACGTCTTTAATAAAAAAAATTATATACTTTAAACACCATTACAATTGCTCAGAGAGAGTGTTTGTGTTTGGGAGTACGTTGCCTGTATCAACCACAAAACATCAATCAGCGTAAATTACAGAATCTATAACTCTAAGTGGGACCACAGCGGTCAATTGCGGAAACAGCGTTTCACATTCCCCAAAACACAGACAAATTGACGCAATACACGAATACAGGGAAGTTCATCACATGCACGTGCAAAAAATGTAAAATCCTGTTGAAATACAAACCCTTGTAGTCTGTGAAATTACAAGCCCTTATATCCTGTTATTACTTCAAACCCTTTATATTCCATTATATTACAAACCTTTCGATCTCATTATGTAAACATTTATATCCTGTTATATATGGTACAAACAACCAGATTCGGGTGCACGTATGGTTAGAGCATCTTTGCTCTGAGTTGTGTGGAGGTCAGTGCATCAAATCCTGTCTGAGTCATACATACCAAAGACTTTTTTTTTAATGGTACATGCTCGCTACTCCTTCTTTGCGCCTCAGCATTAAAAGGTAGAGGCACAGACAAACAATGCTGTAAGGCAATGGCCATACCACCGAGTATAACCCTTTCAAACAAAACTGCTTCGGCAGCACCAACTCTCTGCTAAAGAGTATGACAAGTTATTTTATTTGGGTTTAAAATTTTTAATATTTCTGTAATATTGCACAAGCTTTCAATTAAATTATATTGCAAACTCCCTTTTGTATAGTATTACAACCCTTTATTATTACAAACCCTTCTTTTAGTATATTATTTTCAAAACCCTTGGTATGTTATATCACAAACCCTTGTAATTATGTTATATTCTATTCACAATTCTCTACACCTTATTCTGTTATATTTTTAAACCCTTTATTTTCAGAATACTGTATAGTAAAACCAGAATTACTTGTACTGTATTAGCAGAATTACCCAGAATGTGTGGGAAGAAAACATGAATAAGTAACACTTTGGTAGCCAATCACAAGACTGACGTAATTGATGCTGATTGGAGCTCTGTTTCAATTTCCACGTGGTCCGTCCCTGAATCGTCTTTGAATACAAACGAACTTTGGCATTTTGAATTGGACGGCTTCCATTTTTTATTTTGATCTTCCTCTTAGTACGTTTGAATGTGTATCATTCGCAGTTCAGCATCTAAACAAGGGCTGTGATGAATACCCATACAAACCAGTACCTCCTCCAAACACCGTCTAATTTCAATTTTTTTCCCAAAGCGGATGCGGACGGCTTTGCGGGGACGCGGCCAGGTGGTGCTTTCTAGTTTATATTAAACCAAACGGCATCAACTCAACTCAACGTCTTAAAGGATCACCACATGCCACCCCCGCACGCTCCTGTCCTCCCCCTACCCACCCCACCTTGCCAACAAGGCCGAAACTATATGGCTGCCTTCGCATGCAATGTGAGTCTTAATGACTGTTGCAATGGTTTGAACCCAATACTATGTTGCCGCGGGCTTCCAGAGGGATGGAAGGGGTAGGGGAAAGGGAAGGAGGGCAAATTCCCGCAGCGAGTGCTTTGAACCTCAGGCGCTCCCCCAGGTAAAAGAGAAAAGTTAAATGTATTTCCGCACCACCACCAGGTGGCATTACACAATACATTTCCATAAAAATTTATCTCACACACACACCACACACAACACACACACCTATGTTAAACGCCCCCCCCCCCCCCCCAGCCCCACAACACATAAAGTTGTATTTGCACCACGTTTGGAGTTTGTTAACTTAAAAGATGTGCCGTGCATAGAATACATACCAAAAGAACAAAAAGAATACATACATATATATATATTAAATTATAATATATATATATATTATATATATATATATATATTATATATATATTATATATATTGTTTATGATTTCGCCGCCGGGACGCTCGCCGCAACAAGACCGCCAAGACGGAGCGCGAGTCGGCCCGCTCGCATCACTCCGGAAATGTCACATCGCCGGCCCGGAAAAGTCCAGAGGTCGACGGGGGTCTTGTTATTTTGGACCGAAATCCGCAATGGGTAGGACCAAATGGGTAGGGTCGATTGCCAACTTCAATTTACCTAAATACCAGGTGGTCCAGCTACCGGGGAATTCACCTCGATCGGAACTCGTACGGAAACGAGCTGCCTTACAAGTTTGTCGCGGCGATCCCGAAGCAGTTTAAATCCGGCGAGTTCCGTCGGATACGATTTATCCCGTTATTCCGGCAATGGCTGCTAATTCCACAACACGCAAACACGCTCAGTTCAATGGAGAATCTACGCGACAGCTGAGAACATTCAACAAATGGGGATATTTATTTTACAATAAGCAGGGGAAAATAGGAGCACCAAGGAAGATTTAAAACCGATTATGGAGAAAGCAAGGCAACAATATTCAGCACGCACTTACAAATTGGACACTACTTGCCCGACTTGCGCCACAAACAGACACACGCACACCCAGACAGATGATTGGACCTGAGGAGTCTTTAGTTGTGGCTCTCCAGCTGCCGAGAGGACAGCCGACTGTGAGCCAGGGGCGGCAGGCTACTGGCCGCGAACGCGCAGCTGGACGTCCCCTTCTTGGACTCGCGGTGGCGTCGTGAACCAGCGAGCGGAGCCTCCAGCGACGACAAGAAGAACTCAGGAGCCAGGACGGGGTCGAATAAAAGCGCTCCGGAGCAGGGCGGAGGTCGATGATCGAAAAAGAGAGAAGCGCAGCAACTCCGCAGACCCTGACTCTGATATATCCGCCCCTTCCCGTGCAACGACCGCTCTTTTTCTTCTCCACTCGCCTTCCATGGACGGGAAACCTCGTGCGATTCCTTGGCCGCCCTCCATTGGACAGGCGTGCCAGGGCGGGGCGACCCATCCCTCTGGGCGGAGTCTCCTCCGGGGGCGTTTGTGGCTCGCCTACCGCTTACCTCAGCGCGTGCTTAATGGCGACGGTCCCTACCCGGTCGGAGGCGGAGCGCGGAAGACGCCCGCTCCCTGCGATTGGCTAAGGAGGACGCCATGCCTACGCCAGACTCCGCCCACACGCGGCCTGCGTGGTGGTGCACGAAGAATGCCGCGGGCGTCCATGGCGTCAGGATCGACTGAAGATGGCGTTGTTGTCGTTGCGAGAGATGGGGTATTCCTATAACAAATCACAGCGCATTCACACTTATTCACCCATTAGACCAGGGGGAGGACTATCTATAAAACACGTACTTAACGAATAACTGAGCTAAAGGAACCTGAATGTCTGTGTGCTCATGGCTTCCAGATCGCAACAATATTATATATATATATCTATATATTGTTGCGAATTCGCGGCCCGCCAGCGTTGCGAACGGCCACGTGACTCGAATCGCGGCCGCCTCGCCCCACCGGACGGACAATTCAGTCGTGACCCTCTCGGACTAACGCCGGGAGCTAGTCACGGTGGGGTTTAACCTCACCACAACCCAGTCCGCATTCTACCCGTGCGAGGTAGGGTGAATCGCCGAAAGTCGATATACCAAGTACTCGCACGGGTAACCTACCGAGGGGTTGCACCCGCCACAGGTCGACTCCGGACACGAACGCTTAAGCGGCCCGTTCCGTACTATCGGGATGACCGAGCGGTGTTATCGTCGACCTCGACGGTTCCAATTAATTATCGGGCGTATCACGCCCACTACGAACCCTTTACGCGAAGCAAGATGGAGGTTCAATAAGGGAAGGACGCAGCGAACGGGGAACAAGTTCACACAAGTACTTTAATTCACAAACACGGATAGCACACATAAGGCACGTATTTACAGCCAAACAAGTCAGAAATGCACATATATCAAATAAAACCAAAGCAACGACGACGCAGAGGTTAACACCGACTAACGCGCACAACACGGCAACACTTAACAGTTCTACTTCACAGACGGCGCCAACAGCAAGTTCCACACAAAATAAATCCCGAAAGAACAAAGGACTCCCTTGGTGCGGCCGTCGAGCCCTTTCTCCACGACCTCAACTCCGAGCTCCGTCTCCTTCGCCGTCCCTTAACTCCGACTCGACGACTCCTCACAGCTCCGCTCCACCAGCTCCACGAACAAGGGGAAAAAGACCGAGAGCTTTTTGCAGATCAGGAACATCAGGAAGCTCATTCTCAACGTTGAAGTCTTCATCATAGGTCAGCTTCTTTATTATCGCCAGTAAAATCGCTCCCACATTCAGCTTTTTGCACCGGCCGTGAAGACGCAGTTCGTCGGCCCCACCGGCACAGGAAGTCAGCGCTCTGTGAACAGCCTCTTTTTGAGCCTCTCCGTCGCGTCCTTGTTACCACGGTGTCTGCCCTGTTGCTCCGCCCCGTTCTTTGCTCCACCCCCTTCGAGGCGCTTCGAGAAGGGGGCGTTCCTCCTCCCTGGCCGCGTCACACCGCCGCCACCAATCGGGCGCCAGCTGCCCCACCCGCTTCTGTCACACTCCTCGCGCGGGAAAGAATGGCGGATGCGAGATGCAGTCGCGCAGATGGCGGAGCGGCGCCGCGCAGCGTGGCGGCGCTGTGGTGGGATGGCGTAGTTGTGGTGACGTGGTTGGTTCAAAATAAAGAAGAACAGAAAAAAACGACTGACTCAAAGTGTCGCAGCCGAATGAATCACATTAATTCCCTCTAAACACTTTGGGGCTAACTTATCATGTACTTCAGAAATACCTCACCTACGGACCTGAATGGTGGTTGCGAATTTCACAGCCGTAACAATATATATATATATATATATATGTATATTGTGCGGTTCTCATAACCGCATGCATCCAACAGACAGTGGTCCCAAGACAGTTATTCCATTAATATACGTGTAGATAGTCCTTTCCTTTGTCTAGCGGGACAACAAGGGAGTGGTTGCGCATGATCTCATAGCTAGGGTTGCTTACATCATTTTCTTTTCTTCATTTTGTCCCTACTCTTCTTTTGTCTGATTATTTCTGAGGTAAATCAGCCACGTGCGCCTTCGCTGTGAGTTGGGCCTCATTGAGGCCAGCGCGTGCGGGACCACTGTGAGGAAACTGCAGCGCAGAGTCCTCGTTCCAAGCGAGCCCTAACCCAACGTGTGCAGCGAATCATATAGTGCCCTTAGCAGTGCGGGATTATCGACTCGAGCTTCCAATGATCTGGGATCTGGGATTTCCAACGATCTGGGGAAATTGCCGGTTGCATTAAAAAGGCATACGAATGAATACCTCTTCAAGGCTGCACGAATGGTGTTTTTCACAACACAGGAAACACAGCAGCACGACGCCCACGCTGCACGAAACACGTTCGGAGGCCGATAAAGACTCCTCCACGCCAGTTGGGCGGGATACGAGTGTGCGGAGTAGAAGCGGCTTGTTTCCTTTTCAACCATAATATTTGACACATATTGGTGTTCGCCCGCGCACATGCTAGCGGAGTCGTGCAAACGCGAGCGCTGGCCACGTGCGTAATGGCCGAACCGCGCGCACTGTATGGAATGTGCTCGAAGGCAGACAAGTACGCCGCTCGCGAAACATGCATGGATTATCCATAACGATGTACCTTCGCCCTCGCTGGCAGCAGCGGATTCCCCAAGGATTGGAACGTCTTCTCGTCTCCGGCCGCGAAGCTGCCGATCGAGCCGGGGAATGTACAGTGCGGCCGCGTTGGCGCGCACGTTGATCGGCGCTAGTCGGACGCCCGTGTTGGGCATGCGGACCCTCGGCTGGTTGCTAGGCACGGCCCGGGGGGGTTTGCGGGACGATTCGCGTGCCAATTTCGGTGTAGGCAATTCATGTCATGTCATGGGGTCGGAGCTAAATATGATCGCTGTCTGGGATGGCCTTGCCGGAAACCGAAGTGAGGCGGTTTCCGGCCAAGCTGGCGAGCCACGTGAGGAGTCGGAGCCAATCGGAGCGCCCGATTCAGGTGATGATGTATCGCTTTTGGGTGGCCCTCCACCCACGCTGCAAGTCCTATAAAGGTCGGAGCAGTCCCTCCGCCTTCTCTCTCTCTCTTCCACTCGCTCGATCAGGCCTCGCCCTCGTCCCTCGCGCACGACCCGCCTCCTGCGTCTGGACTCCGCCTCCTCATCTCCGCCCATATGACGTCAACCCCACCGCCTACCACTCCGTCCACGCACCCTGGACTCTGCCCCTTCTTCACTCAAGCCCCTCCTTCACGAACCCGGTCTCCACACTCTGCTGAAGCCAGAGACGACGCGCAAGCTGTCGGGTGCCGCACTACGGAGCATCCCCCCACCCCGGAAACGTATTGGTGGCGCGTTGTGTTATCAAGTACAAAGGTACAGAAATCGTGGCTCAACTCCTTTCCCTTCTCGTTTCAATATTCCCTCTTCATCGGGTTTTGTGTGTGTGTGTGTGTGTGTGTGTGTGGTGTGTGTGTGTGTGTGTGTTGTGTGTGTGTGTGTGTGTGCTGGCGCCTGTCTGCCTTAAGTAAGACTGCAGAAGATCGTTATCATTATTATTGTTATTATATTTCGCGTTAAGTCTGCTCTGTGTCCGCTTTTGTAAGTTGCCTGTTTATTTGCTGCACAACACCTCTTCCCCCTATCTCTGCATAACACACCCCAATGAATTCTTGATTGTGCCACATACCTTTCCACATACATACACATACCACATATTGTGCCACATACATAATGGATTCGAGCGCCCAGCTCGAACACGCCGCGTGGCAAGATGGCGGCGTCGTCCTTTTGTCGCACCCTCACGCACCAGCCTCAGCGCATTCAGCCCCCGTAAGGTCGATGGCACAAAGAGTGAAAGATCCACGGTGTGCTCCAGCTGGCTTTTCACAAGGTTCAGCATACAAATCCAGGCCTGGCCTGCTCACCAGATTAGGCCAAATCGGGGTGTTGGGCTCTGCAGGCGGATCGACGGGATGGAAAAAACGTGTCGAGCCGTGCCGGGAGCAAAGACAGTCAGAGGCTCTCGTGGTTGGATTCAGGATGAACCTGGGGACGACCTGCATGCTGGGTCCATCGCATAGGAGGAAAGCCGTCAAGTCACTCATCAAGCAGATCGCAGACTCGACACTAGCAACCTCTCATCCAGCAGAAGGCAGACTGACCTCATGCAGTTCCTTCCTTGCCTTCCCGGCGCTCGCTCTTCTGGACACTCCCCCAGGGACCCGTGATTGGTCCATCGCTCGAGATTGCGCTGCCCTCCACAATCGGCTGCCGACACGTCTCGCCGACCGACACTCTAAGAGTGCTGGGCAGGCTAGTTCGGAGAGGGAAGGAAAAAAGAATCAAGGCCTCCCGGTACACCACCACTGTAGGAACACTGGACAGCCTGCTACACCTCCCGACACACATGTAATGTCCGATTACCAAACAACCTGGCTAAACATGCATTTAAAGGGGGATCTGGACTAATCCTATATTTAATAACCCACTAAGGGCCCATTCGCAACAATATATGACCGCTCAGACGTGTGTTTCGCCGAAACAAAAAAACAACCGGTAATATAGGTAAACAGGAACGCACTCCGATAACGAAGTAGGCTACCGGCTCAAAGGCTTACCTATACACAAGCTGTGGGCTCTCTGTCTCTCTCTCGTCCCAAAGAAGAAAAGGGGAAAGGTAAGGGAACGAAAAATTAAACACAAAACCGTTATGAACAACGAGGGGAAAAAAGGGTGGGGTGTGAGTAACTAACTCAAACAGGGTGGATGAGAATGGGTGGGGTAGGGGGGAAGGGGACGGGAAAGGAGGGGAAGGCGAGTTGAGAAGAAGGGGGTGGGAGCGGAAATCAGAGGGAGGGGAGGAGAGATAATCATAAACAACAGGGGAGAGAAAACACTGGACTCACAACACCGAGCAGGAGCCTACGGCGGCCATGACACCGTGCCCAGAACCAACCACCAGCAGGGGGGGAGAGAGAGAGAGAAGAGAGAGAGAGAGAGAGAGAGAGAGAGAGAGAGAGAGAGAGAGGAGAGAGAGAGAGAGGAGAGGCCCATAGACAGCCTTATCGTGGGAGATACAATGATCCTAAATGCCTTGTTTTCCACAGCGTGAAGCCGAGAAAGCGTAGCAGCAGGAGCACCAGCCCAGAGGGGAGAGCAGTACTCCATCAAGCTGCGGACGAAAGCTTTGTATATGGTCAGGAACTCAGGTTTATATAATTTATATAATCCTAGCCACCTAGGTGAGAGCCGATTGGTTATTCCCTCCATTCACAGGTGAGAGATTTGGGTGGGTCTTCATTTTTCATTCATATAGCTATCTATCTATCTATCTATCTATCTATCTCTCTCTCTCTTTGGATGTATTCTGTGCACAGCCACATCCTTTAACAAACTTCAAACTCAGGGTACAAATACAACTGTGTGTGTGTGGGAGGGGGTTAATATAGGCTCTGTGGTCGTGGCCTCACGCAGGGGTATGGTAAATTTTCTATGTAACTGTTATCATGTAACACCGTGTAATGTTATCATGTAATTTGTCAATGTGTGTGCTGTCCGCTCAATGGACTTTAAACAGGTGTTCTGTTTGCCAGCATTAGTTGGTGGACGTTAAAAAACCTGCAGTGTCCTTCACGAAGAGTAGGAACGCTATCGTCGGTACAATGGCCAAATTCCTGCCCTAACTACTGCTGGGAAGACAATTGCAAACCTCCGAGAATAACCCTTGCTCAGGAAGCTGCTTAGGTGGCACTGGTGCTCTGTTAAGAGTATGGTCCATCAGAGAGATTCAGATTTGTGAAATACACAGTACAATTTATCACATAATATTTAGTGGTGGTCTGGTGGTGAGAATACTGAACTGATATACCAGTCATGTATTCAAATCAGGAAAAAGGAAGCTCATTATTCATGATTTGGATGCAAAGCTCATGGAAACTAAGAACAACCTCGGCGACATTCCAGTTGGATTGTCAACAAAGACCCACGTGCCCCACTCATGACTTTAGTGGAGGAGATAAATTTGCCTACCCTGCTTGGTCTTATCTGCAAGTGATGCAAGTACAAGTGAAAGACACTAAAATGCTACCTGTGAAAAGGCTCAAAATATCCCTAACCAGATTATAATGAACAATGAAAAACATGCTCAAACCTAATTTCGCGTTAAAGGACAGTGGTGGTGTTGCAAGAGCTGTGTTCAGAGATGCATTAAAACCTCGGCATGGCTACACAGTGGGTTCCTCTTGCTGCTTCCTGAGCTGCTGATGAAATAAGGAACTTTGAAAGAATGTGCAAAAACTCAGAACTACAGCAGAAAAATAGTACAAATGATCTTGAAGAAATCCCACACTGGCCTGTGCATGACGTCCAAGGGCCAGGCAGCTAGGATTGCACAAGGAGGCATTAAATTTTAACTAAGAAGGTGGTGTGAACACAAAGAACTGCTGCCTTTCATTTAGTGCACCAAAAGGAGGGTTTCCACCATGACTCAAAGAAAGCACTGTCTGGAGTGCACAGCAGATGCGGCGAACGTGCCTTTCATGACCTCACAACCAAGATGACAACCTTCGTCTTTGTCCTGGTGCCAAAGGGCACAACAAATACAAAATAGAAAGATACTGCCGACAGCTTGACAGATAGCTCCTCTATTCCAAGTACATCCGTTCTCCTTTTACTTTTTTGACTTGATGCTCATGTTACTCCCAAAAATATAATTTGGGCAAAAATACAGCATTGCCCTTCTACCTCAGCCCTCTTATTAAAGCAACACCGGGAGTACAGAGTATGAGTGTGTGTGTGAGAGAGTGTGAGAGAGTGTGAGAGAGTGAGAGTGTGTGTGAGTGTGTGTACAGTTTCCTGCAAAAGTATTCACCCCCTTCAAAAAGTTTTCACATCTTGATGCCACCTGAGCTGATTACCTCCATCACCGAAGGTGAAGGAGGTTATGTGTTTGTACCCCTTTCTGTCTGTCTGTCCGTTTGTCTGTCCGTGTGCAGGATATATCATAAAGTTGTGGACGGATTCAGATGCAACTTGGTGGACAGGTTGGGTGTGTGATCACGACAAATTGATTTGATTTTGGTGAAGATCCGAATCCGGATCTGATAATTTTTGAAGTGATTCTTAACCATTGAGAGACAGGGCCAAAGACCATATATAGCACGATATATCAAAAAGTTGTGATGGATTCGGACGAAACTTGGTAGACACGTTGGCTGTGTGGGAAGGACGAATCGATTAGATTTTGGTGAAGATCCGAATCCGGATCTGGATAGGAGAATTATTTGATTTTAAAAGTGATTCTTAACCATCGTGAGATTGGGCCAAAAATGATATAGAGCAAGATATTTAAAAAATGTATTGGGCCCGATATGTTCTTGTGGATCAGGCATTACGTGGTGGAGGTATGCGCTCTACCAAGTACGCTTCTAGTTTCATGATGCTTTCAAATCAAACTATATATATATATATATATATAGTCTTCACAAACTACTCCAAAGTTATAAAGCTAAAAAATGCAGATAAAATGTAAATAAGTTGGATTAACAGAGAAAATGAGATGACTCTCAGTGGCATATTCAAACCCTTTGCCTAATTTCCCCGAAATGACTTCAGGAGCAAATTATTTGTTTGAAAGGTTACAAAATAAGTGATAGTTTTCACCTATATGTAATCAATGTTTTAACTTAAAGATTAAGCTCCCCCACTTATATGAGTTTTAAGGTGCAACTCACTTGGTCAACCAACAAGGTAAATATGAAGACGAAGGAGCTTTCCAAAGAAGTCAGACATAAAGTGATGGAGAAGTACTATTCAAGAGAGGGTTATAAGAAGATTTCAGTCACTCATTATCCCTTTGAGTACGGTGAAATCCATTATTAAGAAGCAGAAAACGTATCATCCCACCCAGACTCTACCCAGATCAGATCGCACATCCAAACTCAACAGCCGGGCAAGCAGGGAACTGGTTCGGGATGTCACTGGAAATCCAACAATGACTTTGAAAGATCTGCAAGGCTCTATGTCCGAGATGAGGGTCAGTGTTCATCAATCAGCAATATCCCGTTCCCTTCAAAAAGCTGGCTTCTATGGACAGGTGGCAAGAAAGAAGCCATTACTGAAAAGGATGCATCTAAAATCTCGTATGGAGTTTGTGACAAATCATCTTCATGATACTGCAAGTATGTGGAGAAACGTTTTGTGGTCAGACAACACAACAAGCTCGAATGAGCTAAGATCCTCATCCTCTTAATGATGACATCATAAAAACGAATATGACGTCATTGTGATGTATCAGGTTTGCGATAAATTATCTGTGCTAATGCCCGGCTTGATTCCCGCAAACAAAATTCAAACAGCTTGCCTAGTTTCGGAGATATTTTGACGTCAACTTTTTTTCTATGAGGAATTTTCAAAATCGGAGATGGTTACTGTCTGCGCAGGGTATTTTTACATATACAAGGTGTGTTCAAAAAGTATCCAACCTTAATTTTTCGTGCGTAAACAAATGAAGCTAGGGAGGCGTGGTTTGGTGCACGTATGTAGGCGATCCTAATCCATATGCGTGAATATTTTCCCGCCTGCAAAAGCTGTCAGTCGCCGACAGACCGCCGATGAGTGAGGAAGTGTAAGTGAGCGCCGTCGGATTTTCGTTTTTGACAAAATGACGGATCACTGTGGTCTCATCGCCAGTAGAGACCGACCCAAAATAACTCATTGCAGTCATTGCTGAAAAGGTGCTTCCACCAAGTACTGACCTAAAGGGCTGAATACTTTTACAACCAGTGAATTTTGATTCATACATGTTTTTTGCAGGTATTCCTGACATGTAACCTCCTTCAACTATCGTAGTGTTTCGTTTGATTTATCTACTTATGAATAAAAAGGTTCATTTGGAAAAATTGTTTCTACATAATTAGTAATTCATCTAAATGTGGCATTATTATTAGTAGGTGAATTATTTTGCAGGCCACTGTGTGTGTGCGTGTTTTCAATCTCAATGAGAACGATTATATATATATATATAT
>CM068957.1:98768611-98784525 GCA_035128595.1 Eptatretus atami | reverse complement strand
ATATACACACGGTGCTCTAATCTACTTAACAGCGTTGCATGGTAAGGTCCGATAGCAGCACCAGGATCAATCTGACAGATGGCAGCCTCATGTGGCACAGAAAGACATTGCCTACTCAAAGCATTTAAAAAGAGGGAAGGCAGGGGGGAGGGGGCCAAAAGGTTTGCGTACTGAAAAACAATGAAGCTTCATGTCATTGCCACAAACTGACATCAGCTGCTTGGCATATATTAAGCTTCACAATGAGATGGAAGGAAGTAAGCCAGATATGCAAAACACAGACATCACAATTTCTAAATGCCTTACATCAGCCAGGGATCAACTTTTTGTGCATATACAATGTTGGGACTTGAACACCAAACATATACGAATTGGCTTTTAATGCTGCATGGAGCAAAAATGACTCCAACCAGAATGTAATACAATACGCTACCCTCGGAGTGCAATCAGTTTTAGCAGAAGATATTGATAGACTAGTGCAAAATGTACTCAAGCTGCCCAGAATAGCTCAATAACGGGTAACTGTAAGCAGTGGGGCGGTTGGAGGGACAGTACGCAGGGGTGCACATACAAATAAACCAGGAAATGTGCACACTGACCACAGCACCGCACTGCACTGCACTTGTTAATCCAGTCCGGAAAGATTAGCACAGCATGTTGACGATAGCTTTTAACGGTGCCCTTGGTGTGATTCACATTTACGTGCATCTCAGGCACTTTTTCTAACTGAATACAATGCTTTTGTGGAAGCAAATCTAACCACCTGACAATAATAAAAGTCCTTGTGAGGATTTTTTTAGGGGGAGGGGTTGGGGAGTGTTGGGGGAGGTGATGATGCTGTCAGTGGCCAAAATCTAGACCTATAAAGGGCAAAAAGGGCAAAAAAATATCAATTCTCTGAAGCTCTATATCTATCTCCATCTCTCTCGCTGTCTGTCTCTCTCTCTCTCTCTCTCTCTCTCTCTCTCTCTCTCTCTCTCTCTCCTCTCTCTCTCTCTCCTCTCTCTCTCTCCTCTCTCTTCTCTCGCTGTCTCTCTCTCTCTCTCTCTCTCTCTCTCTCTCTCTCTCTCTCCTCTCTCTCTGTCTCTTCGTCTTCTTCTTCTTCAGACTTATTCATGGAAATTCAAAACAGAGCTCCAATCAGCCAATCAATTAATCAATCTGTGATTGGCTACAAAGTGTTACTTAT
Organism: Eptatretus atami; assembly: GCA_035128595.1. Classification (NCBI taxonomy): domain Eukaryota; kingdom Metazoa; phylum Chordata; class Myxini; order Myxiniformes; family Myxinidae; genus Eptatretus; species Eptatretus atami. The sequence continues at coordinate 98,783,336 of CM068957.1, read as the reverse complement.
TCACGTTTCTCTTCCCGCACAACGCCCGGGTAAATCTGCCGGTTCAAAATGAAGTCGAATACTGCAGTAAGCTCGGATGAACACGGTGGTCTGCAAGTTTAACAAAGACCTATGTGTCGTGAGGACAGTACACATTTCTGAGCGGTCTGGTACCTGAGCTTGATTCCATTTATTAGATAAGACCAAAAGTACCCTGTGGTCCCATGCCAATACTGTTGAAGGCAGTTCATCGTGTCGGTAACATGAACGTTATAATAATGCACAAAATTAATTTGGCCCTTTCTCGATCAACTGCTACAGTCGCCTCATGAAGTCCCACATATGGTAAGTCCATAAAAAGAAAATAGAATGTCCACTTTGATTGGAAAAAGGGGTTGCGGTGGGGGTGGGGGGGGATTGCGTCTAAACAGCAGCTCATTATGACACTTTAAAAACCCATGCATCTTCAGTACGTGGATTTTATGACCAGAACCAAGACGATATTTAAATATACATGTACTCCCTGCAAGATCACATGTTTGTCAAGGAACTTGGACAAAAAGAGGATGCTATTTGGCCCATCATGCCTGTGCTTTATCCCCACCCCCACAAATGTAATCATTATCTTTTATACGAACCCAATCCTCACCATTTACCTAATCAAACTGGGGTAGGTGGGGGGGAGAACAGTGAGGCAAATGCACAGGGGCATTACTAGAGTGGTTATTTATTTATTTTATGTTTACTTTAAAGTATGAAGATCTATGGTTGTTCTGTGACGAATGAACAAACACTGACAGCCCATACATTCACCTTTTGACGAGACCCTCTCACAGATACCGCACAATCATGAAACATGCACACAATCACCGATGCATACCCAAGATACCTACCAGTCCTGCCAATGTCTCTGTATCCCCAATGCTTTTTAGGTACCCATCTACTGTTTGTGCTCTTACTACTGCATTAGCAATTTTGTGTTTTCACATCTCATGTTTCTTTTTGTCCTGGAGTGAAATGTCAAGAAAAAAAATGTGACAATGGCTTGATGGATCAAATCATCATTATCAATGAGCCATGAGGCGTCCGTCAGTAAATGAACCGACGATGCTGGGATCCACATTCGACAAAAAAAGCTTCTGTCGAGCTATCCAGCTCCGTCAAGTCATGTCTGACTTCTGGTGACATTTATGATCAGATTTCTCCAAACATCCTGATCCTGCACTGCTTTCTGAAGCTCTGGCAGATTACAGCTTGGTTGCACCCTTTACCTCATCCATTGGGCACTTAAAAGGTCTGACCGTTCCTCTTCTTCCCTCAACCACACTCAGCATGGCCGGCTTCTCCAGACTTTTGTTTTCTGCACGCATGATGTGTCCAACCAAAGTACGACAGTTTCTGTTTTTGAATCCAGTGCTTGTAACGTACAGGGCGGCGGTGTAACTTAGTCAAGCACCGATTTGTTTGATCGTCCTGCAATCCATTGAATTTTTGCAATCTGCGGGCGCCAGCAGTGACCACTATTTTCGTTGTGTCTTGTGTGTCTGTCTGTTTGTGGAGCTTCTCCAGAGCATAGCTCCGTGACGTTTGATGCGATCTTGATGAAACTTGGACACAAGCTACATATCATGGTCTAGTTGTGTCTTTTTGTATGAGGAGCGTCCCACCCCCTTGTGGGTGGAGCCACGCACACTTGAACTTTTTATTTATTTTTGGTTTGCGGGGCCAGCAGTGACACTATTTTTCATTGTGTCTGTGTTGTGTCTGCCTGTTTGTGACTCTCTCCAGAGCATAGCTCCGTGACGTTTGATGCGATCTTAATGAAACTTGGACACAAGCTAGATATCATGGTCTAGTTGTGTCTTTTTTGTATGAGGAGCGTCCCACGCCCTTGTGGTGGAGCCACGCACATTGAACTTTTTATTTATTTTTGGTTTGCGGGCGCCAGCAGTGACACTATTTTCGTTGTGTCTGTGTGTCTGTCTGTTTGTGACTCTCTCCAGAGCATAGCTCCGTGACGTTTGATGCGATCTTGATGAAACTTGGACACAAAGCTAGATATCATGGTCTAGTGTGTCTTTTGTATGAGGAGCGTCGCCACGCCCTTGTGGGTGGAGCCACGCACACTTGAACTTTTATTTATTTTTGTTCGCGGCGCCAGCAGTAACCACTATTTTCGTTGTGTCTGTGTGTCTGTCTGTTTGTGGACTCTCTCCAGAGCATAATGCTCCGTGACGTTTGATGCGATCTTGATGAAACTTGGACACAAGCTACATATCATGGTCTAGTTGTGTCTTTTTGTATGAGGGGGGTCCACGCCCCTTGTGGGCGGAGCCACGCCCACTTGAGCGTTTATTATTTTTCTTTTTTTCTCGCAATTTCATTTCCTAGAAGCTAGTGCGTAATGTCCATACGTACAAACATATAAAAAAATCCGATTTGATTTGGTCAATTTTGATGGAAGAGATAGGTTTTTTACGGTAGGGCTTCCTCAATAATGCCCGCGAACCATCGTCGCCTCCCGGCTCGTCTTCTTCCTTTTTCACTCTCCCCGACTCACATCCATCTGGGAATCCCAGACATTGAGCAGCCTCCTCGTGGTTTTCATCGACAGAAAGAAAAGGTTCCACAACACTACCATTACTCCTTCAACATCCAGGATGCTGACGAGGAAGGGGGGTCTCAAGTCAATGGACATGGACGAGAGAGAGAGAGAGATCGAAGGTTTCCTCGGGATTACTTGGCGTCTTGTGAAGGGACGAGTGGACACCGATGGATCTGTCATGACTCGTTACCATGACGACGTGTACCCCCCCACCATCATCACCTGAAATCACGGCACATAACATCAAAATGCATTTGCTCGAGTACAATGATGACCAAACAACGATAAGAACCCGCGCCGAGTCGGCACACCCACCTTTCCTGGGGTTTCACGATATGAATACATTCAGTAAACTCAGCACGTGTCAGGGTTTCCATGACAACATGGGCTTCGCTTTTCAAATGACGCGTTAACACAAGGGATCACACGTGCATTACCGAGGTTAAAAGTTAATGGTTTTGTATTCCTTGAGAAGTTTGAGACGTTTTGAGACCTTCACGGAGTTCCGTGGCGTGTGAGCCCCGACGTCGAGATCTACCTCAACACCTCGTCCGCTACAGTGCGCTCATTACAGGATGGAGGACTTGGGGACGGGTTGGAAAGAAGTTGTGAAGGGCCTGTCCGTCTCCCACGTGATTCGCTAATTCAAAAACAATCCCCGTAACGGCCGCACCTCCCGCTCCCCCCCGATACCTTCCGTGAAAGTCCACAGGAAGAGTCGGATCGTCTTCGACAGCGAGCGAATCCATCGCTGCGGCGACGCGCAAGGATCGCGAGCCCTCGAGCGAACCTCCCTCGATAAGTTGTTCGTCTGACTTGGACTAGTTAGCGCTCAAAAGTCACTGAGCGCAAACCGATCGCCATGGTGTTCACTTCGCGCGCCGAGCGCTTTGCATGCCGGGAGTATGGCGCGAGGGTGGTTGCTGTGGCTGGTGGGAGGAGGCAGCTCTCCCTCGACAGTCACGAATCTTCTTCTTCTTCTTCGTCATTATGTACATGTTGATTTGGAGTTCTTTGATCGATACGATTGCGTTTTCAATGAAAAACGATTTATCTGTAAATTATTTGACTTATTTTACCCTTTTAATCTGTCTATGAAACACAATTATAACTTTTGCGGATGTTCGAAAAGTCTTAAAAACGATCGAGTTCGAGACAAGAGTTGCAGCAGAACTTCCAAGCGGGTGGCTCGCGCTTGCCAAGCTATCCGTTCCTTATCAAAGGTCTCGAACGGAGTGCTTGCTTGAGTGCTTAAGCCACTTAACGAGCGCTCTACAAGAAGCTTGGCAACTGAACATACCCCTGAAAAATGGAAAGTCTTTTTTTTATTTTTCAAAATAGTCGAAAACACTGGCATCGTTAAGTAGTTAAAAAAAAAAAAAAAAACCTTACTCAAATTATTATCAGTAGTTATATGCAGTGGAAAATAATAAATAAAACTGACGTTCATGCTCGTTTGCTTGGGATCCTCGTGGCCTGAGGTCAAGGGTCGTCGGCTGCTTAAGGATACTGAATTAACACCAAGGAGGGGTTGACTCAACCTGTCATCCTTCTGAAGTCATCGAAATGACTGAGTATCGGTGTGCTGGAAGAGGGGCACAGCTGTGCTCCAATAAATGGTTGCTGCCATATGCAAACTCCAAAACCATGAAACCTAGCAGCCTGAAACTTTGCATGCATCCTATGAAAACTCCAAGGAAGTACAAGAGTGAAAATTGGATGTTTGGGTTAATTAAAACATCCCCTTTTTTTTTAAACATAATTAACGGCCTTATTTAATTAAATCCTTTATCAGGCGCATCCTCGGTCACCACTCCCTACGCCCTACGGGGTCTTAAGGCGTATCCTAGGTAACCTCGCTGGGATCTGAAGCCGCCATGTTTTTTTTGGCCTGCTCAACCACGCCTTGACTTGGAACAGGCCACAACGATTTATTAACGGTGAAGTTGTTTTGTTTTGTTTTGTTTTCACCTTCCTCACTCATATTATCGAATGCCTTGTTCATCATAGCTACGAATCGCTGGGTACGTTGCAATGCTTTATGCTTATAAATGCCTGACCAGCGTTCGTGGCTTTATTTCATTTTTACACATGCGATCACCGTGAGTATCTCTAAAACTAAGGTGAATTACAAAATTTTAGCTCCAGAATCGAACTTGCAAACCGTTCCGACTCCTAGAAAAGTGTTCAATTGTCCATTTCGGACATATTTGATATTTTTGGACGTCTCTGGGAGGCGTGTGTTTGATATGATTGCTAATCACGTGCCAAGCGAGCCGGTTCTTATCGACCGTTTTGTTGGAGTGTTTAAGCCGGCGCTCCACAATATTCACACTGACACCGAATACTGAACGTCGATCGACGTGAACAAAGTTCAGGGGTCACTTGCATGCGTTCTTAGTCACGTGTTCTGCGGTGCAACAGGCGGTGGCTGGCTTGCTGAAAATGTGACATGTTATTTTCCACGTCCTTTCCCATTTTTGTACAATCTTCCATTATACGAGACCCGTCACTTTGGCAAAGATAAATAGAAATAATTAAATGCTTCGTTTTTAATAGTTTCTTCAATCGTTTTGCTTGGCGCGTGTTTAAGTTTCATTGGCGATGCTGCCTTTCTATACCGTTACCGATGGGAGAAAGGCAAAATAAATTATTTGATAATGATGAGTGAAAAATCTTTTCAGGGAGGAAATAATGAATCGCCACATCACGGCAGGAAAGCCGAGAGGGACGCATGCTTGCGATGTGTCACCTGGATTTGAATCCCGACCCAGACATAAATTGTCATCCTGGTGTTTCACAGACAGGGTGATTCATCATTGTGTGTGCTGTCTCTCAGATGGATGATGAACTGGGTGTCACGTCTGCCCTGAAATCCTCACCACCTCATGCCCCCTCACCCTTCCTCCCTCCTCCCACTCCTCGTCCCTTCTCACCCCTTCCTCACTCCCTTCCTCACTCCCTTCCTCACTCCCTTCCTTCCTCACTCCCTTCCTTCCTCACTCCCTTCCTCACTCACTCCCTCACTCCTCACTTCCCTTCACTCTCCCTTCTTTCTCACTCCTTCCCTTCTCACCCCTCTTCCCTCATCACTTCCCTTTCACTCCCTTCCTCATCCTTCCTCACTCCTTCCACTCCTTCCTCACTCCTCTCTCCCCCTCTCCTTCCACCTCTTCCTCCCTCCCTCACCTCTTCCTCCCTCCTCACCCCTTTCCTCCTCCCTCACTCTTCCTCCTCCCTCACCCCTTTTCCTTCCTCCTCCCGCCCCTCTTCTCGCCTCCCTACCCCTCTCTCCCTCTCCTCACCCCTCTTCCTCCCTCCCTCACCTCTTCCTCCCTCCCCATCAGCCTCCCTCCTCTCGCCTCCTCCCTCACCCTCCTCCTCCCTCACCTCCTCCACTCCTCCTCACCCTCTCCCTCCACTCCCTCCCCACCCTCTCCCTCCCTCCCTCCCTACCCCCTCCCTCCCTCCCTCCCTCACCCCTCCTCCCTCTCCCTCACCCTCTCCCTCCCTCCCTCCCTCACCCCTCTCCCTCCTCTACCCTTCCCTCCCCTCTCCCTCCACCCTCCCCTCACCCCTCTCCCTCCCTCACCCTCTCCCCTCCCTCACCCCTCTCCCCTCCCTCTCCCTCCTCCCTCTTCCCCTCCTCTGCTCTCTCACCCTATCAACCCTACCCTCCTTCTCCACCCTACTCCTCTCTCCCACCCTTCTCCCTCTTTCCGACCCCGACTTCTCCCTCTCTTCTCCAACCCTCCCCTCTTCCCTCCCTCTATTTCTCTCCCACCTCCCCTTTCTGTTGAGGGGACTAGCATGTACGAATCAGCTTTAGAGTGAGCCAACCAGTGGGGTGAAAGGTCGCTGCATGTACGAGCATGCAGGCAGAAGATAGCATGGGTTTCTAAATGCTCATGCTCCAGGTCTTAAAGTGTGTGTGTGTGTGTGCACGGTGCGTGTCGCGCGTGTTGCTGTTGTTGCCTGCTATACTCCACATGTGGTGCGGTTCATCAGGAAGGTGACGACCTCCAGGTGTGTGTGTGTGTGTGTGTGTGTGTGTGGTGGTGTGTGTGTTTATGCGCGTGCGCATCACATGCCAAGTTGTCTGTTGTTGCCTGCTATCTCCACATGTGGTGGGTGGTTTTCATGAGCGTGAAACAGAGACCTAATAGGTGTGGTGTGCGTGCGCATACACTGCAAGTTGCTGTTGTTGCCTGCTATGTCCACATGTGGGTGGGTTTCATCAGGAGGTGAAACAGACCTACCAGGTCTCGCAGTGCGTGCACATGTCGTTGATTGGTATCTCCATATGCTGGTTTCAGAGTATGGAATGGAGTCCTCCCAGGGCAGGCTCCAAGTATCCACCTTCATTTTGGTAAGGGGTCACGATTCACGGACCAAGCTGTGAAATTTTCTGTTGAATAAAAGAAAAATGATCAGATCCGGATCTGGAACTGATAATTTCTTCAGTGATTCGTCACCATTGAGAGATCGGGCTAAACTAATATATTGCACGATATCTTAAAAAAGTTGAGGACGGATTCGGATGAAACTTGGTGGACAGGTTGGGTGTGTGATCACGACTAATTGATTCGATTTTCGTGAAGATCTGAATTCTGATCTGGATACGAGAATTATTTAATTTCTAAATTTTCTGATTCCTCACCATTGAGAGATGGGGCCATAAACGATACATTGCATGATATTTCAAAAATGTACTGGGCCCGATATGTTCTCGTGGTTCAGGCATTACGTGGCGGAGGTATGCGCTCTACCGAGTGTCCTTCCAGTATATAATGTTATGATTTTGGAAACGTACCCCAGGCAGAGAGCAGACATGGACCTGGAGAAGACCCGAGTTGTGGACACGAAGTTGTTTCATTAGATAATGTAATCGGTGTGTTTTTTGGACTAGCAAGGGTGGTCGAGTTTGCGCTTTACTTGATGAAAACAAATATAATCTGTATTTTGTAAGAAGATTATCGATGTTTGTGTGGTGTGCGCTTAAAAGGTTCTCGATGGTCTAAAGGTGTAAAGGGTATTTTCCAATAGTAGTTGGTGTCAAAGGGTCAAATCTCTCAAGCATTTAAAAAGGTCCAAGTGGTCTAAAGCTCTAAATGGTCAAGGGTCCAAGCTGTCTAATCTGTCTGAAGGATGTAAGGGGTCTAAATGGTGTTGAGGTCTAAGGGGTCTAAAGGGACTTAAGGGGTGTAAAGGTCTAAAGGGAATAAAAGATCTAAAGGGGTCTTAAAGTGTCTTAAGGGTCTCAGGTCGAACAGGTTTTTTTGAGTCTAAATGCTCTTAATAGTTTTTGAGGTCTTAAAGGGTCTTGGGGATCTTTGGGGTCTTCAAGATCTGGGGGTCTTTAGGGGTCTTATTGGTCTTGAGTGGTCTTGGGGTTCTTAAGGGCCTTGATGGGGTCTTAACGGGTATTAAAAGGTCTATGGAGTATCAGAACTCTGAAGGGTCAAAAGGTTTAAAGGGACATTCCAATAGTACGTAATTTATAGAAATATAGTCACACAGCTTCACGGCTTAATATGGCTTAACACGGATTTCGCCTAAGGTAGAAAACCCCCTTGGGGAGTGGAGCAAATGAAATCGTTACAACCTCCACTGTATGATCCTTCGTCCTCCTGTCTTGGTTGGTTGAGATTGGATAAGTAACGGCCAAATGTATCGAAGACAGACAGACAGACACCAAATTGCATATTTTAGTACATTGATCCACATGCTGGTGTCTCGGAAAGACCGTTTCAAATTTGCCTGGAATGCCTTAAAAACCCAATGATGCATGAGTTGCATGTGCTGAACCATTATTGCATGAGGCGTGGAAACTTGCAATGAAGTGTTCTGCATATCCCTCGTGCCAAATTGGCCCTTGGAATGAACGCTGGAACAGTCAGTCCTTCAACAATTACATGATCAATTCTACTTGTTCATTTTTTATGGTTTATAGGAGTATATAATCCTCACTATCCGTTGAGTGCCAGTATGCATATTGCACAGGTGACGATGGGCCAGGGGGCTGTTCTTTAATTACCTAGTGATCAAAACAGCAAAAAGTCGAAAACCCTCAACTCATTGGACAATAGGCTGAGGAACAAGGCCATCTCTCTCACCAGAAGCTGGATTCACGGTTCAATATCGCCTCTTTGGTCATTTTCTTTCTACCCCTCACCCTTCAACAACATCACTTGGATTGTGTTTTCCTTCAATCCTTTGTTCCCCCCCCCCCCCCATCTGTGGAATCACATCTCAGACTCTTTTCCAAATCTTCACTCCTGGCTGGCAGAATGGCCTAGAGGCCAGAGGGATGCACACTCATCACTAAACTGTCTATCCTGGGTTTGAATGCCGACCCAGCTATAAACTGTCATCTTGGTGTTTCACAGCCAGGGTGATTCATCAATGTGTGACGTTAAACTGGGCTTCCCATCTGCCAGTATTAGTTGGTGGACGGTAAAGATCCCATGGTGTCTTTCGTGAAGAGGAGGCAAACTATCGTCGGCAGCCTGGCCAAATTCAAAATTTCTGTTCTGCAGTAATCCACAGAGGACATTTTATCAGTGGCACATCTGCGCCCTCAACCAATGATGCTACCTCGCTTGTGCTGCATATGAAAGAGGAAGATCTTTGCTCCAGGACTTCAAGATGAACACCAGTCACCATCTCGGATTGTCTCCGATATAGATTCAAGAGCTTCTCCATTCTCAATAAGCTTTCGCCATCCGTCTGCCTGTAGCTTTGTCTATTCACGCTGATGGTGTTTCCATGGGACTTCCTTGTCCTGTTTCCTTCTATTCTGATGAGTTGGTCATCTTTCCACTCTCGTCGTACGGCTCTTCCAAACCCACTTGACCCACTGTATATTAAAAGCAAGTTCGCAAATAACCGGTTGTGGTTGGTTGTCGCAAATAACTGAAACTACACAAAAATTTCGTTGAAACTTGACCCCAACCTTCATCATCAATGTTGTACCAAAGTTTATCGAATACATAAAAATCTGCGTTTGTGTTTTCCTTCACACAATTTTTTTAATGATTCTTCAAAGATGACAATTGGAAGCTTTCAACCATACCCTCGAGTCGAAAAGGGGTCGACGGGGAGGGTAGGGGTTGACCACCCCCCCAAAATAGGCATTTCCTTTCTTCTCTGAACTCCACATACAATTGCAATGAAACTTGACCACAACCTTCATCACCCGTGATGTACCAAAGTTTGTTCACGGCATTGAAAAGGTCTGGGTCTTAGGGGGTATGCAAGGGGTTTGAGTGACTTGCTCCTGATCCAGGTGAGCTTCAGGACGCATGGTCCTATTTTACCTCTGCCACCGAAGGTGGAAGGAAGTTATGTTTTCACCCCTGTTTCTCTGTTTGTTTGTTTGTTTGCTTGTATGCAGGATACCTCAAAAGGTTGTGGACAGATTCAAATGAAATTTGGACAGATTGGGTGTGTGACAAGGACGACTTGATTAGATTTTGGTGAAGATCCGAATCCGGAACTGATACAATAAAAAATTTTTTTAATGATTCTTCATCATTGAGAGGTGGGGCCAAAAGTGATATACAGCAGGATATCTCAAAAAGTTGTGGACGGATTTGGACGAAACTTGGTGGACAGGTTGGGTGTCTGACAAGGATGAATTTATTCAATTTTGGTGAAAATCCGAATCCGGATCTGGATACGATAATTATTTAATTTGTAAAGTGATTCTTCACCATTGATCGGGCCAAAAACGATATAGTACTGTATCGCATGATATTTCAAAAATGTATTGAGCCCGAAATGTTCTCGTGGATCAGGCATTACGTGGCAGAGGTATGCGCTCTACCGAATTCCCTTCTCATTTATACATTAAGTTCTACAATTAAACTTTGTCACATGGAAAAGATGGTTCCTGGCCGACAAATCATTCAATGCATACTTCTCGGATCCATCTCTGGCAGAGGTGCAGTCTTTGGAGCTCTTTGGGGTGACCATTATAAAACTTCTAAAACATTAGTCTGCTCATGCAGGAGCTTGTACACAAAGTGCTGGACAAGAACATGGAGATATCAGTGTACTTTGATATTAATTATAAGGACATGAGTGCAAAAGAAGCTCGAGTCGAACGTCAGGCTTGGGCAGATAGTTTGTGAAAGACATAAAAAATCTTTCCCCTTGACCGACCCCACAAGAAGGTGTGTGCAATTAGCACCAATAAAAAAGTCATGGTAGTAGATTAGTAGAAAAGATGAACATATGGCTTATGAGATTTGAACCTGGTGTCCCCACACCATGAGCTGGGGCCTGGGGGTTCAGATTGGAAGACGAACAGACCAACCTTTGTCCCTTTTTTCTCTCGTCAGTGGGATCACATCCCTCAACCGTTTGGAGGGGGGAGGCAGAGCCTTATCGCATTATCTTATTGTTGGACGTGACATCTGCTTACATGGTGCTCACCGCCTGTCTCCTTCTGCTTCTCTTGTTGGCTATAATCTCCTTGAGCGGGTGTTGTAAGGAGGACCGAATCCCTCCTATGGGGGCCAATTATGACGTTCATTTCATTCGGATCACGTTTCAAGAACCAAGATTGTGATGTTTTGACATTTTGCTTGTGTCATGTTCTGTTCTCATATCTTGTTGCAAAGCCTCTTTTAAGAATCTGTGTTTCAGTCTGTCTCTTTTTGTCTCATTTGTTTGTCTGTCCTCATTGTCAGTTTGTGGCTGCAGTGGACCACCTCAACTATTTGTGCAATGGCCTCTCTCCCTCTCTCCTCTATGAACTTTTGCGATTGTACAAATGATAAAATATAGAATTCAGGAGTGGGAGTGAGGGTATTGGGGTGTGGGATAAAAGGGATTTAAGGGTGGGGTGGGGGTAATTAGAGTGCCTATATCGTGTAATTTACTCGGAGAAGCGACATGACGCGTTCCAAAATTTTCTGGTCACGTGGGTCATAGACACCATTTTGTTTTCTTTGACAGCGCATTGAACTCGTTCATAGAACATGATACTCCGCGCAATTACTTCAATTTCACTTCAAGCTGGTGCTGCATCAAGAAAAACTGGTTTCAAGCAACCACCCTAATATCAAATATGAAGGTCTTGTTATAGAACTTTGTAAGGCCCGTCATAAGTTTGCAGCAAGGGTTTCCAGACAGTCATCTGGTACAAATAGGTGGGTGCACATAGAAAACTCCTGTGGAATAAAATTCAGGCACGACAAAAGTGTACTTGTTGATGTAGCCAGGAGGCCCTGCATGGCCATACAAAATTGGATGGAATTGTTGGTGGCATCGGGCAAAGTGTCATCGGATGCTGAGAAGAATTATCCTGGGAGACGAAGCAGTGCACAGCACACTAGCTCTGCAGTGGAGTAACCAAGGTCATCTTTGAGAGCAGCTCACGTATCAAGCAGAACCGTAGGTATGACATCTCCAGTGTGCAGAGTTTGCCTGTGCTTTCACAGAAGAATTGAGTTGATGGTGGAAACTTTCAACCATACCATTCATTGGTACACACGGTCTGTACTCAGGAGTTGAGTCAGCTCGTGAAATATCGCTGATTCAAATGAGCTACCATGATCGGGAGTGATGGTTGACTGAAGACCAAAATGTGTGATTCAGGTGTGGACAAAGGCCATTGGTGTGGTGATGTCAGCTATTGGTGTAGTCTGTGGCCAATGCTTGAAGCAGTTGACATAAGTCAGTAAATGATGGTGTCCGTTTGTAGATGGTAGGGGACTGACAAAATCCATGTGCACCCTGTCCAAATGCCTATCCGGTGTTGAAAAATTACGAAGTGGTGCGACAGTATGACGTTGGATCTTGGAATGTTGGCATTGAAAGACAGTGCCTGGTCCAAGGGTGCACATCGGCATTGATGTGTGGCAAGACGTAGTTTGTGGTGATGAGTCACATGGTTGCTCGAATACCTGGGTGTCTGAGCAAGTGAAAAGTGTTGAAGACTGTACAACGGAATGCAGCAAGAATGAAAGGGTGTGACTGGCCCATTGATGTATCACACACAAGGTAGTGTTTGTCCCTGGAAGCAGTACCTCACAAAATGTAAGCAAACTGGTTGCAGAATATACGGTGGAGCTCTATGTCCTCTGGTTGCGCTGCTGCAAGTGTATTATGGTGCATTAGTAGAAGACAATGCCAATACCTCGATGCATGAGAGAGCATCAGCCATCGAGTTCGCAATTCCTTTGACATGCCGGATGTCAGTGGTAAATTGCGAGATATAACTGAGTTGACAAAGTGTGCTAGGAGAGTGAGAATCAGAATGGGTGGATTGAACGAAAGGTAAAGGTTTATGGTCAGTAAGCACAGAGAATTGTCTAACCTCTAAGAAGTGGTGGAAGTGCTTGGTGGTGAGGTATGCAGCGAGTAATTCCCAATCAAAGGTACTCTACTTGCGCTGTGTTGGTTTCAGCATATTCGAGAAGAAGGCCAGTGGACGCCAGTTAGCATCGATGAATTGGTGAAGGACCGAGCCCATCGCTACTTCAGACGCGTCTGCCATCAAGCTCGTTAGCACATCTGTCTTTGGATGAATCAGGATGGAAGAGTTGGCCAGTGCGTTTTTGATAGTGTGGAAGGCTGATATGGTTAGCTCCGACCATCGGAACAATTTGGGGTGCCTACCTGTTGTGAGCAAGTCATTCAGCAGCTACAGTGTTGAAGCTGCCTTTGGAATAAATTGATGGCAAAAGTTGACAAGGCCTAAAAACTCTCGCAGTTTACATTGAGGTGACGGTACCGGAAAATCCCGAATAATCTGCACCTTCTCCTCAAGCCGATAGATGCCTGAGCCGTTAATACAGTGTACATGAAAATTCAACACTGGAATGCCAAATATGCATTTTGTGGGATTGATGACGATGCTGAAGTCCTGCAAGTGGGTGAAGAGGAGACGTAAGTATTCCTGATGTTTTTCTGCAGTTGAGCTGGCAATTGGAATATTATCTATACACTTGTAGCAGAAGTGTAATCCCCAGAGCACCTGATCGATAAAATGTTGAAAGGTTTGTGTGACATTGTGTAGGCAGAATGGCATCTGAAGGAATTTGAACAGGCTAAAAGGCATGGTGACTGCTGTCTTCGGGATGTCAACTGGATCCACGGGAATCTGATGGTACACACAAACGAGGTCAACCTTGGAGAAGATTGTAGCGCCATGGAATGTAGCAGTAAAATCCTGAATCTGTGGAATGGGGTAACAGTCTGGAACAGCCAGGTAGTTTAATGACTGGTAATCCCCACAAAGACGCCAATCCCCAGGTGTCTTTTTGGGTACCATGTGCCCATCTGCTGGACGATGGTCTAATAATCCCACGTTGTAATGTTGCGGGGCCAGGCGTCGGCCACTGAGCACGACCGCTAGATGGAGCTGCAGAGTCGGCTCGACCGATCGCCCGGAATTCAGATCATACCTTTTCGGAAAAGTACGGGTCCCTTATTGGACCGAAGTTCGCCAATAGACAGACCACGTGGGGTAGGGTCGATGTCAATTTCAATTTACCTAAATACCCACGTGGTCCAAACTACCGGGGAAATTCACCCTCGACGATGCTCTTACAGAACGAGCCGCTTAGCGTACTCGTTCCGTGTGCGATCCGAGCGGTTTGATCGCCGAGATCTGTCGGTCCCAAATATCCAATTACAACGGCAACGGCCTGGCTAATTTTCCAACACGCAGCACGCGAAGTCAATGAAGGAATAGACACGAACGAGCTGAAACATTTCACAAATGGGGATGTTTATTTACAAGGGGGGGAGAGGGGAGCACATAAGGGCAAGTTAAACCGAATATTAATAAATGGAGGTATGCAAGGTATGTACAACAAGAGCACTTGTACAGTTCACTACTTAACAGACTGGCCTATGGACACACACACACACACGCACACACACCCAAAGAATCTGACCGAAGTGGTCTTTATTCGGACCTTCAGCCCGGGGGACAGTCGGGCTGAAGACCAGGGTCTGTCTTGGACCTGTCCACCTCGTGTGGTCTTTGAGCTGACTCGGTCCGGGCGCCAGCAGGAGGCGAGCTGAATCCAGGCACCGGCGAGCGACCCTTGCGGTTCTTGCGGGGGATGGTGTCTCTCCAGCGCTCGATCGTGCGGCGGAGGAGGAGGAAGAAGATAACGACGA
>CM068957.1:98757002-98768586 GCA_035128595.1 Eptatretus atami | reverse complement strand
GTTGTTTGTTTGTTTGCTTGTATGCAGGATACCTCAAAAGGTTGTGGACAGATTCAAATGAAATTTGGACAGATTGGGTGTGTGACAAGGACGACTTGATTAGATTTTGGTGAAGATCCGAATCCGGAACTGATACAATAAAAAATTTTTTTAATGATTCTTCATCATTGAGAGGTGGGGCCAAAAGTGATATACAGCAGGATATCTCAAAAAGTTGTGGACGGATTTGGACGAAACTTGGTGGACAGGTTGGGTGTCTGACAAGGATGAATTTATTCAATTTTGGTGAATCCGAATCCGGATCTGGATACGATAATTATTTAATTTGTAAAGTGATTCTTCACCATTGATCGGGCCAAAAACGATATAGTACTGTATCGCATGATATTTCAAAAATGTATTGGCCCGAAATGTTCTCGTGGATCAGGCATTACGTGGCAGAGGTATGCGCTCTACCGAATTCCCTTCTCATTTATACATTAAGTTCTACAATTAAACTTTGTCACATGGAAAAGATGGTTCCTGGCCGACAAATCATTCAATGCATACTTCTCGGATCCATCTCTGGCAGAGGTGCAGTCTTTGGAGCTCTTTGGGGTGACCATTATAAAACTTCTAAAACATTAGTCTGCTCATGCAGGAGCTTGTACACAAAGTGCTGGACAAGAACATGGAGATATCAGTGTACTTTGATATTAATTATAAGGACATGAGTGCAAAAGAAGCTCGAGTCGAACGTCAGGCTTGGGCAGATAGTTTGTGAAAGACATAAAAAATCTTTCCCCTTGACCGACCCACAAGAAGGTGTGTGCAATTAGCACCAATAAAAAAGTCATGGTAGTAGATTAGTAGAAAAGATGAACATATGGCTTATGAGATTTGAACCTGGTGTCCCCACACCATGAGCTGGGGCCTGGGGGTTCAGATTGGAAGACGAACAGCCAACCTTTGTCCCTTTTTTCTCTCGTCAGTGGATCACATCCCTCAACCGTTTGGAGGGGGGAGGCAGAGCCTTATCGCATTATCTTATTGTTGGACGTGACATCTGCTTACATGGTGCTCACCGCCTGTCTCCTTCTGCTTCTCTTGTTGGCTATAATCTCCTTGAGCGGGTGTTGTAAGGAGGACCGAATCCCTCCTATGGGGGCCAATTATGACGTTCATTTCATTCGGATCACGTTTCAAGAACCAAGATTGTGATGTTTTGACATTTTGCTTGTGTCATGTTCTGTTCTCATATCTTGTTGCAAAGCCTCTTTTAAGAATCTGTGTTTCAGTCTGTCTCTTTTTGTCTCATTTGTTTGTCTGTCCTCATTGTCAGTTTGTGGCTGCAGTGGACCACCTCAACTATTTGTGCAATGGCCTCTCTCCTCTCCTCTAGAACTTTCGCGATTGTACAAATGATAAAATATAGAATTCAGGAGTGGGAGTGAGGGTATTGGGTGTGTGGATAAAAGGGATTTAAGGGTGGGGTGGGGGTAATTAGAGTGCCTATATCGTTAATTTACTCGGAGAAGCGACATGACGCGTTCCAAAATTTTCTGGTCACGTGGGTCATAGACACCATTTTGTTTTCTTTGACAGCGCATTGAACTCGTTCATAGAACATGATACTCCGCGCAATTACTTCAATTTCACTTCAAGCTGGTGCTGCATCAAGAAAAACTGGTTTCAAGCAACCACCCTAATATCAAATATGAAGGTCTTGTTATAGAACTTTGTAAGGCCCGTCATAAGTTTGCAGCAAGGGTTTCCAGACAGTCATCTGGTACAAATAGGTGGGTGCACATAGAAAACTCCTGTGGAATAAAATTCAGGCACGACAAAAGTGTACTTGTTGATGTAGCCAGGAGGCCCTGCATGGCCAACAAATTGGATGGAATTGTTGGTGGCATCGGGCAAAGTGTCATCGGATGCTGAGAAGAATTATCCTGGGAGACGAAGCAGTGCACAGCACACTAGCTCTGCAGTGGAGTAACCAAGGTCATCTTTGAGAGCAGCTCACGTATCAAGCAGAACCGTAGGTATGACATCTCCAGTGTGCAAGTTTGCCTGTGCTTTCACAGAAGAATTGAGTTGATGGTGGAAACTTTCAACCATACCATTCATTGGTAACACGGTCTGTACTCAGGAGTTGAGTCAGCTCTGTGAAATATGCTGATTCAAATGAGCTACCATGATCGGGAGTGATGGTTGACTGAAGACCAAAATGTGTGATTCAGGTGTGGACAAAGGCCATTGGTGTGGTGATGTCAGCTATTGGTGTAGTCTGTGGCCAATGCTTGAAGCAGTTGACATAAGTCAGTAAATGAGGTGTCCGTTTGTAGATGGTAGGGGACTGACAAAATCCATGTGCACCCTGTCCAAATGCCTATCCGTGTTGAAAAATTACGAAGTGGTGCGACAGTATGACGTTGGATCTTGGAATGTTGGCATTGAAGACAGTGCCTGGTCCAAGGGGCACATCGGCATTGATGTGTGGCAAGACGTAGTTTGTGGTGATGAGTCACATGGTTGCTCGAATACCTGGGTGTCTGAGCAAGTGAAAAGTGTTGAAGACTGTACAACGGAATGCAGCAAGAATGAAAGGGTGTGACTGGCCCATTGATGTATCACACACAAGGTAGTGTTTGTCCCTGGAAGCAGTACCTCACAAAATGTAAGCAAACTGGTTGCAGAATATACGGTGGAGCTCTATGTCCTCTGGTTGCGCTGCTGCAAGTGTATTATGGTGCATTAGTAGAAGACAATGCCAATACCTCGATGCATGAGAGAGCATCAGCCATCGAGTTCGCAATTCCTTTGACATGCCGGATGTCAGTGGTAAATTGCGAGATATAACTGAGTTGACAAAGTGTGCTAGGAGAGTGAGAATCAGAATGGGTGGATTGAACGAAAGGTAAAGGTTTATGGTCAGTAAGCACAGAGAATTGTCTAACCTCTAGAAGTGGTGGAAGTGCTTGGTGGTGAGGTATGCAGCGAGTAATTCCCAATCAAAGGTACTCTACTTGCGCTGTGTTGGTTTCAGCATATTCGAGAAGAAGGCCAGTGGACGCCAGTTAGCATCGATGAATTGGTGAAGGACCGAGCCCATCGCTACTTCAGACGCGTCTGCCATCAAGCTCGTTAGCACATCTGTCTTTGGATGAATCAGGATGGAAGAGTTGGCCAGTGCGTTTTTGATAGTGTGGAAGGCTGATATGGTTAGCTCCGACCATCGGAACAATTTGGGGTGCCTACCTGTTGTGAGCAAGTCATTCAGCAGCTACAGTGTTGAAGCTGCCTTTGGAATAAATTGATGGCAAAAGTTGACAAGGCCTAAAAACTCTCGCAGTTTACATTGAGGTGACGGTACCGGAAAATCCCGAATAATCTGCACCTTCTCCTCAAGCCGATAGATGCCTGAGCCGTTAATACAGTGTACATGAAAATTTCAACACTGGAATGCCAAATATGCATTTTGTGGGATTGATGACGATGCTGAAGTCCTGCAAGTGGGTGAAGAGGAGACGTAAGTATTCCTGATGTTTTTCTGCAGTTGAGCTGGCAATTGGAATATTATCTATACACTTGTAGCAGAAGTGTAATCCCCAGAGCACCTGATCGATAAAATGTTGAAAGGTTTGTGTGACATTGTGTAGCAGAATGGCATCTGAAGGAATTTGAACAGGCTAAAAGGCATGGTGACTGCTGTCTTCGGGATGTCAACTGGATCCACGGGAATCTGATGGTACACACAAACGAGGTCAACCTTGGAGAAGATTGTAGCGCCATGGAATGTAGCAGTAAAATCCTGAATCTGTGGAATGGGGTAACAGTCTGGAACAGCCAGGTAGTTTAATGACTGGTAATCCCCACAAAGACGCCAATCCCCAGGTGTCTTTTTGGGTACCATGTGCCCATCTGCTGGACGATGGTCTAATAATCCCACGTTGTAATGTTGCGGGCCAGGCGTCGGCCACGAGCACGACCGCTAGATGGAGCTGCAGAGTCGGCTCGACCGATCGCCCGGAATTCAGATCATACCTTTTCGGAAAAGTACGGGTCCCTTATTGGACCGAAGTTCGCCAATAGACAGACCACGTGGGTAGGGTCGATTGTCAATTTCAATTTACCTAAATACCCACGTGGTCCAAACTACCGGGGAAATTCACCCTCGACGATGCTCTTACAGAACGAGCCGCTTAGCGTACTCGTTCCGTGTGCGATCCGAGCGGTTTGATCGCCGAGATCTGTCGTCCCAAATATCCCATACAACGGCAACGGCCTGGCTAATTTTCCAACACGCAGCACGCGAAGTCAATGAAGGAATAGACACGAACGAGCTGAAACATTTCACAAATGGGGATGTTTATTTACAATGGGGGGACGAGGGGAGCACATAAGGGCAGAGTTAAACCGAATATTAATAAATGGAGGTATGCAAGGTATGTACAACAAGAGCACTTGTACAGTTCACTACTTAACAGACTGGCCTATGGACACACACACACACACGCACACACACCCAAAGAATCTGACCGAAGTGGTCTTTATTCGGACCTTCAGCCCGGGGGACAGTCGGGCTGAAGACCAGGGTCTGTCTTGGACCTGTCCACCTCGTGTGGTCTTTGAGCTGACTCGGTCCGGGCGCCAGCAGGAGGCGAGCTGAATCCAGGCACCGGCGAGCGACCCTTGCGGTTCTTGCGGGGGATGGTGTCTCTCCAGCGCTCGATCGTGCGGCGGAGGAGGAGGAAGAAGATAACGACGACAACCAAGACCAGACCAGACGGACTAGACCACCTGTCCCGTTTATTTCTACTCTCCTCCCGTCGGGGCGGGGGGCACGAGTCTCACCCCTCCGCGCACCTCATTCGCCGGGGAACTCCGTTGTCTCTCCATCATTCGTCGGGGGGCGTGTCGGGCGCCTTGATTCCCCGATCTGCCGAGGATTCGCGAGAGAGACGACAGGCCTTCGTGAACTCCGCCCACGTTCGTGCTGACACACACGTGAACGATGGCGTCGGTGGGAAGAAGCGAGATGAAGGTGAAAAGATGCTGGCATTGTTGTTGGTGGTGGTGTAATAAACGAAAAGAAAACCTGACCATTAAAATAACTCCACAGCGCAGGAACATTTAATTACCCATTAGACTAGGGTCGGGACCCTAACTGGCAACATGTACTTACCGATATAACTGATCTATAGGACCTGTATGTTGTGTGCTCATGGCTTCCAGATTCGCAACAGTAACATATATATGCAAACTCCTGGTGGGCGATACATTATTTCTCAGCAAGCATGCTCAAAAATGGGTTTGGGGACGGGGACATGAGTGGCCTCGATGTGATGCATGATCTGGTGTTTGATGGACTGAATTGTCGCCGATGAGTGCGCTAGCATTGGGAAGTCATACAGTACATTCTGAAAAGAGCATGTGGGTGTGGATGGAAGACGCATGATTTTCAACAATGAAACGGTGGATGCCTTAATGAGAACACTAAGCTGTGTTGACGCGTCTAATAGATGGTAATGTTTGAAGTCGACAAGATGATTTAAATGTCAAACAAAACAAAAGTCCGCACCACGGATAGAGTAGCTTGTGTCAGCAATAGTAAACACCCATAGAAATGAGCGACATAAACCCAAATCAAGCTGAAGAAGACATTCTCCAAATGCAACAATATCACTGTTAGCTGCATGTGATGAATTTTCCTGTCGATTTTTCTGTTCATCGGCAGGTGGCGGCACGATGCTCACCTCTGCCCCTGTATCCACATGAAAATGAAGTCTGCTAGTATGATCCAGAAGAAGAGAAGGCCCAGGTGAACTTGTCACCATTGGTTGTGGGCCTCCTTGTTTCCCTGCGGCTAGTAAGAGCACGGTGACCTACACTGACGAGCATCAGCACTGGAGGTCACATGGTACCAACACCAATTTGGAGTGTTAATGGAAGGTGAAGGTTAACGGTAGCGGAAGGGATGGCATTTCTCTCTGTCCCTAAAAGGGGTATGCAAAGATGTGCATGACTGGTGTTGCACAGCATGGACGAGCCTCAGGTCTGCCATTTCCGATTGTAGTTGTGCGACATGCTGTGGTGGCAGTGTCACAGCCATGGTTGGTTGGTCCATGAGATGATCAGCCAGGTCCATGGTGGTGGATAGTGCCAGCTTTGCATTATCTGCGAGTATCATGCAGATGTGTGATGGTAAAAGCTGCAAGAACAACTCACGAAGGAGCGACTGGTCGAAGGTGGTGTGGCAGTCAACAAGCATCTACTGCATATGACGCAGTAGTTGTGTGGGTCTTTAATCTCATAAATCCTCGGCTGTAAAAAGTTGTTGAAAGTGGCGGCGCTCAGAGGCAGTCATACGCTTTATGAGCACGGTCTTCAAAGTAATCTATGGGGCGTTAGTTGGAGATTAGAGTAAAATATCTCTCAACTCTGTCACATACTCTGGTGAGAAGGAACCAACAATGTATTTGAACCATGTTAACTCGGTCGTAATGTTTCGGGTGTCGAATTGGGTTTCAACTTGCGTAAGCCACAACTGTGGGTCACTAGGATAGAACAGCGGGAACTTTATCGAAACTGCTGCCATCAATGAAGCTTGTTAAGCCTCTCGAAAGGGCATGATTGGCTGTTCATTACCGGAGACTGGTTGTGTGCTTGCAACTCTTTGTCCATCCATTTGAATCGTGTCAGAGTCACCAATTTAGAGTGGAAGAAAAGATACCCAAGATGTTTGGATTCCGAGTCCAGTTTTTTTATTGCTCCGCAATGGTAAACTCTCATGTAATGGCTAACCCCTACCGGAATTCTCATACAGGAAATAACCACCAGATGAACCAAAGCTACTATATTTAAAGCACACTAACCTATTTTGAAACCAAAGGCAAAATTATGCCGCTACACACTCACCCTGTCCCTCCGAAAGGACTGTCTGGCAAACCCTCCCATCTACTTCCTAAACAAACCACTTGAAGAGGTTAAGTCACTCAAACTTTTGGGTCTCACCATCGGCCATGATCTTTCAAGGGAAGACCGAAGATGGCCTCCAAAGCCAACTGGGCATCCTTTATCGCCAAAGACTTTCCTTGGTCATTCTGATCATTTTATGACATACAAGGCCTTCATTTGCAGTTCTATGGAGTACTGCTCTTCTCTCTGGGCTGTGTTACTGCCTCACACATTGCACTTTTTATGCCAAGGAAAGCAAGGCCCTCAAAATCATTGGGATCTCCTGGGGCGAAGCTGAGCATCGAGGCCTGTTACTTTCGCATCAAAGGCAGGTTGGTGGCCTCTGTATTCTACGGCCTCCTTTTTTGCACTCTCTGCCCTTTCTTGGTTCTGTCCCTCCCAGATTTCTGCAGGGCGCACAGTCTCCCATTCAAATTCTTGTTAAACTCCCAAAATCCAAGCTCACTGCTCACCTCCACTCATTTGTTCCTCTTGTTTATCACCTGTGGAACCAACTTCCCCAGTCTGTTCAGTCCCTTCTTTCCTCTAGGGCTTCAACACAGCTGTTTACCATTATCTCAGGTCATTCCACATCCATACTCATGATCTCTTCTCTCTGAAATGACCCTATTCCCAAGCACTCTCTTTTTCCACGTTATTGTGATTTTTTTCCCCCTCTCCCTCATCTTGTTCTGTTTGTTAGTTGTCGGTTGGTTTGTTCCTTTTCTGTTCATCTCTGCTTTTCCCCTTCCTCTTCTTGCTGTGTTTCATTCAGTTTGTGTGCAGCTTGTTCACCTCCATGTGACATTCTCCCACTCCACTTGATCTCACTCTTACTTCTACTCTGCTGTTGGTGTTTCCCTCTTTCAATTTTGTTCCCTCCATTCTGCTCTAGCTTTTCCATGAGCCTCGATCATGTATATAAAACATAGGGTCAATACCCCTGGGCGCTCACCTGGTAGTGGCTGAATAAGATAACCAGGGAACCACTGGTAGGCATGGATGACACAAAATATGTAACGGAGAAGAAAGTAAATACCTATGGGTTTTTTAACGCCATGAACAAACTTTGGTACGTCACGGGTGATGAAGGTTGTGGTCAGGTTTCATTAAAGTTTTGTGTGTAGTTTCTGATAAGAAAGCATATACATATTTTGGTGGGCAACCCCCCCCCCCTGTACATCCTCTCAGACCCCGACTTTTTTTTAAATTCCTATTCCGTGAACAATCTTTGGTACATCACGGGTGATGTAGGTTGTAGTCAAGCTTCATCGGAATTGTGTGTATAGTTTATGAGAAGAAAGCAAATACTTCTTTAAGGGGGCAACCTCCCCGCAAACTCCCTCCGTAGACCCCCTCAGATCCCGACTTTTTTTTTTTTTTTAAATGTCGTGAACAAGATTTGGTACATCACAGGTGATGAAGGTTGTGGTCAAGTTTCATTGAAATTGTTTGTGTAGTTTCAAAGAAGAAGTTGCATGTATTTGTGGACAGACGGACTGATGAACGACGTGCTATCTCATTAGCTCCCTGGAACTACGTTCCAGGTGAGATTAAAAAAAAATAGGGGCATTACCCTGGGTGCTCACTTGGTAGTGACTGAATAAGAAAACCAAGGAACCCCTGGTAGGTGTGGATTACCCACAAATATGTAACGGAGAAGAAAGTAAATACTGATGGATTTTTTTTTTTAATGCCGTGAACAAACTTTGGTACATCATGGGTGATGAAGGTTGTGGTGAAGTTTCATAAAAATTGTGTGTGTAGTTTCTGAGAAGAGAGCAAATATTTATTTTGGGGGGTATCCCCCCACTCTCCCCCTCATAGACCACTTTCAGGCCCGAATGTTTTTTTTTAATGCCGTGAACTAACTTTGGTATATACCGGGTGATGAAGGTTGTGGTCAAGTTTCATCAAAATTTCATGTGGTTTCAGAGAAGAAGTTGCAAATGTTTGTGGACGACACGCCATCCCATAAGTTCCCCAGAACTCCATTCCAGGTGAGCTAAACACGAGTTCACAGAACACCTTACCCTGTGCAGTCTTAAGAAACAAAGACATGGTGGGTCTGCGAGCGGCAAATTTGATTGGTTGAGATGATGTAAAATGCTGTAATATTTTGTCCAAGTACTGCTGAACAGAAGATTTTTGAAAGTGCCAACAAGGAGATTTGTGTTCTGCATTGTTCAGGTATCCTTACTATAATTCACGGACCAGTGTTTGTGTGTTCGTCACGCTACTTCTCCTACAGTTCTGGGCAATACTAGATTACATCCATACTTGAAACAGAGGATTACATCCATACTTAAAGCAGAGAACATGCCGGTGGTTGGAGGAGGGGGGGGGGGATGCAAATTCTCTATGTAAATGTGTATCGTGTAGCGCTGCCTCCAGGTGGTGGGGGGGGGGGGTGGGATGCAAATTCTCTATGTAATGTGTATCGTGTAGCGCTGCCTCTAGGTGGGGGAGGGTATTGCAAGTCTCCACTATTTACAGTCCAGTATTCCTGTCCCCACGTTTTCCAGTGCAGTGAGGTGTTTTGAATTATAAGCAGTAGGTATGTTATTGCTTCAAGCACATAACCTGGGTTATTTGAGTTGCCTATACACCGCCCAAATAAAGGTATGCATCAGAATAACATGTTGCATGCTTGGACCAAGATCACCCATAGGGTGGGTACTCTGCTGGTGTAATTCAATTGAAATAAATATTTTAAAGGTTGTAGAAAAGAAATTTCAGAAGTTTACCGCCTTTGATGCAGCCTCTTTTACGCCACCCAATCTGACATGTTACATTAGTTATTCGTGCCTGGTTTGCATCCATTATGATGTCCTTAAAAACAGAAAGTTTCCTGTTTGGAATGATTTTCAATTCTGTTTGACTGCCAGACTGATAGGCAGACTCACTCCTCTAAAAAAATTATCTCACTCCTCTCCGCCCATGTGAGTTCGGGACAAATTTAGAGCCAAAGTACTGCTAAACTGCAAGTTTGTTTTCCAATTAATGTTCAAAATATGACATTCAATTGAAATTAAGTTGTTGGAGACAAAGTGAATCAATTGCTTAACCCTGCTTTTCCCTTCATGCGTATGGGGTAACAATCCATATCTCGCATCATGGACAAAAGTCATTACAAGACGACATCAGGAGCATTGTTGCAGTGACAGCACCATGTCGAATTGCCTCACCTCGTTTAAATGTCGTTTTCTCAAATATTAGTATATCAGCAGAAATATCATGCCAAGGGAAATCTCTTCTTTTGCAGTGTTGGATTTATTAAATTAAAATACTAGCGAGGTACCAGTGTTACGCACGAGGAACATGATCGATATTTGAATCAGAGGGATCGATAATCTGTCCATCCAAAGCATGAGAGGCGCGTCATCGATATTTGAATCAGAGGGATCAATAACACTGGGCAACAACAAAACAAAAACTTTTCGTCTGCTACTCAGGGAAATGCAGGTGTTCTTGGCTAAATCTGGGCCGCTGATTTCAAATCTGTAGTCAGAATTGAGCCAGCACGTCAGGTTTTCAAAATATGTACATGTATTAATGATACCCAGCATGCTATATTGTTACGAATTTGGAAGCTTCCTGCACTCAACATTCAGGTCCTTGTAGAACAGTTATATCGGTAAGTTCGTGTTTCTAGTTAGGGTCCCGTCCCTAGTCTAATGGGAATTAAATGTTCATGCGCTGAGGAGTTATTTTGATAGTCAGGGTTTTCTTTTACATTTTTACATCAATTACAACAACTACACCAGCGGCACCATTGCCTCGCTCACCGACGCCATAGCGCACGTGTTTCTGGCTGCGGACGTGGGTGGGACCCCTCGCTCAGAGCGACTCCGCCCACGAGGGCAAGGGCGCGCCCTTCGTCCAATCAGGAGGTTCATCGCCTCAGATCGGGACTCCACCCAGAAGGGTGGGAGTCGCCCGCCTTCTGTGGGCCTGTCCAATGAGGGACGGCCAGCGAATCGCGCGACGCAACCGTCAATCAGGAGGCGAGTGCCAGGGAAGAAATCCCTCCCACCTCGGGAGAGGAATAGTGATCGGGGCGTTCTGTCTGGCTTGCTGGGTCGGCCTCGCCTGGTGTCGTCTGATCCGTGGAAGCTTCTCGGCGTTGAGCGCCTGTCGCCTCATCGTCTCCCACCTCGTCCGCCTTCGTGCTGGCTGGCGTCCGTCGTTCTGTCCCTCGTCCTGGTGCTTGGTGCTGCGTTGAGGCAGTGGGTTCGAGTCCCGCCACCGGACAAGCTCGACCAGACCGCACGTGGTGGGCAGGTGCAAGTGCAGGTTCTTGTCCTCAGCTCGCCTTCCCTTCTGAGCTGAAGGGCTGGATAAAAGCCGCGGCCATCATTTCTTTTGGGTGTGTGTGTCTGTGGGCCCAGTCTATAAGTAGCAATTGTTTAAGTGCCTTGTTATTTGCATTTCTTCTCGATAGTCGGTTTAACTCTGCTCTTCTGTGTCCCCTCCCTGCCTGTTAAATAAATATCCATTTTGTTGAATGTTTCAGCTCGTTTTTGTGTTTCTTTCATTGGCTTAGCACGGTGCATGTTGAGAAATTGGGAAGCAGCAAATTGTGCATTCGGTCCGGCGCGGCTCTGGTAACTCCGCTCGGTTAAGCCGGATCCGAGCCGTTACC
>CM068957.1:98744879-98756992 GCA_035128595.1 Eptatretus atami | reverse complement strand
TTTCCCTGGTAGTTGGACGGCGTGAGTACTTAGGTAAATTGGAGTTAGACAAGTGGACCCTACCTCACGCTGTCGAAGTATTGGCGACCACGGTCCTGTAAGGGACCCGTGCTTCTCGGAGTTCTCTGAGGAGCACGATCTAGATTCCGGGTGTTCGGTGGAGCCGACTCTACTGTTCCGACCGCGTGCTCGCCGCCGACACCCGACACCACAACAATATTAGATACTTTATTATTGCAGATCGCCGCATTGTACATCTAATAACAGTGCTTAGTTATTACTTTCATGTCATATTTAGATAACAATGATTGATCTCCATGTATAATGTGTAGTATACAAACCAAGAACATAAACAAATTGCAGAAAAATAAGTTAATAAAACAGAACATGGTAATCTTAGGAAGGGTGTAAACTTGATCGGGAAATCTACCCCATGTGAAGTGATTCAGAAACAACACTTCAAGTTTACACTCTTCCTTTCAATATAGTCAGCGTCGGCACTGTTCAGAAGTGTGTGAGACACTTGCTCTTGCGCTTGTGTGGAATTGGACTCCCGTTGTAGGAACCAGCAGTGATCACCCATCATGTTTGGTTTGAACCGGCCTTGATACTTAGTTTCCATGACCGTAATGTCTTGGTGGAACCTTTTGCCATGCTCATCGCTTACCTCACCCAGATTAGGTGGGAAGAAATCAAGGTGAGAATGCGAGAAGTGCATTTTAAGAGACATCCTTCAGCCCAATCGCTGATACGCCTTTAACATGTTGTCCACCAATTCCACATACTGTTCAGCTCTATGGTTCCCAAGAAAGTTCTGCACAAACAACACAAATGCTTCCCATGCTGCAAACTCAAGTGGGTTCAGTTTATTTTTGAACTCGGGATCACACATCAGTTCTCGGATCTGGGGCCCAACGAAAATGCCTGCTTTGAGTTTAGCATCAGTTTTCTCTGTGCCAAACTTCACTCTGAGATATTGGAAGCCATTACCGTCGTGATCCAATGCCTTTACAAAGTTTTTCATAAGGGTTAGGGTTAGTTTAAAATTGTCATGCCACGTAGAAAATTTTACCTCAAAATTCATAGCTTGGTCAGTTTTCATCCATTTTAAATAATTTAAAGTTCATTCTAAAACTCTTTATGAGAAATAATATTCTACTTCTTCTACTGTTGTAGAAATAATATTCTACAACAGTTGTATTGCTATAATTGAAACCAAAAAAAATTATGATGCCTCAAAATCACCCACCAGGGCATTGGACCATATGTACAACTCAAAATCCTGAAGTGCTGAGAAAATTCTGACTTCAGATTCAGAATCGGCATACTCGATTTAGTCGAGAACATGTGTTTCCACCCCAGTAGCAAAATCATTGTTGTCTACTGCAATCTGTCCATCCAAAGCTCGAGACACATGATCGATATCTGAATCAGAGGGATCGATAATTATCTGTCCATCAAAAATACGAGTCATGTGATTGATATCTGAATCAAAGAGATCAATAATGTGTTCATCCAAAACATGAGGCATGTGATTGATATCTGAATCAGAGGGATCACTAATGTGTTCATCCAAAACATGAGGCATGTGATTGATATCTGAATCAGAGGGATCAATAATGTGTTCATCCAAAACACGAGTCATGTGATTGATATCTGAATCAGAGGGATCGATAATAATCGTTCATCCAAAACACGAGTTATGTGATTGAAAGAAGCAACTCTGCACTGATTAAATGTTTTATTTTAATAAACACGCAAATAAAACAGGAATAAGGAATCGGAGGGATCGATAATCATGAGGCATGTGATCGATATCTGAATCGGAGGCATCAATCAATCGATCGATACCGTTGAATTCACCCCATTCCTTTCATGTATTGCGATTCCTTCGTGAAAAAGACAAAATAATCGTTAATAATCGGTACAGTTAACTTCCTGGAATTAACTAGGATGTTCCATTGACTCGCACGTTGAACTAATGACTTGATTGGACGAGGTGTGTTCAGAAAGTTCTCGGAATAAGACACTAACAAATCCAAGAAACCCGGTTTTTTTAATTTTTAAATCTAAAGGTAAATAAATATACCGGTATAATTGTTTTTTTTTGTTGTTAACCAGAGATTCGTTTTATTGTCAACTCATTATCATAATGACGGGGAGCCACGAAGCTAGCCAGAGATTGATGACCAAGTCATTATTTGATTTCCCTCATGATGGGGAGCCATGAACTAGGTGTGAGCAAGATCTGACACATTGACGGAGACATGAAGATCTGTGCGGTTGCGCCGTGCCCCCTGCCGGCGTAGTTGCGCTCACCTTGTGCAATTGATGTACGTTGGGATTGAATGTGTTCAGAAAATAAAAACAGGAATTCCGAATGAGAACATCCGAATGTGTTGTTTGTCTCTTCGCTCGTTCTTTTTTCCCCGTCGATCCTCATTTTGTTTCCGTGTCCTTGTTCACAAGCCATGGCTCAAATATTTTTGGAATGCAATACACACATGCTGTCCAAATGGCCACGTTCCATTTTGGTCATGGTGGTCAACCGACCTTATGGGATCTACGATTATGGTGAGTCGTATAAATGTGGAAACGTTTTGGACATTATTAACCACACTCGGTAAGGTGACTTTCACCTGGACTACACACGTACGTTAATGATGTATTTGTCGTACCTGAGACAGACACCCTGAGTAGAGTGCACACGTGTAAGGAATGGAGGGGTGCATCACTTGCATGAAATGGTGCCGATTTCAAGGGCTTTAACATTTCATAACAATTGGCCAAAGGTGGTAACGTGTATGAAGTACTACCAGGACACGACCGCAGTCATTGTGAGCATGACCGTTCGTCCTAACGAGCACTCGAAGAACTCGATACCGTGAATATCACTCAAAACTTCATGGATTTGAGACTGATTTGGGAATGTGCACAAAATACTTTTATAAGGGTACAGAAAGCTTGAAGGAGGTGTTGAGAGTTTAAAGACATGGTCTTCCTCCTCGCTGAGTTCCATGAAGCAGATAAATAAGTATGAAAGCCCGAAGCTCCTAGACCTAGAAAATACCCAAAACAGTGACCACATGATCTCTGGCTGCACTCACTCCCCATCCAATCTTAGTCTGTTGGCCCTTAACCTAATTTTGTCGAGGTGCGCTCGACCTATGTTGCAAGACTGTGCACCAAGCGCTTTCATGCCCCCAAGAGTCTCGCATCCATGAGGTGCAGTGTTGTGTACCGACCTTTGGTGAAATTGGATCAATTGGCACTTGATAGACTCCATTTTGTCAATGTTCCACATGATAAGGCAAAGTCACAGTCACTCAAAGGACTGTAGTTTCCCATGGTATTAGTTTCCTGAACTAAACGGTATCGAGAGGCATGGTAAAAACTTGAGCCTGAAAGAAACAACAAAACGTGGAACCCGCCACAAAGGGCCCCTGCAATGTCCGCTTCAAGCAAATGCTTTTATTGTCGTAAAAGATCGCGGAGTGATGTGTCCACGCGATTGCAAACAAACAAACAGCACAAAGGAAAAGAAAATATGAAAAGCAAATAATGCTAGTAAGATTAAGAAGGGTGGGGATTTGGGAGGAAGGAAAGGGGGCATTTCGCTTAAAATAATCACGTACAAATAGTAGATGAAAAAAATATTAATAAACAACGTTCTCCGTCCGCTTTGCACTCAATGTACATGAAAGCAGAGATGTTCCGTGAGCATCTTCACAATGTGATGAGGTTGATGTGGAGCTCACTTGGATCTGATGAAGAGCAGTGTATCAGAACATCCTCGATTGACAATGGCAAGGCGAATGTGACGGCAGAGTGGGTGGGAATGGTGGGCGGAGGAAAGAGGAGATTTATGAAAGAGAAAGTAAAAAGACGAGACACCGGACCGGGCATGTTGACCATAAGAAACAGACGGCACAAAAGGCACTTTCCAAGGCTGTGCAACTGTTTCCACATAATGTGGCCGCATTGCATGAGGTGCTCGTCACACCAATATTTTTCCTGTCGGTCTGCTGCGTCTCCTTGTCGATTCCAAGTATGCACACATTCTCAAGCACATCGCCTCCCCTTTCTCAGCCCAGAGGTCCCGTGAGGATCAGTTCACCGTCGGAACTTGGTTACGCTGCAAACTGTACTCTTTGGCCTTGAGGCGCAGGCTGGCTATGCTGTTCACCATTGTCATGCCTGGGGTCGCCGCACCGCCCCCTCCAGTTGCGTAAGGTGGCACCGCGCTGCGGGGAGAGCCGCCAGAATCAGCGCCTGTAGGGTGGGCGAGCGAGCTCGCACACGCCGTGGATAGGCACACACAAATACGACTTCGACAGGAACGAGACACAGACAAAGCATACTGTGGATTGGCGGTCTGGTGAGTTGAGGGGGGTGGTATAAGTCCACCAAATGTATTCACCTAATAAATAGATGATC
This sequence comes from Eptatretus atami, assembly GCA_035128595.1. NCBI lineage: Eukaryota > Metazoa > Chordata > Myxini > Myxiniformes > Myxinidae > Eptatretus > Eptatretus atami. The sequence continues at coordinate 98,752,555 of CM068957.1, read as the reverse complement.
AATGCTGCTATGTGGACACACTGCATTTATGTGCAAAATGATTGATTTCACATATGAGGATTGTTCAAAAAGTTCAACAAATGAGATACATTAGTCAGACTGGGTAACAATTTTTATTATATTATATATATATACCCTAACAGGATGGCCTAGAGGTATGCACACTCACCTCTACACTATCTAGCCTGGGTTTCAATATCGACCCAGCTATATGCTGTCATCCCAGTGTTTCACAGGCAGGGTGATTCATCAATGTGTGTGCAATCCCTCAGATGGACCGCTTTCCAGCATTAATTGGTGGACGATAAAGATTCCACAGTGTTCTTCGCGAAGACTTGGCAAGCTATTGCCGGCACCCTGAACAAATTACAAATTCCTGCCCTGACTGCTGGGAAGGCAATGTCAAACCAGCCAGCATAACCCTTGCCAAAAAACTGCCTCAACAGTACTGGACCTGCCTTCAGGCAGAACACCAGATTGTGAATAAATATCATATATGTATATGTATATATTTCAAAAGAAACAGTGCCGTTGTAATGCAACACTTCTTGTCCAAAAAGAGAAGTCTTTCACAAGTAAGTGTTTATTGTCAACTACAACAAAGACATGCAACAAAAGGATTTTAGTCGGTGCGCTGTTACTTTTGAAAACACCCTGTGTGTGTGTATATACTATATATATACATATATAACACACATACATACAAATATTTGATTTTGATTTACCATTCTCTTTACAGAGCATTGGTGCTGCTGAAGCAGTTTCTTGGCAAAGGTTATATTGGGGTTTTTGCCATTGTGTTCCCCGTGTTGTTTGTCCGTGCTCTATCCTTTAAATACTGAGTGTCAGCAAGAAATCAGCATGTACCATTTTAAAGTCTTTGGTATAACTCCGCCAGGGTTGTACCCGCAGACTTCGCAAACTCAGAGGGGGCACTCTAACCATTAAACCTCCGAGTTTGGAAATATATATGTATATATACACACATACATATATATGCACACACACACACACACACGCAGAGTGTGCTTACACATTGTGTAAGCATACTAACCGTGCTTCCCTATTGTCTCGGGGTCGCTCACCTGCATTTGATTTTTCTTTTCTTTTTTTCATTTATTTATATTTTCATTGAAGAATGCTTTCTGACAGTTCTGTGATTTTTTTTTCCTGGTGTATCGGTTTCGATGTCTGTCGGCACACCAAATTACCATGCTTCCCCATTGTCTCGGGTCACTCACCTGCATTTTTTTTCATTTATTTTTCTTTCATTTATTTCTATTTTCATTTACGGACGTTGTACGACGATTCTGTGAATTTTTCCGGAATAGGAATTCCGATTTCCATTGGCGCACAAAATGTCAGCTTTCTACATCACCTGGAAGGTACCAATCTTTAATATCAGTCAGTGAGTCAGTGGTTACAAAGAGCATTATATATTAGATGTATATTCTCGTATATTAGTTGAATGCAGTTGGGGCTATCCATTTTAGTAAAAAAGGCACAGCCAACCAACAAATATAACTAAACATGATAAACTTGAGGATATTCATAGACCATGAATGAAATGTCACTTGAGGCTGTGTCTACTCATTCTTAGTTAAAAATTGGTGGAGTAGAGTTTAGTTCTATTTGTTGATTAGCCGTGCCTTTCCCCCCCTAAAACATGCACGTATACATATACAGGGTGGCCTGAAAGTCGCTTTACCCCTTCCCAGTGAAGCATTGTTCTTGAACTCTTTTAATATACAGGTTTTATTGTACAGTACTTACAATAATTAATGTCATTGTATCTGTAGGTGCTCCATCATTCTTCTGAGTCAGTGTTTCCGCATACCATAGCAGGCGAGGGCAGAGGGGAAGGGACGGAGGGAAGTGCGAGAAATTTATCAGGGGTAAAGTAACTTTTGGGCTACCCTGTATAAGCCTGGTGGTGTATTAACATTTAAGGCGGTTGGTTTAGGATCTCTAGCTTCTGAGTTCAAGCCACAGCCGTGTCAAAATAACGACCAGATGGGTTGATTCAGCCTGTCATCCTTCTTAGGTCGGCAAAATGATTATCAACTTTCTGTGAGTGAGCCAGTCGAGTATCGTGTGCTGGAGTGGTGACCCATCCAAGGCTGTTGTTCCCCCCCCCCCCCCCCCCCAGCCAACGAAACTGTCTCGGAATCCTTATGCACCTGATGGTGTGAGGATATATATATATATATATATACATACACACACACACACACACCTCGTTATACTTTATTTGGTGTGCTTTGGACTGTCATAAGTATCTCATCCGTATAACATTTTGTCCACTCTCATACATGCATATGGTGTTTACATGAAGAAGGTATGCACGGACACTATATGTACACATTAGTGTTGTTGGGACTGTCAACCTATTACCTTTCCAAAAAAGGAATTTTTGAACACTTTCCCCTCAACACCCCCGCCTCCCCTCCCACTTTGCAAGCGCCAGACTTCCCCCTTACGCCTCTCCCACCCCCACCCCGATCTTTCCTACCCCTCCTCTCAGGCTTCATCTCTGTCAGCTTTCCTTCTCTCCCATATTCTCCCCCTTTTCTTTCTTTTCCTATCGACCCCCCTCTTTCCTTCTGTATGCACACGTGTCACAAGTAGTTGGCCCCATAAACTGTTAATATACTAAAAACAAAGACCCAAAATGACCCGAGTAACAACTACAGTAAAGATAGTTTCATTGTAAAACATTCAACTACTCTACATAGAAACATGCATAAAGTTTTCCCATCTCTGGTTTTATAGGTTCACCCTTATTGTATATGTTATACTTATATAACAGACCCTGTGTGAGTTTTAAAGGATCCAGTTCTGTATTTAAATATACTTTCTCATCAAACCCTTTAGTTACATCTCAATATGATGTGTTTGTAAGTGTACCCATAATTTGTTTTCACTACACTGGGAAATAAATGTTCATGTTACAGGCAGACAGGCAGACATTGGCAGCTTGCATACGCACCTGTATGCTGGTGTACTGTTGGCACCCCATGAAGCCAGGTATTCCGGAGATAGAGGAGCTGGACGAGCCGCCATTGGCTGCTCCACAGCCGCATCACTGCTGAATGGGCGAAGAGCCGAAGCACTCCGACTAGCGAGCAGAGCACGCTCGTTCCGACGAAACTTGGCCCGACGATTCTGAAACCACACCTGACATACCACATCATTAACTCGACCTTGTGTTTTCTGTCCAGTGGCTTGGCTGCTGCATATGTAGACTTGCGTTCACTTTACACTGATGAGCCAAAACATTATGACCACTGACAGGTGAAGTGAATAACATTCATTATCTTGTTACAATGGCACCTGTCAAGGAGTGGGATATATTAGGCAGCAGTGAAACAGTCAGTTCTTGAAGTTGATGTGTTGCATGCAGGAGTAAAGACCTGAGCGACTTTGACAAGGGCCAAATTGTTATGGCCAGACGACTGGGTCAGAGCATCTCTGAAATGGCAAGGCTTGTGGGGTGCTCCCAGTCAACAGTGGTGAATACCTACCGACAGTGGTCCGAGGAGGGACAAACCACAAACCGGCGACAGGGTGTTGGGTGCCCCAAGGCTCATCGATGTGTGAGGGCAACGAAGGCTATCCTGTCTGGTCCGAACCGACAGAAGGTCTACTGTGGCACAAGTCACAGAAAATTTTAATGGTGGTCACGGGAGGAATGTCACAATCCACAGTGCATCGCACCCTACTGTGTATGGGGCTGCGTAGCCGCAGACCGGTCAGAGTGCCCATGATGACCCCGTCCACCATTGAAAGCGCCTACAATGGGCACGCGAGCGTCGGAACTGGACCTTGGAACAGTGGAAGAAGGTCGCCTGGTCCGATGAGTCCCGTTTTCTTCTAGATCACGTGGATGGCCGTGTACGTGTGCACCGTTTACCTGGGGAAGTGATGGCACCAGGATGCCACTGTGGGAAGACGACAAGCCAGTGGAGGGAGTGTGATGTTCTGGGCAATGTTCTGCTGGAAACCCTGGGTCCGGCCATTCATGTGGACATCAATTTGACACGTTCACCTCTACTAAAATCGTTGCAGACCAGGTACACCCCTTCATGGCAATGGTTTTCCCTGATGGCAGTGGCCTCTTTCAGCAAGATAATGCGCCCTGCCACACTGCCCACATTGTTCGGGAATGGTTTGAGGAACATGATGAAGTGTTCACAGTGTTGCCCTGGCCTCCAAATTCTCTCCAATCTCAATCGATTGAGCATCTGTGGGATGTGCTGGACCGACAAGTCCGATTCACGGCGGCTCCACCTCGCAACTTACAGGACTTGAAGGATCTGCTGCTGATGTTTTGGTGCCAGATACCACAGGACACCTTCAGAGGCCATGCCTCAGCGGGTCAGCACTGTTTTGGCGGCACACGGAGGACCAACAGCATATTAGGCAGGTGGTCATAATGGTTTGGCTCATCAGTGTATAGGTGCGCTCCTGATATGACTGCAGCTGTCCAACTGTGTGCATCACCCCGTTCCTGATATAATAACAATAAGATTTCCCTTATCAGGAAGGTCAACACAGAAGGAAGCTGTTAGGGTTGTCAACACAGAAACCACCTATGATTGTTTGCCCATGCTCTATCCTTTTAAAATGCTGAGCATCAAGCAAGGAACCAGCACACACCATTTTTAAAGCCTTTGGTGTGACGCGGTCTGGGTTTGAACTCCCGACATCCCAGCATTAGAGTGGATGCTCTAACCATTGCACTAACACGTCTAGCATTCAGCCCCGCTCGTCGCACCTTACCTAATATGCCTGCTTACCTCAGGCTCACGCATGTGCTTGATTCCCGATAGAGCAGGGTGCCTTGGCCGTGGCATGTGCACTTATCAAATACATCATCCGAATGGGTGTACACTGATTTAAAGAGAATGGTGAATGTGCTACCAATCTGCAAGCCCCAACCCGACCAAGAGATTGCTGGGTGGCAGTTGGGAGCTCTATGTTTTATCAACCAGTGTTACCCAGAGCGGTTCAGAAAAACGAATGAAGAAGAAATTGTGAATTCCTTTTCTCAACAACAGTAACCAAGAATGAAAACGAACAGAAACAGAACGACACTCGGTAGAGCGCATACCTCCGCCAGGCTAAACAGTTTACATTTTGTATCCCACTGATAGGCCGGATCCAGGATCCGGATGGTCACCAAAATCTAATCGGCTTGTTCTTGTCACATAATTAGCTCATCCACCTAGTTTTGTCATAACTCGTCCACAACTTTTTGAGATTTCCTGCTATATATCGTTTTTGGCCCCATCTTTCAAAGGTGAAAAATCACTTGGAAAAATTCTCATTTACAGATCCTGATTCAGATCTTCATCAAAATTGAACCAATTCGTCCTTGCCACACACCCAACCTGTTCACCAAGTTTTGTCTGAATCTGCCCACAACTTTTTGAGATATCATGCTCACAGACAAATAGTGGTGAAAACATAACCTCCATCCACCTAAGGTGGCGGAGGTAATGAAGTGATGCTTCACGAAGATGGTACAAACATGTAGCAGCACCACAATCAAGATATTAGTTTATTTTGTTTCTGTGAACAGGTGAAGAGGAACAAGTAAAATGAATAATAACCTTTGTTACATTTAGCTACTTCACAATTACTTCACATTTTGTGATGAGGACCCGCCGTTTAGCACGCCTTGTCAGGATGCCTGCTACGTATGTCACAATACAATTGACGTCAGCACTCTGTCCACCTGGCCTTAAGGCTTAGAGTAACTTTCCTTGGTTCTTGCAATATATATATATACTAATACGTGCGTGGCCGTACGTGCAAAAAAAAAAAAATTGTGACGTCCGTTGTGACGTCATTGCACCGTGTCCTGTCATTGGTTTGGTAAATAAATGGCCATAACTTGGGAACCACTTGTCCGATTAATATCAAACCTTGAAAAGGCACATCCACAGGGCCCCAGCAATATACCTGGCAAGTTTCAATTAGATCGGACCAGTGGTTGTCGAGAAACAGCGGTCACAGACAGACAGACTGACAGACACACAGAGATTGCTGGAATTATAGATAGATATAAGATATATATGTGTATATATATATATATATATATATATTTATATTTATATATACACTACATGATCAAAAGTATGCGGACACCCGTTCTAATTAGTGGATTTGGCTATTTCAGCCACACCCATTGCTGACAGGTGTATAAAATCAAGCACACAGCCATGCAATCCCCATAGACAAACATTGGCAGTAGAATGGGCCATACTGAAGTGTTCAGTGACTTTCAACGTGGCACCGTCATAGGATGCCACCTTTCCAACAAGTCAGTTCATCAAATTTCTGCCCTGATAGAGCTGCCCCAGTCAACTGTAAGTGCTCTTATTGTGAAGTGGAAATGTCTAGGAGCAACAACAGCTTAGCGGTGAAGTGGTAGGCTACACAAGCTCAGAGAACGGGACCGCCGAGTGCTGAAGCGTATAGCGCGGAAAAATCGTCTGTCGTCGGTTGCAACACTCATGACCGAGTTACAGATTGCCTCTGTAAACAACGTCAGCACAAGTACTGTTCGTTGAGAGCTTCATGAAATGGGTTTCCATGGCCGAACAGCTGCACACAAGCCTAATATCACCATGTGCGATGCCAAGCGTCTCTGGGTTTGGCGGATGCCAAGAGAACGCTCCCTGCCCGAATGCATATTGCATAGTGCCAATGGAAAGTTTGGGGGAGGAGGAATAATGGTCTGGGGCTGTTTTTCATGGTTCGGGCTAGGTCCCTTAGTTCCAGTGAAGGGAAATAAATCTTAATGCTGCAGTATACAATGACATTCTAGATGATTCTGTGCTTCCAACTTTGTGGCAACAGTTTGGGGAAGGCCCTTTCCTGTTTCAGCGTGATAATGCCCCCATGCACAAAGTGAGGTCCATGCAGAAATGGTTTGGCGAGATCAGTGTGGAAGAACTTGACTGGCCGGCACAGAGCCCTGACCTCAACCCCATCAAACACCTTTGGGATTAATTGGAACGCCGTCTGCGAGCTCGACCCAATCACCCAAAATCAGTGCCCGACCTCACGAATGCCTTTGTGGCGGAATGGAAGCAAATCCCCGCAGCAATGTTCCAACATCGAGTGGAAAGCCTTCCCAGAAGAGTGGAGGCTGTTATAGCAGCAAAGGGGGACCAAGTCCATATTAATGCCCATGATTTTGGAATGAGATGTTGGACAAGCAGGTGTCCACATACTTTTGGCTATGTCGTGTATATATCAGGAATGGGACATGTGATGTGCTCCGTCATTATTTTGCATTTAGACATTTTCTCCTGCTTCTGTCTGTTTCATTGTTCATCATCTTTATTTCTCCCCATATTATATTGTAAATGAAGAGCTTGTCCTTCATTTCTCTCCTTGAAAACTCCTGATCCAATTATTTTTATTGAATAAAGTTTATTTGCCGAGTATTTAAAGCTACCCTTCCCTCCATATAACTGTTAAGCTTTTTCAACCTTATTTGGTGAACTGAATGCCTTAACCTCAATCGAATAGAATATAATGTGAAGAGAAAGGGATTGAAATGTAAGGTATATGGTGAGTAAGAATAAGGATGAGAGTTTAGGTGGGGAGACTCAGCAAGACAAAGATGTGTGTGTGTGTGTGTGCATATATATATATATATA
>CM068957.1:98722774-98739652 GCA_035128595.1 Eptatretus atami | reverse complement strand
GGGTTTCCCCGAAGGTCCATTCACCATTTGTTACTGTACTTCCCTTGATCTTTCCATGCTGAAATAGACACAGAGATCGTACAAATTCCTTTTGATGAAATAATATTGGATCGGTGGAAAGGATGAAGGTTGCTTCCAACATACATAAATGAAACGAGCTCCGACCTCGCATTCACAGCACCTGTTGCCAACCCTATCTGTGTCGACCAGTACAATGCAGATATGTTCAGGATATTGAGCCGAGTCGGAGCTCGTTTCATTTATGTATGTTGGAAGCAACCTTCATCCTTTCCACCGATCAATATTATTTCATCAAAAGGAATTTGTACGATCTCTGTGTCTATTTCAGCATGGAAAGATCAAGGGAAGTACAGTAACAAATGGTGAATGGACCTTCGGGGAAACCCATCCCCCCTCTCTCCAGGATGGGTTGCAAACGTCAATCATCGACGAACTCTGTTCCAGCTAATGGGAGCTTGAGGTGAAGATGATGAGCCAACCAATGGGCATTCGGATTAACCGTGACGTCATTACGGTTGAACCAATCAGTGTCTTCCTTATTGAGACCTGCGTATAAAGCATGCGCCTTCACTTCCTCCTTCACTTGCTGCGATTCTTACCCTGAAGAGTGCAGCACGAAAAGTTTTGGTCACCATTATGTCGTGTTTGTTTGTATCCATATTAACATATACAAGGTGTGTCAAAAAGTATCCAACCTTAATTTTTCGTGCGTAAACAAATGAAGCTAGGGAGGCGTGGTTGGTGCACGTATCTAGGCGATCCTAATCCGTATGCGTGAATATTTTCCCACCTGCAGAAGCTGTCAGTCGCCGACAGACCGCGATGAGTGAGGAAGTGTAAGTGAGCACCGTCGGATTTTCATTTTTGACAAAATGACGGAAAAACTTGAACAACGCTACTGCATCAAATTTTGTGTAAACTTGACGATTCCCAAGTGGAAACGATCTGCAAGATTCACAGGCCTTCGGGAACGAAGCAATGGCACCACACAGATAAAAGAGTGGTACAAACCGCTTCAAAGATGTCGCACATCAGTGGAAAGTGAAGCACGTTCTGGTAGGCCCTCAACATCCCGAAATGAGATCGTCATTGACAAGTGAGGACCCTGCTGATGCAGGATCGTCAAATCACGATCAGAGAACTTGCAGATGAGGCGGGCGTCAGCATTGGATCCGTTCATTCCATTGTGACGGAGGATTTGGGCTTAAGGAGAATCTCAGCGAATTCGTGCCAAAGCTGCTAACGATCGAGCAGAAGCAACTCGTTTGGAGATCGCACGGACATGCTGAGACGATGTGAACAGCGATCCCAACTTCAACACAGTGATCACTGGCGATGAGACCACAGTGATCCGTCATTTTGTCAAAAACGAAAATCCGACGGCGCTCACTTACACTTCCTCACTCATCGCGCGTCTTGTCGGCGACTGACAGCTTCTGCAGGCGGTAAAATATTCACGCATACGAATTAGGATCGCCTACATACGTGCACCAAACCACGCCTCCCTAGCTTCATTTGTTTACGCACGAAAAATTAAGGTTGGATACTTTTTGAAACACCTCGTATGCACATATACATGCAGTACCAGTCAAAAGTTTGGACACACCTACTCATTCAAGGGTTTTTCTTTATTTTTACTATTTTCTACATTGTAGAATAATAGTGAAGACATCAAAACTATAAAATAACACACATGGAATGATGTAGTAACCAAAAAACTGTGAAACAAATCAAAGTATATTATATATTTAGATTCTTCAAAGTAGCCACCCTTTGCCTTGATGACAGCTTTGCACACTCTTGCATTCTCTCAACTACTTTCATGAGGTAGTCACCTGGAATGCTTTTCCAACAGTCTTGAAGGAGTTCCCACATATGCTGAGCACTTGTTGGCTGCCTTTCCTTCACTCTGCGGTCTAACTCATCTCCAAACCATCTCAATTGGTTTAGGTCGGGTGATGTGGAGGCCAGTCATCTGATGTAGCACTCCATCACTCTCCTTCTTGGTCAAATAGTCCTTACATAGCCTGGAGGTGTGTTTGGTCATTGTCCTGTTGAAAAACAAATGATGGTCCCACTAAGCGCAAACCAGATGGGATGGCGTATCGCTACAGAATGCTGTGGTTGCATGCTGGTAAGTGTGCCTTGAATTCTAAATAAATCGCTGAATGTCACCAGCAAAAACACCCCCATACCATCACACCTCCTCCTCTATGCTTCACGGTGTAACCACACATGCAGAGATCATCCGTCCACCTTCTCTGCGTCTCACAAAGACACGGCGGTTGGAACCAAAAATATCAAATTTGGACTCATCAGACCAAAGGACAGATTTCCAACGGTCTAATATCCATTGCTCGTGTTTCTTGGCCCAAGCAAGTCTCTTCTTCTTATTGGTCTCCTTCAGTAGTGGTTTCTTTGTCAGTAATTCACCCATGATGGCTTGATTCATGCAGTCACCTCTGAACTGTTGATGTTGAGATGTGTCAGTTACTTGAACTCTTTGAAGCATTTACTTAGGCTGCAATCTGAGGTGCAGTTAATTGGCGATTTCTGAGGCTGGTAACTCGAATAAACTTATCCTCTGCAGTCAAGGTAATCTGCTCTGAGTGCAAGTTTCGGTCTACATATTCCTGTGCTGGTCTTCTTCCGTTCTCGTCCTCGTGAGAGCCAGTTTCATCATAGCGCTTGATGTTTTTGCGACTGCACTTGAAAAAAACTTTCAAAGTTCTTGAAATTTTCCGGATTGACTGACCTTCATGTCTTTAAGTAATGATGGACTGTCGTTTCCCTTTGCTTAGTTGTGTTGTTCTTGCCATAATATGGACTACTACAGTAGACAAAATAATGATCTTTTACCAAATAGGGCTATTTACTGTATTCCAACCCTACCTTGTCACACACACACGATTGGCTCAAACGCATAAAGAAGGAAAGAAATTCACAAATTAACTTTTAACAAGCACACCTATTAATGGAAAAGCATTCCAGGTGACTACCTCATGAAGCTGATTGAGAGAATGCCAAGAGTGTGTAAAGCTGTCATACAAGGCAAAGGTGGCTACTTTGAAGAATCTAAAATATATAATATACTTTGATTTGTTTCACACTTTTTTGTCCTACATCATTCCATGTGTGGTATTTCATAGTTTTGATGTCTTCACTAATATTCTACAATGTAGAAAAATAGTAAAAAAAATAAAAAAAACCCTTGAATGAGTTGGTGTGTCCAAACTTTTGACTGGTACTGTAAATAATATATATATATATATATATATATATATATTGCACACACACACACACACATCTTTGTCTTGCTGAGTCTCCCACCTAAACTCTCATCCTTATTCTTACTCACCATATACCTTACATTTCAATCCCTTTCTTTCACATTATATCTATTCGATTGAGGTTAAGCATTCAGTTCACCAAATAAGGTTGAAAAAGCTTAACAGTTATATGGAGGGAGGGTAGCTTTAAATACTCGGCAAATAAACTTTATTCAATAAAAATAATTGGATCAGGAGTTTTCAAGGAGAGAAATGAAGGACAAGCTCTTCATTTACAATATAATATGGGGAGAATAAAAGATGATGAAAATGAAACAGACAGAAGCAGGAGAAAATGTCTAAATGCAAAATAATGACGGAGCACATCACATGTCCCATTCCTGATATATACACGACATAGCCAAAAGTATGTGGACACCTGCTTGTCCAACATCTCATTCCAAAATCATGGCATTAATATGGACTTGGTCCCCTTTGCTGTATAACAGCCTCCACTCTTCTGGGAAGGCTTTCCACTCGATGTTGGAACATTGCTGCGGGGATTTGCTTCCATTCCGCCACAAAGGCATTCGTGAGGTCGGCACTGATTTTGGTGATTGGTCGAGCTCGCAGACGGCGTTCCAATTATCCCAAAGGTGTTTGATGGGGTTGAGGTCAGGGCTCTGTGCCGGCCAGTCAAGTTCTTCCACACTGATCTCGCCAAACCATTTCGCATGGACCTCACTTTGTGCATGGGGCATTATCACGCTGAAACAGGAAAAGGCCTTCCCCAAACTGTTGCCACAAAGTTGGAAGCACAGAATCATCTAGAATGTCATTGTATACTGCAGCATTAAGATTTATTTCCCTTCACTGGAACTAAGGGACCTAGCCCGAACCATGAAAAACAGCCCCAGACCATTATTCCTCCTCCCCCAAACTTTCCATTGGCACTATGCAATATGCATTCGGGCAGGGAGCGTTCTCTTTGGCATCCGCCAAACCCAGAGACGCTTGGCATCGCACATGGTGATATTAGGCTTGTGTGCAGCTGTTCGGCCATGGAAACCCATTTCATGAAGCTCTCAACGAACAGTACTTGTGCTGACGTTGTTTACAGAGGCAATCTGTAACTCGGTCATGAGTGTTGCAAACGACGACAGACGATTTTTCCGCGCTATACGCTTCAGCACTCGGCGTCCCGTTCTCTGAGCTTGTGTAGCCTACCACTTCACCGCTAAGCTGTTGTTGCTCCTAGACATTTCCACTTCACAATAAGAGCACTACAGTTGACTGGGGCAGCTCTATCAGGGCAGAATTTGATGAACTGACTTGTTGGGAGGTGGCATCCTATGACGGTGCCACGTTGAAAGTCACTGAACACTCAGTATGGCCCATTCTACTGCCAATGTTTGTCTATGGGATTGCATGGCTGTGTGCTTGATTTTATACACCTGTCAGCAATGGGTGTGGCTGAAATAGCCAAATCCACTAATTAGAACGGGTGTCCGCATACTTTTGATCATGTAGTGTATATATAAAATAAATATAAATATATATATATATACACATATATATCTTATATCTATCTATAATTCCAGCAATCTCTGTGTGTCTGTCAGTCTGTCTGTCTGTGACCGCTGTTTCTCGACAAACCACTGGTCCGATCTAATTGAAACTTGCCAGGTATATTGCTGGGCCCTGTGGATGTGCCTTTTCAAGGTTTGATATTAATCGGACAAGTGGTTCCCAAGTTATGGCCATTTATTTACCAAAACCAATGACAGGACACGTGCAATGACGTCACAACGGACGTCACAAATTTTTTTTTTTTGCACGTACGCACGCACGTATTAGTATATATATATATGCAAGAACCAAGGAAGTTACTCTAAGCCTTAAGGCCAGGTGGACAGAGTGCTGACGTCAATTGTATTGTGACATACGTAGCAGGCATCCTGACAAGGCGTGCTAACGGCGGGTCCTCATCACAAAATGTGAAGTAATTGTGAAGTAGCTAAATGTAACAAAGGTTATTATTCATTTTACTGTTCCTCTTCACCTGTTCACAGAAACAAAATAAACTAATATCTTGATTGTGGTGCTGCTACATGTTGTACCATCTTCGTGAAGCATCACTTCATTACCTCCGCCACCTTAGGTGGATGGAGGTTATGTTTTCACCACTATTTGTCTGTGAGCATGATATCTCAAAAAGTTGTGGGGCAGATTCAGACAAAACTTGGTGAACAGGTTGGGTGTGTGGCAAGGACGAATTGGTTCAATTTTGATGAAGATCTGAATCAGGATCTGTAAATGAGAATTTTTCCAAGTGATTTTTCACCTTGAAAGATGGGCCAAAAACGATATATAGCAGGAAATCTCAAAAAGTTGTGGACGAGTTATGACAAAACTATGGTGGATGAGCTAATTATGTGACAAGAACAAGCCGATTAGAATTTGGTGACCATCCGGATCCTGGATCCGGCCTATCAGTGGGATACAAAATGTAAAACTGTTTAGCCTGGCGGAGGTATGCGCTCTACCGAGTGTCGTTCTGTTTCTGTTCGTTTTCATTCTTGGTTACTGTTGTTGAGAAAAGGAATTCACAATTTCTTCTTCATTCGTTTTTCTGAACCGCTCTGGGTAACACTGGTTGATAAAACAGACTCCCAACTGCCACCCAGCAATCTCTTGGTCGGGTTGGGGCTTGCAGATGGTAGCACATTCACCATTCTCTTTAAATCAGTGTACACCCATTCGGATGATGTTATTTGATAAGTGCACATGCCACGGCCAAGGCACCCTGCTCTATCGGGAATCAAGCACATGCGTGAGCCTGAGGTAAGCAGGCATATTAGGTAAGGTGCGACGAGCGGGGCTGAATGCTAGACGTGTTAGTGCAATGGTTAGAGCATCCACTCTAATGCTGGATGTCGGAGTTCAAACCCAGACCGCGTCACACCAAAGGCTTTAAAAATGGTGTGTGCTGGTTCCTTGCTTGATGCTCAGCATTTTAAAAGGATAGAGCATGGGCAAACAATCATAGGTGGTTTCTGTGTTGACAACCCTAACAGCTTCCTTCTGTGTTGACCTTCCTGATAAGGGAAATCTTATTGTTATTATATCAGGAACGGGGTGATGCACACAGTTGGACAGCTGCAGTCATATCAGGAGCGCACCTATACACTGATGAGCCAAACATTATGACCACCTGCCTAATATGCTGTTGGTCCTCCGTGTGCCGCCAAAACAGTGCTGACCCGCTGAGGCATGGACTCCACAAGACCCCTGAAGGTGTCCTGTGGTATCTGGCACCAAAACATCAGCAGCAGATCCTTCAAGTCCTGTAAGTTGCGAGGTGGAGCCGCCGTGGATCGGACTTGTCGGTCCAGCACATCCCACAGATGCTCAATCGGATTGAGATCTGGAGAATTTGGAGGCCAGGGCAACACTGTGAACACTTCATCATGTTCCTCAAACCATTCCCGAACAATGTGGGCAGTGTGGCAGGGCGCATTATCTTGCTGAAAGAGGCCACTGCCATCAGGGAAAACCATTGCCATGAAGGGGTGTACCTGGTCTGCAACGATGTTTAGGTAGGTGACAGTGTCAAATTGATGTCCACATGAATGGCCGGACCCAGGGTTTCCCAGCAGAACATTGCCCAGAACATCACACTCCCTCCACGGCTTGTCGTCTTCCCACAGTGCATCCTGGTGCCATCACTTCCCCAGGTAAACGTGCACACGTACACGGCCATCCACGTGATCTAGAAGAAAACGGGACTCATCGGACCAGGCGACCTTCTTCCACTGTTCCAAGGTCCAGTTCCGACGCTCGCGTGCCCATTGTAGGCGCTTTCAATGGTGGACGGGGTCATCATGGGCACTCTGACCGGTCTGCGGCTACGCAGCCCATACACAGTAGGGTGCGATGCACTGTGGATTGTGACATTCCTCCCGTGACCACCATTAAAATTTCTTGTGACTTGTGCCACAGTAGACCTTCTGTCGGTTCGGACCAGACAGGATAGCCTTCGTTGCCCTCACACATCGATGAGCCTTGGGCACCCAACACCCTGTCGCCGGTTTGTGGTTTGTCCCTCCTCGGACCACTGTCGGTAGGTATTCACCACTGTTGACTGGAGCACCCCACAAGCCTTGCCATTTCAGAGATGCTCTGACCCAGTCGTCTGGCCATAACAATTGGCCCTTGTCAAAGTCGCTCAGGTCTTTACTCTGCATGCAACACATCAACTTCAAGAACTGACTGTTCACTTGCTGCCTAATATATCCCACTCCTTGACAGGTGCCATTGTAACAAGATAATGAATGTTATTCACTTCACCTGTCAGTGGTCATAATGTTTTGGCTCATCAGTGTAAAGTGAACGCAAGTCTACATATGCAGCAGCCAAGCCACTGGACAGAAACACAAGGTCGAGTTAATGATGTGGTATGTCAGGTGTGGTTTCAGAATCGTCGGGCCAAGTTTCGTCGGAACGAGCGTGCTCTGCTCGCTAGTCGGAGTGCTTCGGCTCTTCGCCCATTCAGCAGTGATGCGGCTGTGGAGCAGCCAATGGCGGCTCGTCCAGCTCCTCTATCTCCGGAATACCTGGCTTCATGGGGTGCCAACAGTACACCAGCATACAGGTGCGTATGCAAGCTGCCAATGTCTGCCTGTCTGCCTGTAACATGAACATTTATTTCCCAGTGTAGTGAAACAAATTATGGGTACACTTACAAACACATCATATTGAGATGTAACTAAAGGGTTGATGAGAAAGTATATTAAATACAGAACTGATCCTTTAAAACTCACACAGGGTCTGTTATTAAGTATAACATATACAATAAGGTGAACCTATAAAACCAGAGATGGAAAACTTTATGCATGTTTCTATGTAGAGTAGTTGAATGTTTTACAATGAAACTATCTTTACTGTAGTTGTTACTCGGGTCATTTTGGGTCTTTGTTTTTAGTATATTAACAGTTTATGGGGCAACTACTTGTGACACGTGTGCATACAGAAGGAAAGAGGGGGTCGATAGGAAAAGAAAGAAAAGGGGGAGAATATGGGAGAGAAGGAAAGCTGACAGAGATGAAGCCTGAGAGGAGGGGTAGGAAAGATCGGGGTGGGGTGGGAGAGGCGTAAGGGGGAAGTCTGGCGCTTGCAAAGTGGAGGGGAGGGGGGTGTTGAGGGAAAGTGTTCAAAAATTCCTTTTTGGAAAGGTAATAGGTTGACAGTCCCAACAACACTAATGTTGTACATATAGTGTCCGTGCATACCTTCTTCATGTAAACACCATATGCATGTATGAGAGTGGACAAAATGTTATACGGATGAGATACTTATGACAGTCCAAAGCACACCAAATAAAGTATAACGAGGTGGGTGTGTGTGTGTGTTGTATAGTGATGTATAATATATATATATATATATATCCTCACACCATCAGGTGCATAAGGATTCCGAGACAGTTTCGTTGGCTGGGGGGGGGGGGAACAACAGCCTTGGATGGGTCACCACTCCAGCACACGATACTCGACTGGTCACTCACAGAAAGTTGATAATCATTTTTGCCGACCTAAGAAGGATGACAGCTGAATCAACCCATCTGGTCGTTATTTTGACACGGCTGTGGCTTGAACTCAGAAGCTAGAGATCCTAAACCAACCGCCTTAAATGTTAATACACCACCAGGCTTATACAGGGTAGCCCAAAAGTTACTTTACCCCTGATAAATTTCTCGCACTTCCCTCCGTCCCTTCCCCTCTGCTCCTCGCCGCTATGGTATGCGGAAACACTGACTCAGAAGTGATGGAGCACCTACAGATACAATGACATTAATTATTGTAAGTACTGTACAATAAAACCTGTATATTAAAAGAGTTCAAGAACAATGCTTCACTGGAAGGGTAAAGCGACTTCAGGCCACCCTGTATATGTATACTGCATGTTTTAGGGGGGAAAGGCACGGCTAATCAACAAATAGAACTAAACTCTACTCCACCAATTTTTAACTAAGAATGAGTAGACACAGCCTCAAGTGACATTTCATTCATGGTCTATGAATATCCTCAAGTTTATCATGTTTAGTTATATTTGTTGTTGGCTGTGCCTTTATAAAATGGATAGCCCCAACTGCATTCAACTAATATACGAGAATATACATCTAATATATAATGCTCTTTGTAACCACTGACTCACTGACTGATATTAAAGATCGGTACCTTCCAGGTGATGTAGAAAGCTGAATTTTGTGCGCCAATGGAAATCGAATTCCTATTCCGGAAAAAATCACAGAATCTCGTTACAACGTCCGTAAATGAAATAAAATAAATGAAAGAAAAATAAATGAAAAAAATGCAGGTGATGACCCGAGACAATGGGGAAGCATGGTAATTTGGTGTGCCGACAGACATCGAAAACCGATACACCAGGAAAAAAAAATCACAAACTGTCAGAAAGCATTCTTCAATGAAAATATAAATAAATGAAAAAAAGAAAAGAAAAATCAAATGCAGGTGAGCGACCCCGGAACAATAGGGAAGCACGGTTAGTATGCTACACAATGTGTAAGCACACTCTGCGGTGTGTGTGTGTGGTGATATATATGTATGTGTGTATATATACATATATATTTCCAACTCGGAGTTTAATGGTTAGAGTGCCCCCTCTGAGTTTGCGAAGTCTGCGGGTACACCCTGGCGGAGTTATACCAAAGACTTTAAAATGGTACATGCTGATTTCTGCTGACACTCAGTATTTAAAGGGAAGAACGGACAAACAACACGGGGAACACAATGGCAAAAACCCCAATATAACCTTTGCCAAGAAACTGCTTCAGCAGCACCAATGCTCTGTAAAGGAGAATGGTAAATCAAAATCAAATATTTGTATGTATGTGTGTTATATATGTATATATATAGTATATACACACACACAGGGTGTTTTCAAAAGTAACAGCGCACCGACTAAAATCCTTTTGTTGCATGTCTTTGTTGTAGTTGACAATAAACACTTACTTGTGAAAGACTTCTCTTTTTGGACAAGAAGTGTTGCATTACAACGGCACTGTTTCTTTTGAAATATTATACATATACATATATGATATTTATTCACAATCTGGTGTTCTGCCTGAAGGCAGGTCAGTACTGTTGAGGCAGTTTTTTGGCAAGGGTTATGCTGGCTGGTTTGACATTGCCTCCAGCAGTCAGGGCAGGAATTTGTAATTTGTTCAGGGTGCCGCAATAGCTTGCCAAGTCTTCGCGAAGAACACTGTGGAATCTTTATCGTCCACCAATTAATGCTGGAAAGCGGTCCATCTGAGGATTGCACACACATTGATGAATCCCCTGCCTGTGAAACACTGGGATGACAGCAATATAGCTGGGTCGATATTGAAACCCAGGCTAGATAGTGTAGAGGTGAGTGTGCATACCTCTAGGCCATCCTGTAGGGTATATATATATAAATATAATAAAAATTGTACCCAGTCTGACTAATGTATCTCATTGTTGACTTTTTTAACAATCCTCATATGTGAAATCAATCATTTGCACATAAATGCATGTGTCCACATAGCAGCATTGATCATTATTTATTAGGTGAATACATTTGGTGGACTTATACCACCCCCTCAACTCACCAGACCGCCAATCCACAGTATGCTTTGTCTGTGTCTCGTTCTGTCGAAGTCGTATTTGTGTGTGCCTATCCACGGCGTGTGCGAGCTCGCTCGCCCACCCTACAGGCGCTGATTCTGCGGCTCTCCCGCAGCGCGGTGCCACCTTACGCAACTGGAGGGGGCGGTCGGCGACCCAGGCATGACAATGGTGAACAGCATAGCCAGCCTGCGCCTCAAGCCAAAGAGTACAGTTTGCAGCGTAACCAAGTTCCGACGGTGAACTGATCCTCACGGACCTCTGGGCTGAGAAAGGGGAGGCGATTTGCTTGAGAATGTGTGCATCTTGAATCGACAAGGAGACGCAGCAGACCGACAGGAAAAAATATTGGTGTGACGAGCACCTCATGCAATGCGGCCACATTATGTGGAAACAGTTGCACAGCCTTGGAAAATGCCTTTTGTGCCGTCTGTTTCTTATGTCAACATGCCCGTCGGTGTCTCGTCTTTTTACTTTCTCTTTCATAAATCTCCTCTTCCTCCGCCCACATTCCCACCCACTCTGCCGTCACATTCGCCTTGCCATTGTCAATCGAGGATGTTCTGATACACTGCTCTTCATCAGATCCAAGTGAGCTCCACATCAACCTCATCACATTGTGAAGATGCTCACGGAACATCTCTGCTTTCATGTACATTGAGTGCAAACGACGGAGACGTTGTTATTAATATTTTTTTCATCTACTATTTGTACGTGATTATTTTAAGCGAAATGCCCCCTTCCTTCCTCCCAAATCCCCACCCTTCTTATCTTACTAGCATTATTGCTTTTCATATTTTCTTTTCCTTTGTGCTGTTTGTTTGTTTGCAATCGCGTGGACACATCACTCCGCGATCTTTTACGACAATAAAAGCATTTGCTTGAAGCGGACATTGCAGGGGCCCTTTGTGGCGGGTTCCACGTTTTGTTGTTTCTTTCAGGCTCAAGTTTTAACCATGCCTCTCGATACCGTTTAGTTCAGGAAACTAATACCATGGGAAACTACAGTCCTTTGAGTGACTGTGACTTTGCCTATCATGTGGAACATATGACAAAATGGAGTCTATCAAGTGCCAATTGATCCAATTTCACCAAAGGTCGGTACACAACACTGCACCCATGGATGCGAGACTCTTGGGGCATGGAAAGCGCTTGGTGCACAGTCTTGCAACATAGGTCGAGCGCACCTCACAAAATTAGTTAAGGGCCAACAGACTAAGATTGGATGGGGAGTGAGTGCAGCCAGAGATCATGTGGTCACTGTTGTTGGGTATTTTCTAGTCTAGGAGCTTCGGGCTTTATACTTATTATCTGCTTCATGGAACTCAGCGAGGAGGAAGACCATGTCTTTAAACTCTCAACACCTCCTTCAAGCTTTCTGTACCCTTATAAAAGTTATTTGTGCACATCCATCATCTCAAATCCATGAAGTTTTGAGTGATATTCACGGTATCGAGTTCTTCGAGTGCTCGTTAGGACGAACGGTCATGCTCACAATGACTGCGGTCGTGTCCTGGTAGTACTTCATACACGTTACCACCTTTGGCCAATTGTATGAAATGTTAAAGCCCTTGAAATCGGCACCATTTCATGCAAGTGATGCACCCCTCCATTCCTTACACGTGTGCACTCTACTCAGGGTGTCTGTCTCAGGTACGACAATACATCATTAACGTACTGTGTAGTCCAGGGGAAAGTCACCTACCGAGTGTGGTTAATAATGTCCAAAACGTTTCCACATTTATACGACTCACCATAATCGTAGATCCCATAAGGTCGGTTGACCACCATGACCAAAATGGAACGTGGCCATTTGGACAGCATGTGTGTATTGCATTCCAAAATATTTGAGCCATGCTTGTGAACAAGGACACGAAAACAAAATTAGGATCGAGGGGAAAAAGAACGAGCGAAGAGACAAACAACACATTCGGATGTTCTCATTCGGAATTCCTGTTTTTATTTTCTGAACACATTCAATCCCAACGTACATCAATTGCACAAGGTGAGCGCAACTACCCCGGCAGGGGGCACGGCGCAACCGCACAGAATCTTCATGTCTCCGTCAATGTGTCAGATCTTGCTCACACCTAGTTCATGGCTCCCCATCATGAGGGAAATCAAATAATGACTTGTCATCAATCTCTGGCTAGCTTCGTGCTCCCCTCATTATGATAATGAGTTGACAAAAATAAAACGAATCTCTGGTTAACAAAAAAAAAAAAACAATTATACCGTATATTTATTTACCTTTAGATTAAAAATTAAAAAACCGGGTTTCTTGATTTGTTAGTGTCTTATTCCCGAGAACTTTCTGAACACACCTCGTCCAATCAAGTCATTAGTTCAACGTGCGAGTCAATGGAACATCCTAGTTAATTCCAGGAAGTTAACTGTACCGATATTAACGATTATTTTGTCTTTTTCACGAAGGAATCGCAATACATGAAAGGAATGGGTGAATTCAACGGTATCGATCGATTGATTGATGCCTCCGATTCAGATATCGATCACATGCCTCATGATTATCGATCCTCCGATTCCTTATTCCTGTTTTATTTGCTGTTATTAAAATAAACATTAATCAGTGCAGAGTTTCCTTCTTTCAATCACATAACTCGATGTTTGGAGACGAAATTATATCGTCCTCTCGATTCAGATTTCAATCCAACTCGTGTTTTGATGAACACTTATGATCTCTGATTCAGAATATATTCATGTATGCCATTAATAGTCCTTGATTCAGATCAATCCATGCTTCTGTGGATGAACACATTATTGATTCTTTGATTCAGATATCAATCACATGACTCGTATTTTTGATGGACAGTAATTATCGATCCCTCTGATTCAGATATCGATCATGTGTCTCGAGCTTTGGATGGACAGATTGCAGTAGACAACAATGATTTTGCTACTGGGTGGAAACACATGTCTCGACTAAATCGAGTATGCTGATTTGAATCTGAAGTCAGAATTTCTCAGCACTTCAGATTTTGAGTTGTACATATGGTCCAATGCCCTGGTGGTGATTTTGAGCCATCATAATTTGTTTTTGGTTTCAATTATAGCATACAAAACTGTTGTAGAATATTATTTCTACAACAGTAGAAGAAGTAGAAATATTATTTTCAATAAAAGTTTTAGAATGACTTTAAATTATTTAAAATGGATGAAAACTGACCAGCTATGAATTTGAGGTAAATTTTCTACGTGGCATGACAATTTAAACTAACCCTAACCCTTATGAAAAACTTTGTAAAAGGCATTGGATCACGACGGTAATGGCTTCCAATATCTCAGAGTGAAGTTTGGCACAGAAAAACTGATGCTAAACTCAAGCAGGCATTTTCGTTGGGCCCCAGTCCGAGAACTGATGTGTGATCCCGAGTTCAAAATAAACTGAACCCACTTGAGTTTGCAGCATGGAAGCATTTGTGTTGTTTGTGCAGAACTTTCTTGGGACACAGAGCTGAACAGTATGTGGAATTGGTGGAACACATGTTAAAGGCGTATCGCGATTGGGCTGAAGGATGTCTCTTAAAATGCACTTCTCGCATCTCACCTTGATTTCTTCCCACCTAATGGTGAGGTAAGCGATGAGCAGCAAAGGTTCCACCAAGACATTACGGTCATGGAAACTAAGTATCAAGGCGGTTCAAACCAAACATGATGGTGATCACTGTCGTTCCTACAACGGGAGTCCAATTCCACACAACGCAAAGAGCAAGTGTCTCACACACTTCTTGAACAGTGCGACGCTGACTATATTGAAAGGAAGAGTGTAAACTGAAGTGTTGTTTCTGAATCACTCACAATGGGTAGATTTCCCGATCAAGTTTACACCCTTCCTAAGATTACCATGTTCTGTTTTTATTAACTTATTTTCTGCAATTTTTATGTCTTGTTTGTATACTACACATTATACATGGAGATCAATCATGTTATCTAAATATGACATGAAAGTAATACTAAGCACTGTTATTAGATGTACAATGCGGCGATCTGCAATAATAAAGTATCTAATATTGTTGTGGTGCGGGTGTCGGCGGCGAGCACGCGCGTCGGAACAGTAGAGTCGCTCCACCGAACACCCGGAATCTAGATCGTGCTCCTCAGAGAACTCCGAGAAGCACGGTCCCTTACAGGACCGTGTCGCCAATACTTCGACAGCGTGAGGTAGGTCCACTTGTCTAACTCCAATTTACCTAAGTACTCACGCCGTCCAACTACCAGGAAAACCACACCTTGGCCGACTGTCTGATCCGAGTCCGTAACGGCTCGGATCCGGCTTAACCGAGCGGAGTTACCAGAGCCGCGCCGGACCGAATGCACAATTTGCTGCTTCCCAATTTCTCAACATGCACCGTGCTAAGCCAATGAAAGAAACACAAAAACGAGCTGAAACATTCAACAAAATGGATATTTATTTACAACAGCAGGGAGGGAACACAGAAGAGCAGAGTTAACCGACTATCGAGAAGAATGCAAAATGTACAAGGCACTTAAACAATGCTACTTATAGACTGGCCCACGACACACACACCAAAAGAAAATGATGCCGCGGCTTTTATCCAGCCCTTCAGCTCAGAAGGAAGGCGAGCTGAGGACAAGGAACCTGCACTTGCACCTGCCCACCACGTGTGCGGTCTGTCGAGCTTGTCCGGTGGGGACTCGAACCCACTGCCTCAACGCAGCACCAAGCACCAGGGACAGGGACAGAAGACGGACGCCAGCCAGCACGAAGGCGGACGAGGTGGAGACGATGAGCGACAGGCGCTCAACGCCGAGAAGCTTCCACGGATCAGACGACACAGGCGAGGCCGACCCAGCAAGCCAGACAGAACGCCCCGATCACATTCCTCTCCCGAGGTGGGAGGATTTCTTCCCTGGCACTCGCCTCCTATGACGGTTGCGTCGCGCGATTCGCTGGCCGTCCCTCATTGGACAGGCCCACAGAAGGCGGGCGACTCCACCCTTCTGGGGAGTCCCGATCTGAGGCGATGAACCTCCTGATTGGACGAAGGGCGCGCCCTTGCCCTCGTGGGCGGAGTCGCTCTGGAGCGAGGGGTCCCACCCACTGTCAGCCAAAACACGTGCGCTATGGCGTCGGTGAGCGAGGCAATGTGCGCTGGTGTAGTTGTTGTAATTGATGTAAAAATGTAAAAGAAAACCCTGACTATCAAAATAACTCCTCAGCGCGTATGAACATTTAATTCCCATTAGACTAGGACGGACCCTAACTAGAAACACGAATACCGATATAACTGTTCTAAGGACCTGAATGTTGAGTGCAGAAGCTTCCAAATTCGTAACAAATATGCTGTATCATTATACACATGTACATATTTGAAAACCTACGTCTGGCTCAATTTCGACTACAATTGAATCAGCGGCCCAATTTAGCCAAGAACACTGCATTTCCCTGATAGCAGACGAAAATTTTTGTTTTGTTTTGCCTCCAGTGTTATTGATCCCTCTGATTCAAATATCGATACGATGTATGACAGTTATTATCGATCCTCTTTCAAATCAACGATCATGTTCCTCTGCGTAACACTGTGACCTCGCTAGTATTTTAATTTAAAAATCAACACGCAAAAGAAGAGAGTTTCCCTGCCATGATATTTCCTCTATATACTAATAGTTTGAAAAACGACATTTAAACGACGGTGAGGCAATTCGACAGTGTGCTTCACTGCACAATGCTCCTGATGTCGTCTCTGTTAATGATTTTGTCCATGATCGAGATATGGATTGTAACCCATACGCATGAAGGAAAAGCAGGGTAAGCAATGATTCACTTGTCTCCCTTAACAATATCTGAGTTGCTAATTGTATGTATTGTCCATATTTGAACATATTCGGTCATATATATATATATTATTATGCCAATAGCCTGACGTGGTATCTCTCGT
>CM068957.1:98710386-98722749 GCA_035128595.1 Eptatretus atami | reverse complement strand
GCAGATGAAGCAGATACAGTGGCCGGTGGTTGCTGGATATTTCTACATGCTCGCACTGGTTGTGTTCTCAACCTCACAATCTTTCTTCGAATTGCCTAGGGGACGTGTTGTTTGATCCGATCAGCCAATCTTAATGTTATGTGGTCCACGTACCGAGCTTCACATCGGCACTTAAACTCATAAATAACATTGCTGGTTTGTGAGGTGGGTAGTGCTGACGTCAGTCAACAAGGATGTGCTACCCACCTCACAAACCAGCAATGTTATTTATGAGTTTAAGTGCCGATGTGAAGCCGGTACGTGGACCACATAACATTAAGATTGGCTGATCGGATCAAACAACACGTCCCCTAGGCAATTCGAAGAAAGATTGTGAGGTTGAGAACACAACCAGTGCGAGCATGTAGAAATATCCAGCAACCACCGGCCACTGTATCTGCTTCATCTGCCATTGCACAGCACCTGGTTGCCAACCCTATCTGTGTCGACCAGTACAATGCAGATATGTTCAGGATATTGAGCCGAGGTCGGAGCTCGTTTCATTTATGTATGTTGGAAGCAACCTTCATCCTTTCCACCGATCCAATATTATTTCATCAAAAGGAATTTGTACGATCTCTGTGTCTATTTCAGCATGGAAAGATCAAGGGAAGTACAGTAACAAATGGTGAATGGACCTTCGGGGAAACCCATCCCCCTCTCTCCAGGATGTGGTTGCAAACGTCAATCATCGACGAACTCTGTTCCAGCTAATGGGAGCTTGAGGTGAAGATGATGAGCCAACCAATGGGCATTCGGATTAACCGTGACGTCATGGTTGAACCAATCAGTGTCTTCCTTATTGAGACCTGCGTATAAAGCATGCGCCTTCACTTCCTCCTTCACTTGCTGCGATTCTTACCCTGAAGAGTGCAGCACGAAAAGTTTTGGTCACCATTATGTCGTGTTTGTTGTATCCATATTAACATATACAAAGGTGTGTCAAAAAGTATCCAACCTTAATTTTTCTGCGTAAACAAATGAAGCTAGGGAGGCGTGGTTTGGTGCAACGTATCTAGCGATCCTAATCCGTATGCGTGAATATTTTCCCACCTGCAGAAGTGTCAGTCGCCGACAGACCGCGATGAGTGAGGAAGTGTAAGTGAGCACCGTCGGATTTTCATTTTTGACAAAATGACGGAAAAACTTGAACAACGCTACTGCATCAAATTTTGTGTAAACTTGACGATTCCCAAGTGGAAACGATCTGCAAGATTCAACAGGCCTTCGGGAACGAAGCAATGGGCACCACACAGATAAAAGAGTGGGACAAACCGCTTCAAAATGTCGCACATCAGTGGAAAGTGAAGCACGTTCTGGTAGCCCTCAACATCCCGAAATGAGATCGTCATTGACTAAGTGAGGACCCTGCTGATGCAGGATCGTCAAATCACGATCAAGAGAACTTGCAGATGAGGCGGGGCGTCAGCATTGGATCCGTTCATTCCATTGTGACGGAGGATTTGGCTTAAGGAGAATCTCAGCGAAGTTCGTGCCAAAGCTGCTAACGATCGAGCAGAAGCAACTCGTTTGGAGATCGCACCGACATGCTGGAGACTGTGAACAGCGATCCCAACTTCAACACAGAATCACTGGCGATGAGACCACAGTGATCCGTCATTTTGTCAAAAACGAAAATCCGACGGCGCTCACTTACACTTCCTCACTCATCGCGGTCTTGTCGGCGACTGACAGCTTCTGCAGGCGGTAAAATATTCACGCATACGAATTAGGATCGCCTACATACGTGCACCAAACCACGCCTCCCTAGCTTCATTGTTTACGCACGAAAAATTAAGGTTGGATACTTTTTGAACACACCTCGTATGCACATATACATGCAGTACCAGTCAAAAGTTTGGACACACCTACTCATTCAAGGGTTTTTCTTTATTTTTACTATTTTCTACATTGTAGAATAATAGTGAAGACATCAAACTATAAAATAACACACATGGAATGATGTAGTAACCAAAAACTGTGAAACAAATCAAAGTATATTATATATTTTAGATTCTTCAAAGTAGCCACCCTTGCCTTGATGACAGCTTTGCACACTCGTGGCATTCTCTCAACTACTTTCATGAGGTAGTCACCTGGAATGCTTTTCCAACAGTCTTTGAAGGAGTTCCCACATATGCTGAGCACTTGTTGGCTGCCTTTCCTTCACTCTGCGGTCTAACTCATCCCAAACCATCTCAATTGGTTTAGGTCGGGTGATTGTGGAGGCCAGTCATCTGATGTAGCACTCCATCACTCTCCTTCTTGGTCAAATAGTCCTTACATAGCCTGAGGTGTGTTTGGTCATTGTCCTGTTGAAAAACAAATGATGGTCCCACTAAGCGCAAACCAGATGGATGCGTATCGCTAAGAATGCTGTGGTTTCATGCTGGTAAGTGTGCCTTGAATTCTAAATAAATCGCGAATGTCACCAGCAAAACACCCCCATACCATCACACCCTCCTCCTCTATGCTTCACGGTGTAACCACACATGCAGAGATCATCCGTCACCTTCTCTGCGTCTCACAAAAGACACGGCGGTTGGAACCAAAAATATCAAATTTGGACTCATCAGACCAAGGACAGATTCCAACGTCTCAATATCCATTGCTCGTGGTTCTTGGCCCAAGCAAGTCTCTTCTTCTTATTGGTCTCCTTCAGTAGTGGTTTTCTTTGCAGTAATTCACCCATGATGGCTTGATTCATGCAGTCACCTCTGAACTGTTGATGTTGAGATGTGTCAGTTACTTGAACTCTGTGAAGCATTTATTAGGCTGCAATCTGAGTGCAGTTAATTGGCGATTTTGAGGCTGGTAACTCGAATAAACTTATCCTCTGCAGTCAAGGTAACTCTGGGTCTTTCCTTGGAAGCTGCAATGTCTGCTGTGTCTGTAACTGAACTTATTCCTGATGACAATGGCACTCAAAATCCTCTCCTCTTCCTTCTGTCCTCTGAGAGCCAGTTTCATCATAGCGCTTGATGGTTTTTGCGACTGCACTTGAAAAAAACTTTCAAAGTTCTTGAAATTTTCCGGATTTACTGACCTTCATGTCTTAAGTAATGATGGACTGTCGTTTCCCTTTGCTTAGTTGTGTTGTTCTTGCCATAATATGGACTACTACAGTAGACAAAATAATGATCTTTTACCAAATAGGGCTATTTACTGATTCCAACCCTACCTTGTCACAACACAACTGATTGGCTCAAACGCATAAAGAAGGAAAGAAATTCCACAAATTAACTTTTAACAAGGCACACCTATTAATGGAAAAGCATTCCAGGTGACTACCTCATGAAGCTGATTGAGAGAATGCCAAGAGTGTGTAAAGCTGTCATCAAGGCAAAGGTGGCTACTTTGAAGAATCTAAAATATATAATATACTTTGATTTGTTTCACACTTTTTTGTTCCTAACATCATTCCATGTGTGGTATTTCATAGTTTTGATGTCTTCACTAATATCTACAATGTAGAAAATAGTAAAAAAAATAAAGAAAAACCCTTGAATGAGTTGGTGTGTCCAAACTTTTGACTGGTACTGAATATATAATAATATATATATATATATATATATATATATATATATATTATATGCACACCACACACACACACTCTTGTCTTGCTGAGTCTCCCCACCTAAACTCTCATCCTTATTCTTACTCACCATATACCTTACATTTCAATCCCTTCTCTTCACATTATATTCTATTCGATTGAGGTTAAGCATTCAGTTCACCAAATAAGGTTGAAAAAGCTTAACAGTTATATGGAGGAAGGGTAGCTTTAAATACTCGGCAAATAAACTTTATTCAATAAAATAATTGGATCAGGAGTTTTCAAGGAGAGAAATGAAGGACAAGCTCTTCATTTACAATATTAATATGGGGAGAAATAAAGATGATGAACATGAAACAGACAGAAGCAGGAGAAAATGTCTAAATGCAAAAATAATGACGGAGCACATCACATGTCCCATTCCTGATATATACACGACATAGCCAAAAGTATGTGGACACCTGCTTGTCCAACATCTCATTCCAAAATCATGGCATTAATATGGACTTGGTCCCCTTTCTGCTGATAACAGCCTCCACTCTTCTGGAAGGCTTTCCACTCGATGTTGGAACATTGCTGCGGGGATTTGCTTCCATTCCGCCACAAAGGCATTCGTGAGGCGGCACTGATTTTGGTGATTGGGTCGAGCTCGCAGACGGCGTTCCAATTAATCCCAAAGGTGTTTGATGGGTTGAGGTCAGGCTCTGTGCCGGCCAGTCAAGTTCTTCCACACTGATCTCGCCAAACCATTTCTGCATGGACCTCACTTTGTGCATGGGGCATTATCACGCTGAAACAGGAAAGGGCCTCCCCAAACTGTTGCCACAAAGTTGGAAGCACAGAATCATCTAGAATGTCATTGTATACTGCAGCATTAAGTTTATTTCCCTTCACTGGAACTAAGGACCTAGCCCGAACCATGAAAAACAGCCCCAGACCATTATTCCTCCTCCCCCAAACTTTCCATTGGCACTATCAATATGCATTCGGGCAGGGAGCGTTCTCTTGGCATCCGCCAAACCCAGAGACGCTTGGCATCGCACATGGTGATATTAGGCTTGTGTGCAGCTGTTCGGCCATGGAAACCCATTCATGAAGCTCTCAACGAACAGTACTTGTGCTGACGTTGTTTACAGAGGCAATCTGTAACTCGTCATGTGGTTGCAAACGACGACAGACGATTTTTCCGCGCTATACGCTTCACACTCGGCGTCCCGTTCTCTGAGCTTGTGTAGCCTACCACTTCACCGCTAAGCTGTTGTTGCTCCTAGACATTTCCACTTCACAATAAGAGCACTTACAGTTGACTGGGGCAGCTCTATCAGGGCAGAATTTGATGAACTGACTTGTTGGAAAGGTGGCATCCTATGACGGTGCCACGTTGAAAGTCACTGAACACTTCAGTATGGCCCATTCTACTGCCAATGTTTGTCTATGGGATTGCATGGCTGTGTGCTTGATTTTATACACCTGTCAGCAAGGGTGTGGCTGAAATAGCCAAATCCACTAATTAGAACGGGTGTCCGCATACTTTTGATCATGTAGTGTATATATAAATATAAATATATATATATATATATATTACACATATATATCTTATACTATCTATAATTCCAGCAATCTCTGTGTGTCTGTCAGTCTGTCTGTCTGTGACCGCTGTTTCTCGACAACCACTGGTCCGATCTAATTGAAAAATTGCCAGGTATATTGCTGGGCCCGTGGATGTGCCTTTTCAAGGTTGATATTAATCGGACAAGTGGTTCCCAAGTTATGGCCATTTATTTACCAAAACCAATGACAGGACACGGTGCAATGACGTCACAACGGACGTCACAATTTTTTTTTTTTGCACGTACGCCACGCACGTATTAGTATAATATATATTGCAAGAACCAAGGAAAGTTACTCTAAGCCTTAAGGCCAGTGGACAGAGTGCTGACGTCAATTGTATTGTGACATACGTAGCAGGCATCCTGACAAGGCGTGCTAACGGCGGGTCCTCATCACAAAATGTGAAGTAATTGTGAAGTAGCTAAATGTAACAAAGGTTATTATTCATTTTACTGTTCCTCTTCACCTGTTCACAGAAACAAAATAAACTAATATCTTGATTGTGGTGCTGCTACATGTTTGTACCATCTTCGTGAAGCATCACTTCATTACCTCCGCCACCTTAGGTGGATGGAGGTTATGTTTTCACCACTATTTGCTGTGAGCATGATATCTCAAAAAGTTGTGGGCAGATTCAGACAAAACTTGGTGAACAGGTTGGGTGTGTGGCAAGGACGAATTGGTTCAATTTTGATGAAGATCTGAATCAGATCTGTAAATGAGAATTTTTCCAAGTGATTTTTCACCTTTGAAAGATGGGGCCAAAAACGATATATAGCAGGAAATCTCAAAAAGTTGTGGACGAGTTATGACAAAACTAAGTGGATGAGCTAATTATGTGACAAGAACAAGCCGATTAGATTTTGGTGACCATCCGGATCCTGATCCGGCCTATCAGTGGGATACAAAATGTAAAACTGTTTAGCCTGGCGGAGGTATGCGCTCTACCGAGTGTCGTTCTGTTTCTGTTCGTTTTCATCTTGTTACTGTTGTTTGAGAAAAGGAATTCACAATTTCTTCTTCATTCGTTTTTCTGAAACGCCGCTCTGGTAACACTGGTTGATAAAACTAGAGCTCCCAACTGCCACCCAGCAATCTCTCTTGGTCGGGTTGGGGCTTGCAGATTGGTAGCACATTCACCATTCTCTTTAAATCAGTGTACACCCATTCGGATGATGTATTTGATAAGTGCACATGCCACGGCCAAGCACCCTGCTCTATCGGGATCAAGCACATGCGTGAGCCTGAGGAAGCAGGCATATTAGGTAAGGTGCGACGAGCGGGGCTGAATGCTAGACGTGTTAGTGCAATGGTTAGAGCATCACTCTAATGCTGGATGTCGGAGTTCAAACCCAGACCGCGTCACACCAAAGGCTTTAAAAATGGTGTGTGCTGGTTCCTTGCTTGATGCTCAGCATTTTAAAAGGATAGAGCATGGGCAAACAATCATAGGTGGTTTCTGTGTTGACAACCCTAACAGCTTCCTTCTGTGTTGACCTTCCTGATAAGGGAAATCTTATTGTTATTATATCAGGAACGGGGTGATGCACACAGTTGGACAGCTGCAGTCATATCAGGAGCGCACCTATACACTGATGAGCCAAACCATTATGACCACCTGCCTAATATGCTGTTGGTCCTCCGTGTGCCGCCAAAACAGTGCTGACCCGCTGAGGCATGGACTCCACAAGACCCCTGAAGGTGTCCTGTGTATCTGGCACCAAAACATCAGCAGCAGATCCTTCAAGTCCTGTAAGTTGCGAGGTGGAGCCGCCGTGGATCGACTTGTCGTCCAGCACCATCCCACAGATGCTCAATCGGATTGAGATCTGGAGAATTTGGAGGCCAGGGCAACACTGTGAACACTTCATCATGTTCCTCAAACCATTCCCGAACAATGTGGGCAGTGTGGCAGGGCGCATTATCTTGCTGAAAGAGCACTGCATCAGGGAAAACCATTGCCATGAAGGGTGTACTGGTCTGCAACGATGTTTAGGTAGGTGACGTGTCAAATTGATGTCCACATGAATGGCCGGACCCAGGGTTTCCCAGCAGAAACATTGCCCAGAACATCACACTCTCCTCACCGGCTTGTCGTCTTCCCACAGTGCATCCTGGTGCCATCACTTCCCCAGGTAAACGGTGCACACGTACACGGCCATCCACGTGATCTAGAAGAAAACGGACTCATCGGACCAGGCGACCTTCTTCCACTGTTCCAAGTCCAGTTCCGACGCTCGCGTGCCCATTGTAGGCGCTTTCAATGGTGGACGGGTCATCATGGGCACTCTGACCGGTCTGCGGCTACGCAGCCCATACACAGTAGGGTGCGATGCACTGTGATTGTGACATTCCTCCCGGACCACATTAAAATTTCTTGTGACTTGTGCCACAGTAGACCTTCTGTCGGTTCGGACCAGACAGGATAGCCTTCGTTGCCCTCACACATCGATGAGCCTTGGGCACCCAACACCCTGTCGCCGGTTTGTGGTTTGTCCCTCTCGACCCTGTCGGTAGGTATTCACCACTGTTGATGGGAGCACCCCACAAGCCTTGCCATTTCAGAGATGCTCTGACCCAGTCGTCTGGCCATAACAATTTGCCCTTGTCAAAGTCGCTCAGGTCTTTACTCCTGCATGCAACACATCAACTTCAAGAACTGACTGTTCACTTGCTGCCTAATAATCCCA
The DNA here is from genome assembly GCA_035128595.1 of Eptatretus atami. Lineage (NCBI taxonomy): Eukaryota > Metazoa > Chordata > Myxini > Myxiniformes > Myxinidae > Eptatretus > Eptatretus atami. The sequence continues at coordinate 98,714,853 of CM068957.1, read as the reverse complement.
CTCCTTGACAGGTGCCATTGTAACAAGATAATGAATGTTATTTCACTTCACCTGTCAGTGTCATAATTTTGGCTCTCAGTGTAAAGTGAACGCAAGTCTACATATGCAGCAGCCAAGCCACTGGACAGAAAAACACAAGTCGAGTTAATGATGTGGTATGTCAGGTGTGGTTTCAGAATCGTCGGCCAGTTTCGTCGGAACGAGCGTGCTCTGCTCGCTAGTCGGAGTGCTTCGGCTCTTCGCCCATTCAGCAGTGATGCGGCTGTGGAGCAGCCAATGGCGGCTCGTCCAGCCCTCTATCTCCGGAATACCTGGCTTCATGGGGTGCCAACAGTACACCAGCATACAGGTGCGTATGCAAGCTGCCAATTGTCTGCCTGTCTGCCTAACATGAACATTTATTTCCCAGTGTAGTGAAAACAAATTATGGGTACACTTACAAACACATCATATTGAGATGTAACTAAAGGGTTGATGAGAAAGTATATTAAATACAGAACTGATCCTTTAAAACTCACACAGGTCTGTTATAAAGTATAACTATACAATAAGGGTGAACCTATAAAACCAGAGATGGGAAAACTTTATGCATGTTTCTATGTAGAGTAGTTGAATGTTTTACAATGAAACTATCTTTACTGTAGTTGTTACTCGGGTCATTTTGGGTCTTTGTTTTAGTATATTAAACAGTTTATGGCCAAACTACTTGTGACACGTGTGCATACAGAAGGAAAGAGGGGTCGATAGGAAAAGAAAAGAAAAGGGAGAATATGGGAGAGAAGAAAGCTGACAGAGATGAAGCCTGAGAGGAGGGGTAGGAAAGATCGGGTGGGGTGGAGAGCGTAAGGGGGAAGTCTGGCGCTTGCAAAGTGGGAGGGAGGGGGTGTTGAGGGAAAGTGTTTCAAAAATTCCTTTTTTGAAAGGTAATAGGTTGACAGTCCCAACAACACTAATGTGTACATATAGTGTCCGTGCATACCTTCTTCATGTAAACACCATATGCATGTATGAGAGTGGACAAAATGTTATACGGATGAGATACTTATGACAGTCCAAAGCACACCAAATAAAGTATAACGAGGTGGTGTGTGTGTGTATGTATATATAAATTATATATATATATAGTCCGTACTGTATAAATATATATATATATATATATCCCACACCATCAGGTGCATAAGGATTCCGAGACAGTTTCGTTGGCTGGGGGGAGGGGGAACAACACCTTGGATGGGCACCACTCCAGCACACGATACTCGACTGGCTCACTCACAGAAAGTTGATAATCATTGCCGACTAAGAAGGATGACAGCTGAATCAACCCATCTGGTCGTTATTTGACACGGCTGTGGCTTGAACTCAGAAGCTAGAGATCCTAAACCAACCGCCTTAAATGTTAATACACCACCAGGCTTATACAGGGTAGCCCAAAAGTTACTTTACCCCTGATAAATTTCTCGCACTTCCCTCCGTCCCTTCCCCTCTGCCTCGCCGCTATGGTATGCGGAAACACTGACTCAGAAGAATGATGGAGCACCTACAGATAACAATGACATTAATTATTGTAAGTACTGTACAATAAAACCTGTATATTAAAAGAGTTCAAGAACAATGCTTCACTGGGAAGGGTAAAGCGACTTTCAGGCCACCCTGTATATGTATACTGCAGTGTTTAGGGGGGAAAGGCACGGCTAATCAACAAATAGAACTAAACTCTACTCCACCAATTTTTAACTAAGAATGAGTAGACACAGCCTCAAGTGACATTTCATTCATGGTCTATGAATATCCTCAAGTTTATCATGTTTAGTTATATTGTTGGTTGGCTGTGCCTTTTTTACTAAAATGGATAGCCCCAACTGCATTCAACTAATATACGAGAATATACATCTAATATATAATGCTCTTTGTAACCACTGACTCACTGACTGATATTAAAAGATTGGTACCTTCCAGGTGATGTAGAAAGCTGAATTTTGTGCGCCAATGGAAATCAGAATTCCTATTCCGGAAAAATTCACAGAATCGTCGTACAACGTCCGTAAATGAAAATAGAAATAAATGAAAGAAAAATAAATGAAAAAAAATGCAGGTGAGTGACCCGAGACAATGGGGAAGCATGGTAATTTGGTGTGCCGACAGACATCGAAACCGATACACCAGGAAAAAAAAATCACAAAACTGTCAGAAAGCATTCTTCAATAAAATATAAATAAATGAAAAAAAAAAAGAAAAATCAAATGCAGGTGAGCGACCCCGAGACAATAGGGAAGCACGGTTAGTATGCTTACACAATGTGTAAGCACACTCTGCGGTGTGTGTGGTGGTGCATATATATGTATGTGTGTATATATACATATATATTTCCAAACTCGGAGGTTTAATGGTTAGAGTGCCCCTCTGAGTTTCGAAGTCTGCGGGTACACCCTGGCGGGGTTATACCAAAGACTTTAAAATGGTACATGCTGATTTCTGCTGACACTCAGTATTTAAAGGATAGAGCACGGACAAACAACACGGGGAACACAATGGCAAAAACCCCATATAACCTTGCAAGAAACTGCTTCAGCAGCACCAATGCTCTGTAAAGAGAAATGGTAAATCAAAATCAAATATTTGTATGTATGTGTGTTATATATGTATATATATAGTATATACACACACACAGGGTGTTTTCAAAAGTAACAGCGCACCGACTAAAATCCTTTTGTTGCATGTCTTTTTGTAGTTGACAATAAACACTTACTTGTGAAAGACTTCTCTTTTTGGACAAGAAGTGTTGCATTACAACGGCACTGTTTCTTTTGAAATATTAACATATACATATATGATATTATTCACAATCTGGTGTTTCTGCCTGAAGGCAGGTCCAGTACTTGAGGCAGTTTTTTGGCAAGGGTTATGCTGGCTGTTTGACATTGCCTCCAGCAGTCAGGGCAGGAATTTGTAATTTGTTCAGGGTGCCGCAATAGCTTGCCAAGTCTTCGCGAAGAACACTGTGGAATCTTTATCGTCCACCAATTAATGCTGGAAAGCGGTCCATCTGAGGATTGCACACACATTGATGAATCACCCTGCCTGTAAACACTGGGATGACAGCATATAGCTGGGTCGATATTGAAACCCAGGCTAGAATAGTGTAGAGTGAGTGTGCATACCTCTAGCCATCCTGTTGAGGTAGTATATATATAATATAATAAAAATTGTTACCCAGTCTGACTAATGTATCTCATTTTGTTGAACTTTTTGAACAATCCTCATATGTGAAATCAATCATTTGCACATAAATGCAGTGGTCCACATAGCAGCATTGATCATCTATTTATTAGGTGAATACATTTGGTGACTTATACACCCCCTCAACTCACCAGACCGCCAATCCACAGTATGCTTTGTCTGTGTCTCGTTCCTGTCGAAGTCGTATTTGTGTGTGCCTATCCACGGCGTGTGCGAGCTCGCTCGCCCACCCTACAGGCGCTGATTCTGGCGGCTCTCCCGCAGCGCGGTGCCACCTTACGCAACTGGAGGGGGCGTGCGGCGACCCAGGCATGACAATGGTGAACAGCATAGCCAGCCTGCGCCTCAAGGCCAAAGAGTACAGTTTGCAGCGTAACCAAGTTCCGACGGTGAACTGATCCTCACGGACCTCTGGGCTGAGAAAGGGGAGGCGATGTGCTTGAGAATGTGTGCATCTTGAATCGACAAGGAGACGCAGCAGACCGACAGGAAAAAATATTGGTGTGACGAGCACCTCATGCAATGCGCCACATTATGTGGAAACAGTTGCACAGCCTTGGAAAGTGCCTTTTGTGCCGTCTGTTTCTTATGTCAACATGCCCGTCCGGTGTCTCGTCTTTTTACTTTCTCTTTCATAAATCTCCTCTTCCTCCGCCCACCATTCCCACCCACTCTGCCGTCACATTCGCCTTGCCATTGTCAATCGAGGATGTTCTGATACACTGCTCTTCATCAGATCCAAGTGAGCTCCACATCAACCTCATTCACATTTGAAGATGCTCACGGAACATCTCTGCTTTCATGTACATGATAGTGCAAAGCGGACGAGAACGTGTTTATTAATATTTTTTTCATCTACTATTGTACGTGATTATTTTAAGCGAAATGCCCCCTTTCCTTCCTCCCAAATCCCCACCCTTCTTATCTTACTAGCATTATTTGCTTTTCATATTTTCTTTTCCTTTGTGCTGTTTGTTGTTTGCAATCGCTGTGACAATCACTCCGCGATCTTTTACGACAATAAAAGCATTTGCTTGAAGCGGACATTGCAGGGGCCCTTTGTGGCGGGTTCCACGTTTTTGTTTTCTTTCAGGCTCAAGTTTTTACCATGCCTCTCGATACCGTTTAGTTCAGGAAACTAATACCATGGGAAACTACAGTCCTTTGAGACTGTGACTTTGCCTATCATGTGCGAACATTGACAAAATGGAGTCTCATCTCTCCTTCGTG
>CM068957.1:98681488-98694949 GCA_035128595.1 Eptatretus atami | reverse complement strand
ACACTAAGATTGGCTGATCGGATCAAACAACCGTCCCTTGGCGATTGGAAGAAAGATTGTGAGGGTTAGAACACAACCAGTGCGAGCATGTAGAAATATCCAGCAACCACCGGCCACTGTACCCACTTCATCTGCCATTGCACAGCACCTGGTTGCAAACCCTATCTGTGCAGACCAGTACAATGCAGATATGTTCAGGATATTGAGCCGAGGTCAGAGCTCGTTTCATTTAAGTATGTTGGAAGCAACTTCATCCTTTCCACCGATCCAATATTATGTCGTCAAAAGAATTTGTACGATCTCTGTGTCTCTTTCAGCATGGAAAGATCAAGGGAAGTACGGTAACCAATGGTGAATGGACTCTCGGGAAACCATCCCCCTCTCTCCAGGATGTGGTTGCAAATGACAATCATCGATGATGAAAATCTATTCTATATATTATATTATATATATATATATATATATATATATACATATATATAATATACACTATATACATCCATATGTAACATATTATATGTACATTATACATGTTATATATATCACACACATGGAGGTGGATACTTTAAGACCTGATCGGTCTCCATTCCAGATCCTGAACCCATCCACATGTGAAGGTGGCAGTCAACAACATATATATCTTCTAATATATAATTTGAAGTTTTTGTTTGTTTGTTTGTTTGTCTGCATGCGCTAATCTCCTGAACGGTGAAAGATAGGAGGAAACCTCTGAAACAAAAAATGTCGGGACGGGCCCGGAAGGTTATTGGCTCGGTTGCGAGGCCCTCGGCCGGTGGGAATGGGGGGAGGGTGTTGTCCTCACCAACCCCTTCGGCTATGACTGCCGTGGCCAATAGGGAACTGATACTGGGCTCGCGTCAGACCTATGTACAGAAGATTAAATTAATTCAAAAAGAACCGGGCAACACCGGTGCATTCACCTAGATATATATATATAATATATATATATATATATATATATATATATATATATATATATATATATATATATACCGGGCGTAGTGGCGTGCGCCTGTAATCGGCGACTTGGAGGCTTGGGTTGGAGATCGCTTGAGGACGGGAGCTCTGCGCTGGGCCGCACTATGAGAGGGTGTAGGGCAGCCAGAATCATGGCGAAACCCAATCCTTATCCCTGTGTCGTAAGAGGCGACCAGGGTTGCGTCAGGAAGGGCATCCGGCGTAAAACCTATGCCAAATCAGTATGCGGATCATAACGGATGATCCGCTGTGGCGACCCCTAACGGGAGCAGCCGAAAGACGAACAATATATATATATATATATATATACATACACACACACACACACACACACACACACATGCAGATATTTTTGAGACCTGGGAGGGTTCTGTTCCACCTTCTGAAACCCGCATATGGAGATAACAACCAACACACACACACACTATATTAAATCTGAGTGTGTTATCGTCACAAGGGTATCAAAATCAAGATGCTGTCATCAATAACAGAGGGAGAGAGAACAGAAGAGGGAAGGAAAAGGGAGAGAGAAAAGGAAGGGCAGGGAGGGAGATAGAGGTTCAATATGAAGAGAAAGAGAATGGGAAAGAAGGACAAAATAAGATATCTCGATCCGACAACAGCACATCTATCAGCAAATCGACGTGAGGGATAAAGCTTCTCTATTTACTCTTTCCACTGTGAGATGTTACATCCTTATTCATAAAGTATGAGAAACACTGTAGTCAAGTTACGTGGGAATGTCTTTGTAATACCACTCGGAGTATAAAATGGTGTTTGTGATATGGTGCACGTGGTTCTATCGGAGAGTTTGCAATGTGAAACGACTCTTAGTCATAGCTATAAGATTGAGTCATTAACCTGCTGGTTTGCTTCCAGTTCTCAAACTCGAACACAACATCATGGTTCTTTCAAAACTGGAGGTAGAATTTGAATGAATTGTGATGTTGTGTTTATAAACGTAGAAAGGATGAATACAAAATGAATGTTAAAAACCCCACAGTGAATGAATTTGGTACTTTCAAAACGTATGCAGTAAAAGAAACATCAGCCATGCTGAAGGCCTGGAAAAAAAAAATACCACACACAGCAATCTTTCCTAGCCGAGACTCTCACTCTCAAAATCTCACTTGAACACGTGCCTCACTCAACTTCACACTCCATATCTCATCTGAAAATGTACCTTACTCAGGTTCACACTCGATACCTCGCCTGAACGCTCCCTTCCACTCATATTCAACCTCAAAATCTCACTTGAACACACTCCTCGGTCAGGTTCACACTCCAATATCTCATTCAGACATTCCACTCGCTCAGATTCACACTCAAAATCTTAACTAAAATGCACTTTGCTTCGGTGCACACAATATTTCACTTAGACACTCCTCTCACTCATGTTTACATCATTTCTCACCCAAACACTCCTGCCCACTCAAGTTCACCCTCCGTATTTCACTCGGACATTGCCCTCTGTCAGACTCACAAGCAATATCTCACCTAAACACGCGCTTCACTCAGGTTCACCCTCCGCGCGAGCTCCTCACGCACAAATGCATCTGGGTAGTGTGTTCTCTCAACACACGTTCCAGCGCTGCCAGTTGGTTGCTGTTGAAGGTTGTTCGATTCCGTCGCTGCTTGCGCCGGCGTTTCGCCTGCTCTGGCCCGCTGGGCTCACCTGTGCTTCGGATATTCGAACACAAGACAGGGAGACAGAGACAGAAGGAAAATGAGCAGAACGGATGATGTCCGATGGTCAAAGCGCAAAGCAAATTCCGACCTCCGTGTAAATACAATTATAACAAACCAAGAACCAAGAAGATGTTTGCACGATTGGCGAAAAAATGATCTGAACCTCAACCTCAGCGAACGTGAGACCAACACATTTTGTGTGCCCGTGGTTAATGAATGTGGTGTACATCATTACACACTGTTACCATACTTACTATACACACGCTTAAACTGTATACTTATTTGAATATGCTTTCACTGCATACTTACCATGTACACGCTGTCACCATATACTTCTATGTAATGCTTTTAGGATACTTACTAAATACATGCTTTCATCATACACTTACTATGTACACGCCTTCACCGTGTACTTAATATATACATGCCTTTACAGTATACTTACGACATACACCTCTTTCACCGTATACTTACTATGTACATGCCTTTACAGTATCCTTACTACCTACACTCTTTCACCATATACTTATTATGTACATGCTTTCACTGCATACTTACTGTGTATATGCTTTCACAGTACTCTTACTATGAGCATGCTTTCACCATGTATATGCTTTCACCGTATACTTATTATATAGACGCTTTCACCATTTACTTACTTTCTACACACTTTCACCATATATTTACTCGATATACGCTTTCACCATATACTTACGATCTAATACTTTCACCATGCTGTCCTGTCTGCTGTCCTGTCTGTGCCTGTTTGTGGTGAGGATGAGGTCGTGGATAGATTCACTTACCTTGGCGGTGATATTCATGTCTCTGCTGGCTGTGAGTCAGAGGTCAATAGACGTCTGGGTCGGGCCTGGGGAGTCATGGATCCACTGGATAATGGGGTGTGGTGCTGTCGGTACCTGTGTGGGAGGAGGGTACCTGTGCGGGAGGAGGGGACCTGTGCGGGAGTCAGCTGTCGGTACCTGTGTGGGAGGACGAAAGTCCGAGTCTTCAGGTCCTTGGTGCTTCCGGTCTTGCTCTATGGATGGGAGACTTGGACTCTGACCAAGGATCTGAGACGGAGACTTAATTCCTTTGGTACCAGGTCTCTTCGGAGAATCCTTGGCTATCACTGGTCGGACTTTGTGTCCAACGAGCGGTTGCTGAGAGAGACTCAAATGAGATTTGTTACCTGCATAGTCCGTGGCGTCAGCTGCGGCTGTATGGACATGTAGCTCGTTTTCCTGACGCTGATCCTGCTCACCAGATTCTCTCAGCGAGAGAGTCTCGTGAGTGGAGGAGGCCAATGGGCTGACCACGTGCCTCGTGGTTGCAGCAGGTTGATTGCATCTCAAGGAGATTGGGATGGGCCAGGCATCTGCCTGAGGGATGGCCAGACGGAGGCCTGGAGTACCGGCGGAAAGTGGACGCAGCGACGCGCTGCTCTGGCGCATGCTCCCATACCTGACCTGACCTGACTTACACCATAGACTTATTAAATAATATTTTCACCATGTACTTACGATATAATACTTTGAACATATGCAGCACTTTCGATATACAGTACATGCTTTCACCATACATATACTTACTTTGAACACATTTTCACCATACACAAACTAACATGTATGTATGTATGTATGTATGCATGTATGTATATATATATATATATATATATATATATGTACACAGGATGAAACAGAAAGGACTAGATGTTTTTAATATGCTGTAACTTTGTCATATTCATCATTAGTGGGTTTTTTTCATTATTTAACAGTTTTTCTATAATTTCTGTTCAAACGAAAAATTGTTCTATTCTTTTCGATACAGTATTAAGCCAGTTTAATGTAATTCTAATGTGAAATAAAAAAAGTTACAAAACAAAAATCTCTAGTCCTTTCTGTTTCACCCTATATACTACATGTTAACACAATATATTCATGATATGTACATGCTTTCACCATGTAAAAATATACATGCTTTCATTGCATCTATACTAATAAAAGGCTGTGTGTGTGTGTGTGTGTGTCAGTGTGTCTCCTCCATAACTCCAAAAGTATAAAACCTAACAGTCTGAAACTTTGCATGTATACCAAAAAAATCCAAGGAAGTGCAACAGTGAAAATTGGGTGTTTGGGTTAATTAAAACACCCCTTTTGAAGATAATTTATGCGTTCCTCATCACAAAAAAACAAAATATGGCTTGCCAAGATGGTGTGCCCCCTCTGTGGTTGCTGGAGTCTTCAGCCACCATTTTGTTCGGTCGATGCTCGATTTGGAAACACGATGGACTCTCACGGCCTAATTAAAGTATATAATCGAAATATTATGTCGGATTTGAGAATTGGATCTGGTAAACAAAATAAGTCGAAATCTGGAGTGAAATCCGAAAATTTAACAAAGTAGCGATTTATATACCTTCGTGTATTTATTTAGCAAAGCATTAAACTTAACTTTTTCTACTGTTTGGATGATTATATTGAGTGAAGAAAAAATTATGGAATGTGCAGAAAGTGTAACTTCATTGAGTGAAACACCATGTTTCATATCCTGCTTTTGCAATCCATGACGGCATAGTCGAAAGGGGTCCCTTTTTTGACAATTACATCCGCAGTTTGCTGTTTCCGTTTTGGGCGATTTGCTAACATTATAAATATTAATATAAATATACTATTATAGTTCCACCAATATATTAATAGTCGGTAGTTCTGCAAGCAAAGATAATTTTTTGTTGTTGCTGCAAGTGAAGAGGCTTTTTTTCTTTTGCTTTACTAATCTATCTATAATTCAGCAGTCTGTGTGTGTGTGTGTTGTGTGTGGTGTGTGTGTCTGTGTGGTGTGTCTGTCTGTCTGTGTGTCTGTCTTATGGAAATTAATATTTCTGTTTTTCATTTTCAATGAATTTGTAAAAAAAAAAATTAAACATGTTTTCACTTTGTCATTATGGGGTATTTTGTGTAGATCGGTGACAGAAAAATTAAATTGAATCCATTTTAAATTCAGGCTGTAACACAACAAAATGTGACAAAAGTTGAGGAGTGTAAGACTTTCAGAAGGCACTGTCGACAATTTCATTGTGTACTTACAATGTAAGTACATGCTTTCCCTTTCAGCTACTATTTACATGCTTTCATTGTATACTTACTACATTATATGCTTTCACCATATACTTAGACATATTGTACATGTTTTCACCATATACTTATGACATACTGTACATGTTTTCACCATATACTTATAATGTGCATGCTTTCACTCTATACTGCTATATACAGTACATGCTGTCATTGTATATTTGCACTACTGGCCAAAAGTATGCAGACACCCTTCTAATTTCGTGGATTTGGCTATTTCAGCCACACCCATTGCTGAAAGGTGTATCAAATCAAGCACACAGCCATGAGAGATCCATAGACAAACATTGGCAACGGAATGGCCGTACTGAAAAGTTCAGTGACTTTCAACGTGGCACGTCATAGGATGCCACCTTTTCGCAAGTCAGTTTTGTCAAATTTCTGCCCTGCTAGAGCTGCCCTGTCAACTGTAAAGTGCTGTTATTGTGAAGTGGAAACGTCTAGGAGCAACAACAGCTTAGCGGCGAAGTGGTAGGCTACACAAGCTCAGAGAACGGGACCGCAGAGTGCTGAAGCATGTAGTACGGAAAAATCGTCTGTCGTCGGTTGCAACTCACTACCAAGTTACAAACTGCCTCTGAAAGCAACGTCAGCATAAACACTGTTCATCAAGAGCTTCATGAGATGGGTTTCCATGGCCGAGCAGCTGCACACAGCCTAAGTTCACATGCGCAATACCAAGCATCTGCTGGAGTGGTGTAAGGCTCACGCCATTGACTCTGAACAGTGGAAACACGTTCTCTGGAGTGATGAATCACGCTTCACCATCTGAAGTCTGATGGACTTATCTGGGTTTGGAGGATGCCAGGAGAATGATACCTGTCCGAATGCATAGTGCCAACTGTAAAGTTTGGGGGACGAGGAATAATGGTCTGGGGCTGTTTTTCATGGTTCAGGCTAGGCCCCTTAGTTCCAGTGAAGGGAAATCTTCGCTACAGCATACAATGACATTCAGATGATTCTGTGCTTCCAACTTTGTGGCAACAGTTTGGGGAAGGCACTTTCCTGTTTCAGCATGATAATGCCCCCGTGCACAAAGCGAGGTCACACAAGAAATAGTTTGTCGAGATCAGTGTGAAGAAATTGACTGGCCTGCACAGAACCCTGACCTCAACCCCATCAAACACCTTTGGGATGAATTGGAACGCTGACTGCGAGCCAGACCTAATCACCTAACATCAGTGCCTGACCTCATTGAATGCTCTTGTGGCTGAATGGAAGCAAATCCCTGCAGCAATGTTTCTAACATCAAGTGGAAGAGCCTTCCCAGAAGATGGAGCTGTTTTCGCAGCAAAGGGGGGACCAACTCGATATTAATGGCATTATTTTTGGAATGAGATGTTGGATGAGCAGGTGTCCACATACTTTTGGCCATGTAGTGTACTATATACATGCTTTCATCATATACTGACTACATTTATATACTGCTTCAACAGTATACTAATATATGCACGCTTTCAATTACACTTACTATGTGCATGCTTTCACCATATTCTTGCCAATATAACATTTTCATTGTATAAATACTGTTGTGGTTCTGGAAACCGCATGCCTCTAAGGCAATGGCATCCATCATACAGTGATCCCCAGACAGTTATTTCATTAATATACATGCAGTTAGACCTTTCCTTCATGTCTAATTGGTCAAACGGGACGAAGTGCGTTGTGTGGGTCTCATAGTTAGGCCTGATTATATCTCTTTCTTCCTTTCTGCTGCCATGGTATGTATGAATGTCCTCGCAGAGGCCAAAGAAGCATCAACCACACGATGGAAAAACCCTCGCAGCGAGAATACGGTGTCAAAGGGAATAGTAGAACCATACATTAAATCCCACGTGTACAGAACGCGCGTGGCACGCTCTTTTCAACCCAAATCTGCATCTAATAATTATATCCAATGCTTTCCTTCAATCCATGACACAGATCGGGGCTGGCACCGCGCTCAGGCAGCCCCACTGTGATAAATAACGCATGCACGATAGCGGACCTGCGCACAGCCCCGTGATATTTACCATACCGCACTGTACGGGGCACACATAGCGCACCTCTTCATCCGGGTCTGCACACTGATTACAATGGCATCTTACCATTGCACAGTACAGGGCATGCATAGTGCACCTCTTCATTCGGGTCTGCACCGCTGATTAAAATGGCATCTTCCATCGCATTGTACGGACGCGCATGGCACACATCTTAGTTCGGGTCTGCACGCTGGTTCACAACGGCGTCTTCCGTCGATCTTCACTTGCCACCAACCGGCCACTAATATCTCTGTTGGTTGGCGGGGATTTCTCACACGTCCGCCTCGATGCAGCCGCCACCAAGTAGAGGTATGCTGTGCAGGCCGATTGCTCGGCCGCTGGCGTAATGGGACGGGCAGGCACATTGATTAGGCGCCAGCACAGCACGCCGGGGGTGCTCGAGTGGGCCATGCGGGACCCGGAAGCGGCCCTCGCCAGTTGCCGGAGCAATGGCCTGGGAGTTCGGGTTTCAAAGCAATGATACCTAGGGGTTGGAGCGAGACGATTCCACAGCTTGTAAAATCTGCCGGAATGCACAATGGAGGCCGCTCGGCCATGGCGGCCAGGCGTGCGAGTGGTGGGGCCAATGGGTGTGCTAATTCGGGTGACGACGCATCGCTTGGGGCTTGCGCACCGCTGCCCGCAGGGCGCTATAAGATCGGTCGCGAAGCCGTCCGTCGTCGTCTCTTCCTCTTTGTCTGGCCTGTGAAAGATCAACTGCTTCGCGCATGTGCCTGCTGCTTCCACAGTCCCATCTGCCACCGCCACTCGCTCTCATCTCCGCTCCTTATCTCTGGAATTCTATTGCCGTCTGGATCCACTACTCCATCTGCCTGTCTCTCGACCTTGACTTGTGTGCTGGTCCACCTAATGTCCTCGCGCCTCTGCCTGACAGTACTCGCCCATCCTCTGATCGGTGCATGCGCTGCGCCGGCACCATAACCAAGCAGGAGATAGTTGCAACACTCAAGGAGGGATGTCAGTGCGGCAGCTTCCCCCAAAAACGTACTGGTAGCGCGGTGGTCACTGTTAAGGTATTAAAACCGTTAGCCTCACTCCTCCCCCTTTCTTCTAAATTAACTATCCTCTTATCCGGTGTGTGTGTGTGTGTGTGTGTGTTGTGTGTGTGTGGGTGTGTGTGTGTGTGCGTGTGGCGGTGTGTGTTGAGGCGCCAGTCCTAGCTTTAGTTAAGATTGCTTGAAGATATATCGGTTTGTCTGCTTTGTGTCTGCTTTGTAGTCGTTGCCTTGTTGTAGTTCACCAACTTTCCTTCTATCCTTCATTTACACCACACAATAAATTATTCATTGGCTACATGCTTTCCTCGCCTGCCTTGTAATAATGCTTTTTGTAGAATGTTCCGCAGCTCGTTTTTGTCTTTTCTTTCATTGATCACCGTCACTATACAGCATGGTACTGTATCCTTGCCTAGCCGGGACTTTATTCCAATGATCCGTTCTTTTTAGCCGAGTACGTTTCCTTGCAGTGTCGCTGGCTGGCATTCTGATCCGGTAAGGTGACCTGGTTTCAGACAAGGCGTACTGAAGGGGTGTCCCCCGGTAATTAGGTCCAGTGATTATTTTTTAGGTAACAGTTTAAACCTTAACGGAGCAAGCCTTAAGTCACGTGGTTTTGAGTTATTGGGCGTTCACAGGTCGATTAGTGACCTCACCGCGTCGTGGAAGTTATGCCTGTGCGATGGCCTGTGATTCCGGGGTGTCTGGTGGGAATCCGAGATAGCTTCCCCCTAAGTGGTTTTCTCACCCGACCGCCGGGCCACAAATATATATATATACACATATACATGCCATATGTACACATATTATATGTGACATTATACATGTTATATATATCACACACATGGAGGTGGATACTTTAAGACCTGATCGGTCTCCATTCCAGATCCTGAAACCCATCCACATGTGAAGGTGGCAGTCAACAACATATATATCTTCTAATATATAATTTGAAGTTTTTGTTTGTTTGTTTGTTTGTCTGCATGCGCTAATCTCCTGAACGGGAAAGATAGGAGGAAACCTCTGAAACAAAAAATGTCGGGACGGCCCCAGGAAGGTTATTGGCCGTTGCGAGGCCCCTCGGCCGGTGGGAATGGGGGGAGGGGTGTTGTCCCTCACCAACCCTCTCGGCTATGACTGCCGTGGCCCAATAGGGAACTGATACTGGGCTCGCGTCAAACCTATGTACAGAAGATTAAATTATTCAAAAAGAACCCGGCGAACACCGGTGCATTCACCTATGATATATATATATATATATAACCGGGCGTAGTGGCGTGCGCCTGTAATCCGGGCTTGGAGCTTGGGTTGGAGGATCGCTTGAGGACGGGAGCTCTGCGCTGGGCCGCACTATGAGAGGGTGTAGGGCAGCCCAGAATCATGGCGAACCCAATCCTTATCCCTGTGTCGTAAGAGGCGACCAGGGTTGCGTCGGAAGGGCATCCGCGTTAAACCTATGCCAAATCAGTATGCGATCATAACGGATGATCCGCTGTGCGGACCCTAACGGGAGCAGCCGAAAGACGAACAATAATATATATATATATATATATATATATAATTATATAATAATAATATTTAGTATATTATATATATACCCACACACACACACACATGCAGATATTTTTGAGACCTGGGAGGGTTCTGTTCCACCTTCTGAAACCCGCATATGGAGATAACAACCAACACACACACACACTATATTAAATCTGAGTGTGTTATCGTCACAAGGGTATCAAAATCAAGATGCTGTCATCAATAACAGAGGGAGAGAGAACAGAAGAGGGAAGGAAAAGGGAGAGAGAAAAGGAAGGGCAGGGAGGGGAGATAGAGGTTCAATATGAAGAGAAAGAGATGAATGGGAAAGAAGGACAAAATAAGATATCTCGACTCCGACAACAGCACATCTATCAGCAAATCGACGTGAGGGATAAAGCTTCTCTATTTACTCTTTCCACTGTGAGATGTTACATCCTTATTCATAAAGTATGAGAAACACTGTAGTCAAGTTACGTGGGAATGTCTTTGTAATACCACTCGGAGTATAAAATGGTGTTTGTGATATGGTGCACGTGGTTCTATCGGAGAGTTTGCAATGTGAAACGACTCTTAGTCATAGCTATAAGATTGAGTCATTAACCTGCTGGTTTGCTTCCAGTTCTCAAACTCGAACACAACATCATGGTTCTTTCAAAACTGGAGGTAGAATTTGAATGAATTGTGATGTTGTCGTTTATAAACGTAGAAAGGATGAATACAAAATGAATGTTAAAAACCCCACAGTGAATGAATTTGGTACTTTCAAAACGTATGCAGTAAAAGAAACATCAGCCATGCTGAAGGCCTGGAAAAAAAAATACCACACACAGCAATCTTTCCTAGCCGAGACTCTCACTCTCAAAATCTCACTTGAACACGTGCCTCACTCAACTTCACACTCCATATCTCATCTGAAAATGTACCTTACTCAGGTTCACACTCGATACCTCGCCTGAACGCTCCCTTCACTCATATTCAACCTCAAAATCTCACTTGAACACACTCCTCGGTCAGGTTCACACTCCAATATCTCATTCAGACATTCCACTCGCTCAGATTCACACTCAAAATCTTAACTAAAATGCACTTTGCTTCGGTGCACACAATATTTCACTTAGACACTCCTCTCACTCATGTTTACATCATTTCTCACCCAAACACTCCTGCCCACTCAAGTTCACCCTCCGTATTTCACTCGGACATTGCCCTCTGTCAGACTCACAAGCAATATCTCACCTGAACACGCGCTTCACTCAGGTTCACCCTCCGCGCGAGCTCCTCACGCACAAATGCATCTGGGTAGTGCGTTCTCTCAAACACACGTTCCAGCGCTGCCAGTTGGTTGCTGTTGAAGGTTGTTCGATTCCGTCGCTGCTTGCGCCGGCGTTTCGCCTGCTCTGGCCCGCTGGGCTCACCTGTGCTTCGGATATTCGAACACAAGGCAGGGAGACAGAGACAGAAGGAAAATGAGCAGAACGGATGATGTCCGATGGTCAAAGCGCAAAGCAAATTCCGACCTCCCGTGTAAATACAATTATAACAAACCAAGAACCAAGAAGATGTTTGCACGATTGGCGGAAAAATGATCTGAACCTCAACCTCAGCGAACGTGAGACCAACACATTTTGTGTGTCCGTGGTTAATGAATGTGGTGTACATCATTACACACTGTTACCATACTTGCTATACACACGCTTAAACTGTATACTTATTTGAATATGCTTTCACTGCATACTTACTATGTACACGCTGTCACCATATACTTACTATGTAATGCTTTTACAGGATACTTACTAAATACATGCTTTCATCATACACTTACTATGTACACGCCTTCACCGTGTACTTAATATATACATGCCTTTACAGTATACTTACGACATACACTCTTTCACCATATACTTACTATGTACATGCCTTTACAGTATCCTTACTACCTACACTCTTTCACCATATACTTATTATGTACATGCTTTCACTGCATACTTACTGTGTATATGCTTTCACAGTACTCTTACTATGAGCATGCTTTCACCATGTACATGCTTTCACCGTATACTTATTATATAGACGCTTTCACCATTTACTTACTTTCTACACACTTTCACCATATATTTACTCGATATACGCTTTCACCATATACTTACGATCTAATACTTTCACCATGCTGTCCTGTCTGCTGTCCTGTCTGTGCCTGTTTGTGGTGAGGATGAGGTCGTGGATAGATTCACTTACCTTGGCGGTGATATTCATGTCTCTGCTGGCTGTGAGTCAGAGGTCAATAGACGTCTGGGTCGGGCCTGGGGAGTCATGGATTCACTGGATAATGGGGGTGTGGTGCTGTCGGTACCTGTGTGGGAGGAGGGGTACCTGTGCGGGAGGAGGGGTACCTGTGCGGGAGTCAGCTGTCGGTACCTGTGTGGGAGGACGAAAGTCCGAGTCTTCAGGTCCTTGGTGCTTCCAGTCTTGCTCTATGGATGTGAGACTTGGACTCTGACCAAGGATCTGAGACGGAGACTTAATTCCTTTGGTACCAGGTCTCTTCGGAGAATCCTTGGCTATCACTGGTCGGACTTTGTGTCCAACGAGCGGTTGCTGAGAGAGACTCAAATGAGATTTGTTACCTGCATAGTCCGTGAGCGTCAGCTGCGGCTGTATGGACATGTAGCTCGTTTTCCTGACGCTGATCCTGCTCACCAGATTCTCTCAGCGAGAGTCTCGTGAGTGGAGGAGGCCAATGGGCTGACCACGTGCCTCGTGGTTGCAGCAGGTTGATTGGCATCTCAAGGAGATTGGGATGGGCCAGGCATCTGCCTGAGGGATGGCCAGACGGAGGCCCCTGGAGTACCGGCGGAAAGTGGACGCAGCGACGCGCTGCTCTGGCGCATGCTCCCATACCTGACCTGACCTGACTTACACCATAGACTTATTAAATAATATTTTCACCATGTACTTACGATATAATACTTTGAACATATGCAGCACTTTCGATATACAGTACATGCTTTCACCATACATATACTTACTTTGAACACATTTTCACCATACACAAACTACATGTATGTA
>CM068957.1:98654315-98674466 GCA_035128595.1 Eptatretus atami | reverse complement strand
TAAAAATAATCATAAATTATTAAAAAAACAGAAGTGTTATTCAATTTCTAAATCCCTATGTGACTTTCGGGACACCCTGTATGTAATATATATATATATATATATACATACATACAAACATACATGATGAAACAGAAGAGCCGAGATATTTTTAAGATGCCATAATTTTGTCATATGAATAATTCGTAATTTTTATAATTTAAATTTTTTTTGGAATTTGTGTTGAAATGAAAAATTGTTCCATTATTTTCTACACAATATTAACCCAGTTTTATGCAATTCTGATGTCAAATAAAAAAGTTACAAAACAAAAATCTCCAGTCCTTTCTGTTTCACCCTGTAAATGCTTTCACCGTATATTTACTATATGTAGTATACGTACTTTCACCACATACTTACAAAGTGCGTACTTTCATCTTGTAATTACTACATTATATACATACTTTTACTGTATATTTACTATGAACAGTATACATGCTTTCACAACATACTTACAAAGTACATACTTTCATCTTATTGGGTGGTCGCTAGACTACCGTTATTCTCGGGTTTTCCGTCTGTCTGTCTGTATGTATGTAATGGACAGCTCTGGAGGCCAGAGGAGTCAACCGATTTTGATGAAACTTGACTGGTAGGTTCATACCAGGATCTAGTTGTATGCTTTTGAGCACCGTTGCTATGGACGCCACCGTTGCCTAGCAACGGGACTTTGAAATTTTTGAAAAAAATCCGAAAAATATTTTTATATTTTTTTTTTTCGAAAATCAAAAATCGGCTTCTGCGCTTTTATGCGCACTATAATTAATCAACCTCTTTGTCAAAAATTTTCAGCCCGATCCATCAAAAACTATGACTAGTATGCAATTATATAGCGACAGCCTACCGGCTTGTAATTATTATGTGTATATACATGCTTTCACCGTATGCAAAACTATAGTAAGACGCTTTCACCATACACATACTACGTACATGCTTTCACCATATACTATGTGCACGCTTTCACCATATACTTACTATATACATGCTATCATCGCATACATACTACATACATGCTTTCATCGTATACTTACCACATGTATAAAATGCTTTCACCATAGCGATACTAACTATATACATGCATAGCGATCAGCATATACTTGCTACATGTATATACACGCTTCAACCGTATACTTAATATATACACACTTTCAAAGTATATTTACTATGTACATGCTTTCACCATATACTTTCTAAGTACACGCTTTCACTGGAAACTAACTACATACACTATTTTGGTGTATAGTTACTTTATAGACGCTTCCATCTTATACTTACTGCATCCACACTTTCACCATATATTTGTGATGTAGACCCTTTCACCACATACTTATCACATGCATTATGCATATACCTGCCATCACCAGATACTTACTATCTAAATGCTTTCACAGCATACTTTTGATATACCTGCCTTCACCAGATAAAGACTATATACACACCTTCACCGTACACTTGCTATTTGCACGTTTTCACCACATATGTAGTATGTACCAATGTAGATGCTTTCACGGTATACTTATTATGTATACGCTTTCATCATATACTTAAAATATACACGTTTTAATTGCATACTTGCTACGTACACGCTTTCACGGTAGACTTACGATGTAAATGTTTTCACCGAATACTTACTGTATACACATTTTCACCAAATACTTATTATATACAGTACAGAGTTTCACTGTACACTTACTGACTATGTACATTGTAGACGCTTTCACAACATCCTTACTCTGTACCTGCTTTCATTGCATGCTTACTATATATACACTTTCACGGTATACTTACATTGTAAATGTTTGCAAATAGTTACTGTATACCATATACACTTTCATTGCACACTTAAGCACTATGAACAGACTTTCATTGTATATTTACTATGTACACATTTTCACCATGTATACTTACTATGTACAATGTACATGTTTTCATAAAATATACTTACTGTATACACTTTTTCATCAAATATACTTACTATTTACACACTTACTGTGTACACATTTTCACCATATATACTACTGTGTACACATTTTCACCATATATACTTATTATATACACGTTTTCACCATATACACTTACTGTGTACACATTTTCACCATATATACTACTGTGTACACATTTTCACCATATATACTTATTATATACACATTTTCACCAAATATACTTACTGTGTACAAATTTTCACCATATATACTTACCAAATATACACGTTTTCATCAAATATACTTACTGTGTTCACATTTTCACCAAATACTTACTACAGACACATTTTCACCATATATACTTACTTTATACACGTTTTCACCAAATACTGACTATATACACTTTTTCACCATGAGATTACTGTGTACATGCTTTAACCATATAGTACTATAGACACATTTTCACCATATAATTACTGTGTAATTACTGTATAATTACAATAAGTACTGTATACGGCTTTAACCGTATACAGTACTTGCTGTGTGTATGCTTTCACCATATACTTACTATACACAAGTTTTCACCATATATTTACTGTGTACATGCTTTAACCATATAATTACTGTATACATGCTTTAACCATATAATTACTGTATACATGCTTCAACCATATAGTACTATAGACACATTTTCAACCATATAATGACTGTGTACGTGCTTTCACCATATGCAGTACTTACTGTGTGTACGCTTTCTCCATATACTTACTGTGTACACACGTTTTCACCATTTACTTACTATGTACAGTCGTGACCAAAAATATTGGCACCCTTGCACTTTTTTCAAATAATGCACCATTTCTTCCAGAAAATTGTTGAAATTAAAAAAATCTTTTGGTATCCACATATATTTCTTTAGTTTGCAGTGGAACAAAACAAAACAAGCTGAAAAAAATTCCTAAATCTTAGCTTATTCCACAGACAAGTCCTAAAATGGCCCAGACAATATTATTGGCACCTTTTAAAGTTGTTAGAAATAATTACATTTCAAGCAGGTGATTCTCCTTCACTTTGGAATTGAACTCACCTGTGGTGAGTTACAGGTGCCTGCAATATAAAGATCACTCATTCAACCAGTTTGAATGGAGAAAAGGAGTCATTCTGCTGTTTTTTGTCACTGTGTGTACCGCAATAAGCATGGAGAAAAGAAAGAAAACCAGAGAATTGTCTGAGGAGGTCAGATACAAGATTGTAGCCAAGCATGGACAATCTCAAGGCTAAAAGTCCATCTCCAGAGACCTTGATGTTCCTGTGTCCACCGTATGCAATGTTATCAGGAAGTTTAAGGCCCACAGCACTGCAGCCAACCTCCCTGGACGTGGCCGTAAGAGAAAACTTGATCGAAGATTGCAGCGAAGAATTGTTCGAGTGGTGGAGAAAGCACCTCGATCAACTGCCAAACAGATTCAAGCTGAGCTTCAGACATAAGGTACGATAGCTTCAACTCGTACCATCCGTCGCAAACTCAATGAAAGGGGGTTCTATGGTACGAGTCCCAGGAGGACCCCACTGCTGAGAGAGAGAGACATAAGAAAGCCCCATTAGAGTTTGCCAACACACCTGAACAAGCCAAAATCCTTCTGGAAGAATGTCCTGTGGACAGATGAGCCGAAATTAGAGTTTTTTGTAAAGCACATCATCTCTATGTTTACAGAAAACAAAATGAAGCCTTCAAAGAAAAGAACACCTTCCCCATAGTCAAACATGGAGGAGGTTCAGTGATGTTTTGGGGTTGCTGTGCTGCCTCTGGCACTGGATGCTTTGAATGTGTGCACGACATCATGAAATCAGATTACGAAGGCATTTTGTAGTGCAATGTTCAACCCAGTGTCAGAAAGCTGGGTCTCTGTCAAACGTCATGGGTCTTGCAACAGGACAATGACCCCAAACACACTTGAAAAAGCACCCAGGAATGGTTCAAGCCAAAACGCTGGACTGTTCCGAAGTGGCCAGCAATGAGTCTAGATCTAAATCCCATTAAACACCTGTGGGGAGATCTGAAAACAGCAGTTAGGAAAAGGCACCCTTCAAATCTGGGAGAACTAGAGCAGCTTGTATAAGGAGTGTGGGCCGAACTGCAGTAGAGATGTGTAGGAAGCTCATTCATGGCTATAGGAAGTGCTTCCCTGCAGTTATTTTGTCCAAAGGCTGTGCTACCAAATATTAAGTCTCGGGTGTCAATAATTTTGTCAATGTCATTTCTTTTTATTTTCTGATTTAAAAGGATGTTTAATTTCTAAATCAAAAACAAAGGTTCTGGAATATTAACAGTGAAATAAAGAATTCTGGAGACCACATACTTTTGTCAATTTGAACTTATTTTTGAGAAAATTGTGAGTTATTTGAAAAATGTGCAAGGGTGCCAATACTTTTGGCCACGACTGCACACGTTTTCACCATATAATTAATGTGTGCAAGCATTAACCATGTACTTACAATACACAAGCTTTCTCCATATACTTACTGTGTACATTCTTTAACCGTATACAGTACTTACTGTGTGCACACTTTAACCAAATACTTACTGTGTACATGCTTTAACCATATACTTACAATACACAAGTTTTTTCCATGTACTTACTGTGTACATGCTTTAACCATATACTTACAATACACAAGTTTTTTTTCCATGTACTTACTGTGTACATGCTTTAACCATATATTTACAATATACACGTTTTCACCATATACTTACTGTGTACATGCTTTAACCATATACAGTACTTACTGTGTACACACTTTCACCAAATACTCACTGTGTACACATGCTTTAACCATATACAGGACTTACTGTGTACACATTTTCAACATATACTTACTGTGTACATGTTTTTACCATATGCTTACTGTGTACATGCTTTAACCATATACAGTACTTACTGTGTGTACACATTTTCACCACATACTTACTGTGTGTACACATTTTTACCATATACTTACTGTGTACATGTTTTCACCAAATACTTACTGTGTACACATGCTTTAACCATATACTTGCTATATACCGTACACACTTTCACCATATACTTATTGTGTACATGCCTTAACCATCTACAGTACTTACTGTGTGTACACGTTTTCACCATATACTTACTGTGTACACGTTTTCACCATATACTTACTGTGTACACGTTTTCACCATATACTTACTGTGTACATGCTTTCATCGTAAACTTACTACGTACACACTTTCAAATAACTCCATATTATATGTCCACGTCTTCACCACATATTATATTCTTTCTACAATATATATATATATACACACAGCTCTGGAAAAAAATAAGAGACCACTCCAAAAAAAATTTAAATAGCACTCCACATGTATGGCAGCCATTACATTCCAGTGTCTGTTGAATTCCAACACAGGCACACATCATTCTACTTAGTGAGGTACTGATTAGGTGATCACCTGAACCGAATCTTATTTAACAAGGAAAAGTATAAGAACCACTGCTGTGGTCATCACTATCCTCTTGCAATAGGACACGCTGGATGGCAAAAACAGTGCTAGTAGTACCTCAAAAGTAATTGGAATCAAAAAAATAACTATTGACCATGCCAAAGAGTTGAAAAGAAAAGTTTTGGGTGAGGAAAAGAAGGGTTCAATTCTGGCTTTACTGGCAGAGGGATACAGTGAGCGTCATGTTGCTTCCATCCTTAAAATTTCAAAGACGGCGGTTCATAAGAACAAGGTCAAGCAGCAGACATTGGGACAACAAAGCTACAGACTGGCAGAGGCGAAAACGACTTTCCACTGACCGGGTGACCGCCAACTCATTCGAATGTCACTCAACAATGTAGGATGACATCAAGTGACCGACAAAAAGAATGGCAAACGGCAGCTGGGGTGAAGTGCACGGCGAGGATGGTTCGAAACAGGCTCCTCGGGGCAGGGCTGAAGTCGTGCAAAGCTAAAAAAAAAAAAAATAATAATCCTTCATCAATGAGAAGCAAAAGAGCCAGGCTGAAGTTTGCAAAAGACCATAAGGATTGGACCGTAGAGGACTGGAGTACGGTCATCTTCTCTGATGAGTCCAATTTTCAGCTTTGCCCAACACCTGGTCGTCTAATGGTTAGACGGAGACTGGAGAGGCCGACAAGCCACAGTGTCTGCCCACTGTGAAATTTGGTGGAGGATCAGTGATGATCTGAGGGTGCTTCAGCAAGGCTGGATTCAGGCAGATTTGTCTTTGTGAAGGACTCATGAATCAAGCCACGTACAAGGTTGTCCTGGAAGAAACTTGCTTCCTTCTGCTCTGACAATGTTCCCAACTCTGAGGATTGGTTTTTCCAGCAGGACAATGTTCCATGCCACACAGCCAGGTCAATCAAGGTGTGGATGGAGGACATCAGATCAAGACCCTGTCATGGTTAGCCAAATCTCCAGACCTGAACCCCATTGAAAACCTCTGGAATGTGATCAAGAGAAGATGGATGGTCACAAGCCATCAACAAAGCCGAGCTGCTTGAATTTTTGCGCCAGGAGTGGCATAAAGTCACCCAACAGCAATGTGAAAGACTGGTGGAGAGCATGCCAAGACGCATGAAAGCTGTGATTGAAAATCAGGGTTATTCCACAAATATTGATTTCTGAACTCTTCCTAAGTTAAAACATTAGTATTGTGCTGTTTAAAATGAATATGAACTTGTTTTGTTTGTATATTTGAGGTCTGAAACACTGAATCTTTGTTGTTATTTTGACCAGTTGTCATTTTCTGCAAATAAATGCTCTAAATGACAATATTTTTATTCGGAATTTGGGAGAAATGTTGTCAGTAGTTATAACAATAAAAAAAATGTTCATGTTACTCATAACACATACCTATAAATAGTAAAACCAGAAAAACTGATAATTTTGCAGTGGTCTCTTATTTTTCCAGAGCTGTACATATATATATATATATATTATATTATATATATATATATATAATATATATAATAATATATATATACACATACACACACACACTATTATTACCAGGACAGTATACTGGTATATATTATACTAGTATACTTGCTATATACATGTTATCACCGTGGTCCACACCACACGTTGTTATGTTTTTTCCCCGAGTACTGTATATGTTTTTCGCATGGTTTTAATTCTTTACCCCGAGTCATGTGCTCATTCACGCCTTTTATCTCACTCTTATCGCACTCACGTGGTTGCAAACACTTTCGTCCCGGGTGCTGAATGCTCCATGCGTCGCTCACGCTGACCCAGCAGTTAAGGCGCGGCAAACTGTTCAGCGCCAAAGGACGCTATCATAACGACGGCATCATTAGGGCTTTCCTCCGCACTAAGCGGGAGCACAACTCCTCCCCACCCCCACCCCACCCTCCCGTGGAATCCCCATCCTCTCACTTCCCCCCCCCAAAACCCTAACTCCCCTTACCCCTATCCTCCCCCACCTCCCCGTGAACCTGATACTTTCACAATCCCACGTTAAATCATAGACGGCTCAAAACTTTTCCAACCTCTATACCTTTTCTCTCGTCCTTACACTCTTCTTGGACGCTACATAATCCCCTTGTTCGGAGCCCCCGGAGCCCCGCTCCCCGACGCAGGAAGGAGAGCTTGATGGGAAAAGGGCCCGAGTTTGCGTGCGAGCGAACCTCCGAGCTGGCGCCCCGAATACCCCACCTTCACTGAGGTTCCTGGCGGCGCCTGCGCACATCTGGTACCCGCTATTCGTCTGCGCCCCATCCCCGTTCCTGTCCCCCCCATCCCCGTTCCTGTCCCCCACCCACCACCTCCGTCCGTCCGTCTGCCTAGCGACCCGCCAAGCGCCGCGCCGGCATTGCAGCGGAGGCGGCTCAGAGTGGGAACACGGCACGGCTCTCCGATAGTCTCGAAAAATTGCGGTACTCAGGAATTTCAAACTTGTGGAAGCACCGATCGGACGTACCGAGGTACAACCCACCGATCCCAGGACGCACAGTCTCATCCCTTCGTAGGCGCATTAAGCCGGTTGTCCTGCCTTAATGCACCCAGCTCACACATTTGAGCGACAGATTAGCTCTTAAGGCGAATTTCGTAGCAGAACCGATTAAAGTTCGAGCACGATCGAAACGGACTCGCTGCGGGTTCTTTTTCTCTCTCACTCTCCAATTGTGGGCTGAAAGCCCAAGATCCCCCCAACCCCGAGAACACTTGAGAACTGGAAAGCCCCCCTCACCACCCTCGAACTAATAGATAAGACTTGAAAGCAACCCCCACCCACCCCGAGATGAACCCAAGAGCCTAAGTCCCCGCCCCAACCATTCATTCGGCCTATGGGCCGATAACTTAGTGATTTCCTTTGGCTCTTACCACTCACTTCGTTATCGGCAGACAGGTCGGTGGTGTTCTGTCTTATACCGCCTCCTTTTTGGTCTTGCACCCTCTGATCTTTCCGTGCAGGGTCCACCATCAACCCCCTTCTGGTGAAACTACCTAAATCTAGGATCACTGCTCACCTCCACTCATTTGTTCTTCTTTCCTCCCCACCTGTGGAACCAACTCCACATCCTCTTCAATCTCATTCTTCCCTCCAGGTCTTCATGACAGCTGTTGACCGCCATCTCTGATCATCCCCAATCGAAAACCATGATCTTTTCTATCCTCGTTACACCTCTGTACATCCCCCCCCCCAATCCTCTCTTCCAAATTTCCACTTTTCTCTCCTGAGAGTTTCCTTCTGTACCCATCTTAACCACCCTCTCTTGCCCCCATTCCTCCCACACCATGCTCATTTACCTCCGTTCTCTCTTGGCCTTTAACTCTGCTGTTCCTTTGTTCCTCTTACATTCTGATCCGTTCATTATACTCGTACTAGCTCTTGCACGAGCCTCGACTTTGTATACAAAAACAAACCCTGAGAGCTGGACCCCTCCCCACCCTGCGCCTCTGAGATAACACGTCAGAGTTGGAAAGCACCGTTTTCCCCATAATACATGAGAGCTGAAAGCCCCCCTCCAAAGATAACACACGAGCAGTGAACGTCCCACCTCCAATAACACGTGAGCTCCTTGTTCCACAAATGCGAGCAGCTTGAAACTAAAAAAAAAAGCCAACGAAAACCAAGAAGAAAAGTTTGGCAGGTTTCACCTGGAGAGGATCAGGAATCGAACCATCGGCAAGCAGGACAAATGAGTTCGTTATTTCGTGAAAGAGTTCGTTAAAATAATGTAGTTATTGAACAAGCTTGTTTTGTTAACAAGGTTTATTCTCGAGATGGCTTTGTGTTTACTCTCGAAAGCAAAAACAAACAGATACCAAGGGTTGGGGTGAATGATAAAAGGGGAGGTCGGGATAGTGGGAAAAAGCAATTAGGGAGAAGGAGTGGAGGAGTGTTGTGAGAGAAGGGGAAAGGGGGGGAGGGGTTAGGAGGGAGATTAGGAGGGAGAGGGTGGTTCTCCTGAATCCACCTGGCGGTAAATTCCATCTAATTTTTTAATCAAACAAACTAGGGGGCCTGTTGGTCCATTGGACGAAATTTTCATTGGTCTTCACGGTCTTGGGCGTTTTTACTCGTCTGAACAAAAACAAAAGGTTTCCCAGCCTGGAAGCGTTGGAACCCTGATAGTAATAAGAGGTCTTTCGGGGCCTTGGAGGTCTTCAAAGGTCGAAGGGGTTTCAGCAGTCTAAACCGTTTGACTGCGATGCTGTGACATGTTGATGACGGAATGCAAAATCAGCTCTGATTTTGCTCCAAACAACAAACAACTATAAAATCCCAGTGTTCACTCACAAAGCCCACACCATGACCGGCATGTATGTTACGCAGGATGGCCAACTTAATTATCAACACACTCAGAAGGGTAGCACCTAGAAAGGAACTCAAATGATGCAGATTGACAAGGCCAGTATATATTTCAAACAGTTGTAACTTTTGTGAAAGTTGCTAAAGTTGAGGGATGGGAGGAGGATTGTGGTAGAAGAGTTGAGTGGGGATAAAAAAAGATTTGTAAAAAAAAACCAGCATGTCGACTGTATATATCGAGATCAGACCTCATCACTGTTGTGGGTACCAGGAAGCAAGTGCCACCCCAGCTATTGCTGCATGCATTCTGACCAACAGGAAACGCCTGCCACACATTAACCTGACTGTGGTGCACAAAAACAAAAAGGGCTTCAAATTATCATTTTTTATTGTTCCTGGCTGCCTCCAGAACTGTTTTGTGCACCACAGACAGGTTAACGTGTGGCAGGCTTTTCCTGTTGGTCAGGAAGCATGCAGCAATAGCTGGGGTGGCACTTGTTTCCTGGTACCCACTATAGTGATGGGGTCTGATCGTGACAATGTCATGTAGGATTTGACCAGTTAACTCTGGGGAAAAACTACTCCGACTCCTAATCGGTCTTATTGCATGATCATGCATTTCTGGCCCTTCGGGGTTAGGATGTGTGTATTTGATTGACCACGTGCTTCAGCCTTCGGGCCGGGATGCATGTGTATCCTCATGGGGACATTCTTGTTGTGGGGTCAAGGTGCATGTCCCACGCTGTTTAAAAAGTTTAATTTTTTTTAAATCTTTTTTTTGTATGAAAAAGGCCTTCCTCATAAGACGAGGGCCAACAAGCCTGAAACACGTGTCCACAGATATTCCCTTTCTGGGGTGGACTAGTCTAAAATTGAGAATTAAAATATTTCTGGTTATTGGCTACAGTACAAGCTGACTGTGAAGTAGGGGCTGAGCTCTGCTACGCTCATGCCTAATAGGCAGAGCCCATGCAACTGTTTAGCCTGAAGAGCCTTATATATAATATATATATATATATATATATATTTAATATATATATATATATATATTGCCATGGGTCTGAGGGTTAGGTTAATCCCCTGACCCAAGTGTGGTGCACAGGCGGTTAACACCAACCAGTCCGGATTGCCAAGCGTTTTTTTCTTCGAGGCGGACACGTGATCTTCAGAGATCATCGTGCGCGCGGGAGGGCATTCTGGGCTGGCGGAATGACGGAGGCACAGATGGATGCACAGCACAAGGGTTTATACCCGAACCCACGACAAATACACGACACAGCAACTTAAAAAAAACGCAGAGATTTAATGAAAATAAAATAATACAAGGGAGAATAATTCAGAATGTAATAATACGTGAGGTAAACTAAGACTAAAATCGAGGTGCCTCCACACATGGATCGAATACAGACAAGGGAAAACAAAATAAAAGAAATCCTTCCTTATTCTACACTTAGCTTGGTCCAGAGATGTCTTTATGAACTTTGAATCAAGACGTTTCGTCTGCACGGGTGACACAATGTGCCGACCACTCTCTCACAGCGGGATCATGTACATGAGGCGATTTGTGAGTGATATTCAACGCTACGGCTCACCATCTGCGTGCAGCTTCTTCGTCGATGCGCTTACTGATCCTGTTGCTTTGCAGAATGGTGCCGTCTCTTTGAACATTCATGAGGTTTCAAGGTCGTCCTCATGATCAGCCAAGAATCGATGGTCAGTGTCTTGCTCAGATCGCAAGCCAATTCACAGCATGACACAGAATCACGCAGCCATTTTGTCGTGCCGAGAGGAGAGCAAAGCAAGATCCTCCGTCCCAGCACAATTCCTCTCACAACTACGACTGCGAACCTCACGCTTCTTCCATCTGGCATTGCTTGCTGCATGAAACCCGGGAAGGCGGCGCTTCTGCCTGCTCGGCACGTTTTGCTCTCTTATTATTGTTGTTGTTATAAAAAAAAATGCACTTCTTTCATGGTCGCTTGTAAATACAAAAAGTAGGAGAAAGCAGGAGGAAATTACATACTGGGGGAACTTGGCCTTAATCCCTGTCGATATAACACACACCACCCCCGTGTGATGACAAGTAGACTTAAGATTCCAGTTTCCCGACTTAATTTATATCGAGATGTTGACCTCCTACACGCCCACGACCAAACAATTCTATTCAATCCTAACTTTAAAATTCCTCCATCTACCCCACAACCGTAACAATATATATATATGTATAATATATATATATATATATATATATATATATATACACACTAGCAAATACAATTTGTTGCTTATGATATATTGGGGAGGAGGTGTAGAAAGAGGGAGAGAGGAGGGAGAGGAGGAAAGGTGGAGAGGGAGAGGGGACAGGGGTGGAGAAGAGATAGGAGAGTGGGGAGTGAAGGGAGGGAGAGGAGGAGGGGGGATTCCAGCAGATGTGACGCCCAGCTGAACGTCCTTCTGAGAGACGGCACACACATTGATGAATCACCCTGCCTGTGAAACTCCAGGATGATAGTTTATAGCTGAGTCGGATACAAACCCGGCGAGACAGCTTAGAGCGAGCATGCATACTTCTTGGCTATCCTGCCGTGATCTGGCGATTCATTGCTTTAAAAAACTGAATTGATCTGAGCAGCAGTTCCACGAGTAGAATAAATAAAATAAAATATATAATAAAAGGTTTCATTTGGCCAATTGCCACATTCTTTGCACTCTTTCCTCTCCTTGACCTCCAGAGAGTGTGGGGTTGGGAGGAGGACAGCGTGAAATGCAGGAAGGAGACAGCGCAAGTGGAGGGGGGCTGCGCAAGGGGGTGGGAGGAGCTGCGTGAGGGACGGGAAGAGGTTGCGTGAGTCGGGAGTGGTGGGGGGAGCTGCGTGAGGGGTGGAGGAAGCTGCGTGAGTTGGTTGGGAGGTGGGGGGGAGCGTGGGAGAGGGGGGTTGCGAGGGGGGGGAGGAGCAGCGTGGGAGGGGAGAGAGAGGGGGGAGGAGGCAGCGTGGGAGGGGGAAGCAGCGCAAAGGGGGGAGGGAGGAGGCAGCGTGGGAGGGGGAAGTCAGCGCAAAGGGGGAGGGAGTGGGAGCTGAATCGAACCCCCTAACTTGAGGAGGCAGCAGGGCACAGATCGAGTCCCATCATAGCGCTTGCTGCACGACCTGTCAGCAACAAGTGTCGCCTGCCATGCGAGCACGTTGTCTCTGCCCCGCTGATCACCAGTCAGTTATATTCATGAGCCTAATATGATCACAAATAAACGATTAGCAATATGTAGTCCTGATGAGCCCACGCCCCACATCAAGGGCGAAATCTAGATCGACATCTCTGCTTTCATCTATTTGTCTTCTCCAGACCCACCAGTCAGAATGGTGCCTAATTTTGGTTACATTAGGCCAGGGTATGGATGCTAAATTGTGGAGGTCATGCCAATCACATGACTGAACGTATGTTAAATTGGCTGACTTAGTCAATTTCTGGGAAAATCACATAAATTCCTTGAAAATTTTTCTCCGCAAGACCCACCAGTCAGAATGCTACCAAATTGCGTTACAACATTAGGCCAGGGCCCAGATACGCTACAGGTCCGGTGGTCCCATTTTTATTACTATCATCATCATTATTATATTATTATTATTATTCGCCTAAAATAATGAAAACTCACAATGAAGGGAGAATGTAGAGGATGTCCACAATGTCTTGTCATCTCAGTAAAATACGAAATGATTTTTTTTCCAGACTCATTGAGAATGTCTGATAGCAGCTATAATACGATTCAAGAATGCATCTTGGCTAGTACTGTCAGGAATGCATTTAATCTTGTTACACCTCAAATGCTCAGGAAAATGACGCTCAGACCCTGGCGCAGAATCATTCTCCGTCATGAGAATGACTGTGCACAAACAGATCCATTGGCTGCATGAGCGATGTCACATTATTCAAGTTACATATAATGCAATGTCGTTATTTAGTATCATGTCATAAACATATATGCAACATAATCGTAACTGTCCTAGAGATAAATCCTCGGTTATACAGGGGTGCCAAGACATTCTGGACACCCTGGAGATCTACCGTTGATAGAATACCCATCTAATCACAACCAATCATGGCACATTTCCACCGTTAAGAACTAAATGTGGACAGGTAACCAGTTCGTGACCAAGTTACCAAAGGTGCAGGATGCAGGAATTTCCACTCCAAGCTGCTTTGTGAATCGAACCGACACCAGTGAGGGAAATGGGGAAATAAAACAAAGCTTCACCCATTCTACAACGACACTGATAGTGTTTTTCGGTTCATTATAATTATTATATTATTATTTGCATGTATGCTCATCATCATCATCCTTTTATTTTATTCTCATTGTTATTAATCACTAATATTACAAATCGTTATAGATCTTGTCAAAATTCACCAAGCTTCGCAAGCAAATATAGAGTTATGACTCTTTAAAGTTGCACTATGTCGAGTACTTTCTGGTCTATGGTACAACATCATGAGACCCGGTCCACATGAGGAATATGATTCACAAAGTTAATATCACATTGGGCATTTATAATTATTTGTTCTCCATCCCAGTTGAGCTGACCAGGTCCTCTTCTTAGACATTCCAATAAGCCTTCTTTGTCTATGCCCAATCTGTCCAACTCATATAGATATATATATATATATATATATATATATATATATATATATATATATATATATATATATATATATATATATATATATACCTGATATTTTGTCATTCTCAGAGTTTACAGTGTATATCTGTTGATAATGTTTTATACTTTTCTTTTTTTGCAATCATTGGGACTATATTCGATGCCGTTTCGGTTTCATGTGCGACATCTTCTATTTGCACCTATCTTTGGAAATTAATTTGCTCGGTGGGTTACGGATACCTTTTCTGGCTTGCTGACTTTGTGTTTGCATACAAATTGGATTCGGTAGTCTGTTGAACTTTTCACATACTCAACCAATCCGACAGTTGTTATTCTGTGCACTTGGTTGAGCTCCATCAGGCCTACTACCTCCTTCTCTTCTCGGCAGGTACATTCTCGGATGCACTGATTTTTGTAGAACATTTTGTGGATGGTGAGGAGTTTCATTGTTTTGATATTTAGTTAATTGATATCCGCTTGTAGGCAGTTTATTATTCCGCAGCTGTATTGGAATACTAGTTTTGCTAGTTGGTTTATGGCTTTGATTTTGCTTCTCAGGATGAGATACGTTTTCAGGAACAGCTTCGTTCTATGCAGGTATTCTTTGGGAATTGTTTTGTGCATTTGTGACATATTTTGTGACCCTCTTCTACTCCGAGGTATTTGTATGATGCTTCGCTGTCTTAATCCCATGTTGTTGTATTACAAGGAGATTACAAGGAAATGTTTGCACAGGAGGAAGCCATTCGGCCCATCATGCACGTGCCACACCAATACCAGATTAAATAAATCCGTAAATACCCCTTCCCTTCATGTGCAGCCTTTTGGCTGCTGCACTGGTGTTAATTCAGCGGCCAACGAGGCTTGAACTCAGGACCCTCGGATCCCAAGCCACCACCCTAACTGCAAAGCAAACAACAGGTTTCAGGTCAATTTTTATGTTGTCCGTTTTTGTTGGTCTACCCTGTATGAATATGCACTTGGCACACTTATCTTGGCCAAATTCCATTTGAATGTCTTGGGAGGACTGTTTCACTAATTTCAGTTCTGCCAATTTTTCGCTGTTTGGTGCGGAACTTTAAATCATACATGTGCAGTAGCTGTGTCACCTTTCCTGTCATTTGGACATTCTTCTATTGGATGTTCATGTGTGGCCATGTCCTTGCTCATTAATGAGGTTGATAATGGGGTCCAGAGTGAGGAAAAACAGGAGGGGTGAAAGGCTGCATCCTTGACATTCAGCTAATCACTCTGGAAGATCCCACGACTTATCTTCACTCCTGGTATTTCAATGTTTCCTTCCGAGTGCTGTAATATCAATGTGGTGTTCCATAGCTCCATTGCTTTCTCAATCAATATGATTATTTTGGGGTTCATCTTGTACATTTGCATGCATTTTATCATCCATGAATGCGGGACATTATCAAAAGCTTTTTTTATCGTCTTGCCATGCTGTGGACAATTTTGTTCTTCTCATTTTACAATTTTTGAATATGCCCCTCCTTTGGTAGTAGGTAGTCTATTGTTCCGAAGCATCCTCTCTTCTCTCA
The DNA here is from genome assembly GCA_035128595.1 of Eptatretus atami. Classification (NCBI taxonomy): domain Eukaryota; kingdom Metazoa; phylum Chordata; class Myxini; order Myxiniformes; family Myxinidae; genus Eptatretus; species Eptatretus atami. The sequence continues at coordinate 98,658,492 of CM068957.1, read as the reverse complement.
TATCCTTTCTGGTCTGCCCCTCCGGCTCCTGGTTGTATGTGTTAGGTGGTGGCACACCATATATGTGATTAACCCTCGTGTATGTATGTGTCTATGCTTGTACATGTGCTATGTTTCTCGATTTGTACGTGTATATGTAGATAGTTTCACATGTACCAACTCTACTTTTGTACTATACTTTCAACAATGAGTTTTTTGATGTTAAAACAATTTCAGATGCATATATTGTTCATGTGCTGTGTAAATCAGTGCAAATAATATTAATCACCTTAATGCAGAGTGCATAATATATTAATACCCTGCTCGTATTATATGTGCATATAATATGAATGCACAGCATAATTGCAGAGCAAACTAAAATGACACTCGGTAGAGTGCATACCTCTGCCAGGATGAACAGTTTGTGTTTTGTATCCCACTGATAGGACTGAAATCCAGACCCAAATCAAACTCTAATTGGCTTGTTCTTGTCACCTTCCCACTCATCCACATAGTTTTGTCATAACTCGTCCATAACTTTTTGAGATATGCTGCACATAGTTTTTGGCCCCATCTCTCATTGGTAAAGAATCACTTTTAAAAAGTGAAAAAAAACTCGTATTCAGATCTGTTTTTGGATCTTCACCAAAATCTAATCAGCTTGTTCTTGTCACACATCCAACCTGTCCACAACTTTTTGATATGCTTACAGACAGACAAACAAACAAACAGACAGGAGTGAAAACAACCTCCGTCCATCTTCGGTAGTGGAGGTATGCACATATATATATATATATAGTTCGTGGCCTGCCTGAGATATATTTATATACACACACACACACACACACTAGTATAAAAGTCTGTCAAAAATGACGGGTTGGAATTATTTTATTCGAAATATTCTCTCTGCAAGATATGATGTCTTGCAGCAAGAAAAAGTGTTATTTTAAGACACCACATGTACAAACGTTCACCTATTTTCTTTATCTTCAGGGACCTTTCATTTCGAGGATACAGCCTCGTGAGCATGCCAAAGCCTGAAGCCTCGGCCTCGTGTCAGGTGCATTTATAATCTTCTTTATGAGACATCGCTCGTATGTAAATGAACACTCGTTTTACTCTCCGCGTGTTACACATCATGTGCAGTGAATTTCACCTCCCTGCGCCTGTTATTTATTGTTGTTTTTTTTTAAATGCTTCTGTACACCACCATTGAGGCCCAGTTACAAGTCACCATGTCCATTTTCAAAAGAAGAGAAGTAATTACTCTTCAATGGAAAATATCCTGAAAAAATAGGCCGTAATGAAAACACAGTCATGTTCAAAGATTGACCTTTAAAACCCTTCTTAAATCGTCCTTTTGAAGGGGGGGCAGACATCCAACAAACAAATACACATTGTATTTTATATGGTAGATATATGTACAGTATAATATATATATATATCATTAATGCTTTGTATTATGTGTATAATATTAATGCACAGTGTAATGTACATACAATGTAAATGTAATTGAGGTTTTTTTATATAATGGGCAGATTTTAGTGACAAATAAACAAAATGATCACACGCTTGTGATAAATAATCACACACTGGGACACCAATCTGTTCTGTTCTTGCGCATGGCAGATCGGCTGGTGGGGTTCCCATCGTGTACAGCCTTTTTGGCTGCATCATTGGTTCGGGGCGCGGCTACGCCGCTGATGCAGTGCCCCTATTACCAGTACACTGGTGCTCATTTTGCTGACCTCAGAAGGATGATAGGCTGAGTCAACCCCCTGGTGTTAATTCAGCGGTCAGCGGGGCTCGAACTCAGGACCCCAAATCACTCACTAAGCCAAAAGCAGGCTTGTGATACCAATGATACATAATCACACACCAGTGATAAACAATCACACACCGTGACACCAATGATACACGATTACCCACCTGTGATAAACGTCATGCATTCACGGAGGAATTAAGGAAAACTCATGGAAGGATAAACAGGATAAATAAGGAAAACTTACACTGGAGGAAGAAACACCAGCCAAAAGTGCACGAGGGTTGATCAGCAAGTTCGTGGCCTGCCTGAGATAAATTCTGTTGCGTGTAAGTATTCCTTTTCAACAATGTCCCTTGAGAGTGTTTAGCCTTTGAACCATGGATCCTGATTTGATTGTCATACAGGTCAGGGACGAACTTTACCAACCAGACTTAACCAACCAGTCGATATAAATGTTCCAACGATTTGAGAAAAGAACATTTTATCACAAACATTTCACAATACCTCGCTGAAAAAAAAAACATGCAAAACCAACAATAAAACAGCACATCACACAGGCACTGAGAATACCATGTACGTTCATCAATTTATCAAGAGCTCCCACAGGCACTGAGAATACCATGTACGTTCATCAATTTATCAAGAGCTCCCACAGGCACTGAGAATACCATGTACGTTCATCAATTTATCAAGAGCTCCCACAGGCACTGAGAATACCATGTACGTTCATAAATTTATCAAGAGCTCCCACAGGCACTGATAATACCGTGTACATTTATCAAGAGCTCCCACAGGCACTGAGAATACCGTGTACATTTATCAATAACTCTCACAGGCACTGAGAATACCGTGTACATTTATCAATAACTCTCACAGGCACTGAGAACACCGTGTACATTTATCAATAGCTCCCACAGGTGCTGAGAATACCGTGTACGTATATCAATAGCTCCCACAGGCACTGAGAATAGCGTGTACATTTGTCAATAGCTCCCACAGGCACTGACAATACCATGTGCATTTATCAATAGCTCCCACAGGCACTGAGAATACCGTGTACATTTATCAATAGCTCCCACAGGCACTGAGAATACCATGTACATTTATCAATAGCTCCCACAGGCACTGACAATACCATGTACATTTATCAATAGCTCCCACAGGCACTGACAATACCATGTACATTTATCAATAGCTCCCACAGGCACTGACAATACCATGTACATTTATCAATAGCTCCCACAGGCACTGACAATACCATGTACATTTATCAATATCCCACAGGCACTGACAATACCATGTACATTTATCAATAGCTCCCACAGGCACTGACAATACCATGTACATTTAACAGTGCCTCGCTCAGGCGCTGTGAGTACCATGTACGTTTTACAATATCTCGTTCAGGTGCTGTGAATATCATGTATATTTAGCAGTACCTCACTAAGGTGCTGTTAATACCATGTACATTTAACAGTGTCTCGTTCAGGCGCTGTGAATACCATGTACGTTTTACCACACCTCTCTCAGGTGCTGCTAATACAATGTATGTTTCACAGTATCTCACTCAGGCACTGTGAATACCATGCACGTTAAAAAATACCTCCCTCAGGCACTGTGAATACCATGCACGTTTAACAGTACATTACTCAGGCACTGTGTTTACCATGTACTTTTCACAGTACCTCGTTCAGGCGCTGCTAGTACTATGTACATTTAATACCATGTACCTTTAACACTACCTCGTTTATGCACTGTGAATACCATGTATGCTTAACAGTATCTCGCTCAGGTGCTGTAAATAACATGTACGTTTAACACTACCTCATCCAGGTGCTGTTAATACCATGTACATTAAACACTGCCTCATTCAGGCTCTGTGAATACCATGCACATTTAACACTACCTCATTCAGGCTCTGTTAATACCATGTACATTTAACAGTACCTCATTCATACCATGTGCGCTGTTAATACCATGTACGTTTCACAATATCTCGCTCAGGCGCTGTTTATACCATGTACGTTCAATATGTCGCTCAGGCACTGTGCTTACCATGTACTTTTCACAGTACCTCGTTCAGGCACTGCTAATACTACGTACATTTAACAATATCTCGCTCAGGCACTGTTTATACTATGTCTGTTCAACATCTCGCTCAGGCACTGTGAATACCATGTACATTTAACAGTACCTCGTTCAGGCGCTGTACATGCCATGCACCTTTAATACCATGTACGTTTAACACTACCTCATTCAGACTCTGTGAATACCATGTACATTTAACACTACCTCATTTAGGCTCTGTTAATACCATGTACATTTAACACTACCTCATTCAGGCTCTGTTAATACTATGTACATTTAACACGACCTCATTCAGGCTCTGTGAATACCATGTACATTTAACACTACCTCATTCAGGCTCTGTTA
>CM068957.1:98643788-98654130 GCA_035128595.1 Eptatretus atami | reverse complement strand
CTCAGTTAATACCGTGTACATTTAACACTACCTCATTCAGGCTCAGTTAATACCATGTACATTTAACACTCCCTTATTCAGGCTCTGTTAATACCGTGTACATTTAACACTACCTCATTCAGGCTCAGTTAATACCGTGTACATTTAACACTACCTCATTCAGGCTCAGTTAATACCAATGTACATTAACCATACCTCATTCAGGCTCAGTTAATACCATGTACATTTAACACTACCTCATTCAGGCTCGTTAATACCTGTACACTTTAACACTAACCTCATTCAGGCTCAGTTAATACCATGTACATTTAACACTACCTTATTTCAGGCTCTGTTAATACCATGTACATTTAACACACCTCATTCAGGCTCTGTTAATACCATGTACATTTAACACTACCTCATTCAGGCTCTGTTAATACGATGTCATTTAACACTAACCATCATCGGCTCATTAATACCATGTACATTTAACACTACCTCATTCAGGCTCAGTTAATACCGTGTACATTTAACACTACCTCATTCAGGCTCTGTTAATACCATGTACATTTAGCACTACCTCATTCAGGCTCTGTTAATACCATGTACATTTAACACTACCTCATTCAGGCTCAGTTAATACCTGTTAAATGTACATGGTAAATTAAACTGAGCACTGAAATGAGGTTAGTGTTAAAATGTACACGGTATTAACCGAGCCTGAAATGAGGTAAGTGTTAAATGTACACACGGTATTAACTGAGCCGAATGGGTAAGTGTTAAATTGTAACATGTATAACCCGAGCCTGAATGAGTAGTGTTAAATGTACATGGTATTAACTGAGCCTGAATGAGGTATGGTGTTAAATGTACATGGTATTAACTGAGCCTGAAGAGGTAGTGTTAAATGTACGTTTAACTGAGCTGATGAGTTTGTTAATGTACATGATTAACAGCCTGATGAGGTAGTGTTAAATGTACAGGTATTAACTGAGCCTGAATGAGGTAGTGTTAAATGTACATGGTATAACATGAGCCTGAATGAGGTAGTGTTAATGTACATGGTATTAACTGAGACCTGAATGAGGTAGTGTTAAATGTACATGGTATTAACTGAGCCTGAATGAGGTAGTGTTAAATGTACACGGTATTAACGAGCCTGAATGAGGTAGTGTTAAATGTACACGGTATTAACTGAGCCTGAAATGAGGTAGTGTTAAATGTACATGGTATTAACTGAGCCGAATGAGGTAGTGTTAAATGTACATGGTATTAACGAGCCTGAATGAGGTAGTGTTAAATGTACATGGTATTAACAGAGCCGAATGAGGTAGTGTTAAATGTACATGGTATTAACAGAGCCAGAATGAGGTAGTGTTAAATGTACATGGTATTAACTGAGCCTGAATGAGGTAGTGTTAAATGTACATGGTATTAACTGAGCCTGAATGAGGTAGTGTTAATGTACATGGTATTAACTGAGCCTGAAATGAGGTATGTTTAAATGTACATGGTATTAACAGAGCCTGAATGAAGGTAGTGTAAATGTACATGGTATTACAGAGCCTGAATGAGGTAGTGTTAAATGTACACGGTAATACTGGCTGAATGAGGTAGTGTTAATGACATGGTATTAACGAGCCGAATGAGGTAGTGTTAAATGTACATGGTATTAACAGAGCCAATGAAGTAGTGTTAAATGTACATGGTATTACAAGCCTGAATAGTATGTTAAATGTACATGGTATTAACGAGCCGAAAGGTAGTGTTAAATGTACATGTATTAACTGAGCCTGAATGAGGTAGTGTTAAATGTACAGGTATTACGAGCCTGAATGAGGTAGTGTTAAATGTACATGGTATTAACTGAGGCCTGAATGAGGTAGTGTTAAATGTACATGGTATTAACTGAGCCTGAATGAGGTAGTGTTAAATGTACATGGTATTAACAGAGCCTGAATGAGGTAGTGTAAAATGTACATGGTATTAACAGAGCCTGAATGAGGGTAGTGTTAAATGTACACGGTATTAACTGAAGCCTGAATGAGGTAGTGTAAATGTACACGGATTAGAGCTGAATAAGGAGTTTTAAATGTACATGGTATTAAGAGGCTGAATGAGGTAGTGTTAAATGTACAGGTATTAACTGAGCCTGAAATGAGGTAGTGTTAAATGTAATGGTATTAACAGAGCCTGAATGAGGTAGTGTTAAAATGTACATGGTATTAAACAGAGCCTGAATAAGGTAGTGTTAAATGTACATGGTATTAACAGAGCCTGAATGAGGTAATGTTAATTTTTAATGGTATTAAACTGAGCCCCGAATGAGGGTTAGTGTTTAAATGTACATGGTATTAACAGAGCCTGAATGAGGTAGTGTTAAATGTACATGGTAATTCACAGAGCCTGAATGAGGTGTGTTAAATGTACATAGTATTAACAGAGCTGAATGGAGTGTTAAATGTACATGGTATTAACAGAGCCTAAATGAGGTAGTGTAAATGTAAATGGTATTTCACAGAGTCTGAATGAGGTAGTGTTAAACGTACATGGTATTAAAGGTGCATGCATGTACAGCCGCCTGAACGAGGTACTGTTAAATGTACAATGGTATTCAATGTGCCTGAGCGAGATGTTGAACAGACATAGTATACAGTGCCTGAGCGAGATATTTGTTAAATGTACGTAGTATTAGCAGTGCCTGAACGAGGTACTGTGAAAAGTACAATGGTAAGCACAGTGCCTGAGCGACATATTGAACGTACATGGTATAAACAGCGCCTGAGCGAGATATTGTGAACGTACATTGGTATTAACAGCGCACATGGTATGAATGAGGGTACTGTTAAATGTACATGGTATTAACAGAGCCTGAATGAGGTAGTTGTTAAATGTGCATGGTATTCACAGAGCCTGAATGAGGCAGTGTTTTAATGTACATGGTTATTAACAGCATGGATGAGGTAGTGTTAACGTACATGTTTTACAGCACCTGAGCGAGAATCTGTTAAGCATACATTGGTATTCACAGTGCATAAACGGGTAGTGTTAAAGGTACATGGTATTAAATGTACATAGTACTAGCAGCGCCTGAACGAGGTACTGTGAAAAGTACATGGTAAACACAGTGCCTGAGTAATGTACTGTTAAACGTGCATGGTATTCACAGTGCCTGAGGGAGGTATTTTTTAACGGTGCATGGTATTCACAGTGCCTGAGTGAGATACTGTGAAACATACATTGTATTAGCAGCACCTGAGAGAGGTGTGGTAAAACGTACATGGTATTCACAGCGCCTGAACGAGACACTGTTAAATTGTAAATGGTATTAACAGCACCTTAGTGAGGCTGCTAAATATACATGATATTCACAGCCACCTGAACGAGATATTGTAAAACGTACATGGTATCACAGCGGCCTGAGCGAGGCACGTTAAATGTACATGGTATTGTCAGTGCCTGTTGGGAGCTATTGATAAATGTACATGGTATTGTCAGTGCCTGTGGGAGCTATTGATAAATGTACATGGTATTGTCAGTGCCTGTGGGAGCTATTGATAAATGTACATTGGTATTGTCAGTGCCTGTGGGAGCTATTGATAAATGTACATGGTATTGTCAGGCCTGTGGGAGCTATCGATAAATGTACATGGTATTGTCAGTGCCTGTGGGAGCTATTTGATAAATGTACATGGTATTGTCAGTGCCTGTGGGAGCTATTTGATAAATGTACATGGTATTGTCAGTGCCTGTGGGAGCTATTGATAAATGTACATGGTATTCTCAGTGCCTGTGGGAGCTATTGATAAATGTACACGGTATTCTCAGTGCCTGTGGGAGCTATTTGAATAAATGCACATGGTTTGTCAGTGCCTGTGGGAGCTATTGACAAATGTACACGCTATTCTCAGTGCCTGTGGGAGCTATTGATATACGTACACGGTATTCTCAGCACCTGTGGGAGCTATTGATAAATGTACCACGGTGTTCTCAGTGCCTGTAGAGAGTTATTGATAAATGTACACGGTAATTCTCAGTGCCTGTGAGAGTTATTGATAAATGTACACGGTATTCTCAGTGCCTGTGGGAGCTCTTGAAATAAATGTACACGTATTATTCAGTGCCTGTGGGAGCTTTTGATAAATTATGAACGTACATGGTATTCTCAGTGCCTGTGGGAGCTCTTTTATAAATTGATGAACGTAGCATGGTATTCTCAGTGCCTGTGGGAGCTCTTGATAAATTGATGAACGTACATTTGGTATTCTCAGTGCCTGTGGGAGCTCTTGATAAATTGATGAACGTACATGGTATTCTCAGTGCCTGTGTGATGGTGCTGTTTTATTGTTGGTTTTGCATGTTTTTTTTTTTCAGCGAGGTATTGTGAAATGTTTGTGTATAAATGTTCTTTTCTCAAATCGTTGGAAACATTTATATCGACTGGTTGGTTAAGTCTGGTTGGTAAAGTTCGTCCCTGACCTGTATGACAATCAATCAGGGATCCATGGTTCAAAGGCTAAAACACTCTCAAGGGACATTGTTTTGAAAAGGAATACTTACACGCAACAGAATTTATCTCAGGCAGGCCACGAACTTGCTGATCAACCCTCGTGCACTTTTGGCTGGTGTTTCTTCCTCCAGTGGTAAGTTTTCCTTATTTATCCTGTTTATCCTTCCATGAGTTTTCCTTAATTCCTCCGTGAATGCATGACGTTTATCACAGGTGGGTAATCGTGTATCATTGGTGTCACGGGTGTGTGATTGTTTATCACTGGTGTCTGTGATTATGTATCATTGGTATCACAAGCCTGCTTTTGGCTTAGTGAGTGATTTGGGGTCCTGAGTTCGAGCCCCGCTGACCGCTGAATTAAACACCAAGGGGTTGACTCAGCCTAATCATCCTTCCTGAGGTTCAGCAAAATGAGCACCAGTGTACTGGTAATAGGGGCACTGCATCAGCGGCGTAGCCGCGCCCCGAACCAATGATGCAGCCAAAAGGCTGTACACGATGGAACCCCACCAGCCCGATCTGCCATGGCCAAGAACAGAACAGATTGGTGTCCCAGTGTGTGATTATTTATCACAAACGTGTGATCATTTTGTTTATTTGTCACCTAAAATCTGCCCAATTATATAAAAAAACTCAATTACATTACATGTATGTAATTACACTGTGCATTAATATTAAACACATAATACAAGCATTAATGAATATATATATAATATACTGTACATTATTACCATATAGTACATAGTAGTAATGTTAGTTTTGTTAGGATGTCTGCCCCCCCTTCAAAAGGAACGATTTAATAAGAAGGGTTTAAAGGTCAATCATATTGAATGACGTGTTTTTCATTACGGCCTATTTTTTCAGGATATTTCCATTTAAAGAGATTAAACTTACTAACTACTTTGATGGACATGAGTGATATGATCTGGGCCTCAATGGTGGTGTACAGAGCATTTAAAAAACACTATATAACAGCGCAGGGAGGTGGAAATTCACCTGCAACATGATGATGTCACGCGGGAGTACGAGTGTTCATTTACATACGAGCGATGTTCAATGAAAGAAAGATTAAAATGCACCTGACACGAGGCGAGGCTTCAGCTTTGGCATTGCTCACGAGGCTGTAATCCTCGAATGAGGATCTCTGAAGATAAAAATAGGTGAACGTTTGTACATGTGGTGTCTTAAAAAATAACACTTTTTCTTGCTCAAGACATCATACGAACGCAGAGAAATATTTCGAATAATAAATCCAACCCGTCTTTGACGACTTATATATAGTAGTGTGTTGTGTGTGTATATAACAATATATCTCAGGCGGCCACGAACATATCATATATATTATATATTATATATAATATTATATATATATATATATTTATTATATTATATATATATGTGCATACTCCACTACCGAAGATGGAACGGAGGTTTGTTTTCACCTTCCTGTCTGTTTGGTTTGTTTGTCTGTCTGGTAAAGCATATCAAAAATGTTGGGGACAGGTTGGATTGTGTGACAAGAACAAGGCTGATTAGTATTTGGTGAAGACCAAAAACAGTCTGAGTTACGAGTTTTTTGTCACTTTTTAAAATGATTTTCTTACCAATGAGGAGATGGGGGCCAAAAAACTATGTGCAGCATATTCTTCAAAAAGGTTTATTGACGAGTTTATGAACCAAAACTTGTATTGGATGAGTGGGAAGGTGACAAGAACAAGCCAATTAGAGTTTGGATTTGGGTCTGGAAAATTTCAGTTCCTATTCAGTGGGATACAAAACACAAACTGTTATCCTTGCAGGCAGGTATGCACTCTACCGAGTGTCATTTAGTTTGCTCTGCAATTAGCTGTGGCATTCTATATATATGCACATATTTAATACGAAGCAGGGTATTAATATATTATGCATCTGCATTAAGGTGATTAATATTATTTGCACTTGATTTTACACAGCACAATGAACAATATAATGCATCTGAAATTGTTTTAAATTCAAAAACTCATTGTTGAAAGTATAGTTACAAAAGTTATGAGTTGGCATGTGAAAACTATCTAACATATACACGTTACAAATCGAGAAAACTTAGCACATGTACAACCATAGACACATTACATACACGAGGTTAATCACATATATTGGTGGTGCCACCACCTAAACACATACAACCAGGAGCCGGAGGGGCAGACCAGAAAGGATATGAGAGAAGAGAGATTGCTTCGGGAACAAATTAGACTACCTACTCCCAAAGGAGGGGTTCATATTCAAAAATGTAAAAATGAAGAAAGAACAAAATTGGTCCACAGCATGGCAAGCACGATAAAAAAGCTTTTGATAATGTCCCGCATTCATGAATGATAAAATGCATGCAAATGTAAAGATGAACCCCAAAATTAATCATATGATTGAGAAAGCAATGGAGGCTATGGAAACACCCACATTTGAATATTACAGCACTCGGAAAGGAAACATGAAATACCAAGAGTGAAGATAAGTCGTGGGAATCTTTCCAGAGTGAATTAGCCTGAACTGTCAAGGATGCAGCCTTTCACCACCTCCTGTTTTCTTCTCACTTCTGGACCCCCATTATCAACCTCATTACATGAAAGCAACGGACATGGCCACATCATGAACATCCAATAAAAGAATGTCCAAATGAACGAGAAAGGTGACACAGCTACTGCACATGTATGATTTTAAGTTCCGCACGCAACAGCGAAAAATTTGGCAGAACTGGAAATTAGTGAAAACCAGTTCTCCAAGAACATTAAATGGAATTTGCCAAGATAGTGTGCCAAGTGCATATTCATAACAGGGTAGACCAACAAAAACGGACAACATAAAATTGACCTGAAAACCTGTTGTTTGCTTTGCAGTTAGGGTTGGGTGGCTTGGGTCCGAGGGTTCCTGAGTTCAGCCTCGTTGGCCGCTTGAATTAACACCCAAGTGCAGCAGCCAAAAGGCTGCACATGAAGGGAAGGGGTATTTACGGATTTATTTAATCTGGTATTGGTGTGGCACGTGGCATGAATGGGCCGAATGGCTTCCTCCTGTGCAAACATTTCCTTGTAATTCTCCTTGCTTAAATACAAACACATTGGGATTTAAACAGCGAAGAATATACAAATTACCCGGAGTAGAGAGGGTACAAAATATGTCACAAATGCACAAAACAATTCCCAAAGAATACTGCATAGAAACGAAGCTGTCCTGAAACGTATCTCTCTAGAAGCCAAAATCAAAAGCATAAACCAACTAGCCAAAACTTAGTATTTCCAATACGCTGCGGAATAATACTGCCTAAACAAGCGGATATCATATTAACTAAAAATATCAAAACAATTGAAACTCCCCACCATCCACAAAAATGTTCTACAAAAATCGGTGCATCGAGAGAATGTACCTCCGAGAAGAGAAGGAGGTAGTAGGCCTGATGGAGCTCAAACCAAGTGCACAGAATAAACACTGTCGGATTGGTTGAGGTATGTGAAAAGTTCAACAGACTACCGAATCGCAATTTGTATGCAAACACAAAAGTCAGCAAAAGCCAAGAAAAAGGTATTCCGTACCCACGCGAGCAAATAATTTCCAAAGATATAGGTGCAAATAGAAGATGTCGGCCAATGAAAACCGAAAACGGCACTCGAATATAGTCCCAATTGATTGCAAAAAAAGAAAAGTATAAAACATTTATCAAACAGATTACATGGTAAAACTCTGAGAATAGAGTAGAAAAGGGAAAAAAAAAACAAAAAACAGAAAAGTAATATATAGTATTATATATAATATATATATATATATATAATATATAAATACTAATGAGTGGAAGATGGGCAAGAACAAAGAAGGCTTATTGGAATGTCTTTAAGAAGAGGGACCTGGTCAGCCTCAACTGGGATTGGAGAAACAAATAATTATAAAATGCCCAAATGTGATATTAACTTTGTGAATCCATATTCCTATGTGGACCGGGTCTCATGATGTTGTACCATAGACCAGAAAAGTACTCGACATTAAGTGCAACTTAAAGGAGAACTTAAATTGCTTGCGAAGTGGGATACAAGAATCTATAACGATTTTAAATATTAGTGATTAATAAACAATGAGAATACAAATAAAAGGATGATTGTGAATCTGAGCATACATGCAAATAATAATAAATTAATTATAATGAACCGAAAAACCACTATCAGTGTCGTTGGTAGAAATGGTGAAGCTTTGTTTTTCCCATTTCCCTCACTGGTGTCGGTTTCGATTCACAAAGCAGCTTTGAGTGGAATTCCTGATCCTGCACCTTTTGGGTAACTTTGGTCACGAACTGGTTACCTGTCCACAATTTAGTTTCTTAACAGGTGAAATGTGCATGATTTGGTTTGTGATAGATGGGTATTCTATCAACGGTAGATCTCCAAAGGGTGTCCAGAAATGTCTTGGCAACCCCGTATAACCCGAGGATTTATCTCTAGGACAGTTTACGATTATGTTGCATAATGTTTATGACATTGATCTTAAATAACGACATTGCATTATATGTAAACTTGAATAATGTGACATCGCTTCATGCAGCCAATGGATTTGTTATGTGCGCACAGTCATTCTCATGACGAGAGAATGATTCTGCGCCAGGGTCTGGCGTCATTTTCCTGAGCATTTTGAAGGTGTTAACAAGATTAAAATGATATTCCTGACAGTTACTAAGCCAAGATGCATTCTTGAATCCGTATTATAGCTGCTATCAGACTAATTCTCAATGGCTGGAAAAAAACTTGATACGAGATGAGCAAGACAATTGTGGAATCCTCTAACATCTCCCTTCATTGTGAGTTTTCAGTTATTTTAGGGCGAAATAATAAATAAAAATAATAATGATGAAAGAATAAAATGGGACCACCGGACCCTGGTAGCGTATCTGGGCCCTTGGCCTAATGTTGTAACGCAATTTGGGTAAGCATTTCTGACTGGTGGGTCCTGAGAAAACAAAATTTCAGGAATTATGGATTTTCCCAAGAAATTGACTAAGTCAGAGCCAATTTAACATTACGTTCAGTCATGTGATTGGCATGAACCTCCACAATTTTAGCAATCCAATACCCTTGGCCTAATTGTAAACCAAAATGTTAGGCACCATTCTGACTGGTTGGGTTGGAAAGACTAAATAAGATGAAAGCAGAGATGTCGATCTAGATTTCGCCCTTGATGTGGGGCGTGGGCTCATTCCAAGACTACATTATTGCTAATCGTTTTATTTGTGATCAATATTGGCTCATGAATATAACTGACTGGTGATCAGCGGGGCAGAGAATCAACGTTGCCTCGCATGGCAGGCGACATTGTTGCTGACAGGTCGTGCAGCAAGCGCTAATGATGGGACTCGGATCTGTTGCCCTGCTGCCTCCCTCAAGTTAGGGGGTTTCGATTCAAGCTCCCCACTCCCTCCCCCTTTTGCGCTGCTTCCCCCCCTCACGCTGCCTCCTCCCTCCCCTTTGCGCTGCTTCCCCCTCCCAGCGCTGCCTCCCCCCCCCTCGCACACAACCTCTCGGTCCCTCTTCCACGTCTCCCTCCGCCGCGCTCCCCTTCGCGCAACCGCCCCCTCTCCCACGCTGCCTCTCCCCCCCTCGCGCAAACCTCCCCACCCAACTCACGCCAGCTTCCTCCCACCCACTCACGCAGCCTCCCCCACCACCTCCCCGACCCCCTCACGCAACCTCTTCCCGTCCCCTCACGCAGCTCTCCCCCCCCTTGCGCATAGCCCCCCCCTCCCACTTTGCGCTGCCTTCCCTTCCTGCATTTCAAAACGCTGTTCCTCCTCTCCCAACCCACAACTCTCTGTGAGCGTCAAGGAGAGGAAAGAGT
>CM068957.1:98620063-98643763 GCA_035128595.1 Eptatretus atami | reverse complement strand
CCACAGGTAGTGTTAAAATGTACATTGTAATTTAACAAGCCTGATGAGGTTAGGTGTTAAATGTACAATGGTATTAACTGAGCCTGAATGAGGTAGTGTTAAATGTACATGGTATTAACCGAGCCTGAATGAGGTAGTGTTAATGTACATGGTATTAACTGAGCCTGAATGAGGTAGTGTTAAATGTACATGGTATTAACTGAGCCTGAATGAGGTAGTGTTAAATGTACACTGGTATTAACGAGCCTGAATGAGGTAGTGTTAAATGTACACGGTATTAACTGAGCCGAATGAGGTAGTGTTAAATGTACATGTATAACTGAGCCCGAATGAGGTAGTGTTAAATGTACATGGTATTAACTGAGGCCTGAATGAGGTAGTGTTAAATGTACATGGTATTTAACAGAGCCTGAATGAGGTAGTGTTAAAATGTACATGGTATTAACAGAGCCATGAATGAGGTAGTGTTAAATGTACATGGTATTAACTGAGCCTGAATGAGGTTAGTGTTAAATGTACATGGTATTAACTGGGCCTTGAATGAGGTAGTGTTAATGTACATGGTATTAACTGAGCCTGAATAGGTAGTGTTAAATGTACATGTATTAACAGAGCTGAATGAAGGTAGTGTTAAATGTAACATGGTATTAACAGAGCCTTTGAATTGAGTAGTGTTAAATGTACACCACTACCTCATTCAGGCTCAGTTAATACCATGTACATTTAACACTACCTCATTCAGGCTCTGTTAATACCGTGCAAGTCTAAAGAATAAATGTTTGAAAAAGCCACGTTTCCATCTTCGTTCAAATCCATTATTTTTTCCAAAATATCATAAGCGTTGTTTCGATTCCAAACATTTAAAATTTCATCAATCTCGATATCCCTGATAATGGATTAAGAGCAGACTTTTTGAACACGAAACGATATTCTCAAAACGATTGAAATCGCACTTTGCATCTTCTTGTTGGTTGTTCAATTTGATCAATTTGATATTTCATGTTATCCGGAGCTATTCTTCTTTAACAGGCAAAATTATGCCCATGTTCTTGTGAATACCATCATATGGCTCACCGAGAAAACCGAAGTCTTTCACGAACCCACTAGCCAGGTCTGACATTTGATTAAGGTGAGAGCAGGAATTTGTAACTTGTTCATGTTACCGGTGATAGCTTGCCGCCTCTTCGCGAAGGATACTGTGAAATCCTTAACATCCACCAACTAATGTCGGAAGACAGGACGGGACACCAGTTTAACGTCCATCCGAGGGAAGGCACACGCGTGCGCACACACACACACACCCGCACACACACATTGATGAATCACCCTGCCTGTGAAACACTGGGATGACAATTATAGCTGGGTCGGGATTCGAACCCAGGTTAGACAGCTTAGAGGCAAGTGTGCATACTTTCAGCTATCCTGCCAACCCAAACTTCTGCTATCCGAAATTGTACTGTTCTAACTGTCTGTGTCACATACTCTGTAATCCTTTATAGTTGGTAATCCATTATACCTGTAATCCATTATACCTGTAATCCATTATACCTGTAATCCATTATACCTGTAATCCATTATACCTGTAATTCATTATACCTGTAATCCATTACAAGTGGTGAAAGATTTTGAGTGTTATTGAAGGGACAAACATGTATGATATTGAATAGTAAAGGTAAACCTTTGTTCAATGAACAACAGTATAAAGAGATGACATGTCCTACCATCTGGCTGAAGGGTCTCGCTGCCGCTGCTCAGTGCACCCGACTCAAGCTGCCTGCAGACCCCGGGCTCTTCGGGGTCGTGCTCGGGAGGCTGTAGGTCCAGAATATGGCTCACCGAGAAATTCTTACGGTTGTGCGCGGCAGGATCGGCTGCAGAACACGGGACCTGGACCTTGTCAGTGGTCAGCGGGTGCGAGAAAGGCGAGTTCATGGTGCGGGAGCTCGAAGAGCACCACTGGTCCCGCGTGAGGAAGCTCCCGCACCCGACCGCACCACCAACGGCGTTCAGGTGGGCTCGTTCAATGACTCAAGATGGTACGGAGGCTCGTCCACCCCGCCGCGGCGCACCGGGGGTCAGCCCTGGTCGAACGCGCACATCGCCAACGTCTCGAACGTGCAGCTGCTCAAAGACAGAGGGGGACAACAGGGCAGTGTGGTTACCGCACATAATGCATGGCACCCCTTCGTTAGTGTGCACCAATTGGTGCATGACACCCCTTCGTTAGTGTGCACCACTTGGTGCACGACACCCCTTCGTTAGTGTGCACCACTTGGTGCATGACACCCCTTCGTTAGTGTGCACCACCTGGTGCGTGGCACCCCTTCGTTAGTGTGCACCACTTGGTGCGCGGCACCCCATCGTTAGTGTGCACCACTTGGTGCGTGGTACCCATTCGTTAGTGTGCACCACTTGGTGTGTGGTACCCATTCGTTAGTGTGCACCACTTGGTGCACTGAACAGGATTTTTCCCGCGTTTTTGCCCGCCCTGGGGGTCACTCACCCCTACCCGGCGGCCGTAACGCTGCTTCAAACAGCTTCAAACGCGCCCCAAGTGCCGTGGCCGATCGATCGGACCGATTAAATCACGTCCCCTGGGGAGCTGCCGAAAGGGGGTGGTGGTGGAGGGAAGTCTCCGTGCGCGTGGGGTCGCACGAGGCCGGCCCACGCTCTCAAGGACTCGCTTGATGCGCACGGCCCGTGTGGGGAGAAACGCAAGGACCGCCGCGGCTTGCGAGCCGGAAAGGACGAGGCGCCGGAAACGTTTGGAAAGAGAATGATCCGGTCCCGTGTTCCTTTAATCCCTCCCACTCCGCTTGGCTTCACTCCCACGGTCTCGGACCCAGCAGGACTCCATCCAGAATCCTAGCACTCACGTGCACAGTCGGGGACCAAGGAGAGCACCATAGAAGGTCGTTTAATAAAATCTACATTAGGATGGAGACTTGAACTGGTTTGCAGAAACACGTCCCCCCTACCACCCCTCTACCACTCGTGCCCCTTCCTGGCCCCTCGTGCCTTCGCCTGCCCCCCTTCGCCTCCTCCCCTCTCACGCTGAGGCTGCCATGCGGTCTGGGCTATAAATGCGCTTTTCAGGCGTGAATTTGCCTTTTGTAAAACATCCCAAAATTACTCAAGACCTGAGTTTGAGCCAGCGAACCAGCACAAACTGCTCGCAGAAAACTTCAAGCGGGTTCGAAGGGAAGTACTGCGTTGTTTTGATTGCCACCATGAAGCAAATTCAAAGGACGAGTCTACAAATCCATTTAAAATCCTTGAGATTACACGATGTGTTCTTGCTCAACGCACACGAACCCGGGAAATGGACTCGTGTACAACGGACCCGCACAACGTGCTAATGCGTACACACAAACCAAAAGGTACCAAGGTATGCTTTCCCAGCCATTGAACTTAATGGTAACATAAACATTACTGACGGTTCTGTACCTGGACGTCACTGACCAGGTGGATATGCGACGGTTCCCGATATCTGGACATCACTGACCAGGCGGATACGTGACGGTTCCCTATATTTGGACATCACTGACCAGGTGGATATGCGACTGTTCCATACCTGGACATCACTGGCCAGGCGGATACGCGACGGTTCCATACATGGACATCACTGACCAGGCGGATAGGCGACGGTTCCATACCTGGACATCACTGACCAGGCGGATACACGACGGTTCCATACCTGGACATCACTGACCAGGCGGTTACGCGACGGTTCCATACATGGACGTCACTGACCAGGCAGATATGCCACAGTTCCCAATACCTGGACGTCACTGACCAGGCGGATACGCAACGATTATCAATATCTGGACGTTACTGACCAGGCAGATACGCAACAGTTTCGTACCTGGACGTCACTGATCAGGCGGATCCGCGACGGTTCTGTACCTGGATGTCATTGACCAGGCGGATACGTGACGGTTCAGTACATGGACATCACTGATTATGAATAGGATCCACAACAGTTATCCCTAAAGTGGATGCCACTGATGAAGTGGATCCGCAATGGTTCCGTACCTGGATGTCACTGGCAAAGCGGATCTGCGACGATTCCTCTGTGAAGACACTTATGGCCCGACACGTCGTTGACTCGACTGTTTCTCCACGTACGAACACTCAGCCTGTGGGACATCCAGCGTACATGTCCCTCCGCTTGAGCAAACTCGTGACTGTCTGTGCAGCACACACTCGGACTCACCCTCACTCACCCCCTCTCTCTCTCTCTCTCTCTCTCTCTCTCTCTCTCTCTCTCCCTCTCCCTCTCTACGGAACCCCCTCTGCGGAACCCTCTCCGCCCCCCAACTCCCTGTTCCCGCTTCCCGGGCCAGGAAGGCGGGCCGGCCGGGCGGCGCCGCTGGCTCCAGCAGCCCTGGGGCGCGGCACGAACTCGTGGCCCGCCGCCTTCAAAGCGGTCCAGATTGGAACCAGATGCGGGCCGGGCCGGGACTACATGCCTTTAATTAAAACCCTAGACGCGCCGGCCTTTTCATGATTACATTCCTTGACATAAAATTCCTTCCCTCTGCCGTGCTCGCCGCGTGTTCTGCGTTTGTACTTCTTTCAAAATTTTCCAAGAGATGGAGACGCATTTTGGGTTCGAACTTCATCGAACCTGCCCATGGTATTATCATCGAGCCTCGTGGGTACTCGTACATGACGGGCATCCCGCAAGCATACTCGTACATGATGTGCATCCCACACGGGACCTCCAAATACATCATTTGGGTCCCACAGATCCTCTATATCTACTAACTTTGTCCCAATGTTCCTCAATATCGATCACATGCATTCCAAGTCCTCTTTATCTATCACGTGCGTTCCATGGGTCCTCCAAATTCATCACATGCATGCATGAGTGCATAAACCCATACATTGTATCATGTGCGTCCCTTAGCAATTTGTTTTTCGAATATTGTATTCTTCTTACGTGCCAAATATTTATTTTGCAAGAAATAAATATTTATCGTGAGAAGGAAGAATATTCCCTGAACAATTATTTATACTTATATGGTAAGTTGAAAAGTATGTACGTTTGTGTTTCTGGGACGACCGGGAGTATCTCGTTCCACCAACTTTTCAAACTACCCTCATATGTCCCTAAAGCAGGCACACGTGCATCATGTGAGTTCTGCGAGCACTCCTTTTTCTGTCACTTGTGTCTTGCTGGTGCATTACTTCTACTCCTTAAGTGGCATGTGCATTAAAATGTATGCAGTGTGTGTGTGTGTGTGTGTGTGTGTGTGTGTTGTGTGTGTGTGTGTGTGTGTGTGTGTGTTATATATATGTATATATATAGTATATATATATATTTATATATATATATGTATATATATAAACACTTAAATTATAGTGGAATCATTTTTATTGTGCATCATGAGAGGATCAAATATAACAGATGTATTGCATTTATCGACATGTACTTTGCTTGTGATCCTTTTCAAAACCCTCAACTCAACTTTTGAGTGTACAAATGTCATGCTCGTTTTGGTGTGCATTTCACAAAATTACTGTATATGTGTACACATCGTTAAACACGCATATACATGAAGACCACCATGTAAAAAGTCACAACTGCATGTGGAGTACACCTTGACCGCGGGTGTATTTGGTCTCTGCCTGCATGTAGAGCGTACACCGCTGATGATTTATCGTACATTCCCCCAATGACATCATGTCGTCAGCACATCGTTTGAGAAACACGTTCCATGCACGAGGCTGAAAGCCATATCACGCTTATAAATCAGTTTGTTTGCAATCGCATGCTGTGGGAGGGCATTGTGGAAACGGAACAAAACGTTAATTACAAAACTTACCATTAAGTTTTCTTCATAATTTTATACCAAGCTTTATCAAACTTTCTACCACACGTTCCATTAATCTTTCCAGCAAAATCTGCTCCAAACTTTATACGAAACTTTCTTCAAAGTAAATTCTCTTCCAAACTTTCCACCAAACGTTTCACCAAATCTTCCACAAGGCTTTATCAAACCCCCTTCCAATTTCTCACTCAACCTTATACCAAAGTTTCTTCCAAATTTTATATCAAACTTTCACACCAAACCTTATACCAGACTTTACACCAAACTTTTACTGAACAATCTACCAGCATTTCAACGAAGCCTTCTACCAGATTTTTACCAAGCATTCATCCAACATTTTACTAAACTCTCCACCAAAGTTTCCAAGAGACTTTCCACAAAACTTTATTCTCGACTGCACTAAACTTTAATCAAGACTCTCCACCAAACCTTATTCCAGACTTTCCACCAACTTTACAACAAACATTTTACCAAACTCTCTACCAAAGTTTCCGGCAGACTTTCAACAAAACTTTATTCCAGACTTTTTGCCAAACTTTGCATGAAACACTTTTTCTCGACTATCCACCAAATTTTATTCCAGACTGCATCAAAATTTATTCTAGACTTTCCACCAAACCTCATTCCAGACTTTCCACCCAACTTTATATCATACTTTTACCCAAACATTCTACCAGACTTTCCACCAAACTCTCTGCCAAACTTTATTCTCGACTCTGCACTAAAGGTTAAACAAAACACCGTGCCAAACTTTTTCCAGATTTTCCACAAACTTTACACCATAGTTTTACCAAGTGTTCTACCAGCATTTCACCAAACTTTCTACCAAAGTTTCCAGCAGACTTTCCACAAAACTTTATTCTTGACTGGACAACATTAATGAAGACTTTCCACTCAACCTTATTCCAGATTTTCCACAAATTTTACACCAAACATTCTCGCAGCATTCTTCCAACATTTGCAGAACATTTTTCCAAACTCTCGACCAAAGTTTCCAGCAGACTTTCCACAAACTTTACACCATGCTTTTACCAAACGTTCTACCAGCATTTCAACCAAGCATTCTACCAACATTTTACTAAACTTTCCATAAAACTTTATTCCAGACTTTTTACCAAACTTTCTATGACACTTTTTTTCTAGACTATCTACCAAATTTTATTCCAGACTTTCCACCTAACTTTATGCCATACTTTCACCAAACATTCTACCAGACTTTCCCCAAAACTTTATTCTCGACTCTGCACTAATGTTTAATCAAAACGCCGTGCCAAACTTATTCCAGACTTTCCACAAACTTTACACTGAACGCTTACCAAATGTTCTGCCAGCATTTCAACCAAGTATTCTATCAATACTTTGCAAAATTTTCTTCCAAAGTTTCCAGTACACTTTTCACAAAATGTTAGTTTCAACTCTGCACTAAAGATTCATTAAGACTTTCCACCAAATCTTATTCCAGACTTTCCCCACACACTTTACACCAAACATTCTACCAAACTTTACACAAAACTTTATTCTTGACTCTGCACTAAAGTTTAAACAAATCTCTGTACCAAACTTATTCTCGGCTTTCCACAAACTTTACACCATACTTTTACCAAATGTTCTACCAGCATTTACCAAACTTTCTACCAAAGCTTCCAACAGACTTTCCACAAAAACCTTATTCTCATCTGCACTAAAAATTAATCAAGACTTTACACTAAACCTTGTTCCAGACTTTCCACAAACTTTACAACAAACATTCCAGCAGCATTCTTCCAACATTTGCACCAAACATTTTACCAAACTTTCCAGCAGACTTTCCACAAAACTTTATTCTCGACTCTGCACTAAAGTTTAATCAAGACTTTACACTAAATCTTATTCCAGACTTTCCACAAACTTTACACCAAACATTTTATCAGCATTTCAATCAATAATTCTACCAACATTTGAACCAAACGTTTTACCAAACTCTCTAGCAAAGTTTCCAGAAGACTTTCCACAAAACTTTATTCCAGACTTTCTACCAAACTTTCCGTTAAACTTTTTTTCTAGACTTTCCACCTAACTTTATACCATACTTTTACAAAACATTCTACCAGGCTTTCCATCAAACTTTCAGCTGAACTTTTAAGCAAACTTTTTATCAGACTTTCCACCAAACTCTCAACCAAACTTTCCAGGCGACTTTCCACAAAACTTTATTCTTGACTCTGGACTAACATTTAATCAAGACTTTCCACCAAACTTTACACCAGACTTTCCACCAAACAAACATTTTACCAGACTCTCCACCAAACTTTTTGCCATATTTTCTGCCAATTCCATACTTTCCACCATACGTTTTCCCCAAACTTTATTCCAGACTTTTCACCAAACTTGATTGCAGACTTTCACCCAAATTTTATTCAAGACTTTCCATCCACCATTCCACAAAACCTTATTCCAGACTTTCCATCAAACTTTATACAATATTTTTACTAAAGATTCAACTGGACTTCTATCAAATTTTTCAGCAGACTTTCCACCAAACTTTATTCCAGACTATTCACCAAACCTGCCAAACCTTTTACCAGATATTCCACCAAATTTTCTGCCCTAGAATGCTTTTTCATGTCGTCGCACATCCCGAGCACGCAGTGCCATATCCGGAAGTTTCGTGCAATTAACGGATTGTTTTGCATGCCTATCGCCGACTGGAGTCCTCATGACAACCGACAATATGTGTAATTAACACAGGAAGCGTCTGCTCGCAATGAGCTCTGATTAGGCTGGAGAGACAGACAGAGAGATAATCAAAATCGTACATTTTCACTGACATCACACAATTGTTGAAGTATTCGATGATGTCCAAGCCAAATGCAATAATGTACGTTTAAATTGTGATTTATCTGCTATATCGTTATAACAGAGAAAACTTGTATTTTGGGTTTGTTACCCTTATGAGTGTACAAAGGAAAAATAACATTACATATAATATAATTATTGTTATCACCATCACGTCATGTCGACTCGTCCATACTGATTGAGCTAGAAATAGGCGAATTATGAACATACCCATATGGTTTGTTGAGATTATTCGATAAACCAAAGGTTATTGTTTGAGCGATACAAAAGCCATGCTCACAGTTGTGCACATATTCGCATCACATACCTGCATACAAGCCGCACATGTAGTCACTTTCATTCATTTATATACAGTATCCCGACTGGGACGTGAATGTCAATTCTTGCAATTAACAAAACTTATCTTGTTCGTGGAGTTCTATTGCATCGTTTTTGTATATATAACCACATTCATGCAAAAGTCTTAATTAGTACCGGCTTGTGGATTCATCCGATTTTAATATATCAAAGCATTTCACCAACAGCGTTCAGACAGATGTTGTAAAGTCGAGCACACACACACACACACACACACACACACACACAACAAATTAATTTATCTCCAATAAATATCTTGAAAAATTAACATTTTAAGAACAGTATAACGGATCGGTGGTTCCTTGTTTATCAACGGAAGGGATCCGATCCGATTTTAACCTCTTGCTCCAGTCGGTGTTGCAGTGGGTTGTTTGCCATTGCATTCACAGCTGTCGTCAGGGCAGGAATTGTCCAGTGTACCGGCACACAACGGCTTACTCTTTGCGAAAGACATCGTGAGTTCTTATATTTCGAGGAGTGAATGCGAGCAAACGGACAGATGGCTTAACGACTCGTCCGTACCGAAACGAGCGATGGAATCCAGTTCGTGCAGAATTCCCTGGTTCACTCGGCGTGAGGATCATTTGTGCTCTTTTACTTTTTAATTTTCAATTAATTTCCCGTGTGTCAATGTGAGTGTGATTACCTGAGCTGTGCTTGGTGGTTTATTTTCGGTGGCACTACGTGTGCAGTCACAATGTCTGAAAACGATCCTAAGAGGGATGTGCTACACGTTAAATGGACATTTCAAAATATATAATGAAATCTCACGAAAATAAGGCAATTGTTGTACGTATGTATGCATGTATGTATGTATGTATGTATGATCATGATACAATCAAAAACGGTTGGGCCAATCTCCACCAATTTTTGCATACGTGTTTGGGGTACCTGGGGTCAGGTAATATGGGCACACACACACACACACACACACAAACAAAATAAATAAATACCCCCCATATTGCAAATATCAGTGGATGTTAGGTACCAAAAGTGTCTGATGAAGACATGATTTTGGCCTGTACATGTAGAATAGTGCAAGGACTTTAACCACTGACTCCTGCCGGAGGAATCGGGTATTGAGGGTTTGTAAACGATGCCGAGTCTGATAAACAGCTCCTCTCGTGCCCAGAGGGAAGGGCCGAACGGGTATGATTAGTGAATGCAGACAGAGACCGAGAGACCGAGAGAGAGAGAGAGAGAGAGAGAGAGAGAGAGAGAGAGAGAGAGAGAGAGAGAGAGAGAGAGAGAGAGAGAGAGTCCGTGAATGGTGCTTCATTGTGTGTAAACTCACCGTGTATGTTTCACAGGGTACCTGTGTGCCTATTGCATCCTGTCCGTGAGAGCTTCTAGACCCCGAGCGAGTTTCGTGCACGTGGGTCGAACCAGTCATTGAAGGGGAGATGGCGTTTCATTTACAAGCGCATCTTGTATCCATTTGCAACCTCATTGTGAAGATATGTTTTAGTTTAAAGCGAAAGAGCTTTGCGTGTTATGTGTTACCATTTGTTTAAATCGAATCCATCACGTGGTACGTCGGGCACAAAGGACTACTTATATGATTAAAGGATCACGTGACCTTCCGGTTTAAAATGAAACAAGTTTTAAAAGCTACCCGTGTTTGGAGCTGCCCGCGCGTGTAAAGCGGTTAAAGGTGTGCTACGTATCTGGTTTACAGTTAAAGGTGTGCGTCTGTACTTCGACGAAAGCAGTGATTTTTCCATATGTTATTTAATCGGCGAAAGGTATGCTGCATTACATGTGTATGGATTGTAATTAAGTTTTGTTTTGAGTAAAACTTTATACAAAGCACACCTGTACAGGTAAAACGAATGTCACGTGAGCGCTCACGCGACCTTGTATGCAAACTGTGGCACTCGAAGGAACGTGGGGAAAGGTAACCAACGTTTTTCTCTCGGTTAGTTGGTTAAACAGCGTAAATGTGTGTAAAGTCTGGACGTAAGGGAACCCTCAAGCTCGACGTGTCTGGCGTTCCCATCTGAGCACACAGCTCGTGATGCTGTGACCTCAAGTTCAAATTCCATATACTGTACTGTACTGCACTGTGTTTATTTGTCCATTCACTTTCTAAAAAGATAAATCCGTCCTCTTTAATAGCTTAACCAAGCAGGATCTAAAATTAAGTTATTTGGGTTTTCATCATTAATCGTCCACAGCTGTGTCATCGCCAGAAAAGAAAACTCATTAACCCCTACTGTAACGTACAAGGGACATTCAGAAAGTTATAGGAATTAGAAACTCGAGAAAAGACAATGTGTTTATTATTTCTCAATACACAGGTAAGCTCGCTACTGTCTGTATGAAAAGGGAGAAGGAAAAAAAAATCTTTCAAATTTAAACACAGTGTGTATATATGTATATATAATATATATATATATGTATATATTATATATATATATGTATGTTATGTATAATATACATACATACATATATTATGTACATACAGTATATATACATATATTACATAATTACACACTGTGTTTAAATTTGAAAGATTTTTTTTCCTTCTCCCTTCTTCCTTTCATATTCATTCATTTAATTCTTCCTTTTCCTTTTTCTCCCTTCTTCCTTTTCATGGGCTCCAGCTCCTTGGACGATATGACGTGGAAAGAAAGCCCAGATTTCTGTACAAAGAAGGCATAACAAAGCTGCATCTCATCAATGAATAAACTAAAAAGTAAATTTAAACAAAACATGTCCCATAATGCCATGCCCAAAGAAACCATAATATGCCAAATTGCCAATAAGTGTAACTTTTTATGTAAATATTCGTGTGCGAGTGACTTTCAAAATGTTCTGGAACGAGATACAGTCCATGAAATGCCCACTTTTATTTGCAATATAACCACTACACACATATATATATATATATATATATATTATATACATATTTTTATACACATATATATACACATTTTTATACGCATATATACATATATATATACATATTATGTATATGTATATATATATATATATATATATATATATGTGTGTATAAAATATGTATGTGTATACATATACATATATATATATATATGTGTATAAAAATATGTATATAATATATATATATATGTATAATATATATATATATATATGTGTGTGTATAGGTTATATTGCAAATAAAAGTGGGCATTTCATGGACTGTATCTCGTTCCAGAACATTTTGAAAGTCACTCGCACACGAATATTTACATAAAAAGTTACACTTATTGGCAATTTGGCATATTATGGTTTCTTTGGGCATGGCATTATGGGACATGTTTTGTTTAAATTTACTTTTTAGTTTATTCATTGATGAGATGCAGCTTTGTTATGCGCTTCTTTTGTACAGAAATCTGGGCTTTCTTTCCACGTCATATCGTCCAAGGAGCTGGAGCCCACAAGACTGCAGCAAATTGTTTGTATACATTTATAAACATGCAGACGAGCTTTGTTGCTCGGAAATTATATCACATGCAAATAACTTGCTTATCTTCATGTATTGAGTATCGCTGTAATCTCAGGAGATCACTAGGTTATACCGGGATGAAGAGATTTTTCCGTTGTGTGTAAATCAGTTTTGGTGGAATACAGTTGGTAGTGTTTTTAAAAGAGTTGGTATTGTTTTTATTGTCATGTTATCAACAGACATTTGAAGGCAAGACAAAGACATTTCCACAATTTCATGGCTTTGCGACTATGAAACGCACCCATTGGTAACTAGTGATGAATTGTGGGAATGTGATGACACTCCTTCAGCCACCCTGGACGAGTAGTCGAGCTTCATTAGATATCTAGCCATCTAGGTGGGACGCTGGAATGGCCATGTCGGTAAGGTATAGACGATGCATTTCAGGAGACCTATTTGGCTTCTTTGTACACTAACGTAGTATAATCCAGTCTTTATATTAGTGTCTTTGGTCTGTCTTTTGTCCACCAAGCCTTCATGAGTAGAAGTGTTGGACCAACAGACGTAATTTGTGACTGGGCTGACCTGTGGCCTGAATCGATTGTTTAATTTCAGACTTTCTGGCACCAATCCTTTTGGAAATTGATGGATGTTAAGTAACAAAAGTTCATGAGTATGTTAATCACCATGGAAAATGATGTGCAGCTGACATTGTATATTCACTCTTAAGTAAAGCAAAAACACACAAACCCTTAAAAGGCTAGCCTCATCTCATTCCCAACAACATTAAAATACTCTTCTCTGCATTTAGTGGATAAAACCCATTGTTTGTGTTGTCTGCCAAACAGGATTTTTCACAGCTTTGGCACATGAGAGAGGTGCACTTGAAAGCTTTGACCCTGCTTGGCGATGAAGTGGAGGTGAGTTTATGATCAGGGCGTACCACCAGTAGGAGCTTCCAGGAGATGCCAGAGGTTCTGGCCCCATCTATAAGTAAAGCACCATTGGGTAAGAAAGGATGAAGAGGTTGAGCAATCGGGATATAAAGAATTGTGTAGGCCTTAGGCCTGGTCTGTGTTTGTTCCACCATTCCACCTCGCTGGCCTGTGGTTCACGTTGCAGTGGAAGTGTGTCCACAGACCGGTCCTGCCGCTTGATGCTGAGGGGTGAGCGGGTATGGTGCCAAGTGGTGATCAGGTGCAGGAAACGTGCAAACATGTGGCCTTCTACGAACGTGCTCTGTATTTTTCCACTCATGTCTACCTACCGCTACAGCGGCCTTCCTAGCAAGGTGCCAATAGCTGCCTGGCAGCGCAGTGAGCTCTTTAGAAGGAAGATCTTGCTTGCTGAGATTTGTTCACTGAGAAGTTTTGCTCATAAGCAAGGTCTTTCTTGCTGCTTGCTTTTGACCATTTTTACTTCCAAAAACTGACATTTTGAAATTAACCCATTTTTCCCCTTGCATCAAAGCAACATGTGCTGTGAAAACATTGATTTTAAATATGCTTTCTTTATAAAGGAAAATCCGCAGCCCTGATGACTCTTCATTTCCCTGTGTGTGGCTTTTCACGTGCACATCGTTCTGTTAAGGTTGAGTGGTAATTGCTATGCAAATTCATATGACGATCTTTGAAATCGTAACATAACATGTTGGTTACAACCTACGATTTAAAAAAGACACCTACTTATTCAACTGATGTGTTGATTATTTAAGTCAGAGAATTTATAAACTATTTGCTCAGTTAATTTGGTGTTTTCAACATAGTTGAAATTTGAAGCTGAATTTAAAGTGCAGTTAATTATTTTCGCTCACCCGAATGTTCAGTACATTCTGTGCCCGCGAGTTTATCGTTTAGTTTGTACAACTTGTAGGTTAAACAATTTAACTTATTTTTAAATACAGTCGGCGTGTCCATGGATTTCCTGATAGGTGCACAAGTGCGTAAAAGAGCTGACCCAGTGGTTGGTGTAAAATCCACACTCCGTTTTCACAGTCACATCTACAGAAAGCAAAACCGCTTGGATGTTCTTGCAGCCGCTCCTCGATGAACCGGACGTTTGGGCCATATGTTTTTTTGGGGGAAAGGAAAGCTTCCAAACTCAGGATAATGCAGATAGTAAACAAATAAAATAAATTGTCGTTTCAATAGGATGTATTTAGTTGCCAGTTAATCCTGTCAATCAAAATGGTCCTCATACATTAATGATGACAGAGACAAAGTGGTACACCGTAGCGACCATTGTCCATGCATATTTTCCTGAACATATATATATATATATATATATATATATATATATATATATATATATATATATAATCACAGTGACTGTGGTGCAGCCAGGCTGGAAAGTCTTTGTTCTTCGAAGGTGGTGTGCCCTAAAAGACCGGAAATAGCTGAAAGTACAGCTAACACTTATTTATGAAAACAAACAAGTGCGTTGTGTGGGTCCAGCCTGGCCAGAACAACGTTGATGCTTTAACCAAACCTAAATTATACACTGTATACTCTACATTGGTGCAACATCTAGCTCTAACTTTATGATTATGTATGTTGTAAAAAGTGCTTTATAAATATAACTATTCTTATCTAAACACTAGAGACTTCAGAAACTGTGGCCAATAAACGAATGCACATTTGGAAATGTGCCGGTGAAAGGATCCATTCGCAGAGAGGATACACTTGTGAGTATGACAAACAATGGTGTACTTTACATGTATGAGCGGGATTAAGTGAGGGCACTCGATCTTCTTTTTAATGTTGCATGCACCTTCTCCAACACTGTTCAGTGATTTGTTGTATTCAGTGACTCATCTTTAACGACACATTATTTTGTGTAATATCATTCGTCATTGGAAGAAACATTGTTGTTCTGCTCTATTGCTTTACCACGTACTCCACACACGACGCCACGTGCTTCCCATTAATCATGGCTTAATGTCACCGTGAATACTACGACATTCATTTGCTCCAACCTCAGGCACATCATTAACGTGTCAAACATTATATATATATATATATATATATATATATATATATATATATATATATATATATATACATACATATATAATAGAATAAAGAGTTTTACAACCATGAGCTTTCCATTATTCTGCACATACAAAATGAATGTTTTCATGAAACAAAGCACCCCGTGAAAACAACCACCAATCATAAGTGAATATGTGACATGATTATCACATGGTCTTACAATCATACATTTGACCTCCAAGTCTCTCATTACAGGAGTCAAATGTGTAGAAGTCAATAAAGTAGAGAAATATTAAGGGTTTCTTTGTCTTTATGTTTACCTTACTTGTACTAAGAAAGCTTTTCCAGTAACGAAAAAACAATGAACTATCACTGATGTGTTCTTTAAAAGCAATAAGACTGTTTTTATTCACCAGTCCTTAACTTGAGGAGGATCTGTATTTTTCAAGAATGTTTTTAATCATCATTACTTCACCTTATGAAGCAAATCATTGTTCATATTATAATATATATATATATATATATTATTTTTTTTTTTTTTTAGACCAATTCATGTAGTGATTCGAAATAAAAACCTTTTGTTCGTTATCCAATTCACACTGAATTTGAAAGAAGCCTTTTTTATTTTATTATTAGTGCACTCACTCCCGAGGATAGGAATGAAACTATGTTTAGTTTTTATCATTAATCCAATTTATGTTGTGAATCAAAAAGTGTGTGTGTGTGTGTTGTGTGTGTGTGTGTGTGTGTGTGTGTGTGTGTGTGTGTGTGTGTGTGTGTGTTGTGTGTGTGTGTGTGTGGTTGTTTCTCATCAGTACTTTGGAAGGAGAAATAAACCTTTTTGTTTCATATTTTATCATTCGTCCACTTAATTTTTGAATTGAAAGAACACATTTTCTTTTGTTTTTTTTTATTTATCAATAATCCAATTCACTCTGTGAATATAAATAAAAGTTTTTTTGTTTTGTTTTATTATTAGTCCAGTTTACTTTGTGAATTGAAAGAAAACTTCATCAGTCTATTTACTCTATGAATAGAAAGAAAATGTTTTGCTTTGTTTTAATTAATTGTCCAACTCATTCTGTGAATGGAAATAAAATTGTTTTTATTATTAGTCCACGCACTCCCAAGGATATAAATTTAACTTCTTAATTAGTTATTATAAATCATCTCATTGTCTTTTTCAATGGAAATTAAAGCTTTTCTTTGTTGTTTGATACAACTTACTCTAACATTGAAATAAACCTTTCTCTTATAATATTATGTCCATTCATTGAATTAATAAATAAAATTTTGTTTTTATCATTGGTCCATTTATTATGTGAATTGAAAGAAAACATTTTCCTTTGTTTTTATTAATAGTTTAATTCACACTGTCAATAGAAAGAAAAGTTTTTTTTGTTTTGTTTTGTTTTAATAATCTCTCCATTTACTGTGCAAATAGAATGGCTTTTTGTTTTGCTTTTTAATCAAGAGTCCAATTCATCCTGTGAATCAAAACAAAACTTAAAAAAAATCATTAGTCCATTCACTGTGAACACAAAGAAAACATTTTGTTTCTATCAATCCATTTATTCTGTAGATAGAAATTAAACTTCTTGTTTTGTTTTTATCATGAATCCAATTCACACTGTCAAGAGAAATGAAATTTTGTTTAATTTTGATAATTAGTCCATTTCCTGTGTGAATAGAAAGAAAACATTTTGTTTTTAGCATTGGTTCAATTCACTCCGAGGATAGAAATTAACATTTTGTTTTGTTTTGTTTTGTTTTTATCAATTGTCCATTCACTTTGTGAATAGAAAACTTTGTTTAACTTTATTATAAGTCCAAATCACTCTATAAAGAGAAATAAAACTATTTATTATTATTATTAGTCTAAACAGTTGTTTGGTACTACAGAACTTCAATATGGATGCAAACAAACACGACATAATAGTAACCGAAGCTTTTCGTGCTGCACTCTTCAGGGTAAAAAATCACAGCAAGTGAAGGAGGAAGTGAAGGCGCGTGCTTATATACGCAAGTCTCAATAAGGTAGACACTGATTGGTTCAACCCTAATGATGTCACGGTTAATCCGAATGCCCATTAGTCGGCTCATCATCTTCACCTCCAGCTCCCATTGGCTGGAGCAGAGTTCGTCGATGATTGACGTTTGCAACCGCATCCTCTGCGTTTGGTTTGTTTTCAACGGATGCGGTTGTAAACGTCAATCATCGACGAACTCTGCTCCATCCAATGGGAGCTAGAGGTGAAGATGATGAGCCGACCAATGGGCGTTCGGATTAACCGTGACGTCATTACGGTTGAACCAGTCAGTGTCTACCTTATTGAGACTTGCGGAAAAGCACGTGCCTTCACTTCCTCCTTCACTTGCTGCGATTTTTACCCTGAAGAGTGCAGCACAAAAAGCTTCAGTCACTATTATGTTGTGTTTGTTTGCATCCATATTATTAGTCTAATTAATACTGTGAAAAATCTGGACATGTTTTGCTTATTCCATGCACGACATGTGATTCTTTTTCTTACATGTATATAAGTGGGCCTTTACTACAATTCCAGTACTGTATAATGTAAAAAAATGTTTCTCTACCATTAAAACTATTATGGTTTATACCATCATTATACAGCTGTTACACTACTCTCTTGTTCTCACTATCTCACTTTCACTCTTTTGCGATCGTTCCTTCGTTGTTTTCTCACACTTATGCACTTTTATTTTCACTCTCCTTTGTGATCCTCTCATTCCTGCACATCCCTCTCACTCCCAGTCACTTCTTCATATCCACTATAATATTATCCACTAGTCTGTCACTCTGAAGTTCTGAAGCTCTCTCTGTCCAGGGTGGAGCTTGGCTTACTGGCCTGACTCCACCCACAATTGTAACCAGGAAAAAAAAAATCATATGTCCACCATTTTGGTCACTACTTATAGACCTCAGGCTTTAGGCCTTTGGTGTACATTTGAAGACTGAACAACATGTCTTCAATCATGAAAGAAAGGTACGTTTTGATTACAACCCATGCAGAGGAAATGAGGTAGTCATACCCAGACTTGCGTCTCCCCCTTTAATGTTGTTTCGCAAATACCTCGTCACTTTATGAATACCACCCCCGATTTGTGTCACCTCAACCCACACTTACATCACTGACAGTATCTGTCCTTTCTCTTATCTGTCGCTTCAGCTTTCATCTCCACCTCCCCTGTGTACGAAATACTTTGCATTGCACATAAAGAAATGTAGTCATGTGGAATGACAAAGACACAACATTAAAGTGTTGCCTTAGAAGTGAAATTCGATGTTATTCATCAAATGGATGCACGCGAACGTGCGGTCGATGCTGCCGGGTTATTAAGTTTGCCTCCCACTACGGTGCGTACCATCTATAAAAATGCTGACGTTCATTACACGTCATGGCTGCTTCAACCGCTCCAGAAGAGGTACCGAAGGTAAGACAAATTCAAATTCTAAAATATGTTCTTTATATTTATTTAAATATGTTTGGTAATTTTTATTTTATTTTATAATATATGTGTATTTGAATATAACTGTCATTAACCAAAAGAGGGTAATGTCACAGGTAAAAAGGGAGATATACATTGGGAAAGAAAGTGGCGACGATAGTAATGCACCCGCCCTTATTGCATTAATTCAAATGAGAAAAAAATTGCTTTGATTTACATCGTTTCGATATTTGTCGCACCTTTCACAAATGACATCCTACGTTAAAGGGGGGGGTCTAACATCAGCGTATTACTTTTGGGAGCTATCAAGTCAATTGTCTATTGCCTATACACTGCCCAAAGAAAAATTTCGGACACTCAAGAGGACGTCTGAATTTATGTACATTTGAAAACTGAACAACGCTATGTACATTTGTCTATCATGAAAGAAAGGTACCTTTTGATTACAACCCATGCAGACAAAAAAGTCACGATTAATATTTGAAGTCTTTAATTCAAACAATCTCTAACCTGTCCTTTTAACAACCTTTTATGCTATAAACCAGCAAAAAAAAAATGCAAGGTTGTGTGTAATTTCTGTTTTCACCAGAGTTTTCAAGGCAGAATAGTGTGCAAATGCAGGATTTATAAACAAGTTACTGTATTTCACAAGTGCATGGATATGTATTCACATATTATGTGAAGTAAATAAATTGTTTTCATGACATCATTTCTAGATCTGCAGAATTGCCA
This sequence comes from Eptatretus atami, assembly GCA_035128595.1. NCBI lineage: Eukaryota > Metazoa > Chordata > Myxini > Myxiniformes > Myxinidae > Eptatretus > Eptatretus atami. The sequence goes on along the minus strand of CM068957.1, from coordinate 98,624,135 downwards.
GTAGCCACTTTGGAAAACTCTACGTGCAGCATCGAACTCAAGATGTCTAAATGTTATACATGTCTATGCCTGTGGATTTCCCAAGAGTGCTGGCAAACTAGTTCATTTTATTGATATATATCTATCTATCTATCTATATAAATTTATATATATATATACATACATATATGTAAAAATAAATATTACATACACACACACCATCTCACTCGCTACTTCCATCATGTCCCCTCTCATTCTTACTTTCAGTCCAACATTCAGTGTCCAACACAGTGATGCTCACAATCTCGCTGGTTCTTGCTCTCATTTTTTTGTCATGCACACATTTTTACAATTTTTAACATTAGGTTCCACTCTTCTATTTCCTTCCACTCTCTCTTACTTATTCTACATTTCACACACACTCACTGGAGCTAGATTTACCTCGCATTGCATCCCATGCTCATGCTTACTTTAATACTCGCACTCACTTTCAGTTTCACTCACAAACTCAGTCTATGCTCAAAGTCTTGAGCATCCCAGCCCATTGTACGAACATTATACAATTACAATACTTACTGCGTCCTGCCGGGCACGATGCAGGTTGAACGAAGACAGCGACTGTACCCACTCAGGCTTTCATGATGCCCAGCGGGCCAGTGGGGAACGGGAGGAAGGGGTGCGTGGGGGAGGAGGCCAGCTCCCCGGAGAGCGTGGCGGCTGCTTTCGCTCAGCGATCCGTGCTCCTCCCGTGCGTGCCCGACGCGGCCGCTATGACCATCCCCTGGGTTTCCTCCACCGTGAATGGGCTATCAGGTGCTGTCTTGTCGGGCAAAGAGAGGATGGAGGGCGCTGACCCGCAGGCTGGGACGAGCCAAGCCCCAGCATCTCCCACCCCTTACCTTCCCCCTCCCGCCTCCATTATTGTTATTATCCGGGACCTGCGCGCATCTCCAATGCACGCCTTTCCCGTGTGCGGTATATCCAGCGCATGCTACGTACCAACCTGTCCGTGTGTACCAAAACCATCCGCGTTACCAACCCGTCCGCGTGTACCAAATCTGTCCATGTCCACGTGTACCAAACCCGTCCGCGTGTACCAAATCTGTCCATATCCGCGTGTACCAAACCCGTCCGCGTGTACCAAACCGTCCGTGTGTACCAACCCATCGTGTACCAAACCGTCCGCGTGTACCAAACCCGTCCGCGTGTACCAAACCCGTCCGCGTTCTGTACCAAACCCGTCCGCGTGTACCAAAACCCGTCCGTGTACCAAATCTGTCCATGTCCATGTGTACCAAAATCCATCCGCAGTACCAAACCCGTCCGTGTGTACCAAACCCGTCCGCGTCTGCGTGTACCAAATCTGTCCGTGTCCACTGTACCAAACCCATCTGCGTGTACAAACCCGCCCATGTCCGCGTGTACCAAACCCGTCCCGCGTCCGCGTTGTATCAAACCCGTCCGCATGTACCAAATCTGTCCGTATCCACGTGTACCAAACCCATCTGCGTCCGCATGTACCAAACCCATCCGCGTGTACCAAACCCATCCGCGTCCGCATGTACCAAACCCGTCCGCGTCCACGTGTGCCAAACCCATCCGCGTGTACCAAACCCGTTCAGAGACCATATCCAACCACCAGCCACCGACTATCACCCGCACGTACTCCCCCTCTCCTCCCATTCCGTGTCGCACAACGAAGGCACGGTGTTTGCTTCTTTCTCAGATTTAATCAACTCCCAGAGCATGTGCTTTGTTGATGTGGTGCTTGCTCGTTCCGGTGCTGAGCTGCAATCAGTGAGGTGGCCTTGATCAAAGACCACAAAATAGGTGCAGGACATGCTCAACCGTCGCATTTTGCAACCTGGTTCTTCACGTGGTCCGTGCTTGTATCCACGCATTGCATGCACTTTGTGTTTCCCAGGGTATGTGCTTTTATCCACGTGTAAGTGGTGCTTCACGTGATACGTGCTTTTATCCACACGGTACTTTGCGCTGAGGGCACTATGAATGGCATGAAGACTTAAATACTTGAAGTTTATTACTCTTCCCTGAAGAGTGGGTACAAGTCGTGCAACGTAAGATATCTTACAACTCACCCCTAACATCGCAACTTTACCATTTCCTCCTTGTTTCATACTTTACCTTGAAAAAGATGACGATGGGAGTCCAGATCTTCCCCTCTCCTCCTCTCCCTCATTTCTCCCTCACCCCCCTCCCCCTCCGCGCCCCTTTATGCCCCCTCTCCACGCCCCTCATCACCTCCCATCACTCCTCCGTATCCACACACACTATGTATATTGAGGACCCTTACGGCCTAATTACATCGATCGAGTCCGGTGTGGAGACAATACTTTAACCCAATGGAACGACTTTGGGACCTCTTGGAACCAGAACACAATTCACCACCGAACCTACATTTGCTCCACCGAGTGCCCTTCTTGTTATTACAGTATTTACACTGGCATCCATTGCCATATGTGTTGTTGTTTTAAATGCAGCCTGTAGTTGCTGGTTGCATCATTTTTGGAATCACTGCTGTGCTGCTGATGTAGTGCCCCTGTTTCCAGTAAGCTGGTCCTCATTTTGCTGCCCTCAGAAGAATGACAGGCTGAGTCAACCCACTTGGTGTTATGTCAACAGCATGACAGGAGATCGAACTCAAGACTCTAAGATCTCAAGCCAACACTGAGCCAACACCAGGCTTTTCATTGGCACACTGATTGGAATATACTTTTGGTGCACTTCGCGAAGTTTTCACAAGTTTCTGTGGAGTACCGGAATATCGGGTAGGTTACTTACGGCTAGCGAAGGTCCTATTGTAACTTCTGCTCGTAAACTATTAACTCATTAAGCATTTATAATTGCAGGGGATCCTTGAGCACATTTTTTTTTTCACCATATCTACGGATGTGATTTATCGATGTTCTTTTACTACTGCAGTGACGATGTATTGATTTTGTGAAAAGGATGAATAATAACACGTAGATTTTGTCAGTACGAGCAATGTGTAGGCTGACAAAGTTCTGAATGGCACACTCCCTACTGCATGATATGTCTGGGAGCACACTTTCCTTTAAGCTGTCTATAGCCTGGGTTCGAATCCTGACCCAGCTATAAGCTGTCATCCCGGTGTTTCACAGGCAGGGTGATTCGTCGATGTGTGTGTACCGTGAGTACCAAACCCGTCCGCGTCTGCGTTTACCAAATCTGTCCGTGTCCACGTGTACCAACCCCATCCGCGTGTACCAAACCCGTTTTTTTTTTAGTAAGTAAGATTTAGTTTAGTATTTTAGTAAGATCGATTTTTAGTAAGATTTAATTTAGTAAGATCGAAGATCTGGACATTTAGTAAGTAAGAATTTTAGTAAGATCGAAGATCTGGACGTCCCTCGGTTGGACGTTAAAGATCCCACGGTGTCCATCACGAAGAGTCGGTGAGCCATCGCCGGCACCCTGAACAAATTCCAAACTAGAAAGCATCTGAAAGTGCAAAGCTTGTCCGCGTCCGCTGTGGACTCGAACTAAACTTGACAAAAACGACAGTGAAAAAAAAAAGTTGTACATTTTATTCATTTGTGTTCTCCACAATCTCATAATAGTTTGTTGAAGATTTGATGACAAAAGCTCAATTGGTAAAAATGTTACGGCCTGGACATACGGAATCTCAATGGTAAACAGGGATTTTGATTGAAACATTTATGACTGGTCTTCCACTTTACTGATGACATCATCCTTACAATCCAGCATTCCCCATTTGGAGTAGAATGAGATGTGCCAAGTTTCAAAGTTTTTATGATCAGCGGTTTCAGAGATATAGTTTAAATATTTTTTGTTTAATTCAAGATGGCTGCCATACCACGAGACCTATGGCATCATAATTACAAATAAAATATTATACATGGGGTCACTCATACCCTGAATATTTTGTGTCAATCGGACAAGTGGTTTCTGAGAAAAAAGAAGTTAAAATAATAGAGCAAAGAAAGGCCAAAAAAGGGGTGAATAATTAATTTTTTTTTTTAAAGGAACACTGCACCTGTAGCTGATCAGGATCCTGGCCTAATGTTGTAACCCAAATTTGGGAGCATTC
>CM068957.1:98582098-98598851 GCA_035128595.1 Eptatretus atami | reverse complement strand
CAATATACACAAATAAGGGTGGTCTACTACCCATGTTTTTTGGTGAAAATTACAATGACAACTCTAGTGCTTGAAAATGTTGAGTTCACACCCTGAAAGTGTCTTACTGGAGTCGTACCATCTCTGTCTTTTGTTACACATGTGGCAAATAATGCATTGGTCTCGTCCCTTTTTGTTATTTCCAATCATGGCAATGACGCCCCGTGTTGTATAATTTGGCAAAGAAAGAGGAGAAAAGAAACGTGCCGCTGAAGACGGAAAGGCAATCTCTCACAAAGAAACGTTGAAAACAGACAGGAAGTGTTTCTCGATGACAAGAGTTTCCCCAATAACAGCCGCAGTGATTGAAAGGTGGATTATCCTCCATGAAACATGCTGGCAGCACAGCAAGCTCACCATAATGCAACCCATGGCAAGGATCTTTTGCAAAGTATGTTTGAATCAATGGGGAGCCAAATCCATTCAGTGCTCGACAATACCATCACCACAATCAAAGATACCAGGAGAAACCTGCGTCGTTCAACTACTCCTCAATATTCATATATACTGACCTGACCAGGCTCAGCGACAGAGTGGCCACAGAGTTACTCAAAAGTGGATCTATCAAGGAAGAGTTTGCCGGTTTTGTAATGGAGGAATGGAAGAAGCTCAATATGGTTTAATTCTTGGAAGAAAAACACTTGTTTCCATGGTGGTGTGGTGAGTATGGAGATAGAAGAACAACGAGGAGAGTGCCTCAAATAGAGAACCGATCACTCATGTCAACTATGAAGGAAAGCTGACATCACTCAATTACCTTTTCACACAAACAACATTTCCCACTGGTAACATTCTGAAGGTCCACTGATACGGACGTTTCATCATTCTGCTTGGGCTTTTGGAATGTCGGAAGGATAAACATCATCATGGACTATGGATCTAAGCAACCACCGAAGGTACATTGATGTCACTAACGTGAATTCTTGAGAAGAAACAGACTGGTATCACTGGAGCAGCTAAATCGCCTTCATGCCTGGAACTGGTTGTGATTTTCATTCGTGCTTTCTACAGAAAGGGCAAATGAAGCCCTTCCAGCGGATGGAGTCAGCATGCAACTCATGTGATGGCATTGCGATCTCGAACAGCTGAGGAGGTAGACGTCCAAGCTGTTACAATCACTTTGTCATGCCGTGCTGCAAGGCTTTCAAAACCTCGACATTAATGAAGCCAGATACAAGGCGTTCATGCGAATGGGTGGTGGTTGACGAAAGGAGCCCTTGCCAGAATAAACGAATAAACTGTGCCTCTCTTCCCATGCACCAAGACACTTGGTAATCAATATGAAGAAGGGCGCACATTGTGGCATAATCTGGAAGACGAGCTGATCAGACAGATCCAGCTGGTGGGGTGATCTGACAAGGCTATGGATGGAAGTTGTCTCAAAACTGCTTTGAAACCAGACCTGGTATCCAGGAAGTTTCAGTTCGCAAGTCCTCACAGGCCCCACATGAGGTGATGGGGAATGGTGTGGAAGATTAATTCAGTAGATGAGCTGAAGAGTCAGATAATGCTTGGAGTGAGGACAGTGATGAGAGTGACGAAAAGTGATCGAGAAGACTTGTAATGCAAGAGGACATCAAGTTAATTATGTGAACTGCACATTTGCAAGTTTTCCCCATAATATCCGTTGTTCGGTAATGGCTCGCTTAATGAGCGGCTGGCTACACATTTACACTGGTAAACTATACAATTTCCGCAGTAATACACAGGTGTCCCAGGGCAATGATTGACATAAAAATATTGTATAGACACCTTATTTGTGATATTTCACGCACAGTTTTTTCAGATAGGAGGTTTCGTAATGCGTCGCTAATTTAGTGGATAACCATGCATTTACAGTGGTAAACTATACCATTTCTAGCAACCATGCATTAGATACAGGGTAATGATGACCATGAACACATAGGTATGGAACACCTTATTTGTGATGATTATCATGGCTAGGTTTGCTAGATTTGAGGGAATTAGGTTTTTTTTCGGTCAATGGGGTCACTAATTGAGTGTTTCGGGGGGGGGGGGAACCATGGGTCAGACCCGCAGCATGCATTTTTGTGATGGTCGGTGGATGAACCCGCATCAGCCCATGAGGTCAAACGTTCTGGCGCTTTTCACTTTGAATAAACCTTCGGCTCTCCTGGACTACAGCCGGATGTGTGGAGATCGTGTCTGCACAGGAGGAGGCTTGAGTGGAGAAGGGAGAGTCCAGAGGACGAGGGTGGAGCAGTGGCGGGACCATGGTCAGGTGGAATCAGAGGCAGGAAGGGCCGGTTCGATGTCGTGTGGGCGAAGACGAGGAACAGGAGGGCGGGCCCGTCGAGGCGAGACATGGGCCGGAGTCGAGGCAGGTGACAGCATGAAACACACACACACACCTCACTGCAACGGAGGGACCTGTCTCTGTCTTTTATACGGGCCGAAAGCTTCGACCGGGAGGGGGCCATGCGCGAATCTCGACGTCATCGACCCGAGTCGGGCGCTTCCGATGGCTCCGATCCGCCACGTGGTCCACCAAGCCTGGGCCAGGCCTCGGGGTAGACGCTGGTGCAGCCGCCCACTTACTTGGTGACTCACTGTACATGTCGGTGTTTCGGGTAGATGCTTGGTGCGCCCGCCCCACCTTTAACTGGCGTGACTCGCTGCACATGTCTGGTTTCGGGGTAGACGCGGTGCACGGTTATGGTAGACGAGACAGGGGCAACGAGGCAGAGTGCACCGTGGATACGTCACGCTGTGGTAAACGAGTAACCGAGGGGCAAGCGAGGTAGAAGGCACGGTGGAGTCGTCATGCTGTGGTAAACGTGACGAGGGCAAAGCGAGCAAGAAGGACGTGGAAATCGTCACGCTGTGGTAAAAACTGACGACGGGGGCAAGCGAGTAGAAGGCACCGTGATCGTCACGCTGTGGTAAACGGTGAACGCAGGGGGGCAAGCGAGGAAGAAGGCACCGTGGACGTCACCTGTGGTAAAGAGAACGAGGGAGCAAGCGAGGCAGAAGGCACCCGTGGATCGTCACGCTGTGTACACGAGACGAGGGAGCAAGCGAGGCAGAAGGCAACCTGGATCATCACGCTGTGGTAAACGAGACGAGGGGGGGGAAGAAGCCAAGCGAGGCAGAAGGCACCGTGGATCGTCAAACGCTGTGGTAAAGAGACGAGGGGCAAGCAAGGCATAGAGGGCACGGTGGATTGTCGGTGCTACACGCTGTGGTTGACGAGATGAGGGGCAAGCAGGCAGATTTACCTCAGGAGTGAAAAGAGGAAAGAGGTGTGGAGTGGAAATGGAGGGGGAAAAAATGAATTTAATAAACCTAACTAATAGCCCACGCAACGCCACTCGCCTTGTCCTCACACTACAACAAAAGGAAGGGGTCCATCGGCACGTATATTAATGGCATAACTGACTCGGGAACCACTATCTGTTATGCAGTGGTCGAGAACCGCAACAGTATATATTGTTATGAATCTGGAAGCCAATTTGCACACAACAGAGCAGCAGTCCCTAAGCTTAGTTATTTCGATAGTATGTGTTTTAAGTTTGATCCCTCCTTCGGTCTATGGGAATTTCGTGTGTGCGCTCGAGTTATTTTAATAGTTAGTTATTATACATAAACTATACAACAACAACAGCGGACCGAGTCGCCGTCGCCTCCACGTCGCCATTCACATGGCCTTAGGTGAGGAGGTAGGCGGAGCTATAATCGCCTCAGCCTCCGACCCATCCCTTGTCCAATCAGGAAGCTCCATCACCTGCAGGGTGGCTCCGCCTTAGCCAGATGGAGTGTTTCAGCCCGACCAATGAGGGGAGGCACTAGTCGTCCGCCAACCCCTCGTCACATCACGGAGGCGAGTGGGAGGGGAAGAAATCCCTCGGAATCTGGCAAGAAGAGGAGAGTGGGTTGTCAAGACCAGTGTACGAAGGAGTCATTGTGGCGATTGCTTGGTCATGGTCGTGGTGCTTTTCGTCTGCGGTCATGGGGGGCTTTTCGTCTGCAGTCCTTCGCCGTGCTCATCGTGGTGGTGAGCCGAGCAGCTCGGGTCGAGGGCCCCGTGGATTTCGGAACGTGCTTTGAGTCCCACCGTGGTGGTTTGAAGTACGGTGTGAACCGCACGAGGTTGAAGAGGACCCTACAGGCCTTGGTCCCAGCTGGCCTTTTCCCTCCTGTGGCTGAGACCAGAATAAAGAACCCAACGGAGTCCATCTTTTTGGGTGTGTGTGTGTGCTGTGTGTGTGTGGGTGTTGTGTGTGTGTGTGTGTGTGTGTGTGTGTGTGTGTCCCGTGGGCCCCGTCTAAGTAGAAACTCTGTTAAGGTTTTTGTTCATTGTACATTTTCCTGCATATTCAGATAACTCTGCTCTTTCTGCCCCCCTGCCTCCTGATAAATCAACCCCAATTGTTCAATGTACCAGCTCGTTGTTCTGTCACTTTCTTTCATTGACCCAGCAACCAGTGCCGTAATTGAGAAATAGTGGGCCCAGTTTTGGCCGGTAAGTTTGTGTCATTGGGACCCTCGACGCGGTTCTGGTAAACTCTCACACTCGGACGCCGGACCCGAGTCTGTACACACACGCGACTCGGTTCGGAGAGTCGGCCGAGGTGTGGTTTCCCCGGTAGCTAGACGGCGTGAAGTACTTAGGTAAAGTTGGAATATACAAGTGGACCCTACCTCACGCGGTTCAAAAGTAGGCTTGGCGACCACGGTCCCTTTAGTGGGCCCGTCGACTCCCGGAGTTATCCGCGGTGACCGACCTTTCAATTCCCGATGCTTTCGGTAGGACGCCGGCCCAACTGCTTCATCTGGCGTTCGTCCTTCCGTAGAACCCGGCACCACAACAAATATTATATATAATATATATATATATAATAATATATATAAATATATATAATAAGTATATAGTATATGTAGAATGTACATAATCATACAGTATGTATATATATTATAATATAGTATATATATGTATTGTTACAATTTGGGAAGCCTTGTGCACACAGACAGACGCCAGTCACCAGTTTAGTTATCTCGATAAAGGCTATGTGTTTATAGTTAGGGTCCCCTACCTGTGTCTAACAGGAATTACATGTGTGCGCTGCGAAGTTTCTTCTTACAAACAAACCTCCTCACTTCAACTTCCGCACACCGACGCCATTGCCACACGTGCGTTTGAACCATGTTACGTGGGGGAGATTTTTAAATCGCCTCAGCTCCGACTCCACCCCTTGTCCATCACGCACAACGGGCGACTTTCCCACGAACACCTGCCGGCCCAATGAGGGTTTGAGATGCCAACAGGAGAGGGCCGACCTTGCCCATCGACACCGCGCGGCCAAACTGAGGGTGGAGATCACGCGCAGGAGTAGCGACGTTTCCCACGAGCAACCTACCGGCCAATGAGGGGTTGAGATGCCAGAGAGAGGGCGATTTCCCACGCACGCCTCCGGCCAATGAAGTGTGGAGGATCACGCACAGAGGGCGACTTTCCTACGACAGGCCGGCACAATGCCGGGTGAGATCATCGCACAGAGAGGGCGACTTTCCACGACACCGCCAGGCCAATGAGGGTTGAGATGCCACAGAAGGGTGTTTCCCACGACACCGCCGGTCAATGAGGGTGGAGATCACCGCCACAGAAGGGCGACTTTCCCACGACACCCCGGCCCAATGAGGGTTTGAGCATGGCCACAGAGGGTGACTTTCCCACGACACCGACCGGTCCATGAGGGTGGAGATCACGCACAGAGGGCGATTTCCCACGACACCGCCAGCCAATCAGGGGAGAATGGCCACAAGAGGGCGACGTTACCCACAGACACCCCAGCCACTGTGGGTGGGAGACCGCCTCAGATGGTCGATTTCCTCACCCCTGGACAGAAAATATAAAGGGAAACGCCAGGCTGGGGAGGTTTGGGGGTCGCGGTCTTTGGTGCGGTTGGTTAGTCTGGTCCTGGGTCCAATCGTCGTCTCTGATATTCTCCTGGTCCCTATGGTTTATGTGCAATGCCGGTTGGAGAGCGTGGTGCCCTGGTGCTGGAGCGGTATTCGTGTTGCGGAGGTTCGAGTCCTGCCTGGACCAGATCATCGGAACCGCAACGAAGCGGAAGGTCCCAAGCCAGAGATCTTACCTCCACTCACCTTCCTCCGAGCTGGGGGTATCAATAAAGGCCGCGGCACATTTTCCTTTTTGGTGGGTGTGGTGGTGTCTGTGTGTGGGCCCGTCCGTAAAGTAGAATTGTTAAGTGCTTTTTGTTTGTCATTAATTTGCATTGCTATCGGATAACTCTGCTCCTGTGTCCTCCCTGGCCTATTTGTAAAATAAATATCTTTAATGTTCCAGCCCGTTCTGTGTTTCTTTCACCATGGCTGTAGCCGGTGTGTATTGAGAATAATAGCGAGGCAGTAAATTGTTCATTTGGACCGACGGGCCTTGTTTTAACCACCGCTCGGGTGACACACGGTTCGAGAAACGGTAACGGCCTTCGTCCCGCTCGAGGTCTGTCGAGGGTGTGAATTCCCGGTAGCTTTGCCGCGTGGGTAATGAGGTATATTGAAGTTGGCAATTAACCCTACCCCTACGCAGTCCAATTATGGCGATTCATGTCCTATAAGGACCCGTGCCTTTCGGATACTTATCCGAGGGTCACGACCTAAATTCCGGTGTGTTCGGTGGAGCCGACTCTACTGCTCCCCTAGCGGTCCGTGCTCTGCACCGATACCCGGCCCCGCAACAGTATAATGTATATATAATATATGATATGTATTATATTATATATATGTATATGTATATACAGTATATAATTATATATAATAATACTAATGTTATATGTTCGTGATATCGTGAAATATTATGGACAAGTTATGACAAAACTCGTGTGGGTGATTGGTTCGGTGACATAACAAGCCAATTTGATTTGGTTCAGGTTCCCAAATTCAGATCCGGTCTATAGTGGCATATAAAACGTAAACGTTTCAGCCTGGCAGAGGTAGTGCTCTACCGAGTGCCGTTCTCGTTTGACGCGATTTTACGAGGTGAAAGGAGAGTAATTTCTGACCTTCGGATGAGAAAAGGGGCTCTGCTTCTGATTCATTCGGAGAGGCCGTGGCAAAGTGTGATCACGTGAGAAAGGCGTGGCTTAGCTAAAAAAACTTCACCAAATAATGCCTGTGGATTCCATCATTCATGTCTGAAAGCATATTAAGCAAACGATGGGCAGAATTCCAACTTTCGAGAAGCGTGGCTGTGCTGGGTGAATCAACCACCGAAGAGGAGAGCAGAAAATATTATGGGCTTCGTGTTTGAGAAGTGTGGCTAATGCTACGACCAATACACGATCACCGATATGGCCATGACGCTCGTTATTTATTCTGACGAAAAGATTTGGGAATCTTACTCCACCCACCCCTTACCAGAATACCTTTGACCCTTTCCAGTTTCCAACGCTCACCTTATGAGTATCTCGATGCTCATCCTCTCTCTCTGCCCCCCCAACCACGTTTCACTTCGATTTCTCTTCTTTTTGGATAATCTTCCAAGGGCTTTTTTTTGCCAGCTGATCACGAAGATTATGGATTCACTGATTCTGGAATTGTTAAAATATTTGATTTATGTAATATTGCTAAGACCATTTATCTGATTAGGAATTTTCTGGTGTCATTTACTTTCCTACATTAGCAGGGAGGTTTCTTCCCAGTCGGTATGGAACCAAAGGGCAAAATTTGTCGACGTTACATCTTGGTTGTTAAGTATGGAAGGGTTTATATTATGATGTTTTCCAGTTTGGTGTTTTTAACATCTTGCAAAGAAGGCACTTTGGGTCGGTAGCCACCAACTCAAGATCTTAAAACCATTGTAAGTCTGCTGGCAGTGTGCCTCTGGGAAAGACTTTTTTCCATTTTCAAGTCGGTGCTGTGAATCATGGGCCCCCCCCCAAAAAAAAGAAAAAAAACACTGCTTGGCTTGCGCGAAAGACTTTGTCCTTTGAAGTGGTGGAAGTCCATGCTGGAAACGAGCGCACTGCTGTCTTGCGGTAGTCATTGTGGACATACCTGGCCCTTTCGGCGTGGCATTCTTGCAATCTCGATGTCCCGATTTTTGAAGTGGTGGAATCAATGCGGAAAGCGCAACTGCTTGTCTTGCGGTAGTCATTGTGGACATCGTGGCCCCTTCGGCGTTGGATATCTGCAATCTCGATTGTCCGATTTGGAGTGGGGGTCCCAAACCTTGCGCAGTATTAACACATGTAACTCTGACCCGGGATTTGTAAGGCAGCTTCCCTGAAGGACATGGGAAGCTCTGGTGTTATGGTGAACAATTCCCGTTCTGGTTTACCCCTCAAGATTAAGCGTCAATATTAAAATCGTCAATTTAAACGTATCACTTATGACCACTCAAATATTTGTGTGAGTTTGCAATGCGGAGAGAGTGTATTAGAATATTCAGTGACTATTGATACGGGTTTTGGTTTGAAATCCAAGATGTTGCGCCTGTTGGGGGTTTTAAATGACATCAGCCAAGTCTGTTCCCACTTCTGTATCATCTGGATCTTCCTTGAGCTGTTAATTTCTCTGTATAGGATACAGTTGTCTGTGAGTCTTAACTGATTGAAAGAAGACCCTTCTCTAGAGATCCGTTAAGTACAAGGGAAAAAAGTATAGGACCATAGCACAATCCCTTGCTGGATGCCTGATGCAACATGGGCTGCAAAATGACTGACCCTTCCAATAAACTGTTTGGGTACTGTTTGTCAGAAAAGTTCGAATCCAGGGCAAGTTGTTGACCACGGAACTCAGCAATGATCGAGTTTGGTGGAAGTCATGAGTGTGAACCTTATCAAAAGCCTTAAAATGTTCAACACCACCATGGTCTGTCGTTTCTTTCTGAGATTCGCAACACCAGTGAGATCATAAATATGGTGGGGCAGTAACAGTTGGTTTATGCAATGAGTGAACCTGTTGAAAAACCGTGCTGACATGAATGTCAATATGTTTATTCTCATACAAGGTTGCATCAGACCGGCAACAATAACATGTATCAATAATCTTACAGGGTTGCTGGTTTATAGAGACAGAGTGGTAGTTTCTACTTTAGCTTTGTCACCATTCTCTTATAAGATTGGGACTATTGGCATCTTTCCAATCTGGGGAAAATGGCCTGATCGACGAGATTGGGTTCGGAGATGTGAGTAAGAATTGCACTCATTTCTGATGCTGTTTTTTTTCCGTAATACTGCTTGAACGTCATCTGGAACCGGTGGCTTTAAACTTGGAGAAAGTTTCTTCAAGAGCTTTCTTGATGCCCTGAATGAATGAACTAACAATATCTGGCATATCCCTGCTATGCGGTCAAATGGAAGGATTGGCATGTTGTATCTTCTTCTTTTTGAAGACTGACTCAAACTGCTCCCAGGAATGTCGGCTTTCTCCTGACTCACAGATTTGAGGAGGCTCCCTTTCCGAGTTGCCGAATACCTATGAGTTCGGTTTTAATTTCCCCCTACATAGTTGTAAAGGCACTTGGGTGTTTTCTGTGAGGTTTCACCAACTATGTCATTCAGACACAGACAGTGGCCTGCAAAAGTATTCACCCCTCTCCAAAGTTTCCATTTTGATACTGAGCTTATTTCATTATGCCCTTCAAATTAAAACTTGATGTAAAGAGTCCTTCACAACTACTCTGCCAAGTTATAGAGCTAAAACGTTTAAGAAAATGTGAATAAGTTGGAGTAACAGAGAAAATCAGATGATTCTTCAGTTGCCATAATTATTTAAACCCTTCCCTGATTTCCCTAAATAACTTCAGGAAATTATTTCTTTGAGAATGTACAACATAAGTAGAGTGGAAATTTGCCAAGGTTTCATTTGTATGTAATCAGTGTTTTAACGAATGAATTAAGCTCCCCCACTGATCTAAGGAGTTTTAAGGTTGAACTCATCTTGGGTTCAACCAAGCAATGGCAAACATGAAAGACAAGGAGCTTTCAAGAGTCAGACATAAAAGTGTGGAGAAGCAAAACCGTTCAGGAGAGGGTTATAAAATTTCAAAGTCACTCAATTATCCTTGAGTACGGGAAAATCCATTATTAGAAGCAGAAAACGTATCGTCCACCCAACTCTACCAGATCAGATCAAACCCATCCAAACTCAACAGCCGGGCAAGCAGGGAACTGGATCGGGGTTTTGGTCACTGTAAAATCCAACAATGACTTAGAAAAATGTGCAAGGTCTATGTCTGAGATGGAGGTCAGTGTCATCAATCAGCAATATCCGTTCCCTTAAAAAGCTGGCCTCAATGGACAGGTGGCAGGAAAGAATCCATGACCGAAAAGGATGCATCTAAAATCTCGTATGGAGTTTGCGAAAAAGCATCTTAATGATACTGGCAAGCATGTGGAGAAACGTTTTGTGGTCAGAACCGAGACAAAAATTGACTTTTTGGTCCCAAATTCAAAGCGTACGTCTGGTGAAAGCGGAACACTGCAAACTGACCTGGTCAACACCAATCCATCCTGTCAAACCTGGTGGTGGGCAGCATCCTGTTATGGGGCTGCTTTTCATCAGCAGCGACTGGCAGCTTGTCAGGATAGAAGGACAAATGGACAGTGGTAAATTACAGGAGGATCTTCATGAAAACAATGCCTTGAGTCCGGCCCATGAACCTGAAACTGGGTTCGGAGATACACATTTCAGCAGGACAATGAATCCGAGTACAAAGCTAAAGCCACAATGGAATGGCTGAAATAAAAGAAATAAATGTTCTGAGTGGCCCAGTCAAAGTCCTGACTTTGAATCCAAGTGAACATTTTTATGGCAAGACTCTGAAGATTGCAGTCCATGCGATGAATCCCCCATTACAAAACTTGGCAGAACTAGAGCAATTTTCACTAGAAAAATGGGCAAAGATTTCACCATCCTCAACTGTGCAAAGCGCGGTAGAGATCGACCCGGAATAACTCATTACAGTCATTGCTGAAAGGTGCTTCTACAAGTACTGACTAAAGGGCTGATCACTTTTACAACCAGTGAAATTTTGATTCGTACATGTTTTTTGCAAGGTATTCCTGACATGTAACCTCCTTCACTATCGTAGTGTTTAGTTTGATTTATTTAGTTTGAATAAAAAAGTATTTTGGAAAAATGTTTTCACATAATTATTCATTCATCTAAATGTGGCATTATTGGTAGGGGATGCATACTTTTTGTAGGCACTGTAACTCCAACCTGGCAGAACAAGAAATTTCTTAACTTCTGATTGAACTGTTCTGAAAGTTGTCCCAGTTTTCACGTCGTTTTGGCTCTTTCTGGACTCTGTTTGAGATGCTTTGTTTGACTTTATGTTAATCTGTCTAGTAAGTAAGGGAGAATCATATCTGGTACTACTCCATTTTGTTTGGCGTAAATACCTTGTCTCTTACTTCTCAGTGTGTGGTTTTGAGCACATTCACAGTTTGACAGTCACTACTCAGGTTTGGGATTCTTCCGCGAAGCACTCCTAGAAAAACAGTGCAGTTCTTATGCATCACCACGATCATATTCCTTTTTCGACAGTCCTCTCGTATAGAATCGAACCTGGACAGGTGATCACCACATCTTGCATGGTAACTGTACTATAACTTTGGGGGCAGGAACTGGAATTTGCCAAACGTACGGCATACATTGGTTTCAGTCTTGAAAAGCAGACAAACACTCCTATAACCCTTCTTTTCCTTTCATATTCTCTATCTATCCTTTCCCCTCGCATTGAAAAAAACACATTTCAGTAACTTTACATATGAAGGCGAAGGAATGGAAGACTTGTCCATTTGGTTGAAACCAGATGCGCGTGCCATAGGGTTGAGAGAGACCCTTGTGGTGAGTTTGCATCTTTGCCTTTTTACGTCAACACAAGACTACACAACGAATTTGGATGCAGAAGGACCATTTAAGCCCATCGAGCCCTGCGACCACATCTTCAACCATGATCAATTAAAGCCCGAAGTAACAGTTTATCAATTTAAATGAATAATTCACTGAGAGAGTACATGTGGTGGGGAAAGTTGTTGGAGAAAGAGCAGTGGGGGCAAGCCACAGAGGCTAAGGTGTTTTTGGTTCACGAGTCAAGTAAGTGACCACTATATTCGTTATGGGTGTGTGTCTGTCTGTCTGTCTATTGGTAGTCGATCTATCACCCTTATTGGTCAGGTTTTCCGTCGTTATGTTGGGTAGTCGTTATCTACCCTTATTGTCAGGTTTCCGTCGTTATGTCGTCTGTTGGGTAGTCCGATCTATCTACCCTTTTGTCAGGTTTTCCGTCGTTATTCTGTCTGTCTGTTTGTCTGTCCAGGCCAGTACTCTTCCGTTAATCGTAGGCCGATTTGATGAAACTCTGTGGTAGGTTCAAATACCATGCACCTAGTTGTGCGCGTTGGAGAACCTTTTGCTATGGACCCCGATCGGTTGCCTATCAACGGCCTTTGAATTTTCAAAAAATATATATATCGAAATTCAAAAATCAAAACTATGTCGTTTGTTGGGCAACACATTCAGCCTCCTTGGACAAAAAATCGCCCTTCCCATGAAAAACTGTCGGAGAAGATAGACTTTGAAATGAACCCTGGTCGAAAAAAATAAAAAAACGAAGTTCGTTATATCTCAGAGACTATGAGTCAGACATAACATGTAACTGGTATGGGTAGGTTTCATGGTATGTCTAGTTATGTGTAGAAAGACCGTTGCTATGGACGCTTTTGTTTTGCTAGTACGGCTGAAAAACGATCTAAATTCGACTTGATCGACTACCCATGGTCCCGCCTACCGGCTTTGTTGTCTGTCCTTGTCTGTCTGTCTGTCCCGAGCATAACTCTGTGGGTTTTTGACCCGATCCTGAAAAATTTGGGTGGGAGGTTTATATCATGATCTAGTTGTGTTTTTTCCTGAAGATGGGCCATTATGGGCGGAGCCACGCCCAAAAACATGTGTTTTTAGGGGGTAGCCGGTTCAAGTACATTTTCCTCCGAGTGGGTTGTCCGAATTCTGGCGGGGTTTCGGTATTTTTGGTTAGCCCATATGGCACCTGCTAGCCCCACGGAGCTCGATTTTTCATTTTCGTCCCAAGGTCACGGTCACAAGGTCACGACTTAGAAAATGTCAAAAAAAATCAATAATGGCATCGACTCATAGGGTTTCAAACTGTTTCGAATGAATTGGTATGCAATTAAGTGCTCTTTCGAGTACAAACTTCATCAAATTTACGTTTTTCCCGATTCCCTCCCCGTAGCCAGTTTGCCCGTGGATCACCCTCGAAGGTCAAAAAAATAAAAAGGCGACCGTGTACATTGCTCGTGAACATGCCGTCTCCAGACTTGTATCCACGACACAGTACCTGTTTCAGAAAGTAATCACAACCCTTTGAACTTTTTCCATATTTTATTGCGTTACAGCTGGAATTTAAAAAATGGATCAATTAAAAAATTATCACTGATCAACACAAATACCCCATAAGACAGTTGTTTAAGCATGTTTTTGAAAATTTTACAAAGTAATAAAAATTAAAACCTGAAATTCCTTGCATCAATAAGTATTTCTTGAGTGGCTGTACTTTCATTTTGCTCATTCTTGCTGTCCGTTTTTCTCATTGTTTGCTCAATTCTTGCGTAGCTTTGCCAATTCTTGCTGTCCCTCTGCTGTAGTTTTGCTCATTTCTTGCTGAGCCTATTGCTGGTAGCTTGCTAATTCCTTGCTGGAGCCCTAATTGCTGTAGTTTTCTCATTGTTTGCTAATTCTGCTGTAACCCTATTGCTGTAGTTTGCCTCATTCTTGCTGTAGTTTTCTCATTGTTTGCCAAGTTTTTTGCCCTAGCCTTCTGTGCAGATTGCTAAAAAAACCTACATCCTTTAGTAGGGCAGCTAAATAGGCCCACGTGCACCCCCCTGAGTACTTAATGCAAACAATACTTTTTTTGGAATCCTTAAGGTGTCCCTAGTTAACAGTTTAGATGTTAACAAGAAAATTAGGTTGGTCTTGGGGTCTTTGGCTACATCTTGGATTTTGATATGTCAATTATCGAAAAACAGTAAAATTTTTCATACTTTTGAAACCAAAATGCTAGAAATACAATTGAAGCATCTATCCATACAATTTTGAACGAGAGAATTTATTTCTATCATTTTTAATATTTGAATAATGCTTTAAATGGGTCATACTTCTCAAAATGGGAAAAAACATGCCAAAGGATCATATATATATATATATATTATATATAATGCTATGTTTAGGTCCATGGTGGTTAATTGCGACAATATAATTGACCAACAAAACATTGTAAGTCCTTATTTCATGGTGTATAGGCCTTGGCTACTGACATCTGATAACTATCAGCAATGGTCATTCCTTGTAAAATTGTAACCTTGGTGACATGTTTGTCAGTCTTCTAGAACTCTTAGTCCATGTGGCCTGGTAACAATAGTCTCACACACTTATGTATGGAAGTGAAGTACCCCTAAAAATGAGGCAGCTTGATTAAATGATAAGATCCTGGAAGTTGGAATTTAATCAAATTCAATAATAGGAATTTATGCTGTTTTCCCATTTTGCTGTGTTATACTTACCTTAACCTTCCGAGAAACACATAAATAATACTTTCTGTTTTGTTTCAGGTGTTAAGATTTTTTTGCATTTTTATCAATGTATGGGCTTACTATTTGAAGTCTGGTTGAAGAATCGGGTGGTCATTTACTTGCATGGAAACTGACAAACCTTTTGTTACTCTAATTTTAACATGTATGGGCCCTTTACTGACTTGTGTCTGTTGAGGCAGCGGTGGGTCATCCACTATATGTAAACTGACCACAGCAAATTTTTTGTTTTTTTTTTTTTTTTTGTACCTGTATAAAAGATTTTTCCTCAATTGCTTCACAATTTTTTCTTCTGGTTTCAGGTGCCAATGCAACGGGATGGTGAGAAATTCATCTGTAGAAGTAGACAGACATATTGCTTATTTGGTGGAGGGTTCACATCATAGTCAAGTAGAAACTACCCAACTATGCCTAAAAAAAAAAAAAATGCTTGACACTGAAAGTACAGTTTGACTCTCAGCTAAAAAAGGTCTCTCCCCTAACTGTATCTTGCATGTGACTGGTATTAATAAGTAAGGATTTTACCTCATTTAGCATATCAAAGCAGATCCCATTGAGAAACTGGCCTTTCCTGCATGCATCTGGTGATAACGTAGCTGAACCTTCAGGGTCTTCCTATTCACATGAGAATATATGCAGCAGATACCTGATTCAATTAGAAAGGTGTTGAACCCAATGGCCATTGGTTATCACAAAGGATGTTTTACCAGTGGCTTTACAATTGTCCCTTCATCGCTAACTGAATACAAAAACCAGCCTCAAACCAATTCAAAAGTGGGCACTTCGGGCGATCAGCCTCGCCAAAACAGTCAGAAACTGTTCTTTTCGGCCCCGTATATTGGAGGGTGAAAAGACAAGCTGTATGACTGTCTGGAAGAGTTTGTCTGCATGATGTTTGCTATCTCGGCACTCTAGTGTGGATGAAGTACACACACTGATGCGCAGAAAGATGGTGGGTGCAGAGGAAACACTGACAATTTCAAGTCAAAGGTTGAACTTTCTCATTTCCTCCATGCAGAGACTCGTCTAAATTCCTCATGTTGGACAGGGTCAACTACAGGGTTGTCAGTTGGAAGCATGCCATGTGCCCAGTATGACTTCCCACAGAGGATGATCATTGCTGGAGAAGATGGATGGATTCCTGGAACCTGTGTGGTCACGTGGTCCAATCTCACCCCTTCCCTAGTGACCTCTTGGACACCCTGAGGAGAGCAAGGAAGAGAATGAAGCAGGAAGCTGGTGTTCCATAATTATGAGGAACTGGTTAGATTACTTTGATGATAAATGACTATTTTGTATATATTATGGCTGAATAGGAAATTTTTCATTTTCTCATTAGAGATGTCATCTATGTTAAAAATGATGATTTGGTTTAATTTCCTGTGTCATAATTGTGCGAATAAATGCTTCATTTGTGTTTCTCCGTCCATTTGGTTCAAAATTTATGAAAATTTTCTGTTTTTCGTAATTTGGCATGTCAAATCAAGATGGCAAGGCAATAGACCCCAAGACCAACCTAATTTTCTTGTTAACCATCTAAAAATGTTAACGAGACACCTTAAGGATTCCAACAAAGTATGTTGCATAACGTCCTCAGCGGGGTGCACGTGGGGCCTATTTACTGCCCGACTACTTGTTCTATAATTCCGTGACCAAATGTTTATTTGTGTCTTTTCATCACGCTCCCCCAGTTCTGGCCAATTACATCCAGACTTGCTGGCATTGGATCAGCATGACTCCAATTAGTGTATCGGGGTGTATATTTTCCACTGGTATTGGGGGGGGGGGTATGGGTAAAGGGGATGCAAATCTCTTTGTTAATATGGTGGTTTCGGTGTAGCAACTGGCCAGGTAGGGGAAGGTATTAACAAGTCTCCACCATTCACAGTACAGTTTTCCTGTCCCCACATTTTCCAGTGCAGTGAGGTGTTTTGAATTATAGAGCAGTAGGCCCTGAAGACGGACAAGGCATCTCTCACAAAGAAACTTGAAAGCAGACAGGAAGTGTTTCTCGATGACAAGAGTCTTCCCCCAATAACAGCCGCAGTGATTGATGGTGGTATTATCCTCCATGAAACCATGCTGCAGCACAGCAAGTCCACATATGCAACCAT
>CM068957.1:98521370-98532000 GCA_035128595.1 Eptatretus atami | reverse complement strand
TTATTGTTTTTTGGTTTTTTTTTTTTTCTTTTTTTGGAAATGTAAAGAAACTTTACTATCTCAGACGGTTGTGCTGGCCAATGTAGAAATTGCAAGGCTTCATTCAACCTTTGCGTCACAATCAGAGTATGGGTATGACGCAGAATGGATTTTTTTTGCCACAGTCATGCAGGCCTTCAGATGGCGTGGAGGTACAGTCAAAACGAGAAGAAGCAACACGTGATAGCCTGCAAGAACTTACGACAGTCAAATTATTTCTTCCAAAAAAAGATCTTTTCGCCTTTGCTGAAAAATGGTTTGAATGAATGAAGTTCGGTTACGGACCCAAGAGGCGATTAGACGAGGAAGAAAGAAATTCTGGAAGAAGGTTAAAACCGGCCAAACCATAGCTGGAACTCAAAACTTCATGCTTTCACGCTATTCTTGAAACTGCTCTTCAATGTACGCGAATTCAGCCTTTGAGAACACCATATTAGATCAGCTATTCAAAACCACCAACTTTACGGGAAACTCTCGTTATGTCACAGTGCCTATGGGATGGGAAAATGGTGGCTTGCCCTGCATCCATGGAAGCCTTTCAGACACTCATGGAGTGAAAGTGAAGTTTTCTCAATCCAAACAGAGCCCCAAACAGTTTCTTTCCTGACATGTGAAGATCACTCATTTTAGACATTTCGATTATACTTATTTCCGTAGAACCAAAAACTGTACAGGTTAGAACCTACACAATCAGTAAAAAAGAACACAGCTGTCAAAATAAAAACATTGTTGGCAAAGAATCTTGACTATTAATATGCGAGGAAAAACTCTTTACTCATACCTAGTATCGCTTCCAGTTCTGCATGCATGTAAATTTATGTACATTATACTGACTGATTATAGTGTATGGAATTTGTGATTAAATATGTGCTATGTATTGTGCCATATTGTGTGTCCAGCTCCGAGAGTCCCCGAACAAAATCTTGCCATGACGTGAAACATTGGATCCATTTCTTTAGTGCTGAGGTGTTGAGTATATTGTTACGGTTGGAAATTCGCATTTACACCATAAAGTGTCCTCAGGTGAGAAATCGGAAGTTCATGTGTAGTTAGCCCCAAACCCGCTTGTTATTAGAGGATATGTGTGATCTCATCCGGGCTGCGACACTAGTAGCCATTTTTCGTTCTCTATGGTTTATTTTGACCATTAAGCCGCCAACAACTCAAACACCACCACCTTTGCCTTCTTTCTCCACCAACTCCATCCGCAAAACAAGCGCCTTCACGCCATTCCCAAACGACGCCGCCAACCACCAACACCACAGCAACCCCCCACACCTTGCCTCTCCCTCTACAACCATTCGACCACACCACCAGGCACACCAAACGTCGTGCTGTCCAGGGCCCGTTCGGTTAATTGATGCCGAACGCGTCGAGCCGCAGTACGAATGCGTTCCTCTTTCAGAGAGAAATTCGGATCAGAGGGTTCACGCCCTTTTCCCCCGTCCAATGGGTGAAGTCGGGCGGTATGGGCCACCGCTCCAACCGATGAATGTGAATTCTTCACGGAGAGAATTCGGACAAAAAGAGCGCACGCCCCTTTTGTTTCCACGCCAATGGGCGAACAGAGGGTGGCGTGGCCCCGCCCCAATCGCGTTTTGATTCCTAATATTTGCATACAGGCTCCTCCCCCCGGCCTATAAAGACGCGAGCACCAAGGTGAAACTCGCGGCTGGTCGGTAAGACGGTGAGTTCGTTCATCGAGGTTGCAGTGTGGGGGTCGCTCTCTCGTCGTTGGTC
Source organism: Eptatretus atami (assembly GCA_035128595.1). NCBI lineage: Eukaryota > Metazoa > Chordata > Myxini > Myxiniformes > Myxinidae > Eptatretus > Eptatretus atami. Next base: position 98,530,221 of record CM068957.1, on the reverse strand, counting down.
CGTCTCGTCGCGGATTCGAGCCAGCCAGCCTTCCCTCGCTCGACCCTGAAGCATCGACAATTCTCCCCCCCCTTCCCCGATCCCGTGATAGTGCCGGTGCCCCTTCCTTCCCCACCCTACCGTGGTGCCACCCAAACCGTGCGGCGCGGAAGCACGCCGGAGAGGCTCACCACCACGCCAGGGGCCGATCGAGGGCGCAGCTGCCGCGGACATTGGGCTTGGGCCCGCCATCGCGTCACGAGGACGCGGGTAAGCCTTTTTTCGGTCTGTGGACCTGGCCGCTCCTCCAGGCTCCGCGCACATTTGGTCACGACCTGTCTGGCCTCCTTGCCTGTGATGGTGGCTTTCGTCTTTGCTTTGACATTAATGCTGTCGCCCGCCGACAAGTTATAATTGTTTAAGTGTTGTAAATAGATTATAGTCACGTAGTAGTGCTTTTGCTTTTGTGCATTTGTCTTGACTTTATATGTGCATTATGTATTTGACTGTGAATACGGTGCTTTGCTGTTGTGTGTAATAAAGTGCTTGCGTGTTGAACTCGTTCCAGTTCGTTGCGTCCTTTTTCTCCCCTATTGAAGCTCATCTTGCATTCACGTAAGGGTGATTAGTGGGTTTAAACACCCGGTAAATAATCCTGGAACGTCGAGGTCGACGGAACTCCGCTCGGTTATCCCGCCAGCACGGAACGAGCCGGCTAAGCGGTTCGTGTCCGAGTCGACCTGCGGCGTGTTACAACCTTTGTACGCTTACTCGCGCGGGTACTTAGGTATATCGACAATTCGGCCGATTCCCCTATTCGCGGTTAATGCGGACTGGGTTGTGTAGGTTAAACCCCACCCGTGGCTAGCTCCCGGCGGTGTTCCGAGAGGGTCACGACTGAATTGTCCATTCCGGGGGCGAGGCGGCTGTATTAGAGTTACGCGGTCGCTCGCACGCCGGCGGGCGCGAATTCGTAACATATGAAGGAATTCTCATTACGAAAAATCGGGACCATCAGTTTGGCTGGGGGCGGGGGGGGCCCAAGTCAAAGGAACGCCCCCAAACTATAACTTTTTTGAATTACTGTTTTCGGTCTTTACTTTACGCGATGGAAAGATCTCGCTTTACGAGCATTTTAATTACCAAAGATTCAGGCCAAATCGACACTACAACCTGTGTAGCCGAGAGTGTGTTGCAGCCGGGGGCGCCCAATTGGGGGGCCCCTAAAATGGCCCCGATGGGCCACAGTCTAAAAGTTTGTATTTTAGTTTTCTCGCCCATGTGAAATAAAATGCCAACATATGGGGAGGATGAGGTATTAGTGTCGGGAGGGTTGTACACTTGACATGAAATGCCCCAGCAGCATGTGCCTTGACATGTTCCCCAGCTTACCCGTGAATTTCCGAATTGAACATCATGTACCGAGTCACGTGTAGATGCTACATTGTGAGTAAGAGCAAATTAGAATGCAACACAATTCTGTGAAAAACTTTTTTATGACCGTTCTAAATGTGATGCATGCCCTTCTGAAAATGATGCCTGGTGTTATGGTATGCTTGAGACAGGAATCCACAAAATGTTGTGGCTAGGCATTCTTGGTGTTCTCAGGATGCAGTACAGTACATGGAGACGTGGATCAACAAACTGGAAACAGAACCATCCACGTTCGGGGCCAATGGAAGTCACGTCGGCCAGGATGAATCACATCTGGTTCAGTTCAGGACAGCAGTTTGACAGCTCGCAAAACATCCTTGGCTTGTGACAATCACCAGAATTGGCCGGATTTCAGTGACGTTGAGCATTAACATCCGACCGCGAGCAGCGTATTTCGAATTTTGTTGCCAAGTCATCGACTGCGTTGCACTACCTTTGTTAGACGTCTGAGTTGAGGAGAGGAGATTGGGGTGCTATTCCTCTGCCAGACGAGTCATGTTCATCTGACAGTGGTGATGCCGTTGTCGTGATTTATCGTGGAAGGGAACGTTTACGCTGACACATTGTGTCATGCAACATTCGTCAGTGGAGCGTGATGGTATTGGGGAGGGCATCACTTAATGGCAATTGACAGTGTTCAGTACCGTGACGAATTCTCAATCATCACGTTCTCCCATGCCTGCTCAATGGATGTCATATCACACTTACAACAGGATAACGCCGCCTTCACATCGCTTCGAGTGTCACAGACTTATCGCACAATATAATACTCCCCCACTATCCTGGCCAGCTGTTTCACCAATTCTTTCACCCATAGAGCATGGTCGTATGGATGGAATGCAATTAAGTGTGCAGTCTTAAAAAGCAGCCGGGCAGGGGCCTCAACTACGGCCTTTGTAAGGTAAGAAATGAATCTCTCAAACTTTTTCAACCACCTTGTTGTCTCAATGAGCGCGTTGTGTCACGTCAATACAAATTGGTGGTCACACCAGATAACAGCTGAAAACTGGACTTTGACTGCACCCTGCGTCGAGCCTCTGAGAAATGTCCTGCAAAACGCATTGAATTCTCGTGGTCGATTTCATGGCTGTACCAAACGTAGAGTATTATATGACCAAAAACAACGTGATGCGATCTCCGTGTTTCATTTCTCAAAGGAGATTACAGTTACCAGTCAAAGTTTGGAACCGGATCATTCAAGTTTTCCTTTATTTTTACCATTTTCTACATAGAATAATAGTGAAGACATCAAACTATGAATAACACATATGGAATTATGTGGTCACCAAAAAAAAGTGTTAAACAATCAAAAATATTTTATATTTTGGATTCTTTCCAAATAGCAACCCTTGCCTTGATGACAGCTTGCACTCTCTTGGCCATTCTCTCAACAGTTTCATGAGGTTCACCTGCAATTGCCTTTTCTATAAACAGTGTGCCTTGTTAAAGTTAATTGTGGAATTCTTGACTTTTTATGCGTTTGAGCCAATCAGTTGCGTTGTGACGGTAGACTTTATACATAAATAGCCCATTGTTGAGACCATTATTTTGTCGTAACTGAGTAGTCCACTATTATGGCAAGAACAACTCAAAGAAGGAAGAGACAATGTCAGTCCTCATTACTTGAAGACATGAAGGCACACCAGCCATTCTGCAAGCGATACACCATCCATCGTATTGCGCTTAGTGGGAACATTTGTTTTTCAACAGACAATGACTCCAAAACACACCTCCAGGGCTGTGTGTAGGGCATTGACCAGAAGGAGAGTAATGAATGCTGCAATCAGATAACCTAGCCTCCACATTACCCGACCGAAACCCAATTGAGAGGCGTTTGATGAGTGGACCGCAGAGTGAAGGAAGCAGCCAACAAGTGCCTCAGGCATATGTGGGAACTTCAGTCAAGATGTTGGAAAAGCATTCCAGTTGACTAACTCATGAAGCTAGTTGAAGAATGCAAGGTGTGAAAAGCTGTCATTAAGCAAAGGGTTGCTACCTTTGAAGAATCTAAAAATATATTTTGATTTGTTTACACTTTTTTTGGTGACTACAATAATTCCAATATGTGTTTTCTTTAGTTTTGATTCTTCACTGTTATTTCAATGTAGAAAATAGTAAAAACAAGTCTGAAGATGAAAATGTCCATATTTGACGATGTAGATGTTTCAGAAGTCAGGATGAAGCCATGTGATATTTTTACCAAGTTATTAATTAATTATATGGCCTTCAATAAAACAGCTTGCACATGTCGAACCCTGTTTGTTCAACACTTCAAAATTGACCTTATGCATAAAACCTTTAAAGTCACAAAACAATGTTGGGACATAACAAGATAAGGAAAGGGATATGTTGCTATAGCTTATTGAGTTAGTTCGTCGAAGGTCGAAACCCGGTTCTTTCCACAACTTTGAAAAGTTGACCTTTGTGCCTTAAAGGTCAAAGTCAAGGATTATGACCTTTGGTGCAAACATTCTGGAACACTCAGGAACAATATAACGTCATATAGGCTATATTGCATTTCGCACTCCTCGGATTATCCATACGTTGATGAATTTCACGTAAAAACAAACTTGAAGGGGCGTCCACAGGCAAGTTTTCGAGATAGAGCAAATGGTTTCAAGACTGAGGATGGGAATGACCTCACATTATGCATAAAAAAAATATTGTCATCCTAGCTGTCAAAGTTTGGGCGTCGTATGATTTTTATGTCAAATTCGCAAGTTTCAAATTTTTGACTTGTACCTTGACCTTGGGACGAAATGAAAAATCAGACAACGACAAGTTTAGATAATGCATTTTGCTTAAATAAATACCGAAAGAACCCATTCCATTCAGGTCATCCCGAGGGGAAGATAGATTTTTTAATCAGACTCCCCTAAAAATGGCTATCTTTTGGGTTCGTGCTCCGCCCACAATGGTAGCATCCCTCATCCAGAAAACCACAAACTAACATTGATATGAACAATAACCGTTTCATAAACGGATCAAAGTCCTGAGTTATCTCTGGACAGATAACACACAACAGACAGCTGGTAGGCGACATGGGTGGTCGGCTAGAGAATTGATACAGTCATTCAGTTTTACGGATTGGGCTGAATTTTTTGACAAAGAGTTGATTATAGTGCGAATAAAAGCACAGAAGCGTTTTTGATTTTCAAAAAATTATATATATAAATATTTTTCGGATTTTTCAAATTTTCAAAGTCCCGTTGCTTAGGAACGGTGGTCCATAGCAACGGTGCTCAGCATACAACTAGATCCTTGTATAACCACCAGTCAGTTTCATCAAAAATTGTTGGGCTCCTCTGGCCTCCAGCAGCTGTCCATTACATACATACAGACGACGGAAACTGAGAATAACGGTAGTCGAAGCGACCACCCACAGACAGACACAGTATAACGAATATGGCACTGGTGGCGCTCGTGAACCATAAAGAAAAACACTTGAATGGTCGGTATTCCAACTTTTTGACTGGTGTATGTATGTATGAATGAATGAATGAATGAATGAATGAAGAATATGTATATATTAGAAGAACAGGGACAAACCAACATATTATAAATTATGGGAAAAATTACCGCCCAGACCAAAACGGAACCAAGTGCCTCCAGCCCAAACTGTAGCAGTGCTCTTCCTCTAGCTATCTAGGTAACCCACTGGCTGGAGCAACGTAATTCTTTCCTAACCATAGACAAAGTGCCACTCTACTTGCCCCTTTTCTCCAGGGCACTCACTGCTAACCATAGGAGCAGCGAGGGCCTGCTTCAAAGAGGGTGGGGAACACACCATGTCTGCTTATTAAATCACCACAGTGGTGTAGTAATATAATTTAGAAGATGAACAGATAAACCACATTACAAATATTGTGAAACTTAGTTCAGCAGTTGGGTCGCCCCGATTTCACCAGTGCTCTGCCATCTGAGCTGTTTGCCAGAAACCTGGGTTGATCCCGTCTGGCCATAATATAAATATATTATATATAATATATACTAAGCATTACCCGTGCTCCGCATGAGTTGATATGGTGCAAAAGTGGGATGAGGCATAATATTGATGTTCATGGAAGCTTGGGAGGGTTCATTAGGATTATGGCTATGGTTACCTGTCCTTGTTTTCTCAAGACCTTCCCTGAGATTGACATTTTGGTGAGTGTCTTGGTGCTGATATCTTGTAGGAAGTTATTGTCCACTTTGATGATATTATAGGAGTAATCTCTTGACGTGAAATGAACATATAGTGGCCATGGGAGAACACAGGGGCTGGGAGGTATATTCCGAGTTTTGTCAAATGTTTGTTGGCCCTGGGATGGTTTATGGTCATCGAGTATGCGAGTCGACTGGAAAATTGCTCTCTGCAGTTGACTGGAAGCTTGGCGTCTGATGGGCATGTTTTAACATGATGTAGCCAGCCCTTGACGAACGAGCAGTAAATGATAGATAAAAATTAAATTTTTACTTTAATACAATGTTTCTTGTTACATTTTTTGTGTCAAATCACTTCTGAGGTAGTCAGCATGTGCGAAGAGGTTTTACTGCAGACGCTGTTTCGAGGAGTTGCCTTACGCCTCCTCGGCGGTGACGGTCTGTCGACGACAGACAATGACAGTCAGCGAATGACGGTGATGTCCATGAAGGAATTAATGCTCTCGCGGTGACGTTTCAACATCCATGCAATGAATGTAAACTTAGAAAATCGCCCAAATTCCCAAAACCTGTACTCTGGCACGATCTCACCATAGCCCCATGCTGTTCATTAGACCACAGAGCACCCGCATGCGAAGTGCGACAATCGTTCTGGCAGTTTTGGAGGGATACAGTCAAAATTACGCGCGACGTTAACAGAATTAATATAAGATATATATTTATATAATTAATTATGTTTATATATTTTAATTAGTATAATATATTGTTACGGCTGTGAAATTGCAAACAACCATAAAGTCCATTAGTATCAGATTAGAATCGATAATCTCTGTGTTCAGTAGATTTCCCCACCGTAATGTTTAAATGGAATTATATACGTGTCTATACCAGGGCTGTGATCTTGTTACCGTTTTACTTTAACTATCGTTATTTTGGACCACCACCACCAACTCGCCTCAAACAACCGCTTCAAAACCCACCGTCTTCCACCACCCAACCACACGGCCCTCTCAACAAACACGCCATCCTAGATCACCTTAAACCACAACCCTCATTAACCACACCACCGCGTTTCCCCTCGGCCACACGGTTGCTAGAGCTGCCTTCGTCCGAGAGGAAGCAGCAGCCCCCGTTCCCCCCCCTCCACCGGACGAATGGCGGCACCACGTGATTTCCGCCCGCGTTGTGGAGAGACAACCACAGCGCGACGGGAACGCCCCCGATTGCGGGAAAACGCTTCGTTCGGAAGGTCCCGCAAGTTCTGGAGGAGCGGGCGAAGAGCGGAGGGCGGGTGTTTGAGTAATAAAAGGGGCACGGAGCATCGTTCTCTCTCTCCGGGCGTTCGTCTCTCTCTCGGTGGTGCTGGAGTTGTCGCGGCCGCTGGACGCCGCGGAAGGACCTGGGCTGTTCTGCCGAGCTGGGTAAATCGGGGCTCGTGTCCGAGTGGGAGCTGGAGCAGCCATCGGCGAGGTCCGGGGTCCGAAAGAGACGACGAGTGAGGACAGCCTACCTGCTGTGTCGCGCAAACGCAGGCTCGGTGGAGAGAGACCGGAGACGAGCTCGCCGGGCCGCTGAGCAGGCCTGGGGCTTCAACCGCGGCTCGCTACGCTGGGAAGAGGCATCGCGGTCCCCAAGGCCAGTGACCCGAAGGTGCTGCAGGAACCTGCAACGGTCTCGGGACTCTTCGTCTCCAAGTTCCCACGCATAAAGACCCAGAGGGTCCAGTCTGACCCTTGCCTTGATGGGTCTTTCCTGCTTTTCTTTGAACGAATGTTGTGGCGCCGTGTCTTGCGAGGTAAAATGTGTAAGTGACTTACATTGGATAATTGCTTATAGTCGTTTGTAGTGTTTTTTACCTGCTGTGTCTTGTCCCCTTCCCCCATGCTGCATGATTGTTTGTTATGTGAATCTGTGTAGTAATAAATGTGCTTGTGTGGTGAATGTTAACCCGTTCGTCTCAAGTCATTTTTCCCCCATTGAAATGCCATCTTGTATTTGCGGAATATTTAGTTGGTTTTAAGTACCGATAAATAGAATCGGGCGGCGAGTCTGCGATAATACCCGCTTGTTCCAGAACGAGCTTAGCGGTTCGTGTCCAAGCAGGCCTTCGCGAGGTACGTCCCTCGGTAGTTTACCCGCCCTGCGGTACTTAGGTATATCCCGAATTTTTTATGTTTTTCGGAGCGGGATGGGGGGACCCCCCTTATTCACGGGGTTAGAATACGGACGGCCGTGGTGGGATAAAAACCCACCCGTGACTGTTTCTGGCGTGTGTCCAGAACTGGCATTGTTCCAGAAAGTCACGACTGAATTGTCCGTTCCGTGGGCGAGCGGCCGTTATTAGTTAACGCGGTCACTCGCACGCCGGGCGAGCGGAAAATTTGTAACACTGGTGTCAGGAGTGGGATTCAAATCCATCCCGCCTCCAACCAAATTAACGAGAATCGGATCAGGGGTGTGTCGAGCGACCCTCAATTCCCATCAAATTGCGAGTGGTAAAAATTATTTCCGAGGCAGCAAGATGGCGTTTCAAGGCGAACAGGGGGCAGGGGGTATTAGATATAGATTTAAAAATGATAGAAGCTATGGCCCATTGGGGCAAAATCACCGACACTCCTATTATGTGGCGCCAGCTATTGTTAATTTTGCTGGCAAAGATGAAAGAAATGAATAAAAAAATGGATGGAAACGCACTCGAAATGAAAGAAATAAATAAAAAAGGGATGAGAATATGCAGACACAACGGGGTGAAACGCAGTGCGTGGGGCGAGGCCTGCAGGCGGGCATAATCGCAATTGCGTGCAACGAAGCGCGGACGGTGGAGGCGGGCCGGACAGCGTTGCACTCCCTCCCAGCTCGTCGCTCCAGCACGTGGCGCCGCCATTTTGCACTCCACAGTTCCGCCGCTTCGTTGACACGCAATTGCGATTATGCCCGCCTGTAGCCCTCGCCCCACGCCACTGCCGGTTTTCACCCCCGTTTGTGTCTGCATATTCCAATCCATTTTTTATATTTATTTCTTTCATTTAGATGGTGCGTTTTCATCCCATTTTTTTATTCATTTCTGTCATTTTTGCCAGCAAAATTAACAATAAGCTGGCGCCGCATAATAGTAGTGTCGGTGATTTTCGCCCCGATGGGCATAGCTTTCTTATAATTTTTAAATCTATTTACCCCCCCTGCTCCCGCTCACTTGAAACGCCATTTCAGCTTCTCCGGAATAAATTTAAAGGCCCCGCAATGTTAATGGGAACCGTAGGGTTGTCGCCTCACACACCCTGCCGTCCGATTCCCG
>CM068957.1:98398895-98414655 GCA_035128595.1 Eptatretus atami | reverse complement strand
TATAATGCGGGGCCTGTGCTCCAAAACGTGGAAAGCCACCTACAGTGCAATAAATTATTCAGTGGACTTGGAAGATCAGCCAAATAGAGAAGGTGATAAGTTTTCAAGCTCAGAACGGGAGCAGGATTTCTCGACTTCTGAGGAAGAAAGGGGAATTTTTCTGACCGTGGCTATCTTCCTTGAACTGAATTCTGCAGAAGTCATTTAGAAAAACATTTGTTGCTTTAGTAGTAATCGATATTGTTACGGCTGTGGAAATTCGCAATACACCATAAAGGGTCCTTAGATCAGTTATGACGCTAAGTTCATGTGTAGTTAGCCCAAACCCGTTGTATAGAGGGAATATATGTGATCCATTCGGGCTGCATTCTTCAGTTAGCCGTTTTTTTCTTTGCTGCGTTATTTTGGTGCAACAACACAACAACGAACATCGCCACAACCAACATTTCAACAACGACGCCATTCACACCACGACGACCATCACACCACGACCACCTTCAACAACTAACACACACCACCATCTTCGCCACTCGCCATTCAACGCGCACCGCGCGGTCACGATCTCCGCGGGACGGGTGAAAGGAGCGGGTGGCAGCAGCAAGGGCGCGGAAAGACACTCCCGCCGAATTTCTCCCGCCTGAATCTTGAGCCGGATCGTCGTCGCGCTTGGTGAGAAGGGGAGGGGTGGCGCAGCTCGCTCCCGATTGGGGGATGCGCGGTGTGACGGGCCAGGGAGGAGGAACGCCCCCCTTCGAGACTTTTCTGGAAACGCCGCGAAGGGGGTGGAGCAAGGAACGGGGCGGAGCGAAGGGCGGGGCCCCCCTTACAAAAAGGCGAGCGCAAGGCGGCTGGGGAGCTGGTCGTCAAATTGGGTCTGGTTTTTGTCTTGGTCTTGCCTGGTCGGTGGTCCGGTTGTTCCCGACTGTCGAGTCGGAGGATTGTCGTGTCAGAGGGTCAGTCGGTGCGGTCTCGAGACCCCTGGTGGGACGGAGCGCCTGCCATTCCCCCCCCCCTCCTGCACGGGGATAGCGGCGAAAGCTCCGTCCGTCGTTCCCAGACCCCGTTGTGGCGTCGACGGCGACACTGCCGGCGCGAGGTACAGCTCGCGGACCACGCCGGAGGGGCTCGGAGTTGAGGTCGCGCAAAGGAGGACTCGACGACACGCTCAGGGAATCGCGACTTCCTTTTCTTTTGGGTTCTGTGTAAATGTGTGTGTGTGGCGCCAGTCCGTAAAGTAGAAACTGATTAAGTGCTTTACATTGCCTTTTATTCGGTTGTAGCTCTGCATCGTTCCTTGCTTTTGTTTTCTTGCTTGACTGTATACGTGTATTGTTTTGTATAACTGTTGCCTATTAGAAATAGTGCTGCCTGTGGCCGAATAAATGTGCTTGTCCAATTGTTCCCCGTTTCGCTGCTCCATTCCTTTGTTTGAATTTCCATCTTGCATCACGTAAGGGATTGATAGTGGGTGTAAGTTCCCGATAAATAATCTGAACCGTCGAGGTCGACGATAACTCCGCTCGGTTATCCCTGCAGTAGGAACGAGCCGCTTAAGCGCGTTCGTGTCCGAGTCGACCTGCGGCGTGGTACAACTCCTCGGTACGCTTACCGCGCGGGTACTTAGGTAAATCGGCGGATCGGACCCTATTTTGCGCGGGTAGAATGCGGACTGAGTGTTGGTGAGGTTAAACCCCCACCCGTGACTAGCTCCCGGCGTTGTTCCGAGAGGGTCACGACTGAATTGCACGTTCGGTGGGCGAAGCGGCCGCTATTGGTTAAATGCGGTCGTTCGCACGCCGGCGGGGCGCGAATTCACAACACTGGTGTACAGGAGTGTGGGATTCAAATCCACCTCGGTCTCCAACTAAATTTACGGAACCGGATCAAGGTGAGTAGAGCACCCTCCGTGTTCCATTAAATTACGAGCAATTTAAATTAAATCCCGTACGTGAAATAAGATGGAGTCTCAAGGCGAGCGGGAGCTGGGGCATTAGGAATGGATGTGGGATTGGTAGAATCCATGGGTCAGGATGGAAACCCCGAGCAGGAAATGCTTGTGGTGCAGGACGAACTCCCCCAACCAAACCCAGAGCCCGAAATGGGTGCGGCAGCGGCCGCGGTGTATGACACCTCCTCCCCTCTCCGCCAAAACCCCCGATCCTGGCCGAATCGGCTCAGCCGAGTGCACCTGACATGGCCCATCTATGTGCGATGCTGGCAGGATTAAACAACAAGATGGACGCAAATACGCAACAAATGAACGAAAAGATGGATGGAAATACGCAACAAATGAGAGAGGAAATAAAAAAATGCGGGGTGAGATGCAGAGCATGGGTATAGGCCTGCAGAATAAACTGGAAGAGGAGGTCGGCACGATACGAGCGGAGGTGAACGGGTTGGAAGAGAAAGTAAAAGTTGTGGGATCGCGATGGAAGCGAACAAAGAGGAAATGGCAAACGGAATAAAAACGGCGGTGCAAGAGATAAACAAATTAGAGCAAGGAATGAAGAAAGTAAAGGAGGGACAAGACCAAATAAAAGGGAGATGAGGAAAACACGAGGACGATAGAGCAATTAAAGGAAGAGCAGGGGGGGAATAAAAAAGGGATTGGGAAACGTGAAGGAGGAGTGTGAAAAGAGACATCAAGAAATGACGGAGAGGGTGGAAAACCTGCGCAGGAGGTAAAAGCGGAGACACAGAAGGGAATAGAGGCCGTGGGGAACGAAGGTAGAAAAAAATGAAGCTGACGTAGAAGCTGAGATAAGTGACACCAATAATGATGTTCCTCCAGCTAAATAATCGGGACCTGTGCTCCAAAAACGTGGAAAGCCACCTACAGTGCAATTAAATTATTCAGTGGACTTGGAAGATCAGCCAAATATAGAAGGTGATAAGTTTTCAAGCTCAGAACGGGAGCAGGATTTCTCGACTTCTGAGGAAGAAAAGGGCAATTTTTCTGACCGTGGCTATCTTCCTTGAACTGAATTCTGCAGAAGTAATTTAGAAAAACATTTGTTGCTTTAGTAGTAATCGATATAAAGCTAGATTTGCCAAATTTTTGAGAAAAGACTGAACTCTATTTTCAACCATTATGTTCCAACTCATTTTAGTAATAGACAGCTGTCATCTTGAAATTTTGCAACCATTTTGAATTTAAGGTATTTAGAAATACCAAATTGCTAGCTGTTAAAACTTTATTTTTAGTCCTCATTTTGTGTGTAAATGGTTGTCACTTTTTTCTTTCTTTTTTTGTTAGCAAAAAAACAATGGTTCAGTGTCAAAAAACCCTTTTTCTGAAATTGTGATGACATCACACAAAAATGCTGATGTCAGCAAATCTAATAAAACTGTACTGTATATCAAGTGAAAGCTTGTTGCATGAAGTGAGTCGAAATATATAATTCTTATTTCAAAATAGCTTACCAATGCAAAGTTGCAGATGATTTTGTTCTGATTTTTAACATTTGATGACATCATTGATCACGTGATACCTGAGCATTTCCAAAAATACAAAATTGATTCATTTACAAACTAATGGTTCACAAAGAAATCATTCTACATACATCACTGTTTGCCTTCGATGTTCAGCGTTTCCATCGGAGCACATAGCTTGTGATGCTGGGATCCCATGTTCAAATCTCACAATGATTTGTCCATTGTCTGCTGATGTCCTCATAATCCGTGGTTGAAGTATACTGACATTCCCTCATGTCCATGCCTACCACATTGTGTACAAATACAGTAAACCATTAAATATCGCAGGTTTTGACCAATCGCAGGCAACCTCTTATGTACCGATTTAGTTATGGTGAAGTTTAATTTTGAGCCGAGTTCATCTCCCACTACAAGCCTTTTGTTGTTTCTTGTGCACCGTTAATATTGACGTTTAAGCATAAAACAATTGAGAGAATAAGTGATTGTTAACAGTTTTGACCCTACACATATAATTTGACTTTACACATTTAATTGTAAATCAGCGGGCTGCTGCGGTGCAGTTGATAACTGAGACACACAGCGCATACAGTACTGTACCTATCTCCGTGTCAACACTACGTTCAGTGTAATTGTAATCAATTCCTTTTTTTTGGTAATTATTGCCCTTAATTTTTTAAACCACAATCCCCAAGAGGAAAACTGGTGCAAATGGTGAACCAAGTGCAAAAAATCCCATTTTCTGCCAGTCATACTATAAACGCCGCCTGGACAGGTCTGGAGGCAAACAATGTCCTGACATGATCACCGTCCAAACACGTCTGGAAATGGGGAGATGTATATAATTATGGGAGGGGAGTTAGCATAGAGAAAACGTTATGGTTTATGAACTGTCTACGTACCTCTGCTGACTGTACATCCCGATCGGGACACGAACTGTACCTCTATCCACTGTAGGGCGCTCAGCAAGTGGCTTAAGCACTCTAATGAAGAAATGGTTTATAAGGAACGGCTGGCTTGGCAAGCGATAGCAAGCCAATTGGTAATGGCACATACCTGCAAAAAACTAAGCATCACCAGTTTCTTAACATTTTCAGATTTCACTCCAGATTTCAAGTTGTTTAGTCCATGTGATCTGATCCTCCAAACTCAACTTGTATTTCGATTATATACTAGTCTGTTGGGGTAGATCGTGGAAAATCACATCATATAATGCATGAAATTTCTCCAAGCTCCTAATTTGAAAATTACAACACTTACAAAAGTGATGTATGCAGCGATTCATAGGTATGTAGATGAAGCATTCGATTATATGAGTGAGGAAAGTGGGGGGAAAAAACATTTTGAGCACTTTATCGTTAATAAACAATTGTGACCTGTTCCAACTCAAGGCATTGCTGAGCAGGCCGAACAAAATGACGAATTAAGACACCAGCACGGGAGAGCGAGGTGGCCGATGATGCGCCTGATGAAGGATATAATTAAATAAGGCCGTTAACTGCCTTCAAAATGTTGGAAAAAATGCATTAATCATCTATCAAAATGAAGGGTGGGGGGCGGGGGGGGACGACTTGTAAATTCCAATAGCTGCTTTCCACAATCACTCCACTTGAGCATTCAACAAACTTGTCCAAGGGTAGCATGTAATGGATGAATGGCTCAGGAGGTAACACATTCCTCATCCCAAAATCTTAAGAAACCCAACTATCTTATAAGTATAGACCAATGACATGTCGACTTGCATACAAATTTTTGATAGGAATCATCTCAGAAATGATGCACTACCACTTAACAAATGGAGGCCTAGTGGCAGAACAGAAAGGATGTAAAAGAGGATGCTATGGAACAATAGACCACCTACTACTAAACAAGGCCATACTTGAAAACTGTAAAATGAAAATAACCAAATTGTCCACAGCCTGGATAAACAACAAAAAAAAGCTTTTGATAGTGCTCCACATTCATGGATGATATAATGCATACAATTGTACAAAATCAACTCCCAAATAATTATACTGGATTAAGAAAGCAATGGAACACCACATTGATATGACAGCATGCGGAAGGAAAGATCAAAATACCAGGAGTGATGCTACATCGTGGGATTTTGCAGGGTGATGGCCTTTCACCCCTCCTGTTTTGCTTGGCCCTGGACCAACTCGCAACCTCATTAATGGGCAAGGACATGGATACACCCAACTGTCCAATAAGAGAATTGCCAGACACAGGAAAGGTGACACTGTACACGGATGATATAAAAGTCTTTGCACCAAACAATGAAAAATTGGTAGAACAACTGAAATTAGTAAAAGGGTACTCTGATGACCTTCAAATGGATTTGGCCTAGATAAGTGTGCCAAGTCCACATTTGTACAAGGTAAATAAACAAAAATGGACAACATAAAAATTGACCGAGATACAACGATACAGGATCAAGACAACAAAGCATCGTACAAATACCTCGGAATAGAAGAGGGCCACAAAATGTCACAAACAAATGCGTAAAACAATTGCCAAAGAATATTTTCTTAGAATGTGGCCGATCCTGAAAACATATCTCACCCCGATAAACAAAATCAAAGCCATCGACCAACTAGAAATAACAGTATTCCAATACAACTGCAGGATAATAAACGGGCCACAAGCGGAAATCAATAAACTAGATATTACAACAAGGAAACTCCTCACCATCCATAAAATGTTCTCCAAAAATCAGTGTATCCTGAGAATGTACCTGCTGAGAAGAGAAATAGGTAGTGACCAGATGGAACTCAACCAAGTGCACAGAATGACAATTGTCGGACTGGCTGAATACGTGAAAAATTCCAGACATCAGAATCCAATTTGTATGCTCACACAAAGACAGCAAGCTAGAGAAGGTATCCCCAACCCACCGAGCAATTTTTTTTTCCAGCCAGGTGCAAATGGAAGATATCTTGCATGAAACTGAAACAGCAAACAAAATACATGGCCCCAATGTTGGCAAAAAAGATGAAACAAAAATATAAAGCAAAATATTGTTGCGAATTCGCGCCCGCCGGCGTGCGAACGGCCACGTGACTCGAATCGCGACCGCCTCGCCCACGACGGACAATTCAGTCGTGACCCTCTCGGACTAACGCCGGGAGCCAGTCACGGTGGGCCTTTCGCCTCACCACGATCGTGCCAATCGGCCACCCGCGTGGATAGGGTTGTTCGCCAAACTCGACCTACCTAAGTACCCACGCGGATGGTAAACCGGGCGATCGCACCTCGCCGCAGGTCGACTTCGGACACGGACCGCTTAAGCGGTCCGTTCCGTGCTATCGGATAACCGAGCGGTGTTATCGTCGGCCTCGACGGTTCCTGATTAATTATCGGCATATCCGGCCCACTACGAACCCTTTTACGTGAAGCAAGATGGAGGTTCAATTAAAAAAAAGACGAAGCGAAACGGGCAAGTTCAACAAGTAAGCACATTTAATTCACACACACGGATAGCACACATATACAGCCATACAGTAATCACAAATGCACATATATCAATTTAAAACAAAAACAATAATGCAGAGCTACGACCGAATACGCGTACACACGGCAACACTTATACAGTTTCTACCTTACAAGACACGGCGCCACAACACGCATTCACACCAAAGCAAAGGAAAGACCCCCTCAAAGGCAAGGGAGTCAGACTGGGCCCGTGGGCCTAATGCGCGTGGAACCTGGATGAGCGGCCAGGTCCACGAGACCGAAGGGTCCTACCCGTGCCCTCGTGGCGAGCCGCAAATGTCGCTGCACGGCGGTTTCGTGGCACCTGCTGGTGTAAAGTGGGAACGGGCCCCCTTGTCGCACTCTCTCAGCACGGGGGAAAGGGGAATTGTTGATGCTCTGGGAGGGAGTATGGCTGGCTTGCTCGAGTCCCGCGATGCGCGATTCAACGCGACCTCGTCGCTGACTTCCTCGCCCCGGACCCGAGCCCCGGTTTTCCTCAGCCGATCTCCCTCCGCAGCCGTTCGCCTCCGTAGCGTTCGCCTCCGTAGCCGTTCGCCTCCGTAGCCGTTCGCCTCCGTAGCCGTTCGCCTCCAAACTCATCTGCTCCACTTCTGCCACGATTCGCCTTGCGCTTGTCTCTTTATCGGCTCCAGGAACCCACCATATGCAAATTCTCGGATCAAAACGACCTCAGGGCGGAGCCACGCTCGCCGATTGGACGGAGAAAAAGGGCGTGAATCTTTCCTGATCCTCAAATTTGCATATCCTGATTTCTCTCAGATGTGTCTGGAGGCGGGCCAAGCCGCCCGCGCTTCCTAATTGGATGGATCAAATGTGGCGTGTAGCATTCCTGATCCGAATTCTCCTCGGAGAAACCGCTCTTTGCACTCGCGGCTCGGTGCGTATCGCGGAACGGCCCAAGATAGCCCGACGTCGTGCCCACAGTGGTGCGGGAATGCCGTAGGAGAGAGGTGAAGGTGGTGGAGGGTTTTCGGCGGTGGCCGATGGCCATGATGCCGTTTGGAATGGCGGTATGTGAGTGCGGGAGCGAGTGGTGAAGGTAGGTTGTGGCTGCTGGCGTTGTTGTTTTGTTGTCTGACGGTTGGAGCGTGGTTGGTTCAAAATAAAGGTAGAACAGAAAAACGCCTAACTCAAAGGATCGCAGCCCGAATGAATCACATTAATTCCCTCTAAACAATGGGTTTGGGTTAACTATACATTACTTAAAAGATATCTCACCTACGGGACCTGAATGGTGGTTGCGAATTTCCACAGCCGTAACACTACCCCCTCCTTTTTACAGACTCGTCCCGAGTCGTCAAATTCTCGTGTGCCATCATGTGTAGTCCTCCCTAGTACGTTTACCTACGGATCCCTGAGTGCGACATTCATGGTATTCGTGTCCCCAAAATAAATAACCTGAGGGCTGAGTAACTAACTAAACAACCCACTCACACGGACGACTTAAATAAAATTGCCGGCGCTAAGACAGACATGCCGGGCGCACTCGTATTTACAATACATCTTAACCTTAACTTACAAATTACACTAAACCATGGCCCAGGATCAATGGACTCTGCAGGAAAAGAAAAAGAGTCAACAGAGCACCGGCGCACGGGCCGCCATTGCGGCCCGTGTTGTAGCTGCCAACAGGACAGTTCCTGCAGCTTGCAAACTGTTGCTCGATGATCCTGGCGCACATGGCAATGAACAAGGGGGGGGGGGGCAAAGAAATAGAACGGGGCAAAATGACGATGTGGGCAGTGGGCATGCATGGCAAAGGCGATCAGGCAAGGCATGGCATGACAAGGCCGCTGTAGCAAACACAGCCGGCAGATGAACTGGCCGCACAGGCCTTGAAGCAAAACAGCCGTCGGACGATCCGACCGGCACAGGCCTTGCAGAAAACAGCTGCAGACGATCCGGCCGGTACAGGCCTCATAACGAAACACAGCCAGCCGATGAAGTTGGCCGGCACAGGCCTTGAAGCAAACAGCCAGCCGCTGAAGTTAGCGCGCCTCTTGCCGTGCAGTGCAGGTTGGTGGAGGAGTGCGGTGGTGCTGGCCACACAGAAGGCGGCTCGGACCTACCTACCTGTCTCCCTCACACCTATCGCCTTTGCCTGTCACTGTCCATACCCACCCCCTTAATTTGTAAAACCCAATTTAGCCCCAACTAATTTTTTTTTTGTTGTTTTTATGTTTACTTCCCTACTTCCCCACTATAACTCGTCCCCTAACCCCCTTTACTGTCTTTGTTCGGTAACCTATCGTCCCTAGCCTACTCCAACCCCTACGTTCCCTACCCGGAGGGAATAAGGAGAGCTAGCGTCCTGTGTCGAGCCCAACGAAGCCTCAGGATGGCCTCCCAGACTTCAGCGATCTTTACCCAAAGTGGGCTCAGCGGCCCACAACGTGAGCGAAGGGATGGATGGTGCGAGGGGTACACTTCCTAATCTACCCTATCCATTTAACTATTAAACTACCCCGGGCTTTCAAAAGTGCCTCTCGCTTAATCTATTGGTTCTAAAAACCCAGATTCCCGTCGCCTGTGTTGGTGTCCTCACAATTTCGGGCCTCGCCCTCAAATTTTCCCTCGTGCCCTTGCACGTCGTGGCTGGACGCGTGGCTCCCCCTGGCAGGCACGACCCTCTGCCGAATCCCTACGATGGCACCCCGGGCACTACACTGCCTCCGAGCCTACCAGCTCCCTAAACACCGGGGAGTGCCCCCATGGCAACTCCCTGAAACGCTCACGTGGCAGGCTGGCTTCCCGGCCCCTTTCCGAGGTCACCGCTGCCCACGACACTGCCCACGCGGCTAACGGCGCTCCGGCCCCCGCACCAAGCGGGCGCACCCGTGCCCACTACGCTAACCCGCCCCCCATGGGCCCTTGGCCTACCACGGCCGACTATCCCGGTGCCCGGGTACCCACTCAGCGATACTCACCTTTCGCAGCCACGCCTCCCAGCCCGTCAACAGGGCTCCTGCACCCCTTCAAAACAGGTTTCGAGCCTACACTCCCACCAACAACAAAACGACCTCCATTTTTCAATTTGTCTAACCCAGCTAACTCACTCTACACTGACCCCGGGTCCCTGGGCGGAGTCACTCCTCCCCCCAATCACTCATCGCACCATGCATTCCACAATCGCCCATACACTCAGACCTGCTGGCCTCACTCACTCATCAAGCACATGCTCCACTTCACAAACCACAACTCTTCAACACACACACCGCTGATCTCTGCCATCCTGCTCACTACATCCCTAACTAACTCGTGCTCCCACGTCGTCCTTAAACTACAGCACGTTCCTTTTAACACTACGTAGCTAAGCTACGTCCCCACTTCACATTCAAAGTCTGTCACTGTCCTCCAAATCCTAAAAAATCATTTCCCCACCTAAATCTCATCTAAATCCCTCTACCTAATCCATTCCACGGCCCATGAGGACTTACCCCTGCCCCTGAAGCCGGTATAACTAAACTAACCCTTCCCCTAGCTAGTTCCATCCTGTGCCCTGGTAAGGGGTCTTCCACCCTTGCCCAGGAATCCTGTTCACCCGAAAGCGAGGCTTGCTTTTGTTAATTTTAATTTTAATTTTTTCAAATTCTGCGCAGCACCAGCGCGGCAACTCACAGCTCGCGCACTTTGCACCTTGCCCGTGACGTCATGCAGCTGCACGTGTACCTCGTCCCTCTGGACGGTACCATCCGGCAGGGATTCACCCTCCTGCGGATTCCAACCCCACGTGCAGCCATGACGTCACCCTGCGCACCCCAAAAACAAACCTCGCCCTCCGAGGGGCTCCCACGCGAACACATGTGCTCTGCCCGTTGGAGCTTAACACAAGCTCGCGTGGAGAACCCGTCCGGTCCAAATCCGAAATCCTGCCTAACCTTTGTCTGTCCGCGGGATCGCAAATCCACCGCTGGCGTTTCCGGACGGCTTCACTCCCGCAAGCGAGCACGGGGCCTCGTGCGTTGCACAGCCGCGACCTCGCGCTCGCTGCTGGTGAACCCGGCACGTCCCACAACAGCTACGGCCGCTACCCGGCTTTCGTCCCTCTGTCGCTGGCTCCGTCGCCATTCCACCCACGCACACCTGCGTGTTACGACGCACAGACTCCACTCCAACACACTCACCCTAGGAACGCGGTGCATGCTCCCGCATGCCGACCGTCATCTCCCTCACATACAGCGACCTTACACACACTGTCTCACTCACACCCAACCTTTCACTTGCACAGGGGTCTACTCACACCATGCGTGCCGGAAAGCACGCATCTCCGCACACTCGCAAACCACACCCCTGCACAACCACACTGGGATTCGTGTCCCCACAAGGTTCCCGGGCCTCTATACCCCCCAAGCTGCACGTGCACCTATCCACAGCACTCGTCCCTTCAACTCCGCTTGGCACGACCGAACCCACCTGGTCGTGATTCGCCTCAAGGGGCATACTCCCTCCCCTCGTTCCTGGAGGAGGCCATCCGCTGCTCGCACCGGGTCTCCACACGCTCCGCGAGCTCACCCCCATTATCCTCCACTACCTCTGTGTGTTGTGGTTCTGTTCCTTTAACCCCGTCTTTATCGTGCAGTCTCTCCTCTACTTTCTCTACCTCCCGCGTCTCTATACATTTTCTCTCCTTGTTCCCTATTTCTGTTTCTTTCTGGAGTTTTTCCATCTCTCTGACTTCAATTTTACTCTCTCCTTGAGTTCATTAATTTCAACCTCATTTGTTTTTGTTTCTCTCCCATGTTCCTCTCGTTCTTCCCTCTCCAATCTCGTTGTGTCCTTCAATCTCCTGATTTCTCCTTCCTGCTTCATTTCGTTGCTCCTTCCACTTCTCTCGTATTCCAACCTATTTTTTCCTTTTGTTGTTCAGTTTCAAATTCATACTCTTTCAGTTTTTATTCCACTGTTCTTCGTTCTTCATTTTCCAATCTCATCGTTTCTTTCAACTGACAGATTTCTTTCTCCTGTCTCATCCTTTTCTTTCAGTACTCTTTCTTGTTTTTCCTCATTCTTTAATCTTGGCCTTTGCTTTCCAGCTGTTCGATCTGTACAGTGTGGTTCCTTAACGTTTCATTCTCCGTTCTCTTCCTTTCCTCTTTTAACATCCTCAGCTCGTTTTATAACTCAGAAGCTTTCTTTTCCAATTCCTTTCTCATCTCCGCACACTCCAACTTTGCTTTGGCTTCTAATTGTTCAATCTGATCTCTATGTGGTTTTCCCTTAACGTTTTTCATTCTCTGTTCTCTTCCTTTCCTCTTTTAACACTCTCAGCCTCGTTGTTGTAGTTCGTCCTGTTTGTTGGGTGTTTCTGATAACTCGAAGTTTTTTTCTCAATTCTTTTCTCATCTCCGCACCTCCGACCTTGCTTTCGTCTTCTCAACTGTTCTTCCGCTGCCCCTTGTGTTTGTCTATCCGTGCTTCCCGTTTCCTCATGTGCTCCGTTTTTACCTCCCGTCCCAGCTTATCAACTCTCTTCGTCATGTCTTGGAGAGCTATTTTCCGTCACACGACTCCAGACCGTTACGAAACCTCACAATCCTCCTTTGTCTCCTCCTGGCTTTCTTTTTAATTTTTCTACTTGCCTTTCTTTTACCTCGTGTGACCCCGTGGCGTACACTCTCCCGATAGTGGAGTTGTTTCCTCACCCGCCTTCACCGGCCGGGCCTTGACCAAGCCGTGCACGCCCCTCCCAGCCGTTGTTCGGCGGGTTCCACACGTGGCGGTCGGCCATTCACGCGAACTCCGCCTGTTGTTGCCTTCAGCCCGCCTGCAGGCTTCGGCCCATGTTCTGCGTCTCACCCCGCATTTCTTCCATTTTGTTTGTGTTGGTATCCATTTTCGTTTTCATTTACTTTGTGTTTGTTTCCATGTTCGTTTTCATTTCGTTCATGTTTGTTTCCATGTTCGTTTTCATTTCGTTCATTTGTTGCGTATTTCCATCCATTTTCGTTTTCATTTCGAATCGCTGTTTCCATCCATTTTGTTGTTTTATATCCGCATTCATTTTTGCCAGCATGGCGAATAGCTGGCCATGTCGGGTGCACTCGGCCGAGCTGAGTCGGCCAGGATCGGGGTTTTGGCGGGGGGAAGGGAGGTGTTATACACCGCGGCCGGCCGCACCCATTTCGGGCCCTGGTTCAGTTGGGGAGAAACTGTTCCTGCACACCAATGTCCTGCTCGGGTCTCATCCTGGGCCATGGATTCTACATTCAAACACATACACATTTCTAATACCCCCGGCTCCGCTCGCCTTGAGACGCCATCTTACTTCTCGTAAGGGTTAATTTTAATCGCTCGTAATTTAGAGGAATCGGGGGTCGCTCCTCTACACCCTGGACCGATTCCCGTGAATTTAGCTGGAGACAGGAGGGTTTGGTTTCCCGCTCTCTGACACCAGTGTTGCGAATTCGCGCCCGCCGGCGTGCGAACGGCCACGTGACTCGAATCGCGACCGCCTCGCCCACCGGACGGACAATTCGTCGTGACCCTCTCGGACTAACGCCGGGAGCCAGTCACGGGTGGCCTTTCGGCCTCACCACGATCGTGCCAATCGGCCACCCGCGTGGGATAGGTTGTTCGCCAAACTCGACCTACCTAAGTACCCACGCGGATGGTAAACCGGGCGATCGCACCTCGCCGCAGGTCGACTTCGGACACGGACCGCTTAAGCGGTCCGTTCCGTGCTATCGGGATAACCGAGCGGTGTTATCGTCGGCCTCGACGGTTCCTATTAATTATCGGCGCTATCCGGCCCACTACGAACCCTTTACGTGAAGCAAGATGGAGGTTCAACTAAAGAAAAGACGAAGCGAACGGGCACAGTTCAACAAGTAAGCACATTTAATTCACACACAGCGATAGCAACATATACAGCATACAGTAATCACAAATGCACATATATCAATTTAAAACAAAAACAATAATGCAGAGCTACGACCGAATATGCGTACACACGGCAACACTTTACAGTTCTACCTTACAAGACACGGCGCCACAACACGCATTCACACCAAAGCAAAGGAAAGACCCCCTCAAAGGCAAGGGAGTCAGACTGGGCCGTGGCCTAATGCGCGGGAACCTGGATGAGCGGCCAGGTCCACGAGACCGAAGGGTCCTACCCGTGCCCTCGTGGCGAGCCGCAAATGTCGCTGCACGGCGGTTTTGTGGGCACCTGCTGGTGTAAAGTGGGAACGGGGCCCCTTGTCGCACTCTCTCAGCGCGGGGGGAAAGGGGGAATTGTTGATGCTCTGGGGAGGGAGTATGGCTGGCTTGCTCGAGTCCGCGATGCGCATTCAACCGCACCTCGTCGCTGACTTCCTCGCGGACCCGAGCCTCCCGGTTTTCCTCAGCCGATCTCCCTCCGCAGCCGTTCGCCTCCGTGCCGTTCGCCTCCTAGCCGTTCGCCTCCAAACTCTCTGCTCCACTTCTGCCACGATTGCCTTGCGCTTGTCTCTTTATCGGCTCCAGGAACCACCATATGCAATTCTCGGTCAAAACGACTGAGGGGCGGAGCCACGCTCGCCGATTGGACAGGAGAAAAAGGGGCGTGAATCTTTCCTGATCCTCAAATTTGCATATCCTGATTTCTATCAGATGTGTCTGGAGGCGGGGCCAAGCCGCCCCGCGCTTCCTAATTGGATGGATCAAATGTGGGCGTGTAGCATTCCTGATCGATTCTCCTCGGAGAAACCGCTCTTTGCACTCGCGGCTCGGTGCGTATCGCGGAACGGCCCAAGATAGCCCGACGCTCGGTGCCCACAGGTGGTGCGGGAATGGCCGTAGGAAGAGGGTGAAGGTGGTGAGGGTTTTCGGCGGTGGCCGATGGCCATGATGCCGTTTGGAATGGGGTGATGTGAGGTTTGCGGGAGCGAGTGGTGAAGGTAGGTTGTGGCTGCTGGCGTTGTTGTTGTTGTTGTCTGACGTTGGAGCGTGGTTGGTTCAAAATAAAGGTAGAACAGAAAAACGCCTAACTCAAAGGATCGCAGCCGAATGAATCACATTAATTCCCTCTAAACAATGGGTTGGGGCTACTAATAACATGTACTTAAAAGATATCTCACCTACGGGACCTGAATGGTGGTTGCGAATTTCCACAGCCGTAACAATATCAACAAATATACACTGACAACTGGGACAACAATAAAAGAGCAGGAAGAGATATATGTATATGTATATGTATATATATAAAGTTGGACAGTTTGGACATAGACAAAAAAGGCTCTTTGGAATGGCTAAGAAGAGGTCAGCTAAACTGGGATGGAGAACAAATCATTATAAATGCCCAAGACCAGGGACACCACATGGATGGCTTTAAGAATACAGGCAGGACTGAGTCAATCAGACAAGTGTAGATTTTGCAATGTTGAAACGGAAAGCATGAGCTACCTCCTATTGTGTTGTAAAAAAAAACTAATGTCAGAACAGCTGTACACACAAAGGCACAACAGGGTTTGTCGAGTAATCCACTGACACATCTGCAAACACTTTAACATCCCAGTACCAGAAAACTCATCGAAACATGAACCAAAAGCAATAATTGAGAACAAGGAAGTAACACTCATATACGACCTGATAATCCCATCGAGTGTGAACATAGAAAACAAAGCATTATGACCAGATATAGTACTTCGGTGTTAAAAAGGGAGGGGGGGAAACCGGCATTGCTAATTGACCATTTTTGGTGTCGAAGAATCATACAAATTGTTTACATATGTAATGAGATGAGTCTAAATATGTAATTCTTATTTCAAAATAGGAATGTTAAAATATAGGTTCTTCTTCTTCTCCTTCTCCTGTGTTGGAGTGGCGACCCGTCCAGGATTGTGCCCAATAGCCA
>CM068957.1:98374494-98389686 GCA_035128595.1 Eptatretus atami | reverse complement strand
GTGTGTTTTATCCACTGCCGTAGCTCGCTTGTATTACCCGGAAATGGTGGTAGCTCAACACCTCTCATCCACGAGTATTTCCGTGAGTCCGATTTGCATTCAGAAGCACATCAATTGTGGTTAACCATCCTGAAATTGCTACTTTAAAAAATCTAAATGCTGAAAATTATGTTAGAAAGATTATTTGAATTACAGATTTCGTGCTTTTAATGGCAGGTTAAAAGTGCCTGGCAAGCAGAGTCCTGTATTACCTGAAAGCAAACGGTGATACGAACATTACATCGAGAAGTCCATTTTCATTATCGAGGGCTGAGTTCATCATCTTCAGTGAGTTGTATTATGTCTGTGAAAGGAAGCTTGAAATGGAAGGTTTCTTTCATGAGTGTTGCATCACTAGCACACTGTCATTGATATATTCACACATATGCAGTACTGTACCTGGGCTTTACCTGTTGGACTGATGATGTCATCTTCTGCTCCTCATTATCAACAACGATAAGCAATTTTAAAATGAGACTTAAGAGACTGATCCTAGACTATGGAGAATGAAGAACTAGTCTTGCTAGTGAAGGCCAGTGTCGATTTTGCTCCAACGAAGGGTTATTTTCCGAAACATCAGCTTCCCCTTGCTTGCCAAGGCAGTTAGCCTTCCTCATTCAACGTCCTATTGATATCATCAATTACGAGCTGCTCTCCCTGGATAAATGTGTTGTGCGGGAGTCTTATTTGTTATTGAAGACTTGTGAACATCTCCATTCCAGTGTTTCTCATGCATGAGTGCATGATGTGATTAATGGAGATGTTATGACTTTTAACTTGTTTGATGTTCCCGTTTGAGCATGTAGATCAAGATGGTGGGATTCCAAGATGAAATCCCACATACTGTGTTAATTTGTCCCTTACCTACTAACGTACTTGTAATTCATGGAAATTTTAAGTACAGTACTTATCCTACACATGATATCTGTACAATTTCCTTGAGTCTGGTGTAACTCCAAGTAACTTGCCATCCTCTCTTGCTTTTTTTTTTTTGTGAGCCTCAACTGTGCATTCAGAATATAATTATGGAAGCAGCGGGGGATAAATGGTGTGGGTTTAGTGGCTATGGTGTGCAATTCACAGAATGTGTGTATCTAGGGTGTGGGATTGGAGATATGCCTGGGGTACATGGGAATAGAGGTATTATGCATGTAGGTGGCTGAGGTGTGGAATTAGTTGTTAGGGGTGTGGGATATGGCTGGGTTGTAGGATTAGAGGTATGCATGTAGGTGGCTGGGGTGTGGAATTGGGGTTATGGGATAAGTGGATGTGGTATTAGATTTGGTGGAAGATTCAGAGAAGTTATAGCAATTGGGCCAGACAATAGCCAGCAATATAGGTTATTGTCATAGATCTGTGTGGCTTTCAATTTTGACAATGTCGGGACAAATGGATGAATGAGAGGACATGGATGTAAACGCATTTGGTACTACATGGAAAATAAACCACATTTTTGTATTGGAAGAGTATTTTGAACAGTACTGTACTGCACAACCATATGGTCACCCTTGACTAGATCCTCAGAAGCCCCTGCATATTTGATCGACTTGATGCATGACAAGAATGCGGCTATTCGGAAAGTATGTGACAGCACATTGGACATCATTGCGGTGAGAAATTGCCAGAACAAAAGATTGAGATCCTTGAATCCTGTACGTTTCTTTGATGATCACCAATGTGTTTGTTTGGTTTTTAGTTAGCTCAGATTCTTGGGCTCAAAGCAAGGTAGCGAGTGAATTTGGGGAAGTGAGTCAGTCATATGTTGAGGGTTACTCACTCTTTTATACCATGATAGGAATATGACGAAGAGTGGGCACGAAAGATCCAGGGGGAAAAGTTCCGTTGGCACAACTCTCATTGGCTAGAGATGGTAGAGAGTCTTGCCTCCGAAGGAGAAGCAGCCCTGCATGCCGATGACTATCTGGACCCATATCTGCAGGGCCACTCGCAGCTCTTCTACGGCACTGGTGAGAAAGGACTTCAAATATGGGGGGAGGGGTAGGAGAGATGTCATGGTGAAGAATTTGAAAGGGTAGGGGGGACGAATTGGTGCAAATATGTTTACATTCTTGGAATAATTTATATTTTCAAGATTTATTGCATTGTCGGACTGCTTTTAAATACTGAATGCTAACTATGCACTTTTCCTGTTAAACATTAAAGAATGATTTTGTTAAGATCTATTGGGAATAGATGCACCATTTTCGGTTGTAATTAAAAAACCCATTTTTTGGCATGTTTGCTGTAGAAGGCCTGGTCCCCTCTGAGGTCTCAATCAGCCCAAGCTACTTTGATGACTACCTTCAGAATGGAGATTTGCTCAAGCAGCACTCTGGAGGGTATGTCGTGTCATTGGGCAGAGTATGAATTTCTCCCTTGCTTAGCGTATGAGGTATGAGGTCCACCCAATGTTATAAGGAAATTTATAGATATCATATCTACATTGGGTGGACCTCTACCTCATACGCTAAGCAAGGAGAAGAATTCATACATCTAGCCCAATGACACGAACTACCCCAGAGTCGCTGACAACCACGATCACCACCCAGAGTCTATGAAGTTTCTCATGCGCGACGGAATAAAAGTACACGTAAGATAATCAGGTCACTCCTGTTTATATTAAAGAAGTAACTTGTACGTGCCCGTAAAAAAAAAAAAAAAAAAGAAGAAGAAATAAATATTCAACGCGAGCAAGAAACAACAACCACACAGGCCATTTCTTCGCTCTCGCGTGCCCGTACATGCGTGGCGCGGAAGTTCGCATATCACAGTTACGATGATTCGCAATTTAGGTTTTAATGGCCAATCATTCAATTAGCGCCAACGTATTTTACCTTTTCGCAATGTCGTCGCAAGGAAAAACAAAAAAGAGAGAGAAGAGAGAAAAAAAATTTACTTCCTGGTTCGGAGCATACCAGCACTCTGATGTTACCGAAATTTATGCACCGTCTAATATGAAACGATCATAACTTGGGGCATTGTGTTTATCTATAAATGCACATAAGAAATCGAGAAATTATGAGAATACACGAAGTCATCACTCTCCGGAAGCCCGTACATTGTAACCTGTAATGGCGAACGCGGCTGAGCTTCCTTTCCCCATCGGCCACGCCCACGCAACAACGTGTCTTGTCATTGGTTGGTAAATAAATGGCCATACTTGGGAAGCACTTGTCCGATTAATATCAAACCTTGAAAAGGCACATCTCAGGTCCCACAATATATCTGGCAAGTTTCAATTAGATCGGACCAGTGTTGTCGAGAAACAGCGGACACAGACACACACACAGAGATTGCTGGAATTATAGATAGATGGTTCTTATTTGATCCTGATCCATTTCTTGACACGTTTGGTATTTCAACGTCATTTCTTTAGTTTTGGAAGAGAACGTCTTTGTAGGTTACAAACGCAGAAGGAAGTCATGTGTATTGTCTGTTTCTATCTGCAATGTTGTTTGAAAATTGGGGAAAATAACAGGGAAGTGTTTTCATGTTTTGTCCTTCATAAAGTTGCCTTGCAAGAGATTTGTTGATACAAAAGATTGGTGTTACTTTTTTGTTCACCCTCCTACCTCCTGCACATGGTTACATTGCGCATCCCCTTGTGACCTATTGCAGCATATCGATGAACAATTACTTGATGTCACCTGGACCTCCACGGCCAGCCACGGCCTATGGCTTCCGCTCCGACGAAGCACCCATTCCCTCAGCTCTCTCTTATGACTAGGAAGGAAGTGGACGTGGAGAGACAAGTGGTACGATTAGGAAGAAAAGAGTAGATATGTAAACCAAAGACAATGTGGTGTTTTTGTAAAGAAAAAAGCACGACACGGTCTATTCCAGACAACGCACCATCGCTGATTAACATGCTCATCGATGTCTTGTGAGGAAGTTAAATCGGTGTAAATAAATAAATAATATACAGAGCCAGAATGGGCCTTCTTGGCAGATGTGAGTCCAGGTCTATACGCATGTAAGAGCTTAACGGCTTGCCCGTCAGTATTGCATACATGACAAGAAAATATTTATTAAGTTTGATGAATGCAATTGAATCAATTCCTTACAAAGTGCTTTTCATTTTGATGTAAAGTGATAAAGTGCTAATGCAAGTGCTTTTGTCTTGTGGTTCATAACTTGCTCTTATTCCACCTGATGGTTAATATGACTTGGACACTCACGTCTATCTAGTGACCAGGCCTTCAGTCATTCATTGTGTGTTGTTGTTTGTGTGATATCTTGGTATGTGTGGAGTTGAGGTGCTTGTATTTATTGGAAAGCTTGATGGATGTGACCAAATCCACAGACTGCATTGTTCTCTTTGTGCCAGAAATGATGATCTTTAATGAATAAACGTTTTTGTGAATTGTGTTTGATTTGAGGAAAGTAGCATTTCAAACTTTTTACCTTGCCCCATTCAAATTGCTTGTTTCATAGCTACAGAAATGCATTCTGTGAAAGCCTTTGGAGGGGTGTGGGACGTGGGGAACAAGAACCATTTTTGACTCTCCCAACCCCATGTGTTGGGAGTAAATTGTATGGCATATATTTAGCCCGTGTGCGCAAAGTGAAAAGTGGAGTTAAGCCATTGGTCACATATGTATGTATGTACGTACGTACGTGTCTGTATTTTGTTAAGAGTGTACATCAAAAACCATTCCGAAGAGGAAATTGAAATTTTACCACGTGTTACATGACCATTTGATCATGACCATCGAAAATTTTCAAAGTATAATTTGTACACATTTCCCTCAGAAGTAAAGATAAATGCACTTCCAAATTTGCCGCCAGAAGAATTTCCTCGCACCCAGGGCCCCGAGAGCCAGAATGGGCCTCGGGCAATACTAAGTGTGGAGCCCCCTTCATCCCCTTCAATACTAAGTATGACTTCCTCCCCCTTCATCCGGGCCCCCTTAAAAAAAATTTAGATCCTCGTGGAGGATCTCTAAGTCTTACTCACGTTGTTGTTCTTCATCTTCTTCTTGTGGACTTTTTTGTTTCACAGCCTACAGTTTTCATCGAAACTTCCTGAAACTTGGCATATAATAATATATAATATATATATATATATATATATATATATATATATATATATATATATATAGTAAAAATACCCTGCGGAGACAGTAACCATCTCCGATTTTGAAAATTCTCCTAGAAAAATTTTATGACGTCAAAATATCTCCGCTAATGGAAATCGCCTAAAAAATTATCTCCGAAACTAGGCAAGCTTTATGAAATCTGTTTGCGGGAATCGAACAGGGCATTAGCAGAGATGAATTACCACGCATATGATACATCACTATGACGTCATATCAATTTTTATGACGTCATTCCTATTTTTTTGACATTTTTTGTTTCACAACCCAGAGTTTTTATCGGATCTTCGGGAACTTTCCATGTATATGCAGAAAGCCCACGCGCAGGTAGTAACCATCTCCGATTTTGGAAATTCTTCCTAGAAAAAAAGTTGACGTCATTAATATCTCCGCTAATGGAAATCGCCTATACCATTATCTCCGAAACTAGGCAAGCTGTGTTGAATTTTGTTTGAGGGAATGAAGCCGGGCATTAGCACAGATAATTTATCGCAAACCTGATAACATCACAATGACGTCATATTCGTTTTTATGACGTCATCATTAAGAGGACGAGGATCTTAGCTCAGTTGAGGTTGTTTTTTAACAACCCATACAGAGGTGTCCGTCCTTTCGTCGTCAGAAATACATGCCGTGTTTAAGGGAAATTGTGTTATTCACTTATTCCTACATGTTGATTCGTTTAATATGCTTCATCCGGATGGGGTGTGGCCAACACTCCTGTGTTCATTTACATCATTACCACGATTGTGATTATGTAAATTGTTCCCATATTCATTTATTCTATGAGGGAGGGTGTTACTGTCCATGGCAATGGCATGCCAGGGAATCACCGAGTGACTTGGAGGGATACACAAAATAAAGTTTCCCCCTGTGTTTTATCATCACAAACAATCATTATATGAATCAAACAATTGACGGAATAATTAAGGGCCCCGATTCGGTCTTGGCCCCGGGGTAGTTACCTCGCCTGCCCCCCACGCTCCCTCTCGACGCCCCTGCTCACACCAAGTCTTCCAAGACTGTGTGTTGTAAGTATTCTATGACTACCATCAAGTTGAAAAAGTAACTGCACTAACGAATTAATAGACTTTATTATATATACAGTGCCTACAATTTGTTGTTAAATCCTGAATTTAAAATGAATTGAATTTTAAAAAAAATTGGCACTCATCTGCACAAAATACCTCATCATGACAAAGTGAAAACATGTTTTTAGAAATTTTTGCAAATTTATTGAAAATGAAATGCAGAAATATCTAATTTACTTAAGTATTCAACCCCCGATTCAATACTTTGTAAAAGCACCTTTGGCAGCGATTCCAGCTTCGACTCTTCTTGGGTATCTCTATCAGCTTTGCACATCTGGATTTGGATTTGCTCAAGCTCTGTCAAGTTGGATGGGGAGTGTCGGTGAACAGCAATCCTCAAGTTTTTCCACAGATTCTCAAGGGGATTCGAGTCTGGGCTTTGACTGGGCCACTCAAGGACTTTTATGGTCTTGTTCTGAAGCCATTCCAGTGTTGCTTTGGCTGTATGCGTGGGGTCATTGTCCTGTTGGAACGTAAATCTTCACCACAGTCTAAGTTCTTTTTCATTCTGAAGCAGGTTCTCCTCAACAATTTGCCTGTATTTGGCTCCATTCATTGTTCCCTCTTACCTTCCAAGTCTCCCAGTCCCTGCTGTTAAAAAGCATCCCCATAGCATGATACTGCCACCATCATGCTTCACAGTAGGGATGGTGTTATATAGGTGATGAGCTGTGCTCAGTTTCAGCCAGACATAGCGCTTTGCATTCAGGCCAAAGAGTTCAATTTTCGTCTCATCAGACCACAGAATATTTTTCATCATGCTCTCAGAGTCTTTCACGTGCTTTTATCTCAGGAGCGGCTTCTGTCTGGGCACTTTCCCACAAAGCCTAGATTTGTGAAGTGCTGTAGAGACTGGTGTCCTCTTGGAAAGTTCTCCCATCTCAGCCAAGGAACTCTGTAATTCTATCAGTGATCATTGGGTTTTTGGTCACCTCTCTGACCATGGTTCTTCTTGTTTGGTTGCTCAGTTTGGTCGGATGGCCAGCTCTAGGAAGAGTTGGTAGTTCCATATCCTTTCTATTTCCTAATGATGGAGCTTACTGTGCTCTTGGGAACTTTCAACACTTTAGAATTGTTTTATACCCTTTCCCAGATCTATACCTCCTCACAATTCTATCTCGGAGTTCTACAGACAGTTCCTTGGACTTCTTCATGGTGAAGATTCTGTTCTGACATGCACTGAAAACTGTGGGGCCTTGTATAGAAAGGTGTGTTTCTTTCTAAATCATGTCCATTCAATTGAATTGGCCACAGGTGGACTCCAATCAAGTTGTAGAGACATCTCAAGGATGATCAAAGGAAAATGGATGCACCTGAGCTCAATTTGGAGTGTCATAGCAAAGTGGTTGAACACTTATTGACTCAAAATATTTCAGCTTTTCATTTTTAATTAATTTGGGAAAATTTCTAAGAAGAAAAATTCCACTTTGACATGATATAGTGTATTACGTGTAGATCAGTGATAAAAACTCTCAATATAATCCATTTTAAATTCGGGCTGTAACAACAACAAAATGTGAAAAAGTCAAGGTGTGTGAAGACTTCCTAAAGGCACTGTATACTGGTTATCTATGATGGATTATTTGATGACTTCCCAATTCACACGATAAGCCTGGTGATGGCTTCATGTTTAAGGTGGTTGGCCTGAGATATTAATATAAGTCTTTAGTTTGAGCCACTGTCAGCCTATTAAATAACACCAGGTGGGTTACCTCAGCCTGTCATCCTTCCGAGGTCGGCAAATTGCGTACCAGCTTTCTGGAAACATGGCACTGCATCAACGGCACAGCCGCGCCCCCACCAATGATGCAACCAGCAGCCACAGGCTCCATACGAAATAATAATAATTCACATGAAATCCACAAAGGACCAACTTCGTCAACAATGACCAACACTTGATTATTTTGAAATTAGTGGCGGTATTACTTTACATTGTTAACTGATCTACGCATGTATATTATTACTTGTGGGCTATGCTTGCACATTGCAACCAATAACGAACCGTGCTTCATATGTAGGTACATAATAAATAGCAGTTGTAGCATGACCTCCCATTGTCCCCATTGTCTTGGGTTGCTCACTTGCAGTGAGCACAACAAGGCTGCACATATTTTCATTTACGGCCACTTTACAGCGGTTCTGTGATTATTTTTTTTGGGATTGGATTCCCCCCCCCCCCCCACAGTGCATCGGCTTCGATGTCCGTCACATGAAATTTCAGCTTTCTCCGTCACCCAGAAGGAACTGAACATTAATATCAGTCAGTCAGTGAGTGGTTAGAATGAGCTTTATATATTAGATACATGAGAAGGTGAAAAGGAATTTTAGCTTCTCTCCACACTCCTTCATTCCTGTCTTGTCTATTTTTACTTTTCTCTTTGCACTTGCAGAGAAAACAAGAGCAGCACTCGTTGGAGTGCCGACCTCAGCCATGCTAAACAGTTTACGTTTTGGAATCCACTGATAGACCGCATCTGGATTCAGACATGAAACAAAATATAATCAGCTTGTTCTTGTCATCTTCCCAACTCATCCATCAGGTTTTGTCATAACTTGTCCACAACTTTTTGAGATATCGTGCTTTAAATCGTTTTTGGCCCTATTTCTCAATTGTCAAGAATCACTTTAAATTTTCTAGTGTCCAGATCCAGATCTTCACCAAAATCGAATCAATTAGTCCTTGTCACACTCCCAACCTGTCCACCAATTTTGTCTGAATCCGTAACTTTTTGAGATTATGGTGTTATACATCATTTTATCATTTCTTCCGAGGGGCATGCCAAATTATGGGCCTGAGTTACCCAGAAGAGGAACCCGGAGCGCCAATTGCCAGTGAGGACACCGAGAGCTTCCCCCACAATTCGGAATGGAGCGGCTTCAGCGTCCTGGGGGTGCCTTATGTGTGAGTATGCAGGTGGGAAAACCTGCAGATGGAGCGGCACTGCCGAGCTGGGAGAATTGCGGAGGCATTGAGGAAAAACAGAGGGCCAGGCCTGAACCATTGTGAGAACCAACACATGGGGCGATGAGTGATTTGGGTTATTAGAACCACATAGTTAAAGAGAGATGTGATGGTGAGTCTCTGGGATGTTTAATTGATTAAATTATCTAATAATGGATAGGGTAGTTAGAAATGTTTTCTGTTCTTCTTCGCACCATCCACCTTCCTCAAATACGCGTGGAGGGGAGGGGCGGCTTTCTCGTGCATGGCCGAAACCCCGCCCAGGAAGGCTGTGCCCGTAGGATCCTGGCCAATTAGAGGCGAACAGCGAGGTGTGCTGACCAAGACCCCTCCACACTGAGGGAGGTCCATAAAGTTCCAGAGATGCTCTGAGGGTTATTGGTGGAAAAACGGGAGTGGTGTGGACGGAAAGTCATTGTCGTTGTCGTGGTTGTTGTCTTTGGCATTGGCACGAGGAGTTCTGTGGACCCCGACGATTCACCACCTGAGCTCCGCCACGAACCACGAGTCCCCCACGTGCGACTGGGGATCAGACCAACGACCTTTGTCAGGTGCCGCATCACAGAGCGCGCCTTTCCTCCGACGACCAGGTTCAAGCCGAGCCCTGGTCCCCAGCTCGCCTTTCCCTCCTGAGCTGAGGGACCGAATAAAGACCCCACGGTCCATTTCGTGTGTTGTGTTGTGTGTGTGTGTGTGTGTGTGTGTGTGTGTGTGTGTGTGTGTGTGTGTGTGTGTGTGTGTGTGTGTGCGTGTGTGTGTGGCGCCAGTCTGATAAGTAGAATTGTGAAGTGCTTTTGCTCATTGTACATTGCCTGCCTGATATTCGTGATTAAGTCTGCACTGTCTTATTATTGTAAATAAATATCTGTTAAATGTTCCAGTTCGTTGCCTGTCGTTTCTACCATTGGCCCAGCACGGTGCGTATTGAGAATTAATGAGGCCGGCGGTGCCGTAAGTTGTCATTGGGTCCGGCGCGGCTCTGGTAACTCCCGCTCGGTACGCCGACCCGAGTCGGTACACGCGACTCAGTTCGGACAGAGTCGGCCGAGGGTTGTGGTTTCCCCCGTAGTTAGACGGCGTGAGTACTTAGGTAAATTGGAATAGACAAGTGGACCCTACCTCACGCCGTCGAAATATTGGCGACCACGGTCCTTTAAGTGGCCCGTCGACTCCGGAGTTATCCGGGGTGACGACCTTTCAATTCCGGTGTTCGGTAGGAGACAGCCCAACTGCTCCCCTGGCGTTCGTCCTCGCTACCGAACCTGGCCCACAACAAATTGGTTTCAGAAGTGGGATTCTGCCCCTCCGCCTCCGTAAAGAAATTAACGGGATTCGGATCAGGGGTGTAGGGAGCAAACCCCCCCCCCCCCGTTCCCCCAATTATGAGCATTTTAAATTGTTCTCAGATGCACCATGGCGGGCGAAGATGAGCTGGTCCAGGTGGGTTTAGAAGTAAGTTTAGGGGAATCCATGTCCAGGACGACACCCCCATGCAGGAAGACATTTCCCTGCAGCCAAACCCAGAAGGGGTATTGGGAGTGGCAGGGCGGCGTATGACAGCCCCCCCCAACCCTCCGTCAAATTCCCCCTCGACCCCTGGCGGATCTGCGCCCGACCGAGGCGAATCGGCTTCGTCAGGGTCGTTTGACATGAACCGTTGGGGGAAATGTTAATGGAAATGAGGAGAGATGCGCAACGAATGGAAAACAAAATGGATGCGAACGCGTGCAATGCGCAAGCTATGGAAAGCGAAATGGATGAGATGAAGGGAATATGGAAAACATGGAAAGCCGCATGGATGCGAACACGCAGGCACTGAGGGTGATATGCGAACACAGCGAGGGGAAGTGCAGAACATGGGGTGAACCTGCAGGTGAGTCTGGAGGAGGTGAAAGGCATAATGGCAGCACCACGTAGCGGAGCGACCGAACCGAGGGGGAGTGCAAAATGTGTCCGGCCTGCAAAATGTGCCTCCTTCTCTCTCTCTTCTCCCTTGCCTCCTCTCTCTCTCTCTCTCTTCTCTCTTCTTCTCTCCTCCTTCTCTCTCTCTCTCTCTCTCTCTCTCTCTCCTCTCTCTCTTCCTTCTCCTCCTTTGTCTCAGTTTCTTCAACTCCTTCCTCGTCCCTTACTATCGTTGAATCACTTTCACCCCATAGAATATCATACATATATTCATCAGGATTTCTTGTTTATTCCTGTATCCAAAATAATTTTTTTTTACAACAGGAAACCAATAAAATTTCTTCTGCATTTCTGAAAGAGCCTTGCGTTTTCTTAACTTTAAATTTTTTCTTATTTAACATTTTAATTTAATCCAAAGTTGTTGGTTTATTAACATCAGTATAAAGCAATCTTTTATTGAAAATACCTCATTCTTATGTTGCAGAACATATTTATTAAAATACCGAATACCCTTTTCTTGAAGGTATGCTTGGACACAGAAATGATAATTTTCTTGAAACCTTCTTGCTGTCATTTATGTATTAGAAATGTATGACAGATTAATATAATGACAGAAATGCCTCCCCATCTTCCCTTAGTTAAATCATTTTGTATTTCCTTACTTATTATATATAATCATGTTCTTTGTGTTTTCATGATATAAACTATGCAAAACCATTATTGATTTTACCCTTATTAAATTATTTTATTTGTTGTTTGCTAATCGTGTTCCACAAAACTCATTCTCGGCACCAAGTAGATAATATTCTTCCTTACGAGACTGATTTAATTGTTCCAGGTCTTCTAGGTTAATTTTAAATGACCAATTATACCCTAATCATTCATATCATATCCCCATTGTTCTATTCTCATCCAAATGATACGCCCTTCTTTATAAAAAATTTATTTTATTCGAACTGTGAATTCTGTATGACCTGGAGATAAAATCAACACTTCTGTGTCTTTGGAATACACAGCTGTTTTATTTAGGTTATATATTGTGATAAATCACTTAATCTCACCAAGTCATTTGCGTCAGTCGGGCTTGGATAATTTATTAATTTATAAGCATTTTTCATATTAATATTTTTTGCTATACTATTTTCTGTCGTTCAGCCTGTGCCTTTGTGTAATAATTAGATAAATCAATATCCAGTTCTTGGGATACACCAAGATAGAACCATCTTTACCAACATAAGTCATTTATATTAGATTAAAAATAATGTCATGAAAAAATTTATTTTTGTTGAGTTGAAATAACACATATATACATAATTGACCACAACACTTGGAATTTAATTTGGACTTGAAATGTTTTATAAACACCATTCTGTAAGAATTTATAACTTCAACAGGTGGTGGAAGACCAAAACTATCAAAATAATATTTGTCTTGACTATTAAAAATATAAACCCAATGAGAAACGTTCCAATTATTATCTTCTAATTTCATAATAATATTCTTTGTATGTTTCGGCAGTTTGTTAATTAATCTCTCATACAAATAACCACATTATGTAATTTTTAATTTCTTACAATATTTGACAAGTTCTAAATTTGATGTTGTATTCTTTCCAAATTCTTTAAACCACTCATCAATGCTCATTTATTTTATTAGAAAGATAGAATACATTACCCTTTTAGTTAATGTTACACCTGCTTGTGCGATAGAAGAAAGCATATCTCCAACTAACAATCTCGTTTTATCAGGCAGACTTTCAAGTTTTTCAGCAAAATCTACAATTACACCACTTCCACTAATTTGTTTCTCCAACTCTTTGTTATGTCTTTCCAATTCTTTTTGAGCCCGGAGTTGAGCCTTCCTTTCGTTGGCAGTTTCACCGCTGCTGAAATACACCCGTCAATGCTCCAGCCGCACTTAAAAAAGCAAATAAAGGAATTAGAAATGGAGAAATCCTCCAATCACCTCTCTTGTTGAATATTTTTTCAACATTGGTTTTGACATTTTAATTTTAAGTGAGCCAGTATCGTTCAAGATTTTCACCTGTTCTCTTGTGAGCAAAAATCAATTCTACTGCTCCTTTTCTCTGAATTGTATTAACGTTAATCATACAAGGCTTTTGATTTTGAATACAAGATGATAGTTTATGAAAATTGATTTGATTAACATATACCCCAGTTGGCACTTTACTACTCATTTATTTATCAAAAAAATTATGTGAGACTAATCATAACACCATTATCTGTATTAATCTGTAATTCTGTTTCTTCCAAAAGCAAACAATATGTATCAACTTCTTCACTCTCTCCTCTTTCAATGTATAGGGAAGTATCCACTCGATTAGACGTTATAGTTTCTTTTGAGTACTCAGGTCAATCTCATTATTGTATACAGACTTTTAAATGCTGTCATATCAAAATAGGTTCTTTATTCCATTGCTTTCACACACCTTTTGATAAGACTTGTATGCTTCAGCATAATCATTTTTTCCCAATTAATTTCCAATCTATGTCGTGGATAAAATGTTCATCTAGAGAAACGCGAAGTTGTTTCACTTTAGCATTATCACTTAATGCATTATTCTTATCAGTAGCAATATCACCATGTGTTTTTTTTATAAATGAGCCACAGATATCGTGACTTTCCTTCCAGAACACCCAAATCCCACGTGTAAGTGGTTTGGTTCAGTTTAACGTGTTGGCATTTTCTTTTAAGGTATTGATACATTGAGTGGTTTCTTTGAGTTAAGTCTTCTATTCAACATCTCTTCTGTTTTAAGATTAGGATATATTCACTAATATACCAACTCTTTCATCAATTACAAATTTATCGGTGATCACCAAAACGAATCCAACACCAAAATAAGTAATCTATTTCATTATCATTCCTTGTAGTTGAAATCTAATTTCTTAAGACCATACATAACTTTATCATGATCACAAATCCAAATATACCTTTAAGAGGAACTGCCACAGTAAAACTATTGCCTGCTTTTGTATCATCATTATATATTCCTTTCCTTTGGCTATATCCAGGGTCTGTGTTTGTTCCCGTTGACATATCAGGAATAAAACCTTTGACAGCCCCCTTTCCCATTCTATCACGGAATGAATATACAGTAGTGTAAATTTCATCATTTCAGATGTAGCAGAGACATATTCAACCGCTTCAACTTCTTGTGTTCCAATGTACAAACGAACACTCTCAAACATTTTCCAGAAGAAATAATTTACGAGTGTAGCGTTTGTGTTATTCCCAGCCTTAGTGAATGTAAATTTACACAACAAGAAACATTCAGCTCGATTCAAATAAGTTTGTTGATTATTTATTTCAAAACTTTTGTTCCATTTGCATCCAGTGTTCAGTTTATTGCATTTCACCATGAGTAATCTTTTTTAGTGGAGTTTGAGATAATATAGTATCATCCAATCATAGATAGCTATCATTGCTTTCACCATACTTGTATATTATTTAGGAAAACAAGATGTAAAGACTTTTGAAACTCCTGACCCAAGTATTTTATTATTTTCTGTCGTTCTTGGGGGACATACTGAGTTTTACCTTTTTTAATTTTTAATTGCTTGTAATTTATGAGATTCTTTGGGCATCTTTTATGTCTTAACAGCACCTGCTACATTTCCCACAGCAGCGCGATTGAACCATATTTGGGTCCTTTATGTTTAAGAAGTTGAACCGATACCCATTAGAGTATCAATATTCCATCTCCTCATAAATTGAGTCGGACACCCTATAGTCTCTAGGTTTATAGGGTATCTCTACCAAGATACCTATCTTCGCTTGTAGTAATGGGGAAAGGAAAATCCCATCCGCTGTAATTTATTTTTTATATTTTCCCATCGTGTTTTCCTCACATAACCATCGTATTTATTTATGGTAAAACACTTCACGTAGGTTTGAATCTTGAATGGATATAATTTCTCCATTAAAAGAAATCATGCGATTATCTTGGTCGGTTATCATAAAATTTAATCGGTATATGGTTTTTCCTGACACAGGTAGATAAACCAGATATTTGGGTTCCATATTTAATTTATAACCAATTGGGGTTGAGTATGTGCTGAATGAAAATATTGTATTTGTT
>CM068957.1:98347000-98368214 GCA_035128595.1 Eptatretus atami | reverse complement strand
GGAAGAGTACAGAAAAATGAATACAATAAGAACTTATAAACATCAATTATATAGAGAAGAGATAAATAAGAAAGCATTCGGAGCTTTTGATGTTAAAATATATATATTTTAGAGAATGGAATCAAGTCTCCCTTGTGGTTATAAGTACTAGTGCGGGCCCGTACGTGCGTGGCCGTACGTGCAAAAAAAAAATAATAATAAAGAAGAATTGTGACGTCAATCGTGATGTCATAGCACCGTGTCCTGTCATTGGTTTGGTAAATAAATGGCCATAACTTGGGAACCACTTGTCCGATTAATATCAAACCTTGAAAAGGAACATACTCAGGTCCCCAGCAATATACCTGGCAAGTTTCAATTAGATCGGATGAGTGGTTGTCGAGAAACAGCGGTCACAGACAGACACACACACACACACAGACACACAGAGATTGCTGGAATTATAGATGGACTAGTACGTGCCCGTACGTGCGTGGCCGTACGTGCAAAAAAAAATAAAAATAAAAACTTTCAAACCGCGAGCCAGAAACAACATCCACACAGGCCGTTCCTTCGCTCTCGTGTGCCCGTACGTGCGTGGCCCGGAAGTTCGCATATCGCAGTTACGATTATTCGCAATTTAGTTTTAATGGCCAATTATTCAATTAGTGCCAACGTATTTTGCCTTTTCGCAATGTCATCGCAAGGAAAAACACAAAGAGAAAAGAAGAGAAAAAAAAAGTAAAAAAATGTAAGGGCAAAAACAAACAAACAAAAAAATTCAAACAAATACACAGACCATTCCTTCGCTCTCGTAAACGACAACTGGATTGGGGCATTGTGTTTATCTATAAATGCGCATACGAAATCGAGAAATTATTAGAATACACAAAGTCATCACTTTCCGGAAGTCCGTACGTTGTAACCCGTAATGGGGAACGCGGCTGAGGTTCTCTTCCCATCGGCCACGCCTATGCAGCAACGTGTCCTGTCATTGGTTTGGTAAATAAATG
The DNA here is from genome assembly GCA_035128595.1 of Eptatretus atami. Classification (NCBI taxonomy): domain Eukaryota; kingdom Metazoa; phylum Chordata; class Myxini; order Myxiniformes; family Myxinidae; genus Eptatretus; species Eptatretus atami. Next base: position 98,367,222 of record CM068957.1, on the reverse strand, counting down.
GCCATAACTTGGGAACACTTGTCCGATTAATATCAAACCTTGAAAAGGCACATCCACAGGGCCCCAGCAAATATACCTGGCAAGTTTCAATTAGATCGGACCAGTGGTTGTCGAGAAAACAGCAGTCACACACACACATATTGCTGGAATTATAGATATATAATGTGTTAAGATATTGGGTTGGGAATTTTAACAGGCTATCACTGTCTTTTTACTGATTATAAATGATAGAATCAAGCAATAACCAAATCAAAGAGTGGAGATGTAATCAGTCTTGGTATTAAAATGGAAAACATAAAGAATGTGAGAAATATCAAATAAGTCTTATTGAAGAAATAACTGGGTAAAAAGTAGATAAAACAAATAAGGTGGATAAATTTAATTACAAATAAGTTGGAGGATGTAAAGAAAAAAAAATCCTTGACTGGACTGAAACTTTGATGGTTATCAATTGAACAATGGAAAAACAATTTACTACAATCTCAAAATGATATGTGGCTCAGGAGGTGGTCAAACAAGAGCATTGAGAGAAGTTTATCATTTCATTTCTGACTCAACAAAGACATTTAAACCAGAAACTAAGTTCCAAAGTAATCTTTGTGAATACTGTATACTCGATGGTGATGAATTGTAATCGGAAAATTAAGTTATTCCCCAAAGTAGAACATGGACAAAATTCATTGTTGCTCTTTGAGTGGAATGAAAATATGAAAGGAAAGAAGTGCTTTAATCAGTAAGTATCAATTTAACATTTTGCTTGTATGGGAGGGGGAGAAAATCAGTATCCTATTTTGGGCTTTTGGGGCTTGAGTCAGTCTCAATTTTACATTTGCTTGTATGAGAGGTGGAGAAAATCCGTATCCAATTTTGGGCTTTTGGGGCTTGAGTCAGAGAGTTTTTCCCTTTTTCTCCATTCATTTGAATGGCTGCCTCAGAAGCCCCATTTATCCTCTACTGCCGTCCCTTGGATGGACGTTAAACTCGGCGTCCCGTCTGCTGGCATTAGTTTGTAGATGCTAAAGATCTGATGGTGTCCTTCACACAGAGTAAGTGAGCTATCACAAATTACAAAACTCCTACCCCAACTACTTAGTCGAAGATCAGGCCTGGCTAGCCGGTTCGTGAAAGACTTGGATCGATAACTTCTCCCGGTCAACTCTACAAGAACGTGGGAATAACTGGCCATTAAAGGAATTTTGCACCTCGTGTCAAACCTGATTGATATTAAAAAACAAACTTTCTTGGATATATAGATCTCGATCCAGGAAGGAGTTAATCCGTATCATTAACACAAGCTAAAGTTTAAAAAATAGAATGTACAATAACCTTGTTTCATTAAGAAGTAATCAAGTATTTTCCGAATGCAGTGTCACAATGAAGCAACAATCACGTGTTGACAGAATGCAGTGTCAACGAAAGCAATTATCCCTTTGCACGTAAAAGCCCCTTATACTATCTTACTTACATTAGGACACAAGACAGGCATGCCACATTCATCCGGGAAAAGTAGAGAGGAAGAACAAGAAGATATAAGTGGTTCGAGGCTTGGACACAGCCTCTCACTTACTCCACGCAAGCAGGCGGGACTGCGTTGATTCAAAAGTGGGGGGAAGGGTAAGAAGAGATTGGGTGGTGTGTGGTTGCGACGTGTAATGAGAGGTACAGCTTATGCAGTGTAAGCTTATAGGAAAAGGTGTGAGGTAATGTCATTTCCTTGCCCAGCTTGGACAGAGATTAATCGTTGACATTCTTGAATTGCTGGTACTCTTTGTGAGTCTCAAATAGATGAATTACAGGTTCTTAGAGAAAGAAAGAAAGAAAGAAAAGATCGTGCAAGTCAGTGTGGAGCTGCTGCATGTCAAGGACCTCATGCCGTTGTCTGTTCTCAAGCCTCGCCCTGTGCTTGTCTCAGCCCAGCACATCTTGAACCAGCAGGCAGTCCCATACCACAAACAGGCAGGCAGTCCGTTACCACAAACAGGCAGGCAGGCAGTCCCTTGCCACGAACAGGCAGGCAATCCGTTGCCACAAACAGACAGGCAGGCAGTCCCTTCCCACGAACAGGCAGGCAGTCCTTTGCCACGAACAGGCAGGCAGCTAACTCCACAAACAGGTCCCCAGCATGTACATCAGCTGCCCGAACAGCTCCAGTTGCTCGCTTTTATCTCTTCCGGGCAAGGCATGGCCTTGAGAGAGCAAAGGTCGGGGCAGCACTCTCTGTCCCTACGCTAGGCGTGGCTTCAGAGAGCAAGGGTTACTTCAGGCTCGCTGACCCCTGCATTCTGCGTCCTCATTGGTGCGCACGCCTCATGGCTTCTCAAAAGGTCGATTGCAGTGGTGCCACAACGGAAAGCTTCTTGAAGTATCGACCATGATGGAGTTATAGCGATAGTTCTTCCCAGCACAGGAATTGGCTTGTAATATGGTTTTGAGTATGTTCGGTAACATAATGTCTGTGCTGACAGACATGTTGTGTTGTGGGCATGATTTGTGCTGTGGGAAAGATGCAGGGGGTATGGAGGGAGGAATGATGAGAAGCATGATTCAAATGGGATTGAGGAAGGGAAGGAAGTGGACGACATTGAGAAGGGTTCTTTAGCCAGTACGAGGTTCGAGAGGTAAAGGGTGAAGGTTTATTGGGATTCACTAATTGTCAGGTCAAGCAAGATTAGATCTGTGACTTGCTTGAAGGTACCATGTAAACCTGTACTAACCTATTTCATGGTCAGGTTGTTGGCGACTAAACTGTCTCCCCCACCAGGTTTTCTGGTGAGGAGGGTGTACGGATATGGACACCAGGCAGGATTAAAAACAAAACCTGTCAAAGGGCAGTGGAGCTCCTTGTGAGCCAATGGCCATCCATTTCTAGTGCCCAACTGCGTCTGCGGATGTCCTCCTGCAGTTGGTTTACTTATTTAGGAGGTTGGTGGCAGGATTTGCACTCCGGCCATGGTAAAACACTTCGCCCTTCGCAGGGCAGATCACCGGATGGCGGGATTGGGGCAAAGCCTTTGGGACCCCCATTCCTTGATGGAAGGAGGAAAAGCATGGGGTAAACTTCTTGGGTCAGATTGCGGTGGTGTGTGGTGGATTTGTTCTGAAGTGTCTTCCACCAGACAGCAGTCTCCTTGGGTTAACCTGAGGCAGTCCCTTTGGGTGGGTGCCTGAAATGTCCGATCCCAAAGAGAGGATGATCACCTGTCTCTGTTATCACCTGAGCTCAAGCGTTTGACCATCGGTATTGCAGCACTCTCTGAGATTTGGAGACTGGACAGTGGCGAGATCATGGTGGGTGGTTACACCGACTATTGGTCTGGTTGATCTGATGGTTACCATGCCCAAGGAGTTGTTGTAGCTGTGTCCAATAAGCTGACTCCAATGATAATTGAGGTAACACCGGTCAACGAGTGTATTGTGAAACGAAGGATTCGTTGGGTGTCAAGGAGAAACACTCCTTGGGTGTCGTTTCCCTGATCTCTGTATATGCTATGACTGAGGCGAGTGATCTCACCGTGAAGGACGCATTCTATGCCACGCTCAAGTCTGTGGTTGATCAATGCACCAGGTGAGATACTCTTCCAGTCTTGAGGGATTTCAATTCATCAGCTGCAACTGATAGGGATGGTAAGAAGACATACGTTGGTCCCCATGGGTCTGGAACTGTGAACCGGAATAGCACCAAGTTCCTTGACTTTGCAAGAAGTCATGGATTTAGGGTGGCGGGTTCATGGTTTCAGCACCCACAGGATTATCCCTGGACTTGGTATTCCAACGCTGGTAGTTTGGCAAATGATATTGGACATGTGTTCGTTGATGGTCATTGGAGGATGATCCAGAACTGCAGGGTCTTCTGGAGTGCTCAGTTTTGTCAATGCCGACCACAGGCTTGTTGTAGCAACTCTGAAGTTGCAGCTTAAATCTGGGAGAATGGTACCATCCCAGCCTCAGTTGGATGTTGGCAAACTCAAGGATGAGGAGGTAGTGGAGGAGTTTGTGAACAGGCTGGGTGGGGGGGATTTGGGGGGTCTGGGTGCTTTGGGGAATCCTGAAGAGTTGTGGAGTGCCTTCACGCCCACCATCCTTGATGTTGCCAGTGGATGTCTTGGAACTCACCGAAGGGCGAAGAAGAATTTTGTCTCTCAAGGGACACTGGATAACATTGACCAGAGTCGCGGGGCCTGGCGTAATGGCAGAGTTGAGCTGTTCAGGGATTTAAGGTGTAAAACTGGACATGCGCTGAGGGTGGACAATAAGGCCTATGTGTGAGGAATCTGTGAGGTGGTGGAGTATCGCCTGTGGTCAAGTGATTCTTGTCCTGCTTACAGGGGAATTCGCACATTGCGTTCCTCCAAGTCTATCCCTCCATACTGCAGTTAGAGCTGGGGGTGGTGGACTCTTGACAGAGGAGTCCGAAGTGAAGCCCTGCTGGGCCAGCTACTTTGAGCGGCTGGACCAGGCTGATCCACCAGCTGTTGAGTTGGATTTCAGGCGGTTTACTATCCCTACTGCTGACCCTCCAATCAACTGTGATCCACCTTCATTTGTGGAAACACAGGCTGCAGTGAACCAGTTGAAATGGGGCAAAGCTCCTGGGATCTGTGGCATCCATGCTGAACTTCTCAAGGCTAGTGGAAATGCTGTACTCATGTCATTGCATGCAGTTCTGTGCTCTGCCTGGAACACAGGCATCATCCCAACTGACTGGAAGAGTGGCCTCGTTGTCCCCCTCTGTGGAAAGGAAAGGGTGATCGCCAGGACTGCAACAATGACCGAGGGGTGACGCTGCTCTCAGTGCAGGGCAATCTCTTTGCTCGGATAATTCTTCATAGGTTTAACCACCATTTGCTTAAGCAACAGCACCCAGAGCAGTGAGGCTTTACACCAAAGAGGTCAACAATTGACTGTATCCTTGCTCTTCGGGTCCTCACCGAACGCAGACGAGCGTTACGGCAGGGGCTGCTTGCAGCCTGTGTTGATCTCTGTAAAGCGTTTGATTCAGTGAATCGGGATGCCCTCTGATGGATTCTTGGTCTTTGTGGGGTGCCACCAAAACTGATCAATCTGATGTCTCAATTGTATGTTGATCTCTGCTACTGAGAGTGCTGTAATACGTGGTGATACCATCTCAGACTTATTTCCATTTTTTCCTGGAGTTCATCGGGGGTGTGTACTGGCCCCCACACTTTTCAGCGTTTGTATGGACTGGATTCTGGGGACGATGTCAAAGAGATCAAGCTGCAGTGCATCCTTTGGGAATGTCAAGATCTCTGACCTTGATCGGAGAAATGAATAATCTTTTGAGGGCCCTCGAGATGCTGAATGAGGAGTCGGAGCCACTGGGATTACGGGTTTCCTGGGTCAAAACTAAGATCTAGGCTTTGAATAACATCTTGGATGCTGCTATCTTGTCTGTACCCGTTTGTGTGAGGATATTGAGGTGACGGAGCGATTCACTTACCTTGCAGTGACATTCATGTCTCTGCTGGTTGTGAGTCAGAGGTCAATAGACGTCTGGGTCTGGCCTGGGGAGTCATGAATTCACTGGATCACGGGGTGTGATCACCTGGGTCGGACGACGAAAGTCCAAGTCTTCAGATCCTTGGTGCTTCCAGTCTTGCTCTACGGACGTGACTTGGACTTTGACCAGGGATCTGAGATGTAAAATTAATTTCTTTGGTACCAGGTCTGTTCGGAGAATCCTTGGCTGTCGTTGTTTGGACATTGTGTCCATTGAGCGGTTGCTCAGAGAGACTCAAATGAGATTTGTTAACTGCATAGTCCATGAGCGTCAGCTGCGGCGATATGGACATGTGGCTCGTTATCCTGACGCTGATCCTGCTCACCAGATTCTCTTAGCAAGGGAGCCTTGTGAGTGAAGGAGGCCAATGGGCAGACCACGTGCCTCGTGGTTGCAGCAGGTTTATCAGCATCTCAAGGAGATGGGTATGGGCCAGGCATCTGCCTCGGGGATGGCCAGACGGAGGCCGCTGTCGTACCGGCGGAAAGTGGATGCAGCGACGCGCTTCTCCGGTGCATGCTCCCTTACCTGACCTGAGGAGGAATCGAGGTTCGAAATAGAAAGGGTGAAGAATTGTGATGGATCACACAAAATCACAGAAGCTAAGAGCCTGCTAAATCCACACAACACATCTCCCCTGTTGCAAAGGGATTGGGACCTGACTAATCCCACTTACTCATGAAATATCTCAGGGTTTCTTATGTGTTGAACGTTACTCTCCGGGGTCCTCTTCTATAACCAGCACAATATATTTGATGAATTGGATTGTGAGAGACCTCTATGTATTTGATTAAGCGGCTTGTGTTTCTCTTCTGCAAGCAGCTAAAGAAATCAAGTAAATCATGAATGAGTGATTAGAATAGGGCCTCGTTATTGAAAGAGCTCTTTTGAAGCATTGATTGACTCGCTGATATAAATGTTTCGTACTTTCTAGGTTGGGTAGAAACGAAAAAGTTGAAATTTTGCATATCGATGTAACTCAAAGTCAATGTCCCAGGAAAAAAACAAACTTTCGGAAAATGACCCTGAATAAAAATATCCAGAGACAAATGTCGGTCTCTGCAGTCTCACTCTGCTCAAAGCTGATCACTCAACCAAAAGGAAGACAATGGGACGTCACGTGATCTTGCACAGGCAGGATCACTCCCAGAGGGAGCTGGTGCTTCGGTTTTATGGCGGACGGATTCGAGAAGTGCCTGTGGGTTTGCGTCGTTTTCGATGCACAGTAAGTGGAAGGAAGTTGTGAATATTTTTTAGATCCTCGTGGAGGATCTCTAAATCTTACTCACGTTGTTGTTCTTCATCTTCTTCTTGTGGACTTTTTTGTTTCACAGCCTACAGTTTTCATCGAAACTTCCTGAAACTTGGCATATATATGTAGAAATACCCTGCGCAGACAGTAACCATCTCCGATTTTGAAAATTCCTTCTAGAAAAAAAAGTTATGACGTCAAATATCTCCGCTCATGGAAATCACCAAAAAATTATCTCCGAAACTAGGCAAGCTTTTTGAATTCTGTTTGCGGGAATCGAACAGGGCATCAGCAGAGATGAATTACCGCACATATGATATCACTATGACGTCATATCAATTTTTTATGACGTCATTCCTATTTTTGACATTTTTTGTTCACAACCAGAGTTTTCCTCGGATCTTCGTGAAACTTGCCACGTATATGCAGAAAGCCACGCGCAGGCAGTACCATCTCCAATTTTGGAAATTCTTCCTAGAAAAAAAAAGTTGACGTCATAATATCGCCGCTTAATGGAAATCACCTATACCATTATCTCCGAAACTAGCAAGAGCCGTTTGAATTTTGTTTGCGGGAATCAAGCCGGGCATTAGACAGATAATTTATCGCAAACCTGATACATCACAATGACGTCCATTATTTCGTTTTTATGACGTCATCATTAAGAGGACGAGGATCTTAGCTCATTTGAGCTTGTTGTTCACAGACGGTGTGTGCACAGTGCAGATTTTAAAAGCATTGCATGTTTACACGTATCGTCGGACCTGTGTATCAGACACAACCTGGTTTATAAAGAAACATCCAGAACAAGTTTCCATCGATGCACGTTTCACTGTATTCACTCACCATCCCACACAGCTGGAAATTAACCCAGAAATAAATAAATAAAGATCGTTTGTCATGGCGAGTTGAATGCAGATACAAAGCCATACAGTTACAGATGAGATCGCCAAAAACAAATACAGCAGATAAAACATCCCCCAAAAACTGTACGTCCATCGATTTATTACCTGCACCACCGAAGGTTGAAATTCAGATGCGAGAAGTGATTCTTTACCATCGACAGTTGGGGGGGAAAAAAAAACGAACCACAGCACGGTATCTCAAAAAGTTGTGGACGAGTGATGACAAAACCCTGACGTGGACGAGTTGGGTCGATGAAAAGAACCGAGCCGATTCGATTTTACTTCAGGTCCGAATCCAGATCCGGCCTCTCGGTGGGATACAAAACGTAAACCGTTCAGCCTGGCGTGGGTGTGCTGTCTACATCCGTTCTTGTTATTCCCTGCCGTTTTTGCTTCATTCTGCTGAATAAACCACCGATAGTTACAAACGCATCTTCCCGCCGAGGAAGAGGGGCGTCTTCGCGTTGCCTAGCAACCAATAAGAGTGCAAACAAAAGCTTTATTTCATAACTTGTGACGTATTTACATTTAAAAATTAATACACCTGTAAACTGTTAAATAAGGGGCTCATTGTGATCGTTCTCAATTTGCTTGATTTATTTATCTGCTTGTTGAATGTAAACACAATCCACTTCATGAAGTATATATATATACTGTATATATAAAGCTTAGAACAAACCGTCCTCCTGGACCTGGTACTGTTTCTTCGTGTCCGTCCGCTCCGAGCGAGACCTTCCCAAATGTGAGAGCGTTGAGGATTCACATTTACTTTTAAAGCGGTGTATAAGCTCTTGCGTTTGTCGCTTGAACGTTGTTTACATACATTTTGAAGTTAATTTTGATGTCTTCGGTGCAAATAGTAGAATATCCGAAGCGATGTAATCCGCAGCTCGGCGGAAGTTAGGGCGGTTGAAGAATTGAAAACTTTACTCGTTCGTTTATACTGTGGGAGTGATGGTGGATTTCCGTCAACTGTGTGGTTCGAGTAGTCGAGAGGTCCTCTTGGATCCTTGAGTTGTTCTCCTTCCTGCCTGGGGTCCACAGCTGTTCGGAACGTCGGGTTCGTAGGGGGTTTAACGCTCGTGTGCCATTTGGTTTATATTGAGCGGGAGGATGTGAGTTTGATGCCTGGGCCTAGCTCAGACTGGATGGTTGGACAGTACAATTGGTCTGAAAATTGGATACATGAGAAGGAAAGGTGTTTGTGTCGTGAACGGAGGAGACTCGGGTACGTGAGGAGTGGAGGACAGACGTGAAGTTGGGGACATGTTTTGTAAATTGAGTGGTGGTGGAGGAGGATGTGATAATGGTAATTGTTTGGGGGGGAGTTACAAGAATTACAAGGAAATTTATGCGCAGGAGGAGGCCATTCGGCCCATCATGCCTGCGCCACACCACTACCAGATTTGTAGGATGCGTCAATACCCCCTTCCCTTTGTGTGCAGCCGATTGGCTGCTGCACTGTTACTCATTTCACCGACCTCGTAAGGATGACGGGCTGAGTCAACCCCACCTGGTGTTAATTCAGCGGACGACGGGGCTTGAACTCAGGACCCTCGGATTCCTAGCCACCGGAGGAATGGCGGAGGAAGTTGTCTTGTGGAGGATGTGATAAGGTAATTGTTTGGGGGAATGGCAGAGGAAATTAAGGTGGTGGTGGTGAGGAGGAGGTGTGATTATGAATATTGTTTGGATGGTGGAGGTGGTGGTGTGGAGGATGTGTATGGTAATGGTTTGGGGAATGTGGAGGAAGGTGTGGTGGTGGTGGTGGTGGAGGAGGATGTGATGATGGCAATTGTTTGGGGAAATGGCGAAGGAAGCTGTGGTGGTGGTGTGAGGATGTGATGATGGTAAGTTTTTGGGAAATGGTGGAGGAAGGTGTGGTTGTGGTGGTGGAGGAGATGTGAGATGGCAATTGTTTGGGGAATGGTGGAGGAAGGTGTGGTGGTGGTGGTGTGGAGGATGTGATGATGATAATGGTTTTGGGGAATGGTGGAGGAAGGTGTGGTGGTGGTGGTGGGGAGGAGGATGTGATGATGGCAATTGTTTGGGGAATGTGAGGAAGGTGTGGTGGTGGTGTGGTGTGGAGGATGTGATGATGATAATGGTTTTGGGGAATGGTGGAGGAAGTGTGGTGGTGGTGTGGTGGTGGAGGAGGATGTGATGATGGCAATTGTTGGGGGAATTGTGGAGGAACTTCAGGATGAAAGAATGATGGTGGTTCCTTGGTGACTTGTAATAACCTGGAGCTAAACAAATTGCTTCCTTTTATGCGACTCGGCGCATGTTCTGCTGTGAGTCCTTTTTCTGTGCTCAGGACCCGAGGTCATGAGACTTGAAGGTTACAATGGTAGTCATCATTGTGACACATCCATTGGAAGTTTTTACTCTTTCTTGTTATGGGGGTGGGGTAGGGGAGGTGGTGGAGATACGTGGCTGCCTGCTGTTCTCATCTGAGTACAACTCTTGTAATTGGGGGAGGGTGCGGTGTCACTTAAAAGCTAGATGCGGAAAATTTAAGCATTAGTAAATGCCTGTAAATTAACAATTAAAATTGATGGTTACATGTTATAAGTTTCGTTTAGTACACATCGGTAAATTGTAATATTAACTGTTTGATGTAATGAGATAATTTTGACTGTAGAATGCAGTTTTTTACTGTAAACTGCCTGGTGATATTCGTGAAGATGCTGGAACATTCTGAGACGAAAACTCCAGTATCGACGAATCACATTTGCTGAAAGACACGGGATTGTTCTGTGATATTGTATAAACCCGTGAGAGGGAGGTGTAAAGAGACGGGTGACATGTGACGAGCCGTGTGTTTCCATCATCCCCATGCTCGATTAAAGTCTGATGAGTGAACGAGGTGTTTTCATGTCCAGAGTGGTTGTTAACGCTTGGAGCCTATCGTAATCAGGTTGTTTAAAGCTCATTAACATTGTGTTGGGAAAGAATTCCTTTGAGCTCTTGAAAATCAACCTGGACGGGCCATTGTATGAGAGAACACCCGTGACAAGACAATCGTTCAACAGTCACGGTGGACGAGGTGAACACGCGTGAGTTGTGTCGGCAGGATTGGGGCACTGGGCAGTGGAAACAACTACTTGCCGGGAATCGGAGTTCGACATTGCATGTAATGGTGAACTTCCTCATATGACTTTGCATATGTTTGTTTGAAATACAAGTTTCGAAAATATTCCGCTTTTGATGTGGCTATTGTAATGCCACTCAGAAGTCACAGACACCAACTGACAAAGATCCTATTTGAGTGGTAGCTGACCTGTACGTTCGTCCAGACTTGTGAAGCTCAGAGCTTGGATTTTAGTCATTAGAGGACGTGCTGAGTCCAGCACCACGAACAACATGCGCACACCAAAGGGAAGGAAACCCCCAAAGGTGTGCGCGTGTCACTCTCATCTCCGACACGGGGGAAGTGGTGGAGATACGTGGGCTGCCTGGTGTTTTCATCTTAGTACAACTCTTGAAATTGAAGCATGTTCTCCGTGTCAAGTGTAATGATCCACGGTTCTTTACAGGTATCTGAACGCAGGTTGTAGATCTTGTGAAATAAACTAAACCGAGGAAAGCTGGTGATCAGCCATGGAAGAGCATGCTTCGACTCGTGAAGTGAGTGGTTCATCTGAGTCACTGTCCACGTTGAACGGTGATGACTATGTCGTGGTTGTGGAACAAGAAGAGGACGCTGAGAAGCCGGCACTCAAGGTGGGCACTGGGTCTTCCATGGACACTAAATTATTGAATCGCTAGATTTTCATTTCTAAATTCTTCTCTTTTATACCAAACTGGTATAAAAGCCTGTCAAAAATGACAGGTTGGAATTATTTTATTTGAAATATTCAAGGAGAATGGAAGATATGATGTTTCAATTCGTAGCAAGAAAAAGTGTTGGTTTAAAGCATGATGTACAAATGTGACCCTATTTTCTTTATCTTCTGGAACGTTCCGTTTCAACGGTACGGCCTCGTGAGCATGCCAAAGTCGAAAGCCTCGGCCTAGCATCAGGTGTGCTTATATCATCTTTGTTTATTAGACTTCCTACTAATACTGATGTTGGTGAACACTCGTTTTACTCTGCACGTGTTGCACATCACTTGCAGCGAATTTCACCTTCCTGCGCCTTGTATTTTATTTTTTTTGAAGTTTCTGTACACCACCATTGAGGCTCGGTTTGCAAGTCACCGTTGACAATACCAATTGACGAGAGGTAATTACTCTTTTATGGAAAATGTTTTTCGAGTTGTTTTTTTATCCTTTAAAATATACCGTATTGAACGCACAGCCGTGTTGAAAGATTGGCCTTTAAAACCCTTCTTAAATCGTCCTTATGAAGAGGGACAGACAAATACACAAATACACACTGTGTTTTATACTGGTAGATGTGTTTGGTGTACATCCACAAGACGGTTGTGTGTGCGCCGCCTCCTCATCGCACCCAGATCAATTTTAATAAATTGTGCCCCAATCGGTCTTTGAGACAGTTTGACAAAGTTGTCTAATCTAACCATAACATTTTATCCCCATGCTTTTTGAAAAATCTAGGAGATATTGTCATCTGTCTGTGTCTGTGTCTATCCATCACGTCATCCCCTCCTAAATGGTTGGGCAGAAATTCACCAATCTTGGTAGTTATGATCACCACAAGGCAATAATGTGCAGGAGCAGTGTCAGTTTTGGCCCTGCCCCATGCAGTGGGGTCAAAAGATCAAATACCAAAAATTGGAATTTCGGGCACATTTTTAAATGAAACTTGGTATATGCAATCAACATTGGGAGATGCATGAAGTATGTAATGATTTTTTTTGTGGGGAGATTTAACCCCTGGTTCATTCCCCAGGTGGTGGGGACTTCAGGTCACATGGGTCAAAACAAGAAAAAAATTTTTAGCTCAAAATTTGATATTTGGTCATTTCTGATGGAATGTTTTGCTGTCTTTCAACTTTGCTTCAGATGGGAAGCGTGGGGATGTGCGATGGCGCGCCATCGACTTCGTTCTCGTTACATATCATTTAACAAATTGGTTTTGTACCGGGAATGAAGATTATGTCAAAGTTATCTGCACTGGTACTTGTGTGCATGTTTACCCAAACCACCCATGTTGTGAGGTGTGTTGCAAGGCTCATGTGCTCGACAAGCACACCCAACCGACCTTTGGGACATTTCGACAAAGTTGTTTTAATTTCACCATAACATTTTTTTTTTACACCTAATTTCACCACAAGTTGATTTTGTACCTAGAATGTTTGTTCTGTGAACGTTTGTGTTTATTAATCCTATTTTATACACTGTGTAATCTCTGCATCCTGTGCATCTGCATGTTTTTATCAGGGGCCATGCTTTTTGTGTATCTATTCCTTTTCGAGGATGTTTGTGTGTGAACGTTATCGTGCTAATTCACGTATAAATTGATTGATGATGTTTAGACAGGTGAACTTGCAATATATAAACCATTCCAGGGCTTGACGTAAACATTTTTTCCAGCCTATCCATGGAACAGATAGGTTTTAGAATTTTACCTGTCCTGTGAACCATTGCACTTGTTCCATTGTCTGTACCGCAAGCTTGTTGGGTGATACCATTGTGTTTCTTTGAAGAGTACACCAGAATGCAGTGGTGGTCGGTCTAAAAAGATCCTCTTGCTGCTAATCACCATCACTTTACACAAAAAAGAACTACGTTTGACTTTAAGACTTGTCGAGTTCGGAGAATCCTTGGTTATCGCTGGTCGGACTTTGTGTCCTGAGAGAGACTCAAATGAGATTTGTTACCTGCGTCATCTGCGGCTGTGTTTTCCTGACGCTGATCCTGTTCACCAGATTCTCCCAGTGAGGGAGCCTCGTGAGTGGAGGAGGCCAATGGGCCGAACACGTGCCTCGTGCCTCATGATTGCAGCGGGTTGCTCGGCATCTCAAGGAGATGGGGATGGGCCAGGCATCTGCCTGTGGGTTGGTCAGACTGAGGCCCCTAGAATACCGATGGAAAGTGGACACAGCGACGTGCTGCTCCGGCGCATGCTCCCATACCTGATCTGAAGGAGATCGTATTTCGTTTGCTTTCTTTGCCCGGCGTTTTGCCCCAATCCATGTTGAGCTATAATTGGCATTTTTGTTTGATTCCTCCATTGTATTTATCCTTTCTTTCTCCTTGCTCTCAGAAAGCTCTTTAGCTTGGTCATTAGAACTTTTTGATTTGATTTTGATGTACCATACTCTTTTTATTTTTTTTTAAGAAAACGTTGGAGCTGCCAAAGCAGTTTCTTGGCAAAGGTTATACTGGGTGGTTTGCCATTGCCTTCCCAGTGTTCCTTGGCCGTGCTCTATCGTTTTAAATGCCGAGCGTCGAGCAAGGAAGCAGCATGTACCATATTTGAAGTCTTTGTTATGACTCTGCAGGGGTCTGAACCACCAATCTTCCAGACTCAGAGCAGACACTCTAACCGTTATGCCACCGAATCAGGTATGATAAATTATCTTTTGATAATTTTGCTTTCAAAATAAGTCAATAGTGGCAAATGTTCTCTCCAATTATAGTAATAGTGGCTTGGTGGTATAGTGGGTAAACTAGAGATCAACCAAAATGGGTTTTTCAAGGGTCGATACCGATACTGATGTTTAGAGAGCAGAGGGGCGATGACCGATATATTGCTGATTATATGCATCTGATTAACAAATTTAATTGTATAAAAAAGAAAATGAGAATTGCACAAAATTGTTGAACTTTAAAATTCACAAATTTATTTCACACATTAACTTGGCTTGCTTGCTCATGCACAACATCACAGTTACAATATCGGCTAACTGCCAACATTAATTGAATTATCAACACCATGATAATGTCGAGCAAAGCTTATACAGGTAACCCACCACAAATCCATGATCCTAAAATCTGGTTTTACCTGACAACTGCCAATTTTTCCAGCTAAAACTACAATTTTGAGATTCAGGTGGAGGAAAAAAAAACAAACCACATTTTAATTCCTACCTCCCACGTAGTTCTAGCACTAGTCGCCATTTTAGGATGGCACCATGGGTGGCAGGGTGTGTTAACCGCCATTTGTTTCATTATTCCCACTTTGAATGTCATTTGCAGTAATTCCTTGTTTAATGCAGTAGTTGTGTTCTGAGAATTGACAGTGTTGCTGAGAACATGTAAAAGGAATGAAATTTCCCAGAGAGATTTCACCTTCATTTAAATAGTTTTCCTTTGTTTCTTCGGTGCAGATGCACTCGTATCATTCGTTTATCCCTTAACAGTCATGGTGTCTAAGGGTGTACAAGATATTACATGCTAAGTTTAGCAGCGGTTTTGACTTTTGATGTGCCCACACACCGCCCAGCATCCCACGGCCCATATCTGACTAGTTTGGTCGGTGTGAAGTGACGACCTGATGTACTTCAGATGCTTGTATCAAAGGACACAGAGTCGGTGTTAACTCAAATAAGCCATGTTACATATCCAACTTTAGCTGGGTCTGAGGTTACCATGGATATTACCAATACAGATTAATATTTTTCCATGGGTACCAGGGTGCGTGTCACGGCGTGCTCCAGAGCGTGTGCGGCACGAACGGTGCACCTGGCACAAATGGCAAATTCGGCTGCGGTGTCTCCAAGAGACATCCTTTTTTTTTTGAATGGTCACGAGGCAGCATGTAAATGTGAGAGTATGAAAGGTTGCGAGACGGCTCGTATACGTTCCGCAGCACGAACGGTGGGCATGGCAAACACAGCTTGGTTCGTTGGGGGAATTAAATAAATTGAGATTGTATAATGTATATTCCTCTCTTTGAAGTCACCTTTTCCTCTTACGCATATCCAGTGCTGCCAGAAAGCTCTCACTAATGTTCCGCAGTCGCCATTTGAGTAGCAGTAGTCTGCAGATGCCGATTTGACACGAGGGGAAGCTCTAGCTGCCGAGCATTACGAGAAGTTTTTTTTTTCTTTTATTTTTTACTAGCAAATGCAATCCGTCACTTTGCTGATGGGGGTGTTAAGGGGGAGGGTGAGAGAGGGTAGGGAGGTGAAGAAGAGGGAGAGAGCAAGGAAGGGGAGGGGGTGGAGGTGGGGAGAGCGATGCCTCACCAAACGGAGGGAGAGAGGGAGAGACACAGAGTTGCAGGAGGAGAGTGCTGCATTTTATTTGGAGGGTGGAGGTGGCATTAGCAAAGAGAATGATATGTTACACTTACTGACCGAATACAAAAAAAAAAAACTCGTGTCAGAACAGCTGTACACACGACGACACAACAGAGTTTATAATGTAATCCGCTGGCACATCTGCAAAAAACTTTGACATCCCAGTTCCAGAAAATTTGTTTTAACATGAACCAAAAGCAGTCACTGAAAACGTGGAAGTACCACTCACGTATGATTTAATGATCCAATCGAGCGTGAACATCGAAAACAAAGCATTGCGAACATATATCATACTTCGGTACAAAAAAAGAGAAGAAAGCATTGCGAATTGAGGTGCTGATACCAGTGATTTTGGACTAAACGATGCAGAAATCAAGAAAATGACCAAATACCAAGACCTCAAGAATGAAGTGAAAAGATCCTGAAAGCTGAAGAATGCCAACGTTGTACCAGTGATAGTTGGAGCTACATGAATGATGACGAAGAACCTCACAGATATTAAAAACCATCCCTGGGAATATTACGACAAACTAACTACAGTTGGAAGCTGTCCGGGGCTCAGTGACGATCCTGAAGGGAGCACAAAACTTTGAGAACAGAAAACTTCACAGCTTGGTCTATGAATCATGACCCCTTACCGAAATGAAGGTGGATACTTTGAGCCCACCCTGGGAGGACTCAATTCCACATTCTGAAACTCACATATGTATAATACCGATCAACAACCACACACACACACACACACACACACACACACACACACACACACACACACTAATTGAGGCTTCAGTACCCAGCAATTTTTGGCATAAACAACGCAGATAAAGACAATGAACAAATACCAAGATCTTAAAAACAAAGTGAAAAGGTCCTGGAAGTTGAAAAATTGTACCAGTGATCATTGGAGCATTGGGAATAGTGATGAAGAACCTCACAGATATCTTAAAATCCATCCCTGTGAATATTACTACAAGCAAGCTACAGCTGGAAGTTGTCCGGAGCTCGGTGACGATCTTCAAGAGCCCTTGGAACAAAACTTTGAGAACAAAACTTCACACATTGGTCCATGATTCGTGACCGGCCTTCCCAAAATGGAGGTGTGTCGTTGGAGACCTGGAAGGACTCTGTACGACTGTACCACATTCTGAAACCCACATATGGAGATAACAAATAACATACTACACACACATACCATACACATACACACACACACACACACGCACACTAGGGTGGTCCTTGTTCCTCAACTTCGGATTTTCTAAGCTCCAACCCCCGGGATTCATTGGAATAGTCGAGAAAACTCTCCTGCGGAAACTTTTTTTCCAATCGGACAACATTTACCCCTCCCTCGTCGACCTTGAAGTTTCACCCTGAAAAAAAAATTGTTAGGGGGGCGTGACAAGAACGAGTAATACACATTACACAAACACACAGATCGACGTATCACATCAAAAGAGACGATTGGACATTACAGGAGCGTTTTAAAGTTCAGCACAGGTCGATACGTCGTCGTTCTAATGTCAGCCACCCCGAGAAACTGAGCTAAACTTCAAGGTCGATGAGGGAGAGGTAAATGTTGTTGGAATTTGAAATAAAAACACCAGAAGAGTTTTCTCGACTATTCCAACGAATTCCGGGGGTTGGAGCTTAAAATAAATGAATTCGAAATATTACCCCTAACGAAGGACCACCCTGAATATATGTATATATGTATATATATATATATATATATTAACACCTTGAACAAACTTTGGTACATACAGTGTTGAACGTACATACAGAGTGCATATATATATATCAGGGTGGTCCTTCGTTAGGGGGTAAATTTTCGAATTCATTTTTTTTCAGCTCCACCCCCGGAATTCATTGGAATAGTCGAGAAAACTCTTCTGGTGTTTTTATTTCAAATTCCAACAACATTTACTCTTCCCTCATCGACCTTGAAGTTTAGCCTCAGTTTCTCGGGTGGCTGACGTATCGAACGACGACGTATCGACCTGTGCTGAACTTTAAAACGCCCTGTAATGTCCAATCGTCTCTTTTGATGTGATACGTTGATCTGTGTGTTTGTGTAATGTGTAATGTGTATTACTCGTTCTTGTCACCGCCCCCTAACAATTTTTTTTTCAGGGTGAAACTTCAAGGTCGGTGAGGCAGGGGTAAATGTTGTCCGATTGGAAAAAAAAGTTCACCAGGAGAGTTTTCTCGACTATTCCAATGAATCCCGGGGGTTGGAGCTTAGAAAATCCTAAGTTGAGGAATAAGGACCACCCTAACACACACACATGAAGGTGGATGGTTTGAGACCTTGGAGGACTCAGTTCTACCTTCTAAAACCCATATATGGACATAACCACCAATAACCAATAACACACACACCGGTGCCAAGTGCCGTTGTGGTAATACAGTTTATATACATACACGCTCACACTAGTGGGGCAGATAACAGCAATTTTTGAGAGGAATCGTGCAAATGATGATACAAGCATCAAATTTGGCACATTTGTTCTCCAGGGGATTCTAATAAAATCTGCCTGATTGGCCATTTGAAATCCAAATTTTGAAAAATTTGAAAAAAAAAAAAAATCAAAAAAGTGAAGATCACGAATCAATGTTGGATGCTAGCTGAGATTGTGAATGTTTCAGAAACATCATCAAAGACGTTCCAAGTCTGCCATGCAGTTTTCTTCCCTTTACCGTGGAAGGCAGACACGACGTCGACGTCACATCCAGTGAACGCATGGAAGTATGGGATCCCTCTAGCTTTCTCAGGCCCTATTGCAGAAACTACCTCATGGACTGGAATCCATCGCGCCTTGGCTCCTTGGCCAAAGGCAATCCACATGTTCTCAAGACCGAGTTCCTGTAAGGATGGCAGTACAGACATTGCTATGACTAGTACATCCGTGTCATTAGCCTTAATGATAATGGACTTGCTACCATCCGTCGTTGCTCCCTGGCGTGTACAAATACTGTATTCGAGTGTCAGCTTCTTCATGACAACATGGAGACACAGCATCCAGTGACTTCCTTGTGTTGCTAATGGCATCTTCTCCTTTTGTGACAATGACTGTGCTTGTCGTTGTGCTTCACACATCTTTTCCGCAAGGAAGTGAAACAGCTCAGTCTTGTTGCTGTCATCTCGAAGAAAGCTTCTCCAGTATCTTGGGGTCTTACTGGTCCTGTCACTCTTCTTCTGATTCCTTGCGCCCCTTTTCGACCTTGCCTCAGACTTCAGACTTGACTTCTTGTACACATCAAACACTATGTCCACCCTCTCGTACCTAGCACCATAGGATTCCACCTTTGGGATGATGTCTTCTTTAGCATAGTCATCAAATATCTTTGAAGTGCGTGGAGGTAGGCATTGATAAGTGCTGAGCCATCAATGATGACTGCATCTCCCTTGGTTCTCTGTCTGGAATGTTCACTTGCGCTTCAAGAATTTCAGCCAGCTGTGACTTCAAATTTTTTTGAAGTTTTTTTTTTTCTTTCAAAATTTGGATTTTCAAATGGCCAATCGGGCAGATTTGATCAGAAAGCCCTGCAGAACAGAAATGCCAAATTTGATGCTTGTATCATAATTTGCACGATTTTTCTACTATCTACTACACTACACGTGCAAATGTACACATGCATAAAATACATAAAATCTCAGCGGATGAGACTTCTCCCGAGGCACCCACCACACAGCACCGCGGGACCCAACAAAGGTGGAAACATACGTCCAATCAATGTTGGATTGAAAGCACATGTACTTTTATTTAAACGAAGAACCAAGCAGCTTGGAGAACACTCACCAAGTGGCTTAAGCACTCAAACAAAATGGTTCATAAGAAACGGCTCGCTTGGCACACGATTAGCAATCACAGAACCATCACATACATGCATCTCCCGGAAATGCCCGAAATGTCAAATATGTCTGAATTGGACAAATTAATACTTTTTTAGGAGTCGGGACTGCTTCTAAACACGATTCTGGAGCTTAAATTTTGTAATTCAGCTTGGTTTAAGAGATTTCCAAGGTTATCGCATGTGCAAAAATGAAATAAAGCCATGAACGCTGCTGTCTCCGGGCATTTATAAGCTTTTTTTTTGTATACACTGTTGAGGCTCGTATGAGAGCGAACACACAGAACGTACAACAAGGGGAGCAGGAGACAGAGGGGTGGGAGTGGGAAGGAAAAATAGTGTAGAACAGAGACATGAGATCTGTGGAAGGGAGAGGGATGGGGTGGGGTACACTGGGTAAACAAGATAGACACTCCAGGGACTTTCAGGTAGGAAAGCAGGGAATTTGAAGGAGGTGGGTTTGGGGTGGATTGCAATGTACCCAGCAATTCATAGCTTATAAGGAACAGGCATTTGATAATGCGAGTGAGGAAAGTTAA
>CM068957.1:98311490-98323026 GCA_035128595.1 Eptatretus atami | reverse complement strand
TATAATATAACCGGGCGTAGTGCTTGCGCCTGAACCGGCTACCGAGGCTTGGGGGAGGATCGCTTGAGACGGGAGCTCTGCGCTGGCCGCCTATGAGAGGTCGGGCACCCGGAATCATGGCGAAACCCAATCCTTACCTGTGTTAAGAGGCGACCAGGGTGCGTCAGGAAGGCATCCGGCGTAAACCTGTGCCAAATCAGTATCGGATCATAACGGATGATTCGCTTGGGCGACCCCTAACGGGAGCAGCCGAAAGACGAAACAACAACATATATATATATTGGGTCCCGAAATAGGTGACCCTTAGTCATAACTGTCGTTGTTTGGATGTTTGTCCGTTGTCATCACATAATTGGTAGTAAACATGGGATTTTGACCAAACTCGGTGGTAGGTACATTATGACCTGTGCTTTGAAATTGGATGGTTGCTAGGACACTTTGGTCTCTAGCAACAACCGAAAACCTTCAAAATCGGTACCTTCAAGCAATCAATCCGAAAGCCATTACCCACGTAGGTTTATGAAATTGGCACGATGATCTACAGGTGATGCTCTATTAAATATATTCCATGTTTGTGATATGGAACACTTTACCGCAGCGCCCCCTACAATAGGGTATGCGCGAAAATTGAAGGCCCCTACGACCAGTTATGCATCGATACGAATAAACTTTCAGGTTCATGGTACTCGATGAGACTACAACTTTGCCTCAGGACAATGACCGATTTCGCTTAGTCAGGTCAAAGTCAATTAGTGCAAAAATCGACAATATGCGAGAGCTGGAGTGGCCTTCCGCGCCAAATGCTACTCCTCCTAGGATGGTCGGATGTCATGGAAAATTCACACTAATCATCGAATACATTGTGCACAACACATCAAGCCGATTTCGATTAAATCTTTTTTCACCCACAGCACCCCCTCGGAACTTTGGGGATTCCGATTTCAAACCGCATTTTCGGTACTTTCATTCAAATGGATACCGAGTAGATTATCAAGATGAATCTGATGAGATGATATCATAATCTTAAGGTATTCCATCTCTATATGACACCATTTGCTCTATATCTTATAGTTCCATGCGCGCCCATCGCCGCCTACCGGCTGTATATACATATACATATACAAACTGTACATACAATATAATTGCATGAATGACTCTTTCCCAGAATGGTGAATAATTTGCCAACAAAATCACCTGAATCCTGACAATATCTAGTGACTTTTGCACGTGAGAACGGAAGTGGAATGATGTATCTTTGCATGTGAAGCATATTAAATGGGGTTAAAGGGTGATTCTCGAGGGGGGAACTCGCAGAGCGTGGTCCTCCGCCGCTCTATTTACTCAGACTCGGAGCCGTGTTGATAGATGGTGTAATAGCACTGGTGGGAAACCCAGAATTAATTAATAATCCCTCGCCAAGGCCACCAACACACCCAACCTAAACTAATGGTACCTGAACACGAGTCAGAACACGAGTCTTTGCACTCCTACGCGCATGCAGCACCCCCACCCCCAAAAACCCACAGCATCCGCGTTGTCATGCTGCACAGTTATTTTGTGGTGTATAATAAGAGCGCAACACAGCCCCGGGAAGGCCAAATAAATGGATACCAGGACCGTGCAGTACCTGGCACTGAGGTACGCCAGCCCCCGGCCCAATAACTGAGACATATTACACCAGTTGACCTCGCGTATCTGACGCGTTCGTCGCGAGCCATAAAGATAAGACCCCCATTACCTATATTCGAGGCGCATCGGAAGCGTCATTCACAGGGTAACTGTATCAGGGCGATGTAACCCCCAGAAATATTCTTTTTGACCAGCGCATCTTAAGTAGAAAAAAATCAATATGATAAATCCCATCGATGTCGAACCTTATACCACTCACACTTCCCGCAATGGGTATCCGCGTAAGCCATGGACACGCGCGTAGCATGTAGATAGTCGTACAATCTAGTGCCGCCTCAAACTACGAAAGGCGTGAAACATACCCATTTAAATAAGCAAATACGAACCATTGAACACAATCGTAATAGTTAATGATAGAAACTCCACCACCGCTGTCTGTGCTTCCACAATGTATACTTTGCTAAGCGGGTTATGAAAGTTCGTACAAAGCATGTTTTTATCCAAACACAGGCTATTTTCCATTTTAAGCATTTTAGAAATGGGTTACATGTAGAATGGTAAAAAGTTTCCAAAGGTTGAAAATTGCATTTTTGTTGATAACAGTAACCCCCCTAATAATCATCGCGAGAATGGACACTACATCACGACAAAGCCGAACCGCCGAGCCGCTTCATCGCGGTTTTCCTGAAACTACACTGAATGGGTCCTTCGATCCCCCCGGAAGAACACACGGCAGGAATTAGAATAGTTTCAGACAGAAGAAAGAAAACCTAAAAATATACAACTATATCTTAACCAATGAATTAAATAGCGTGGGCGCTCGACGCCCGCGGTTGTAAGGACCCGCGGCAACGATACCTGAGCGCACCGGGCCATCCACAACCACGCATACAAAGATAGCAGGTCGGCAATTCGTGACACGTCTAGAAATACTTCCTACCTACCTTCTCAGCGTCGCAACCTACTCTGCCGGCCCAAACGCCTTGCACCTTCTAAGCTCTGCAGGAACCGAAGCGCCAGAGAAGTTTATAATTGCACTCAGATATACACCCATGGTTTAACACGCGCAGCGTTTAAAATCCACCTCTATAGATAAATCAAACCAAATCGGTTATACAGCGCCACGTTAATAATCACATCGATTAATAAAACCCAATCGTTTACACACCGCCGCAGCTTTAAAGTATCTCACTCGCATATAAACAAACCCAATCGTGTTAAAGCAGTCCACCAACGTTAAATAATATCACTCCGCTAAGGAATAATACCCAAATCGTGTTTATACAACCGCCCAGCGTAATATTCACCCGATATAATCAAACCCAATTGTTTACACACCCCCACGTGGAATAATCACTCGACTATAAATTACAAACCAATCGTGTTACACACCGCCTCAGCGTTAAATATACTCGAATAAATCAAACCCAATTCGTGTTAACACACCGCCGCCAGCGTTTAATATTCACTGATATAAATCAAACCCAATCGGTACACACCGCCCAGCGTTAAGTATCACATCGATATATATCAAACCCAACGTGTTAACAACGCCAGGCGTTTAATATCACTCGATATAAACAAACCCAACGTGTTCACACACCGCCACTTAATATCACTCGAATAAAATCAAACCCAAGCGTGTTTACACACCGCCCACGTAATCTCAACTCGATATATAATACAAACCAATCGTTTATACACCGCCCCACGTTTATACACTCGCTATTAAACTCAACCAATCGTGTTTACACACCACCCAGCGTTAATAATCACGCGATATATAAATAAAACCAAATCGGTGACACACACCCAGCGTTTTAATAAATCACTCGAATAAATAAAACCAATCTGTGTTAAATACAATCCACGTTTATAAATAAAATAGGCATTTTTTTTGGGGAGGTGCCCAGTCATGCCCGCCGATTTCACTCTCGCGTGGGGGGGTTGCGAACGAACCCCGGAAACGTGCGGATGACTAATCATTATCATAGAAATGAACATCCCGAAACAGACATTTCTTATGACCTTCCTGCATAGCTGGACCTTCAAATTTAAAATCAGATTGCAAAATTCCCCCCGTCAAGTGAAGCTTTACAAAAAATTATCCAGATTGAAAGGCATCGAAAACACTCTTAATATGGCAATAACTTCTGCATAAGTGAGATTAAAAGCAAGTTCAACATAGTGACATGACTTACAGACCGTTTTAAGTCCACTTCCATTGGAAATTTTTGGTTCCCCAAAAAAAAATTTGTAGCGAAGTACTAACAAAGCATTACCAAGCCTGCTACAGAAATACTGGTACTATAAGCTGATTTTATAACCATTAAGAATAAGTTTTAACAAGATGCCCTAATATAAAAAATCAATACCCAAGGCCCATATCGTTCAGTATACAGAAAGAAAGTCGAGAAGTACGTAAACGTTTAAGAAAATCGCACTTTCAATCCAAGATGTTAGTTGGTTCATCACAGCAGTAATCATGTTAAGTTTATGGTGCATATATAATAATTGATGACCTGAATGAACACCTGAGCAATTGTTAATTCCTTCATTGACCTTGAACTCTGCTGCAAGCCAAATAAACGTAAACCAAAATATCTCCGAATATATGGCCAACGTATGACACACACATGACAACCTAAAGAACATCAAAGAAAAAAAATATAATAAAAGCCATCAAAATTTAAGAATGATAATGCAGTAGGTCCTAAGTAACACAACTAAATATGAGAGACCAAACTTGAAACGACTGATACAAGTCAATAAGAAAGAAGAAAGGAACTATAAGACTCTAGCACAAATAGATCCTGAAAAATATACCCCATCTTCGACACTATACAAAAACATATGCTAAAAACTTAATATCAAGGAATATTGGCTATCCAATTTCTTATGGCTATCCCCCGTGCCCATCGGCCCGGCCATCAAGTGGCTGGACATAACTCAAAAAAAATTGAACACTTACAAAAAAACCGCCTGAACCTACCAGAAAGTATTATACACAGTACGTCCAGGTCCCAACAGCCCGTCGATCGCTTCCCTCTTCGCACAAACACACAACGTCAGGCTAACATAAGTATGGAATGCCATATCATAAAATGGACCGCTCATTCTATGCTGAACACATAGCAAATCACAGCTGAGGCACCAAGAAAATTCATGGAATCTCGGTTTTCTTGACAATACAATAGTAGGCGTTGACTATCGCACGTCTGCCGCAAAACATACTGCAGATTGGGTGAGCACGTTGTGTATATATATGCCATTATGTGTATTGCCTACATAATGCCGAGCATTACAAGGAATACAACGGAAGACATGATACATAGGATGCACGAATCTTCAAGAAATCATGACTTCGGTACTCCACCCATGCATCGAATTATCGGGCTTTAAAATTCCGCGGACATACCACTCACACACACCCCAGTGGAAATATATACCACTACCAATCTACAAGATCCGTCTGCCACGGGCACGGAAGGCACGAAGAGAAACGACTGCTTGCTTTCACCGAGAGCATACTCTGCTGAGAGATAATTATAAGCCAAACATCCATCGTCTAATACGAGAGACCTGTCGAAGAAAATCGATAGAAGCAAAGGCTAAAATTGCGGGCTAATCACTTTAAACAAATTCGGACCAATCACCCTTTATAAAAACTACAACTAATAGCGACCCGTAGAAAGATTACGTTCCCATCATCACATAATTCTTCGATGCTTCTCAAAATTCCAGGGTA
This sequence comes from Eptatretus atami, assembly GCA_035128595.1. Classification (NCBI taxonomy): domain Eukaryota; kingdom Metazoa; phylum Chordata; class Myxini; order Myxiniformes; family Myxinidae; genus Eptatretus; species Eptatretus atami. The sequence continues at coordinate 98,317,649 of CM068957.1, read as the reverse complement.
GAAGTCATAAAAATATTGACTACAGGCTTTGCTGCGCCTTATAAAGAAAGCTGCACCAAAACCGTCCTAACAGCAACGCTCCCTGACACTTATCACCACACCAGACACAGACCGCGTCTTGCCGCCTTCACTGTCACGCTACGAAACAGAAGAGCCTCCAAGAAGAGTGGGAAAGGCATACTTTCATGAATAGTTTTGTAATGTTCATCTCACTTTGGTAAGTGTACGTGTAATCTTTCCACACCCGACGCGAATAAACAATCAACACACAATCTCTCTCTGGCGACTGCACCCTACATCTAGGACCTCCGACGAATAGACAGCAAGAGGGTCCGCACAGAAAGGAAAGACACACAAAAACTCCGGAAAGCCAGATCCACCATGAAGATGACTCATTAAAGAATAAGAACGCATGATGGAGGCAACGCTCTTTTGCCTCGCGACGGAAAAGGGCAGAAAAGGCACCACAAAAACTACAGCACTTTGGTATTAAGAACGTTATGCCAAGGCAAGATACTTTTACTTATTTTATTCTCGAAATGTACGTGTTCTACATCTCATTCATACGGGCGGTCCTCCATATGGCCAAAAAAACCTGATTGAAGCGAGAGCTGGGTATGACAAGAATAAACAAGGATCACAGCACAGTTTTCAAAATCTGTTACAAGTGATTGGTAAGGAATCGAAGTTTCGCAAAAGAACCCATGTAAAGAACTATAACGCTACTCGTGAGCGCATACCTCCGCCATGCCTGAACATTTATTTTTTAATCCCACTAATAGGGCCAAGATCTGCAGACCGACCTTGAACCAAAACTAATGGCTTATTCTTGTCACCTACCCAACTCTGTTTCATTCACTCAAGTTTGTCAAATCCGTTCACAAACTTTCTCACCCCAAAAGCACCACAAAGCTTTTGTCCATAATCATCCACAAATTAAAAGGTCTCAATCCGGATGTCACGCAAAATCGAGCCAATTCCGTCCTTCTCACGACACCCAACCTTCCACGGAAGTGTTTCGTCTGAATCCATCCATAGCTTTTAATATATCCCTGCTCACAGACAAAACATCAAGACGGTGAAAAACATCTCCGTCCACCTTCGGGTGAATGGCAAAAAGAGGCTGAAGCAAAATGGGCAACATGTTTAATGTGCTTTTTTTTTTTTCTTTTCCTTGGGGATACAATATAAGTGCATCAACTGTCAATCCTTGTGTGTTGCATTCCTTTCTGTTAAATATAGGATAAGTAAACCCTTCTGATGCTTTTGGATCTGATGCACTCATCCATACACTCCTGTTTAGTTCCCATGCGCTCCTCCGTTATGCTGCTGCCAAAAGAGAAGGATCGACAATGCTCAAGCTCGCCAGCGCCGTGGCAAACCGTCTTTGGTCCTCGTGGCCATCAAGAGTAACAACAAGGAACTGGCATAGCGACGTTGCTTCTGGTGCCTGCTGGCTGTGTCCCGGACCGTATGTTGAAGAAACGAGTGACATGCACCTGCCTTGGAAATGGTGTGGACCAACCATTCGGTCAATGCGCACTCCATGTTGCATTGTCTTTTTTTATGTTGCTGATGCACGTCCGGACTGTGGAATTGAACGGAGTTGAAGGGCAACCGGTCATTGACGCTCCATCGGCCTAGTCACTGCTCATCCCTGTACATCTGATCTGATTGAAATGGTCGGCAGTGCCCACCATGGGGGATATCGATGGGTGAAGATGCAGAGTTCAAATCGTCAGTACACAGGCTCGGGGCCCTAACGGCAGAAAAAATAACCAGCATTTCAACTCTAAACCAGAAACCCCAAAGGGTACGGCGACATGGGATGGCACGCTTGAAATGGCAGATGGAGATCTGTGTTGGCACGTGTGAAATGCAGTTGTTGGCACTTATGTTGTCCACTACCGCACATAGCCTTCATCGTTATTGCTTCCACGGAATTGATTTCAAAAAAAAAACAAAAAAACAAATTGGTGTATCTGAATATTTTTATGACTATTATATCAGTTATGCCAATGGCATTTTAATGTTGAGGCCCTGGTGGTACATGGGGTTTTTGGGGGGGTTTGCCATACAATCGAGTGATTAAGGCAGTTGGAAAAAATAAGAATCAATTTGATCGATTCTCACGAAGCATGTGCGCGAGGCATTGTGCAGTTGGTGTAAGAGGGTCAGCTTTTTAGCCGTTGCTGTTTGTCCCCTCAACCTTGTAAGAGAAGGGCGTGTCATGCACGTCCTCGTGACTTGGTGATAAACAGAGGTGCAGGAACCAGGTGCGGTCCTCTCATAGAAAACTCGTGTGCGGATCTTCCCGTCCACACACACGCTTTGGACTCACCAAGAAGGCCTTCACTGAGACATATGTTCCCTCAAGCTGAAGCAGGTGTGAGATTTGGCGGTGAAATTCACTGATTGGCAGTCGTGAACGTGCACGGTCGGCTGAAGCCAATGCTCGGTCAGCACATCGGGCAGCTTGTGTGTTGTCCTCCCTTGGTAACAGATCTGCTTGAAACGTTGAACATTTCAAAAGCCCTCTGCAATCACATGTCAACAGCCTGTTTGAAACTCAAACTCATGGTTCCTTTGTGGTACCTAGGCTTGCAAGAAACCTGGGTTTTCAACAAGATATGCCTAACATTGTGTTTGATGCCTAAGGCAGAGGTTTTGCTCTGTGTTCATTAGCCCACATGTAAGCTCTCCGCCTGTTATGTATTCCCAGCAAAATTGGAGAAGTTGTATGTAAGAACGTGCTTTAAAATCCACAAGCTCGAATAACAGGAGTGAGGGAGACTGTCGAATGGAGGTGGCAAGGGTCTGCAGACTGAGTGAGTTAGAGAACACAGCCTCGGGATCACACGAAACCATCCAACTGCACCACTGATGCCTGTAATCTCTTCTGCCTCTGCACTGGCACATGGGCAGTGAGAGGTAAAGGTACGGGATGCAGTTGAGTGGAAACTGTTAGGCTAATCAAAGTTACAAACCAATTGTGTTTATTTTTAAGCACCCAGATCAATAAAGCTGGAATAACAAGTAGTGTTGTTTACTGAATGATACACCAGCAATGTTTATATAGTCCCCAGCTTTAACAAAAAAACAAAAAACGGGTGGATATTGGAATTGGCTCCGTCTCGTCTGTCCTTGTCCCGATACGACGCGCTATTTCCGCCCTAGGGTTTCGGCAGAAATGTCCCACTCCAACTTGGTAATAATGACACCACAGAAGGCGGATGAAGGTATGGTACAGCAAGTTTAATTTGGGTCAAAAGGCTCAAATACCAGAAAAGCTCATTGATGGGCAATTTAAATACTTGTTAAAATAAACTTGTATGGGCAATCAACATTGGGTGACAGTATGAAAAATATGGTCCGATTTTTATCTTCTTTCTTTATTTGACCCTCAGTTAATGGGCCAGGGATGGGCGACTTGAGAGGCCACGGTCAAAACTGGGGGGAAGGGGGAGGACGTTCTAACCCAAAGTTTGAATATGGTCATTCCTGGTTGGAACCTTGACATCTTTTCACTGTTGCTGAGTGTGGGGAAGCAGGGGATGGTTGTGATGGCGTGGCCATCTGACCTTCGCCGTCGGCGAGTTGACCGTTCCACAATAGAAGGGACAAGGTTGGTGTTTTTCAACCCCGTGTGTCTCTGTGAGCGGAATCTCAATAAACAGTTTTGAATGATCAGACGTAAATTTGGGGTAGGCTTGGGGTGTGTGACAGGATCGAAATGATTCGATTTTGCGCTGACGATGCTGAGCTGGACGTGAGATTTTAAAAAAGTGATGGTTCAGTTCAATGAGATAACGGCGCTGAAAAACCATACCCTACTGTAATGTATATAGCGGGGAGTCAAAGTTCCCCACGAAAGGCGCAATGTTCCGACTTTTCATGTGCGCAAGGTTTGGGTTCCCTGGATTTCGTCAGAATTTGCAATAAAAATCGATGGGGGGGGGGGGTTAGGGGTCTCCTATCCACGAGGGTAGGGCAAAAGCACTATGGAAGCGCAGTCCAATCGAAACTCAGAAAGTTCTGCTGAACAAGTCCGCTGCAGGAAAACGCGCCAGGTGCCCGGCCGTCTCCGGTCCAAGACGAGAACGCATGCCATACGGCTTGTCTTGAGAATCTGATCGTATCGACGCTAGAACTTCCCGCGCCTCCACTCAGCGCCCAGATTTCACGGCGAATAAAACCTACAAATCGGAGTTGCGACGCACATCCCTCTGCCAAGCTATGAATGATACTCATTCACTACAGTCGTAACCGTAAGACCCATATTAGAAGTCAAGCATTGACCTGATCATTCGATGTTATCAGAACCAGTGGCCCGTGTGAGTACCGTGGAAATTGGTTAGAAAAGATTTTGCATACCCATAAATGTAGCGTCTGTGTTCGTTTTTTGTAAACTATTCCATGATTGCATGGATGTGATAAAAATCGTGCATGTCCTGCAATATCGAAGCGACCTGATATCGGTTGAAGTCGCAAACCTCGCATTAGAGAAATCGGCTATAGCAATTCGTGTTGATATAGGAAGCCCGGTTTAAACGAAAGCCTGCCGATGGTACTGCCTGGAAAGATAGGCGATGATGACGCGAATCGTGGGAAGGACGTCGTTTGAGAAACTCAAGACGCTGGCGCTGTTGATATCGCAACCCGATTGGCTTACGGCATTATCCCACGTAGGGTTATGAAATTTGGCACGAATGATCTACAGGTGATGCTCTATTAAATATATTCCATGTTTTGTGATATATGGAACACTTTACCCGCAGCGCCCCCTACAATTAGGGTATGCGCGCCGAAAACTTGAAAAGGCCCCCTAGCCGACCAGGTTGAGTGCGCATCGATACGAAATGAAGACTTTGCGGTATTGGTAGCTCACGATGAGTACTACAACTTTGCCCTTCAGGACATATTGAATCCGATTTCGCACGTTCAGGTCAGGGGGTCAAAAGAGTCATCTTAGTGGCAAAAATCAGACATTATGGAGAGCTGGAGTCCTTCGCGCCAAATGCTAATCTCTAGGGTTATGTGGAAATGGTCAGTAAAATCTCACACTAATCATCTGGAATAGAATTGTGGCACAACTATAAGCTGGATTTTCATTAGATCTTGGTTCACTACCCACAGCACCCACGAACTTTATGGGTTTCCGATTTCAAACGCATTTCTCGGTAGACTTTCATCAAATGATCCCGAGTTATTATCAGTCAGATGGAACTGGAGAATGATATGCTAACTTAAGGTGATTCCCTATAAGCACCTTGCTATACTGACATCCATTTTTGCTCTATATCTTATAGTTTCCATGCTCGGCGACCCATCGCCGCCTACCGGCTTGTATATACATATACATATACATATACTGTACATACATATATAATTGCATGAATGACTCTTTCCCAGAATGGTGAATAATTTTGCAACAAAATCACCTTGAATCCTGACAAATACTTAAGGTGACTTTTGCACGTGAGACGGAAGTGGAAGTGATTGTTATTCTTTGCATGGAGAGGCATTTTAAATGGGGAAGGGTGGATTCTGCGAGGGGTGGGGAACTCTGCAGAGCGGTGGGGCGCTCCGCCGCTCTTATTTATTCAGACTCGGGATCTGTGTTGGATAGAGTGGTGTAATAGACACTGGGTAAAACCCAGAATTAATTTATTTATTCGCCTTCAACCCTTCATTTAAACTGAATTGTGTACTTGAACACTGTAGAACACATTCTTTTTCGCATTACTCCCAAGAACCTCCGTTTTTGTCATGCTTGCACAAGTTATTTTGGGTGGTGTATGTAATAGAGCTGTCAAGCACAGCCCCTGGGAAGTGAATGTGGCATGTGAGAGGGTGCAGTATCTGGGTGAAGACGAGGCCGCCAATATGGTTATGTACGATGCCGATTGACGCGTTCTGTGGGGATCATTAAAGCCCCCATCTCTTGAATTGCGGCATCGTCTTATTACAGTGTACTGTATCAGGGCGATGTGTAAACTTCCGGATTTTTTTTTTTACGATCTTGAAAAATCATGATTGTATTCATGTTGAAGTATACACTTCAACACTGCATGGGGTATCGTGTTCTATGAAGGCTTGTAGCATGGTATTGTGTACACTGTGGTCCTAAATGAGGAGAAAGCTTAGAAATTGAACCCA
>CM068957.1:98287616-98297907 GCA_035128595.1 Eptatretus atami | reverse complement strand
TGGTGAACGTCTTCTCGTCTCTACGGCCAGCAAAGCTGCGATCGAGCAGGGGAATGTTGTACAGTGCGGGCCACGTTGGCACGCGCGGAGCAGCGCATTGATCAGCACTGGTCGGACGCCCGAGCGGGCATGCGGGACCCTCGACCGGTCGCCAGGGCACGGCCCGGGGGGTTTTGCGGGACGATTCGCGCGCCAATTTCAGTGTGGGCGATTCGTGTCATGTCGTGGGGTCGGAAGCAGAATGTTTTCGCTGTCTGAGATGACCTTGCGGAAACGAAGTGCAGTTTCCGGCCAAAGTTGCGGGCCGCGTGAGGGGTCGGGGCCAATCGGAGCGCCCGATTCAGGTGATTATGCTTCGCTTCGGGGTAGCCCCCTGCCCCGTGCTGCAAGTCCTATAAAGGTCGGAGCGGTCTCCTCTCTCTCTCTCTCTCTCTCCTCCTCTCTCTCTCTCTCTCTCTCTCTCTCTCTCTCTCTCGCCTCGCCTCGCCTCGCCTCGCTCGCCTCGCCCTCTGCCTCGCCCTCGTCTCTGCTCGACATCGCCACGACCAGCCTCCTGCTGCCTGGACTCCGCCTCCTCGTCTCTGCCCACATGACGTCGACCCTACCTGGTCCCGCCTACCACTCCATCCACGCATTCTGGACTCAGCCTCCTCTCTCGCCCACATGACGTTGACCCCACCCGCCTACCTGGTCCCGCCTACCACTCCATCCAGCACTCTGGACTCCGCCCCTTCTCCACTCAAGCCCTCCTTCACGAACACAGTCTCCACATGCGCTGCTGAAGCCAGAGACGACGCGCCAGCTGTCGGGTACCGCACCACAGAGCATCCTCCCCCCCCCCCCCCGAAACGTATTGGTGGCGCGTCGTGCAATCAAGTACAAAGGTACCGAGATCGTAGCCTCAACTTCCCTCCCTTCCTGTTTCAATACTCTTCTCATCGGGTTTTCTGTGTCTGTGTGTGTGCGTGTATGTGTGTGTCCTGGCACCTGTCTGCTTAAGTAAGCCTGCAGAAGATCGTTATTATTATTTTCGCGTCAAGTCTGCTCTGTGTCCGCTTTTGTAAGTTGCTTGTGTATTTGCTGCACCACACCTCTCCCCCCTATCTCTGCACAACACACCCCAATAAATCTTGATCGTACCACATACCATTCCTCGCCCATTATTAATCAATTATTATTAGAAATGTTCCCAGCTCGTTTTTGTGGTTTCTTTCATTGATCCAGCATGGTCCGAATCCGAGCTTAGCCGGGACTTTTTCCCAATGATCCGTTCCTTTTAGCCGGTACGTCCTTGGCAGTGTCGCTCGGCTGCATCCGATCCGGTCCGGTAGAGTGATCCAGTTTGGACAAGGCGTACCGAGGGCGTGTTCCCCGGTAATTAAATCACGTGATTAATTAGGTAACCCGATTAACCCATAGACGGGAGGACCCTCGGTCACGCGGTTGAGTTTTTGGCGTCCACAGTCGGTTAAGCGACCCGCCGCATCACGGAATTTCCCGTGTGCGACGGCCTACAATTCCGAGGAGTCTGGTGAGAGCCGATATAGCTTCCCCCCCTAGTGGTCTTCTCACCCGACCCCCGGCCCGCAACAATATTATGATGTTCCAGTCTACTCCAGTTCTTCCTCAAGTTCTCATAATCGGCCATCTCCTAGTAGGGCTCCAACATTGTATGTGGCAGACTCTTAGATTCCAGTGATGGCCTATATGAACCCAGGGATTACTGACACTCCATGTTTCTTGCCTAGTCGGACCACCATCTTGGTCTGGGGCTTTGGAACTGCCCGGGGCCATTGTCTTTCTGGCATTCCAATCATGATGGTTTCAGCCTTCCCTTCCATGCTGGCTGGCCTTGTGTGGATTGGAAGGGAGATTTTTATTTCAGAGATCCATCGCCTAGACCAGTGTTTCCCAACCTTTTTCAACATATGGACCACCTTGGTGTCTATATTTTTCCAACGGACCACTTACCCCCTTGTTTCACAACATTTTAAAACTAATTTTTATGTGCATATCGGTGGAATGCAACACAAAAGTAGAAAATGATTGCACAGTTTACATGATGTGACCTAACACTGGCGGGCTGTGATATATGTCATTGTTGAACACGAACAGAAAGTTAATATTTGTAACTATTTCAGTTAAAATGGCTATTTTGAATGCTCTGCTTAGAATTGCATCAAAAGCGAGCAAATGTAGAACAGTACTGTATAAAGAACATATATATGTATGTATATAAAGATGACGGAAGTCAAGGAGGTGAATTGAACGACTTGCTTTTTTTGAGTAAACATGTACAACCTGAAAGATAACTTTTTTGGGGGGGAGGGGGGAGTAACTTTCAGACGACCTGCCAATTAGTGACCATAGGTTGGGAACCAATGTCCTAGAGTCCTAGACTAACTGCCTTACTGGGTTGGGAACTCAGTCTGTCTACAAGTAGCAATCACTGCTGAGTTTTGTGGATGGTGGATGGCTATGAAGTGGAGTGAAGTGATGTGCTCTTAAATGGATGTTATTCCTCCTCCTCCTCTCTCCCCCCAACTTGTGAACATGAGTTTGGGAGCCCCTTACTGTAGGGTAAGGTACACACAATGACTGTAGTCCAGGTACTGTAAGGACAATTGGAAAAGAGAACTGGGTCAACAGGTGTTTAAATTGGAATCTTTGTGCTTGTGTGTCCAGACAACGATCAACCTCTCCCAAGCGGAACTGGTGATGTTTCCAAAGATTGTGCAGAGAAGATCCTGGAAACCTGGGGGGAAATACTTTCTAAGTGGTAGGTGCCAAGTTGTAGTTGATGCTTTCTGGAGATTTCTTGCTGTGGCTGTATCATCCGACACTGTCTGGCTGTATTGAACCAGGAAGGGATGAAGAGTTATGGTGATAATCATGATGCCATCCATCCATGCATACAGGCATAGCAACTTGAGTGTGCGCCCAGCCAAACTGCCACAGATAGTGCGTGCCGGTGTGCCCGAAGCACTGCGTGGTGAGGTCTGGCAACTCCTCGCTGGTTGCGACACGACTGATCACATGGTTGAAAACTACCGCGTCCTCATCACCAAGGTAATACTCTGTAGCTAACTCATGCAGTTTTGGGCCATTTGTGGATAATACACACCAAGTGGGCTGCTTGCTTTCCTCTGTTTATTATGAGATGCAGACTCCCGTGCAGTTCAAGTGAACAAGCGATGCGTTTCAGTGATGCCTGTTGTTTGCAGGACTCTCCGCAAGACAGTGTCATCACACGTGATATCAATCGCACCTTCCCTGCACATGATTACTTTAAGGATACGGGAGGTGATGGCCAGGACTCTTTGTACAAAATTTGCAAGGTATCTCCCTGCTATGAGGTTCATTTATCTGACCATGGTTGTTTTGAAGCTGCTCCCATAAATCTGTGATAAAATATTTGCATGGTTTATTGCAGGCTTACTCTGTCTATGATGATGAGATCGGGTATTGTCAAGGACAATCTTTCTTGGCTGCTGTCCTCCTGTTACATGTGAGTGTATGCCTGGCCGTAGTGGTTCCTGCTCACATGTGGGAAGTAGAGGAGATGTTACATTGCCAGTAACTCTTTGTTGTTGTTTGAACAGATGCCGGAAGAACAGGCCTTCAGCGTTCTCGTCAAGATCATGTTTGATTACGGCCTCCGGGACCTCTTCCGACAGAACTTTGAAGACCTTCACTGCAAATTCTATGTACTGGAGAGGCTCGTGCAGGTACCCCAGTGGGACAGAGTGTTGACGTAACCCAGTGGAAAGCGTGCTTTGCTTGTTCTTGTGCACTTGTTGCACAGTTTTGCATGTCTCCAAAGGTGCTTGTTGTTTCCAGGATTTGATCCCCGATTTGTCAGCTCACTTTACGTCCATAAATCTGGAAGCTCACATGTACGCCTCACAGTGGTTCCTCACCCTCTTCACAGCCAAGTTCCCTCTCTACATGGTTTTTCACATCATGGACCTCCTCCTGTGTGAGGTGCTGCATATTGGGAACCTGGACAGTTTAATTTCATTTGAGCTTTTGCTTTGAGGAAAACAAAGCACAGTCAGAAGATCGAATTCCTAAAGATTCTCATCTAAAATCGATATTATTGTTCTTGTCGATTGTAATTGCACAAGTTTTAAATCGTTGGATGTTTTGTAAGTGTCACAAAAAATTGTCTGTCTCTCTAGGGCCTAAATGTTCTGTTCAGCGTGGCTTTGGCTTTGCTCAAGGTGAGCTGGTTTTGTTGCCAAAACATTTTTCATTTGACTCTACTGACTTCCATCATGGGACAATAAGGGGTATCCGAGAATGGTCCTAGTGTCTTTAATGGTAAAATTTCCCATTGTCGTCCTACATGCAGACCTCGAAAGAAGATCTTCTGCAGGCCGACTTCGAAGGAGCCTTAAAGTTCTTCAGAGTTCAACTGCCCAAGCGATATCGCTCTGATGAGAATGCACGCAAGTTGATGGAGCTTGCCTGTAGCCTCAAGGTGCGTCGCTTTCATTTGGTGCAACGAGGAAACCAATGGCGGCCAGACATTGTTAAATGAGATTGGTATAGCATTCAGCTTCGTTGGTTTTGCCCTCTTCCATGAATGTCTTTATTTTGTGGCCATTTTTTCTAGGTAAGAGAGATTTTCTTAACAATGGAGAATTTATTGAGAAAATTAAAAATGAAATTTATCTTCAGAATCCCCTTTTTGGGATAACCTGAAGATTTGGTTATACATATTTCTTTGGCCTGTTTGACATTTCCTTCTAAGCACTTGATTTGTGATGCTGGGATCCCATATACTGTGTTTATTTGATCGACTATGAAGGTCCTTGTTCCTGAATTCAGTGTACGTACTCTTAACTAAAGGCCCTGTCACACCTTGACGATTTAGCCAGCGTATTTCGACGTATGAAAAATTTGTCTAAAACGCTGGCACACGTTGAATACGTTACGGGTAAGTTTTGTATACGTTAAGAGCACGCTGAAGCACGCTGGCATACATCGTAGTACGCCGAGCTCGTCGACAAATTTTAAGCATGCTCAAAATTTTTCGACGTATGCCAGCGTATGACTCACACGTTCCGCATACGCTGGCCATAAGTTGTAGGCACGTTATGCGATCGTTGACACACGTCGACACACATTACTTGTAAGTTACTCATAAGTCGAAACACGTCGAGGTAATGTTTAGCGTACCCGAAACTTATTTCTAACCTATGAGTAACGTGCTTTGAACCTATGTGTAACGTATCTCCAACGCATATTGACGTATGTAGACGTATTTGACGTCTTCCGGACGACCACAGAACTTACTGAACGTGTTTCTAACTTGCAGCTACCGTATAATGGCGTATTGGCAGCGTTTAGGGGAATTGGTATATAAAATGGGCTTCACAGGAGGAACCCGTCAGTGTTCCAGACTCCATGGTTTTGTTTTTTGTTTTTTTGTTTTTTTTTCTTCGGCATGACGGTGATGTTGACACTTCGATTTATAGTGCGGTTATGATTTAAATCGTTGAGCGGCAGCCTATTAATAGGCTACGCCATGTGATCGTTGGCGATACGCTGCCGCGCTATGCATAAGTTAGACTATCGCTGGGCATAGGTTGTGAACGCCGACACCACGCTAAGCATTCGTTGGTATAAGTTATCTATAAGTTATCGAAACGTTCTGAGTACGTTACCAATACGTTATGCATACGTCCAACTCGTTATGAATACGCCCAAAACTGAAAAAAACATCAATAGTTCAGCGTACGCCAGCGTTTTTCATACATTTTGATACGTCGCCATACGCTGGCTAAAACGTCAAGGTGTGACAGGGCCCTAAGATTTGCTGCCTCCAAGCCTTTGTCCGATTGAATAATGGGGAAAAGCTTTAAATTGTCACAATTTGCTTTGACTATAGTGAGCATCACTTGTTCCTTTGGTAATCTTGATTGTCAATTTGGTCCAGATAACTCAGAAGAAGCTGCGAAAATATGAGAAGGAATACCAGACCATCCGGGAACAGCAGGCACAGCAGGAGGATCCACTTGCAAGGTTTGAGGTGACTGCTTAAACAGGGTTAAAGTTCAGAGGTTTGGAGCAATATTATTTTTTGCTGGATTGGTAAGATGCACCAATGAGGATAGTATAGTTGTACAAAAAGGCTACGGCAGTGCTGCTCTCAACATGATCAACAGGGAAGTTGAAGAGGCTGCTGATAGGTTTTTGATTTGCTGTTTTTTCTTGCTGTGTGGCATCTTTGTGGTCAGTGACGCCAATTGTGCTGCAGTTGGGGCGTTTCCTCCATTTGGTACAATTTAAAATTAATCCGCACCTCTCATCCAATGTCTCTAAAATACACTGTATTAAACAGTTGTATGTTTGTATTGTCACTATGGTCATGTGTCCTGATCCTTCAGCCCAATTAAGTCAAATTAACTGAACATTTTCCGGTTGATGAAAATAAATACAGTACTTCCAAAACCTTTGAGTAACATCCATCAATAACTTTTTGGCATGAAAATTCACAACGTACCACGTCTGCTTAACAGAATCAATATTTGAACACACTTTGTCTTCTGCCACCCATTGCATCACATTTAAAACCAGCACAGTTGTAGAACGACGAAAAGCTTCGACAGATGCCTCCGTTCACACAATGCTGAGTTTTCTTTGTTTGGCAAGCAGTGATTGCTAGTGTCATGCAAATAGTGACAGGATCTTGTTTTGGGTGGGTATTTTGGACAGGTGAATTGAGCTTTGGTACATTTTTGGCTGCTCTACATCTCATTATCAGAGGCCTTTGTATCTACTCAAGTCAAGTTGTAAATGGCCTTTGGGGCTTAAATCAACGTGATTATTCTCATTGGGGCCATTTTGAGAGTTAAGTCTTTACATAAAGGCCACGAGCCGTCGTAGAGCCGATGGTGAAAGCTGTAGAATTGTGCAAATCGATTGATGAGTTGGCCATGTGTCATGGACCTTCAGCTCAGTTAGTGGGGAACCATTTAATCTGGCGGTTGAATGAAGTGCAATGGCGAAATGATCCTCATGATAAACATGTTCACGAAAAAAATCTCCAAAGAATCTTATTCACATTTGATGAATACATTGTTGCCTTAATACACGCTAAAATTTGGCATCTCAATTTAATTTTTGTGTTATTTTGAGAGACAACCTGTACAATCGTACTCACTTTGTGCATACAGTTGAAACCAACTCTTGACCTTCCATGCCAGCTATTGAACTGGGATTCATGCATCCAAATTAAATTAAAAGAAAGAAGACTAAGAGGAAGAAGAAGAATACTCTAAATTTATGGACCTGGGAAATTGAGTCTTACGTTCAGCTGTTCGTTTTGTTGAGAAATGCAGTTATTCATTCATAAAAGTCGTTTTAGTGCTTTTCCAGTTGGCCGTTTAACGCTAACCAAGCAATTTATTTGGGCCAAATGATGTAACTTTGCTGGGTGAGAGCATGACACTTTGTGAGTGGGCTGCCATTGATATGCTGCACTGGTTGGCGAAAATATTCTGAATCTGCTCTTTGATTGCCATCATCTTGCCTCCTCCGCCCCCGTCTGCACCCACTATTTACCCTTGCAGAGAGAGAACCGCCGGCTACAGGAAGCAAATCTGCGTCTAGAGCAGGAGAACGATGATCTGGCACATGAGCTTGTCACCAGCAAGATCTCTCTTCGGAATGACCTGGACAATGTGTGTTTCTATCTAACGTTTCTCTGCACAAGATAGGTTAATTGATGATTAAGAAAAAAAAAATTGTTGGCAGTGTTTTGCATGTTGCACAATCATGTTCTGCAGGCCGAAGACCGTGCGGACACTCTGACAAAGGAGCTGGTATCGAGCCGGCAGCGTTTGGGGGAGGCCGAGGAGGAGAAGAAGCTTCTTGAAGTCGAGGCTGTTCAGGTGTATTTGTGTTTTGACTCGTCAAAAAAAATCTTTTGTTTGCCTCCCTCATCATCCTCTCATCCTCCCTCCCCTCATTTCCACCATTAGGTGTTGATAAATGGCATGTGTTCGAGCACCATTTGTCATGATCCAATTATGATTTAAATACTTCTCATATTACGCTTTCTTTGATTTTGCTCAAATGTTGTCGGTCGTAGTTGCTTAAGCGACTGCTCACATAGCATCCCCTTCTTGTCTTAACTTCTCCCATCCTCTCCCTTCCACCCCAACAATGCCTCTCCTACCCTTAGTTGAAAGAGATGTGCCGTCGAGAGCTTGATAAGGCTGAGGCTGAGAAGAAGAAAAGCTGCTCTATTATATCCGATTACAAACAGGTCAGAATAATTTTTTAGATGATAACAGGTTATGATAACAGGTCCCAGGATCCAAACCTTCAAAAAGGCTGCCAAACAGACGTTAAAGGTATTGGTGTATTTTATCCAAATTCAACTGAAATAATGATAACTTAATAACCCACCAACTATAAACTTAACGGAATTGTTCTTTATTTTGGAGAAATTGCATTTTAAATGCATCACAACAGTTTTTTTTATTGTAAACTTTCAAACACCTGAGTTTCTGTTTATAAATCGTGTGGTGGTAGTGGTGGTGGTGGTGGAGTGAGGGGGACTGTGAGTATAGCATAGAGATATGCACGCTTGCCTCCGAGCTGTTTAGCCTTGGTTTGAATCCCAACGCAGCTATAAACTCACCCTGGTGTTTCGCATGCAGGGCGAGGCAACAGTGCGTATGCGCTGTCCTTCCGTGGGCGTTAAGCTGGGCGTCCCATCTTCCAGCATTAGTCGGTGGACGTTAAAGATCACACGATGTCCTTCGCAAAGAGTAGGCGAGCTATTGCCGACACCATGAACAAATTACAAATTCCTGCTCTAACCGACAATCAGGGGTATGGGCACACCTCAAGCAAATGCTGGTCAACCATAGCTACGTGCTGCAAACGAAATGTACAGAACCGGAGATGAGCAGGTGAAGTTATTCCATTTGCTAAGGGTGTCCGCAGCACAAGACCCGTGTGCATTGGCACACCGGTCTTGTTTCTAAATCTACGTGTGTGTGTGTGTGTGTGTGTGTGTGTGTGTGTGTTTGTGTGGTGCATAAACCATAACATATTCTTTCTGCTAACTCCCTCCCCCCCCCCTCCTCTTTCTCTTCTGTCTCTGTCTCCGGACGTGTCCAGGCGCTGTTTTGGTCTCTGGACGGCTTGGCTCCGGATGCGTCCAGTGGTTTTTGTCTCTGGATGTTATGAGCGGAGTTTGTCTCTGGACATGTCCGGGCGTGTTTTTTTCAAGGTGGTATTCATGGAATGACTGTTAGAAAATGGATATCAGACATTATTTGGTTCCATTCTCATGCTATTCTATGCAGAAGCATTTTGATGATACAGGATGAATCTAATTAACACTCCACTGCATGTCTACTTCCTTCCCTCCCTCGCTCTTCCTCCCTCTCTCTCGTTTCCCTCCTCCTTCTCTTTCCCCTCCACCTCTTAACTCTCTCTCTCTCTCTCTCTCTCTCTGAGCCTCTCCTCTTCTGAGCTCTCTCTCTCTGAGCTCTCTCTCTCTCTCTCTCTCTCTCTCTCTCTCTCTCCCTCTCTCTCTCTCTCTCCCCCACTTATTTTTCTCTCCCCCCTCCCTGTAGTATCCAGTCAGCACATCGACGGGTGGTATTTGCTTGTTGATTATAAACCTCAGATTCATATTTAGAAGCGAGATTAACCCACAATGAGACGTGGCAGTGAAGCTTAGGTAATTTTTCGAGCACAGCTTGGCTGTTTGTAAGCTTCAGGTTTCTGAAGAACGTGGCTGGTTCTGAGCCATGGGCATGGTTGCTGTTTTTTTTGTTCTGAGACAGGACACATCTTCGAGTCAATAACATTGTCATGTCTGTGACCAAACAATTGTGATGGACTATCGTTGACATCTAAGCAAGCCATTGTAATGAAGTCAATCTTGTTTTTTTCCCTGTTAGAATGATGAAGAAAACCTTTGATGTCTACTTTGTCGAACTTCCAAATAGCCTCTGGCTATGACCCTGTTGTTCATTTAAGGACAGCATAGAACATCATGAGCTTTTGTCTAGCATTGTCGAAATGCTTATTTTTCGTATACATGAATGAGGCTGATGGAAGAAAGAGCAGACCGAAAAGGCACAAAATGTAAATGGGGAAACACCAACAGCAGAATAGAACTGAGATCAAGGGGAAGAAGAGAAGGTCGCATGGGTGCGGTGAGCAAGTGCACACAAGCTGAAGGAAACACAGCAAGAGTAATGTGGGGATGAAACAGAAAATGAACAAACAGAACAAATGAAAAGAGGTTTGGGGGGGG
>CM068957.1:98264521-98281411 GCA_035128595.1 Eptatretus atami | reverse complement strand
TAAATACCCCCCTTTTTGTTGAATGTACCATCTCGCTTCTGTGTTTCTTTAATTGGCTTAACATGGTGCGTGTTGGGAAATAGTGAAGCAGCAAATTGTTCATTTGGTCCAGCGCGGCTCTGGTAACTCCGCTCGGTTACGCCGGATCCGAGCCGTTACCTGCGACTCGATCGGACAGAGTCGGCCGAGGGTGAATTTCCCCGGTAGTTTGGACGACGTGGGTATTTAAGTATATTGAAATTGGCAATTGACCCTATCCCACGTGGTCGACCTATTGGCGATCTTCGGTCCGATAAGAGACCCGTGACCTTTCGGATTTATCTGAAAGGTACGACCTAAATTCCGGGTGTTCGGTGGAGCCGACTCTACTGCTCCCTCTAGCAGTCGTGCTCGCCACCCCTACCCGGCCACACAACAATATAACATGTTCATTTTAAATTGCCTATGTACTTTCAACTTCAATGTTGCCTAAATCATTAAGTTCCCTTTAGCCAAGACCCAACTGTCCTCTTTCGATAATCATGTTATTATTATTATTATTTTTTCTACACCCTGCTTTAATTTTGATATATAACAGGTTCATATTTACTAATAGTAAAAATAATTTGTTATATTTCTCGAATTACTAAAATGCTGACATGAAATTTGTGTGCATGTTATCGTTACAATACACAGCTGTTGTACAGAACATCAGTTCGAATATTTCTAAAGTCAAGCATTAACGTTTTTTTATTATTATTATTATTTATTTTTTTACATCATTTCCTTTCATTAAAATATACAAACATAATCTGTCATTTGTCAGATAATTTTATCCTTGCCTATAGCATACCTAATTAATCCCAAGATCCTACAGTATGTTGACTAAGTTTCCAATATTTTCTGGTCATAAACAATCTCATGAGTTCAGTCTCAGATAGGCATTTGCACCATCATAATCTTATTTTCCTTTAATCTATAACTTCATTAGTTACTTAAAATCAACAGATATTGCTCAGGTTTTAATATCATTACAGTAGTTATCTATCCTGATTTCACCTTACATTAGCTTCCAGAAAACATCATCAAAGTCATCATTTTGATCTATCAATGAGAGATGCATGAAACTTGTGTGGTCATTGTCTTGGTAACCATCTTCTTCATGCAAATTAGCTATACATTTTACAATAATCATTTTAATACAGACAGTAAAACTACTACAAGATCTTCACACCTTCCTCCCAATCTTGTCAGCCATACTGGCATTCACTTCCTTATGTACAGTCCAGGTAGATTTAATCCATTTCACAAGGACTTGTACACTGGATTTTTTTATTATTTTTTTATTTTTAGAATTTTGCCCCCCAACTGAAAATAAGAACAATTCCAGAAATCCTCACAACAAATTGTTGTTTACTTTTCGGTGCGATCAATCTCGATCAATTGCTTTTACTTTTGGTGTTGCAGTGGAACCAAACTGACCCTCAACATTATCTCGGATTAGCATACAATCTATACTCCCGATTTATTTTTATTTATTTATTTATTTTAAAACATTTGATGGGCAGTTTGATATCGGTCAGTGTACCCCATCAATAAATCACTTTATTTGGCTTGACCGGCCTCCTACCTCTACATCACATCTCTTATCTCTGCATCATATCTCCCATTATCTAATTTAACTAAATTAACACCTTCTTGATCAGTCTCGGATAGACGTTGTCCACAACATGGTCAAATCTTACTATACATCTCATTCTGACCGTGCATCAATCATAGTAATTCTCAAAACTTTGCAACATCATGGAAACAAAAGTTCATTGTTCTCTTGTGATGTCTCCACTGCAAATTCTCCTTTCGTTCACTTTAATAAGCACAATATCTTCTGGGCCAAGGTCATAACAGTCCTTGGTTGTTGCTTCAAGCAAAGTGTTCTTTACCTGTAAATGAAATGCTCTCACAATGTTTGTCATTTCAATACAAAATGTACATAATGTATCATCCATTTGATGTATATTCATCTCTTTTATCTTTAATGGAGGTGTGTAAGGTTCCTTTGTCCTGTTTATCAACGGCTGTCTGTATGGCTATCACATCATCCAAGGTTGAGCCACTTTCAGGAGCCGTTAAAAGACCTTGCATGATCACTGGACGTCGCCCGTCTCCGCTGCGTGCTTTGCTGCACTATCTATGTTGAGATTATAAGTATAACAAGCTAATGGTAAAAGTTATGTAACCCTACAGTGTCAATGTATATTTGTTCTGTGATTAGCAACTCCCTGGTAGCATGCGAAGTCCTCGTGAGGCCTTCAAGTCGAGCCCGTATTGGAACATGGCGTGTTGTCAGACTCTGTCTGGATCGTGTGAGCAATCCAGTCGATAATAAGTATGTGCATTACGGCCATCGAGGTGCGACACACGATCCGCCCTTCCCATGTGGCATTTGCACTTCATGTAATCACGAGTGATAACAGAATCGCTTTTAAAACATTAACCATTTGTTCTTTATTTCGCTACCAAAAAAACCCATCAAAACCCTCTCTCACACCAATGTTCTGAAATCGTGAGCGATCCCAAAAGCATTTTGCAAATCTCTATATATATATATATATATATATATATATATATATATATATATATATATATATATATATATATTCATTCACTTCCTGGTTCTCCATGAAAAAACATCTTTCCTTCGACTGGTGACATCAGTGCATACTTCATTATGTCCACGCTGTTGTATTCTTCCTCACCGTTCTCATCTATCGGCAACAAAGGAAGCCTGATGGTAATCGTGATATCCGATGTATTTATTCCTAATTCGTATATGGCTCTCAAAGCGGAGAGATGTTGTATTTCCGCTTTCAATTGTACCGCTGTAATCGAGTACAGGGCTTGGAAAACGACCGGACTTCCCAATGTGTTTGAAGTTACTTCATTCGTGTCCAACCTCATACTATGGTAGGCCACCAGCTGCATCTTCCCAATACGATCGTTGTGTTTACACAGATTATACAAATTCTCCCGTTTCATGCAAATAGATAAAACATTTTATTATCCCCCGCCAACCAACGAAGTTGGCGGGGGATATAGAAATGGGTTCCGTCCGTCTGTCCGTCCATCACATTTCGTTTCCGGAGCTTAACTACAAATCCCCTCAAGATATATTTACGAAATTTGGTACACATATCAAGCAAGTGGTGAACTGGTGCCTTTTGATTATAATTAATATGCTGACGCGATCAGACACATTTTCCCTTACAATTCCAGCGATAGCTTGCCCACTTGTTCGCAAGTCAACCACGTAAGAGGTTGATCACGGCACACAAATTGATTCAATGTCGTTGTTGGCAGACCATTTATTTAGTATGTACCAAAAGTAACTAGCATCCGTTGAAGACAAAGTCTTCGATATCCCCCGCCATAGTAAATGAGGATTAACAAACTCATATTCCCTAAGGTGTGCAATATGTATGTGAAGTTTCCCCTTGATCTGACAAGCCGTTCTGGAGAAGAAGATGTTTGAAGGTTTTGGGTAAATTCAATATGGCTGCCAAACCATGTGACCTATCAATTAGAAATTACAAACTTCTGAAAGGATGTCTTGGGGAAAGTGTATGTGAAATTTTGCCTCAATCTGTCCACCGTTCTGGAGAAGAAGATTTTTAAAACTGATTAATTTTCAATCCAAGATGGCTGACGAACCATGTGACCTATGACATCATAAATTTACATTCTGCTCAATCCTGTAGTGGAATACGTGTGTGAAGTTTCGTGTTAATCGGATGAGGTGTGTTTTTCTATCCAAGATGGCCGGCAAACCATGTGACTTGTGACGTCATAATTTTTACTATGTATGCAGACATGATGGAAGATGATAGTTGCAATTTTTCACATCGTTAGGTTATGTGATTCCAGAGAAAACATTATTTAATATTTTTCTTGAATCCAACATGGCTGCCAAACCATGTGACCTATCAATTAGAAAATATCAAAAGGCACCAGTTCACCACTTGCTTGATATGTGTACCAAATTTCGTAAATATATCTTGAGGAGATTTGTAGTTAAGCTCCGGAAACGAAATGTGACGGACGGACGGAACCCATTTCTATATCCCCGCCAACTTCCTTGGTTGGCGGGGGATAATTATAACATCTCTTAACCACAAGAACGAGTATTTAATGCCTCCCACTTTCAACATCCTACCACGGCACCATATTGAGCTGATGTTACACAACACAGATCGGTGGACGAATATTTCTTAGTATGTGCAAACTAGGTGAATCTTCTTCTAAATTACCAGAGAATCGTTCCTGATTCATTTTATTGACGATTTTCGGTCACCGAGTGTCACATTTGTATAACGAGTTCATCATTGGGCATGAACACGACACAGTACACCACACTGCAGTGCAGTATACTGTATACGACGTCATATTCGCTGAACCTTTTAATCATATAATATTTTATATCGTTTTTGGGCACTTTTCCTACCTTTTGCACAGAAGGCCTGGCATACCATCTCATAATACCGTACACACTGTGTTGGCTACATTTACCTTACCGAAATCACAACAGCATCAATAACTCCACAATCCATCACATTTTATTTCCTGACCCTAATCCATTTAAATGAAAGGTTATACCCTCATTTTCTCACTGTAAACCAACCTGGCACTCAAATAAAACATCCCAATTTTATAAACTACCAGTCGCATATGTATTATGTAGACATTTAAAAAAATAAAATTAATATTGGGCTTTAAACCGGTGTTTGATAACATGGTAACAGGGGCGGGGTGGAAAGGAAGCAGGGAGGCAGGGCATCTAGAAAGCAGGGAGGGGGGGGCATGGGCTGGATGGAAACGTAATCGGGGAATGCGAGCAGAGGTGGGGGTGTGGGAGCCTGGAGCGTGTGTCAGGAAACCCGAGTATGAAGATTATGTGGGGGAGGCCGTCATGGAAGTCCACAGTGCAAAAAGGGTTGGATTTAAGAATTCAAGGGCAGAGACGAAGACAGACATCAATATTGAGATGGCACTGATTATTATCAAAGGCACGAAGCAGACAGCACTATATGGACACGACAGTGGACGAGGCATTGGTTTACGAGTCATCCAGAGATGAAGAGAGGGCTGGAATTGGAAAAATGTAAATGGGAGGATTGAACATTTTAAAATTTCCTTTTAAAAAGGTTTAACCTGCTGAGGAGGAAGAATAAAACGAAGAAAAAAAAAGTCTTTTTTTATTTTTAAAAAATTTAACAGAGGTTATAAGAATGGAATTAAAGCAAGGGTGCTCGATAATGGGACAGACATAATTGGAAACACGTCGTGTGGTATGGGAAACAGCGGTGGTGGGAAAAAAATGCTTGGCCCAAAACTATCCGAGCCTGAGGTGGCAAATCAAAATGAGAAATAGCACGGAAATAATACACAGCAATGAACACTCGATACAAAGAACAATCGACATTAAAAGGGTACAATGCTCCTTGATGGAGATGTTGGTAGCTGTTAAAAACTCGGTTTGAAAATGTTCAACAGCGTCATGATGAATGATTAAAAAAATATTTACTTGTTGGCATGCTGTGTGTACTGCCTGCACAGTGTACACTGATTGGCCATTGATGTTTGTGTGTTCATGTGCTTCAGGCAAGAGAAATAATCACGAGTTTGTTTTTATGAGTTGGTGAGCCTGAAGATTGAACCAACGGTTGTTGTGTTCCAGGCCCATGGGCTAATCATTTAAAAGCAGATGCAGGGTGTTTTTTGTGAACTCGAGGACTCGTAGAGCACATCCCTGTATTAAGTGACAGATTGTGTGGTGCAGATCTGTTCGCAGCTGAGTGTGCGCCTGGAAAAGCAGCAAGCAGCCAACAAGGAAGACGTGGAGCATATTCGGGTGAGGATTTTGTTTTTATTGCAACTTTGGTCCACATTATGATATTGTTGCCTGCATAGGGGGTTCCAACTTGCATGTCTATTGCAGGAACTACAAAGGTATTGTGCACTTAACTGTTGCCACCATTGAGGAGTGTGACCGTGTTAAAGCTCCTCCTTTTTAGGGGCGTTGCTTAGATTGTTGTCAACCTTTGGTGACATTGTACTGTGATCGCTCTTGGGGCACAGCTTTCTCAATTTGCCGCCTATTGGGATGTAGCTTATGCCACTACTATACTTTTGAGGAGGATCTCTTGCCACAAATGTTACACACTTTATTCTGTAATCTATATGTACATAATGGAGTGTTTTTTTTTGTGTGTTTTGGGGTTCTTTTTTTTTTTGGTTTTTTATTTTAAGATTTTGCCATCTCTACACACACTCAGGCAAAGATAGCAGAGTGTCCTCGCTGCAAGCAGCTCTTTGGAGCAGACGGACATTTGAACCTTGTTGTGGGAGAGGGCGACTCGAGTGAGCGCAATCTTGACCAGGAAAAAGAAACCCTGCAGGTTCAGCTGCGAGAAATGGAGCTAGAGCTGGCGCAGACAAAGCTCAAGCTTGTGGAGGCGGAGTGCCATATACAGGTGAGATGTCAGGTGCCTGCGTGTGCACTCAGAGCCGTGGTGTCAGGAGGCAAGAGCACTTGGGAATTGTGCAAATGTGTCTTTATTTTATGTGCCAGGACTTGGAGCACCAGCTGGGAGTTGCGATCGGTGAGGTTCAGGCAGCTCGGAACACGTGGTTCAACCGTACACTCAGCTCTATCAAAACGGTCACTGGTGCACAGGGCAAGGAGACAGTCTGATTGTGGGGGTACAGACTGACTGCTCAACCCCTCCTGCTCTCGTTGTTCAACCCGAGTGGGAAATCCCACTGTGTTATGAAACGAGTGTGTGTTGAAGGACCCTTCTTCTCATTGGCGATCCTTTAATCATTGTTATTATAAAAAATACTTTTGGGTTTTATTTCTTCTCCTTTTGCTTTGAAACCAGCAGGCCATGCAGCTTTCACCACGATGTGCCATATGCTGGTGGGCAAAGCTTTTTGAATAGACAGTAAAAGCTTTCAAACTCACCCAGTTCTTATTGTTATTGACGTACAGTTCTCCAATTCCCAGCCTGATGTGGACAGTACAGTGCTTTCAGCTTTCTTAGTCGAGCGTGGACAAAGCACCTATCTACAAATGCTGTTCAAGCACCCATCTGGGTGTCCATCCTTAAAATCAGCTGTACATTGGAGTTCCTGATTCTTTTTCATCCATTGTGATGCTGTTAACAACGTAGTTTTGGAGATGCATTTACCCCTTTGAGGTTGTTTTTATTGACCTTAACCATAACTACTCACCATCATCACTCGTTCAATCAATTTGCTTTGTTTACAGCAGTCCTTCATCAGTCTGTCTCACACTGTCTAAAATGAGATGTCCTTGTATAGTGATGTACATTGTTGTCTGTGTATAAATCCATTAGTTAGCCTGAACCAGTAACTTTGACACCCACTATTTTGACGAAACTTGTACATATTTATATTATTAATAAAGGATCGTGCTATCGCAACACTGATTCATCCTTGACCTGGTTTGGGTGATTTTATATCTTATACCATCATCAAATTAAATAATTCTTGTGTTTCTAAAATGTACTCCTTGTATTAGTATCAACATCATGATCTTGATCTTCTCACCAACGTTGTCTGTCACTGCCAAAGCACCAGGAAGTCCTTTTCATTTAACATGCAAGTGCATGGCATGTTTCTGGGAGTTCTTATTTTTTTTTTTTAATGGTCAAGACTCATGGAAGCACTGGGACACAAAACAGATCAGGCCATAACAGGAGAAAGGGGAAATGCCAACAGAACAACGGGCGGAGGAAGAAAGTGAACGAAGATGGATAAACGAGGGATGTCGGTAACAATGAGGGTTAGGGGAGAATGCAAGGGGTGGACAAGATGGATACATAAGCAAAATTTTTGGAAGGATGGGGTGTTTTTAACGGGTGTGTAAAAGATCATGGTTTTGGATGAGGGATGACGAGATGGTGGTGAACAGCTGTCTTGAAGACTTGGAGGGAAGAATGACATTGAAAAGTGTGGAAGGTGGTTCCACAAACGGGGGGGGGGGAGAGGAATATAAGAGAAGGTGAGCAGTGGTTCTGGATTTATTCAGTTTCACTATGAGGGGGTTGCTGGTGGATCGCATGTGTCCTGCTGATATCTGAAGGAAGGAGGGGGGGTACAAAGCACAGAGAAGGCAGAGGGTACAAGACCAGAAATGTGGCGGAAGATGACTGACCACTGACCTGTTGGCGATGGCGAAGTGATCAGCCCATAAACACAGATTAATCATGAGAGATTCCATTGATCTTGAAAGCCTTGGTTTCCACAGCGCCAAGCTGAGAAATAGCCCACAGGAGAGAGAGAGCTGAACTTAATCGAGCTGTGGATAAAAGCCTTGTAGGTGGATCCAGAGCTCAGGTATGCCAAGGAAGGACCTTGCATTATGGAAGGTGTCCAGTCGGTGTCTGGCTTTGAAGGCCAACTTCGAAATGTGGCTTTCCCGAGAGTGAGACCCAAGAGTTTGAGTGACTGAAACTCTTTGAGAGAGTTGTTGACAGTGTAGATGGGACAGTTTGCAGAGAGAGAGAGAGAGAGAGAGAGAGATAGATCTATCAGGATTGAAATTCATGTCCCATGTGTTTGACCAGTTTGTGATTTTATTTATTACTTACGAAATCTTTATATTGATGACTTCCGTCATCTGTTTGTGTGTTTGTTTGTGTGTGTGTGTTTGTTTGTTTGTTTGTAGGCACGATAACTCGAGAACGGAAGAAGCTACCAATGTCAAATTACACCACGTGATTCAGGAGGGTGATGGCTAGTGCTGATTAGATTTTGGTCAAAATCGGTCAAAGGTCAAGGTCACAGTGAGGTCAAACATTCGATTTTTGATGGTTTGGTACAGAATCATCGTAGAAACTTCTGGTTTGCGTCGCGACCTTCTCTAGAGACAGCTTTTATTAGACACGGTCAGAGGTCAAGTTGACGATTTCGTAAGTACCAGTCTATGACTGCTTGTTTATTTATTTTTCATGGTCTGAGGAGAGGGAAGAGGCTGCTGCCTGCATATCAGAAGGATGAGTGATCTCACGGCAGTGTGGAGTCGTTAGCAAAGATATGGAGGATTTTCCAGAATCAGTGACATTATTGATTAAAATTATGAATAGGATGGGGCCTGGAACACCACCTTGGGGTACTCTAGCCTTGACAGGAAGAGGAGAAGAAAGAGTTCAGTTGAGAGCCACATGTTGGCTATGAGACTAGAGAAAGTCAGCAATCCATGAATGCAGTTTGCCTTGGATTCCATAGACGAACTGTTTCGTGAGTAAGGCGGGATGCCAGACTGTATCGAAAGCTCGAGATATAACTAGAGAGACGACCCTGATCTCATGTCTCATACTGAGGGCTTCCACCATTGTTTGGATAGTAGAAGCAGCATGGCCAAGGTAGAGTGGCCAGAACTGAATCCGAATTGATGATCTGAGATGAGGCTGTTGGAGAAAAAGAATGATCTTGCATCATCTGCGATAATGGATTCCATGACCTTGCTGATTGGAAGTTAGCTAATTGGTCTGTAGTTAAGGGGATCTGTTTTGTCACCTTTTTATGTAATGCTGTGATGTTGGCTGATTTCCAAATAGATGGAAGATGAGATATGGCAAATGACAGGGTGAAAAGGGCAGAGAGGAAGTTCTGGAGAAGCCTAGCAGGTTTTTAGTACATGTGAGCTGATGCCGTCCAGTCCAGTTGCAGAGTCAGTGGCGAGGAGAAGGAGGAGATTGGGACCATACTCTGTGCAGAGCGTTGGTGCTGCTTAAGCAGTCTTCTTGGCTATTGGTGACATTGTATCGACTCGGTGTCGAGGGTTGCCAGAAACTTTTGCACCTCCTCAGGTGCAAAAGACAGAATCCAGTAGTAGTTGTGTGTGACTAGAAAGGATGGGTACATATAGAGAGAGAGGTTGGGGCATAATATTTTGAAGCAAACACCGCCATTTGAAGTGAGGAAAGGGATGGAAGGGGAGCATACAACAGAGAAAGACTTAAGGTGCCACCTCGTTTTAGAGGAGGGACACAAGTTTGAAAGCTCATTCTTGAGATCCGACATGTTTTCTGGCTCTCCTGAGAGTCGACACACACTTGCTGTGGGCTTTGTGGAATAATCCGAAGTTTCCATTGGTTCGATTTGCCTTCCAGGAAGACATTGCAAGTTGTGTCAAAGCAACTGCCTCACCACAGGTTTCAGAGTACCGAGAGCAGGAGTATGGGTAAGATTACTGAAGGCGAGATGGGATGAATCTGTGCATAAAGAGAGAGAGCAGGTTTCTGTGGAATAATTCCCAGGCTGAATTGATATTATCAGCAGTGGATATCGGAGACCAGTCCTGAAGTGTGATGGCTGCTTGCAGTCCCTGCCAGTCTGCCTGAGCGAACTGCCAAAGTCTGCGCAGAGACCGTCCTCCGAGAATGGCCAGAGATGTTGACCTTCACAAGCACATGATTTCATGAGCCAATTGGGGCAGAGGACGAGCAAGATACATTGGTGGGGAAGTTGGTCATCACCAAATCCAGAAGGGAAGATTTTAAATTGGGAGAAATCCAGGTGGGAAAATTCATGGATTAAGTCAGTCTCATGGAGTCACAGAAGTCTTTTTCATAAGTGCCATGGCTGGTGGAGAGAGGTACAAACACCTAGCCAATTAGCATGGTGACAATTGAAATCACCACATATGAGGAAGAGAGAGTTGGGATGAGTGGTTAAAAGTTGGGCCATGTTGGCTGAGAGAGATGTAGATGGAGGAGTCATTGTTCGGATGATATATAACAGAGGAAGTGAGGAGGGACGGTAGGGAAAGTCACAGCCAGAGGTACTCCTCGGGTTTGGAAGGTGGAAGAGCAGTACACAGAGAGTGACAAATGGAGTTTTTTTGATGTGCAGCGCAACTCCGCCATCAGGACGGGGTTCAGGTCGATCAAATCAAAGGAGACAATAGCCAGGGAGAGACACCATGGAGTCAGGAATGTCCTGTGGGAGGAAGGATTCTGTTAAACAAATGATGTGCTGTTTATCGGCAACGGCCTGGATTGAAAGATCTGTCAGGTTGAAACGGAGGCTCCGGATGTTTGAGGTACACACAGTTAGGGGCAGGTGGAGAGGAGCTGTTGAATAGGATGTTAGGATGTGGAAAGGAGCAAAGGGGGGGGGGGTAGCAGGGGAGGGGTGTTGGGTTGGGAGGAATAGGGGGAGGGGACGAAAAGCTGAAGAAGGGACAGGACTAGGTGCAGGTTGAAGAGGAAATTTGAAGTTAAATGATTTTGTTTATTAATTTGTGATTTTTATTTTATATTAATTTTTTTTATTTTTTTTGAATGATAATTTTGATAAATTTGAGAATTTGAAGAATTTATTAGTTTTATTTTGAAATTAATTGAATTATAATTTGATTTTTTAATGTTTTATTGATTTTTTTTTATGATTTTTTTTGATTTATTTATGATTTGTTTATATTTTTATAGTTTTTTTTTTGATTTTTTTTATATTTATTTTTTTATTTTGATTTATTTTTAATATTTAAATATATTTTTTTTTTTTAATTATTGATTAATTTTATGATTTTTTTATTATTTTTTATTTTTATTTTTTTTTTTTTGATAATATTTTTATATTATTTTTGAGATTTTATGTAATTTAAATAGAATCTTTGATTTTATAAGTTTTTTAACCTCATTTTTATGATAAATAATAAATATTGATTTAATTATTGCTTTTTTTTTTTTAAAATTTTTGAAAAAAATTTATATTAAATAATACATTTTAATGTTATTTTTAAATTTTTTTATAAAAATTAATTTTATTTTTTTTAGATTAATATGAAGAGATTGTATAGATTTCTTTTTTAATTTTGATCATTATTTTTGATTATTATTATTTAATTGTAATTTTTGGTATTTTTTTTTATATTTTGTTTGAATTAATATTGAATATTTATTTGATTTGAATTTATTTTATTTTTGAAATTATTAATTATTTATATTTTATTTTATTGTATTTTTTATTTTTTATCTTTTTTCTGCACAATGAAAAGATGGTGCTACTCAGAACTATAGTTTTTCTTGATACTTGCAGGATAGCTAACAAGTGGTGCACTCACCATGAGCATCCTTGTCTGGGTTTGGCTTGCATTGTATATGTAACCTGTCGCCCCAATGTTTTGAAGGCGGCATGTTGCATTAAATAAACCTAGAAGCATGAAGGAATTAAATCGGTCTTGTAAGGAATAATATTATACTTGGTGCTGAATAATGAGATTTGTGAAGCACAATGAGCAAACAACAAATAAAATAATTTTAATAAAATTTATTTTAAATAAAATAAATTTTAAATAAAATAAAAAATAAGGGGGGGGAGCCAGGGGAGGGGTGTTGGGTTGGGGAGGAATAGGGGGAGGGGAGAAAAGCTGAGAGGGACAGGACTAGGTGCAGGTTGAGAGGCAATTTGAGTTAAATGATGTATGACATGAAAAGATGGTGCATACTCAGAACTATAGTTTATCTTTGATACTTGCAGGATAGCTAACAAGTGGTGCACTCACCATTGAGCATCCTTGTCTGGGTTTGGCTTGCATTGTATATGTAACCTGTCGCCCCAATGTTTTGAAGGCGGCATGTTGCATTAAAATAAACCTAGAAGACCTGAAGGAATTAAATCGGTCTTGTAAGGAAGAATATTATCTACTTGGTGCTGATAATGAGATTTGTGGAAGCACAATGAGCAAACAACAAATAAAATAATTTAATAAGGATAAAATCAATAACGGTTTTTGCTGTAGTTCATATAATGAAAACACCAGGAACAGGAATTTATGTTGTAAGTAAAGGAATGCAAACTGATTTAACCATGGGGAGGGTATTACCTGTCACCACATTAATCAATCATATTGTTACGGCTGTGGAAATTCGCAACCACCATTCAGGTCCCGTAGGTGAGGTATTTCTGAAGTACATGTGTAGTTAGCTCAAACCCGTTGTTTAGAGGGAATTTATGTGGTTCATCGGGCTGCGACGCTTTGAGTTAGGCGTTTTTCTGTTCATCTTATTTTGAATCAACCGCCATAATCATCAAACCACCACCAAAAACCCTCCACCACCTCACCTCTCTCCTGCTACGGCCATTCCCGCACCACCTGTGAACACTGAGCGTCGGGCTGTCTTGGGCTCGTTCCGCGATACGCACTGAGCCGCGAGTGCAAATAGCGGCCTTTCCGAGAGAGAATTCGGATCAGGAATGCTACACGCCCACTTCTGATCCGTCCAATCAGCAAGCGCGGAGCGGCTTGGCCCCGCCTCCAGGGCCGTCTGTGTGGAATCCATATATGAAAATTCGGATCAGGAATGCTACACGCCCACTTTACATCGCCCATGGGCGAGCGTGGCTCCGCCCCTGAGCTCATCCTGATCCGGAAATCTGCATATTGGTTCTCCTGCCGGCCGATAAACGCCGAGCGCACGGCAGTGAATGGGAGTCGAGTCGGGTGCAGAGAAGAGAGGAGAGCAGAAGCAGAGAGTTTTGGCAGAGTCATCGGGTGGAGTGTTGCAGCGGCGGCTCGTGTGAGGAGAATTGTGGGAGGAGGCCAAGGAGCTCGGGTCCGAGGCAGGGAAGACGGCGGTCGGCGACGAGGTCGCGGCGGGATCGCTCGTCGCGGGACCCAAGCAGCAAGCCATTCTCCTCCCCAGGGCATCAACAATCCCCCCCCCCCCTCTTTCCCCGTGCTGAGAGAGTGCACAAAGGGGGCCCCGTCCCACCCCCTCCAAGCGCTGGCCAACGAAACCCGCGAAGGAGCACGAAGTTGGGCACCGCCGCGCAGCACATTTGCGGCTCGTCAAAAGGACGCGGGTAGGACCCCCCCGGTCTCGCGGACCTGGCCGCTCCTGCAGGTCCCGCGAATATTGGCCTACAGGCCCGTCTGCCCCCTTGCCTATGAGGGTGGCTTTTTGCTTTTGAGTAACTGTGTGTTGGCGGCGTCCCTAAAGTAGAACTGTATAAGTGTTGCCGTGTGTACGCGTATTCGGTCATAGCTCTGCATTGTTGTTTTTGTTTTAAATTGATATATGTGCATTTGTGATTACTGTATGGCTGTATATGTGTGCTACCGTGTGTGTGAAATAAATGTGCTTTGTGTTGAATTGTTCCCCGTTTCGCTGCGTCCTTTCCTTCGTTGAATCTCCACTTGCTACGCGTAAAAGGGTTCGTAGTGGGCGTGATACGCCCGATAATTAATTGGAACCGTCGAGGCGCGACGATAACACGCTCGGTTATCCGCATAGCACGGAACGGACCGCTTAAGCGGTTCGTGTCCGAAGTCGACCTGCGGCGAGGTGCGATCGCCCGGTTTACCATCCGCGTGGGTACTTAGGTAGGTCGAGTTTGGCGAACAACCCTATCCCACGCGGGTGGCCGATTGGCACGATCGTGGTGAGGCCGAAAGGCCCACCCGTGACTGGCTCCCGGCGTTAGTCCGAGAGGGTCACGACAGAATTGTCCGTCCGGTGGGCGACGTGCCGCGATTCGAGTCACTGGGCCGTTGGCACGCCGGCGGGCGCGAATTCGCAACAATATATTTATGATACTAAATGACAGCAAGAAG
Organism: Eptatretus atami; assembly: GCA_035128595.1. Taxonomy (NCBI): domain Eukaryota; kingdom Metazoa; phylum Chordata; class Myxini; order Myxiniformes; family Myxinidae; genus Eptatretus; species Eptatretus atami. Next base: position 98,266,791 of record CM068957.1, on the reverse strand, counting down.
GCTTAAAGAAAATTATCATTTCTGTGTCCAAGCATACCTACAGAAATAAGGGTATTCAATATTTTAATAAATATGTTCTACAACATAAGAAAGGGGTGTTTTCAATGAAAGATTGGCTTTATACTGATGTTAAACCAACAACTTTGGATTTAACTAAAATGTTAAATAATGAAAGAATTTTAAAATTGAGAAAACACAAGGCTCTTTTTGAAATTCAGAAGAAATTTTATTGGTTTACTGCTGTAAAAAAAATTACTTTGGATGCCGGAATATCGAGAAATCCAGATGAATACATGTATGATATTCTATGGGGTGTAAGTGGTTCAAAGGTAGTTCGGGATGAGGAAGGAGTTGAAGAAAATAAGACAAGAGAGAGAGAAGGAGGAGAGGGAGGAAAGAGAGAGAATGAATAAATATAAAAATATGGAAACCAGTGAGATTAGAAAATGATTGGAGGTAGTGCAGAAAATAAATCGATCTCAATGCACTGAGGAGGAAAACAAAGAAATAACAAGTCTATCAAAAATATATGGGTCAAGAATATTAACATCGATTTCAGGGAGAAGATTTAAACGAGAAAGTGGAGATAAAGAAGGAAAATATTATATTATTGATGAGGTTGGTGCAATTGAGTTTGGTTAAAGTTTTACATTTTTTTTTCTTCAATAAATGGAGGATAGAGTGAAGGCATTTTAAGGATTCTTTATATTTTAAAAATTAAGATTCAAATGTACATGTTGGAAACTAAAAAGGTTTTCGCACTCTGTAGGAATTTTCTCATAAATAAATGAGTTAGTCTCATCTGAAATGAAAACCAATCCTAAAAATATCTCTTATGTTAAAAGTAAAAATAACAGGGTTATACAAAAAGGGATATGTTCGGTGTGTGGCTCTAAAAAGAGTAAATTCATCTCCAAACAAAAACTTGGGGGAGATGTACAAAAGTTATCAGGAAGTAAATTTACAACAACTGGAATACCAGGGGAATTACATCTACCAGGACATTCTTTCTGTGGGCTGGGCACAAACTTGGATGAAAGATTAGATAAAGCTAACAATCCTAAACCTTGGTCGAAACCTAAAAACAGAGTTGATGAAGTGTGTATGAAGCACGATATTGATTATGGAAATAGCACAAAGTTGGAAGAAAAACACGGAGTGGATCGAGAAATGTATAATTTGTCTTTGATACAAAATCCAACGTTGAGAGAAAGAGTTGATAGGTTCATCGTGAAGAAGGATGATCGGTGTTAAATTGAGGCTTGGGCTTGGAAATTCAAAAAAATTATAGGCTCTAATGATGTCATGAAGATTGAAGAGCAATTAGCTGATGAATAAGCCTGGTGTTGGCTTAGTGATTAGGGTGGCAGCTTGGGATCCGAGGGTCCTGAGTTCAAGCCCCGTTGGCCACTGAATTAAATACACCAGGAGGTTGACTCAGCCTGTCATCCTTCCGAGGTCGGCAAAATGAGCACCAGTGCACTGGTAAGAGGGACACTGCATCAGCGGCACAGCTACGTCCCAACCAATGATGCAACCAGCAGCCACAGGCTGCATTCGATAGAGAGAGAGAGAGAGAGATGAATGAATAACATATACCAATAATCACACAGTTTAAAAGAAGGCAGGTTTATTCCAAAGAATTGATTATATCTGGTCCGCTGACTTGATTGTTGAACTCAATAATGATAATGGGTACAAGTATGCTTTAACCGTTATTGATTTGAGGAGTAGATATGCATGGGTTGTTTCTTTGAAAAACAAAAGAGGTAATACTCTTATGTTAGTCTTCTAACAGATATTTAATAAATGCAAGAGAAAACCTAAAAAAATTCTGGATTGAGGGCGCAGAGTTCTACAACCAAACATTTATGAATTTTCTTCAAGATAACGGTATTACATTATCCAGCACTTTTAATGAAGGAAAAGCGGTTGTTATTGAGCGTTTTAATTGCACTTTAAAAGAGAGACTATATAAAAAAATTCACTCAACTCGGTTCTCAACAATGGTCATCTTTAATTCAGGACATTGTAGATAAGTACAACGATACGATTCATACTTCAACAAAATGCAAGCCATCAGAAATATTTACAAAATTAAAATATGAAAAAGAGATTAATCTGAGAAATCCAAAGTTTAAGATACGTGATGTAAGAATATTTCGGTGGAAATCACATTTTAAATAAGGTTATACTAAGCGATGGACGAATGAACTTTTAAAAATTGTTAATGAAATAAATACAGTTCCTTGGACTTACAAATTATATGA
>CM068957.1:98238650-98252858 GCA_035128595.1 Eptatretus atami | reverse complement strand
AAACAAATGGGTCCTGCATCCATCCCTGTGATACAGAAACCTCTCCATGCTGAAAGTATCCCTGGAAGGACTGACTCAGTACCTGCAAATGTTCTTTCATTTCAGTCACAATGAGTAATAAATTTTCTGCATGAGAAACTTCATCAAGCTTTGGAAAATTTGCATAGTTTCCAGACCAATGCGATTTATTCAGATTGGAAGTTTATTAATGAAGGCAGACATCTTTTCCCTGGCTGTGATTATTGTTATCCCTGTACCCTGGATGGAGGTGTTCAACTCGTTGAGGTGGCTGAATATATCTGCCAGGTATGCCAGGGACAAATTGAACTTCTCATTTTAAAGTGCTCTGCTATGCCACTGCCTCGCTGTCTAAGAAACTGCTGGATTTCTTTGTGCAGTTCGAAAACACGAGTAAGCACTCCACGGGATAGCCACCTCACCTCTGTGTGGTAAAGAAGAACATTGTGTTCAGCTCCATTTCGTCACAAAAAACTTTGAAGAGAGGTGATTCAAGGCTTGTCCTCTGATAAAGTTTACTGCACTCAAACAATTGACAACACATTTTTCAGTTGTTCTGGTAATGTCTTAGCTGCAAGGGCATGGCGATGCAGCACACAGTGGGTGACTGTGACGTGAGGCACCTCCTTTTTCACACGGGCAGCAAAGCCTGATTTGTTTCAAGCATGGCAGGAGCTCCATCGGTGCAAAGTGAACCACACATGTCGAGAGTCATCCCGTGCTTCAAGAAGAAATCCTTGACGATATTGAACACATCAATTGCTTTTGTGGTTGTTGTCAATGGTTCACAAAACAAGAATTCTTCCACCACTTCTTTCTCCTTCACATACCGCACAAATACTAATAACGACTACAAAACTGACGTCTGTTGACTCATCTAACTGAAGACTCACTTTGATAGGACTGGCTTTGATATCGGCAACACCTGCTGCAAGATGTCTTTACTCATGTCACGAATCCTGGAACAGATAATGTCATTTGACAAGGGTACTTGCCTTAGTTTCTTTTCTGCCTCAGTCCCCAGTACTGTTTTTGCCATTTCTAGTGTACAAGGTTTCACCAATTCTTCAGCAACTGTATGAGCTTTTTTTTCTTGGCACACAAAAATGCAACTTGTAAGATGCTTGCAACAATGGCTTCTCAATCGTACAAATCCCTGCTTTGGTAAGGTACCACCACGATCAAATCGTCCCCTTTTGATCTTCAAGGTATTGAAATATTTCCCGACTCGCACCCCCGTGCCGATTATTAAATGTTCATTAAGTTGAAGGTTTGAGATTTGCATTGTAAATACTGTGCTGCATAGTTATGCACTGTGGTCTCTGAGTTCCATCTTTTTCTGTCATGAAGTGAAACCATATCGAACATAGTCACATTCCACTTGCGTTTCTTGGACATGGCTCAGCACTGAAAATAAATGCACACAATTAGTAAACGAAATTTGAATCAATAGCAAAAGTAGTGACAAAGTCGTACACAAAAAACAGTGAAATAATATATTCTAGACTCGGATCCTAGGATTCTTCATTCTCTACAAGATGTGGAAAACAAAACAAATAAATGCACAGGAAATCACACAAAATACCGCTTATAATTCAAACCATTTCACAACCCACAGTGATAAGACGGACCTCCTGGACAGCAGGAGGATTAACAACACACTTCACATTTACAAATATTATAGTCTTCATATCTGCACCTTCACAATTAAAACCCTTCACAACACATCACAACCCCATCCTACAGCTTCATATTCCAACAAAACCATTCCACTACTACAATTTCATCACAGGACAACACCACAGTGCAGCAACATTATCACTTCTCTTCCATTGTAATACCTCCTTTGCTGCACAATAGCTTATCAGATCATTGCACCATCTTATAACACTACAACACCACTTTCTTGCAATATATCAAACAAACACCACACTGCAACAGTACGAACCTGTTCTCGAAGCCCAAACACAACTGAGCAATGTCCAACTTCCAAGCAACAGTGCCAGTCATATAACTGAACGCGTATTATACGAGTAAAATTGACAACGTATAAGCCAAGTAACACTGTCTTATACAAATATAATTACATCATAGATTTGAGTTTAAAAACGGTAAAGAATTAAAATTAAATGCTACCTCAAAAATATAAAAAATATAATATTTGATTATAATATTTAAATTATTCATGAATTGAAACATTTCTATTAGTTATTTATTTATATATTATTATTGGATTAAGTACTATACAGTATTGAATTTGACACCATATATCGTACCCCTGCTTTGATGCTTCGTACCCCCAGGGGGTACACGTACCCCCCCCCCCCCCCCCCGGTAAGAACACTGCTCTAGCTATCCTCGTGCCAAAACCTCAAGTTGATATTTGCGCTCCATCATGAACGAATTGTGTGTTGATAATTGGCAACTGCTGCGTAGTCGTGTTAAATGTTTCAATGCTATATAAATAAAACAACATGATTATTAGGGGTTTTGTGAGTTTTGTGGTCTCAGATTTTGGTCAACAAATAAGGACTCTCTTAAAGCCATTGAATTTCAATAACGACGGCCAATCATCCGGCACGTTAAAGGATTAACAAAGTATGCTTTGAACAAAAGCAGATGTAAAGTGAAACTATAAATCCATTTACTGCTGCATTACTATATGTATATGTTTGATGTTCCTGGAAATTGATAATAAATTTCATTTCAACGTCGGATGACAATTACTGCAAGTTATTAAATAACATATCAAAAAATTACGGTCACATGAAAATCTGACACTGCTTCTCACTTTATTTCCCACTACACCGACTTTACCACCTTCGAATGAAACTGCTCTTGGTTTAAACAAGTCTCCTATTTTTCTCTTCAACAAGACTCAGCTTGCTGGCTTTAGAGCAAAAGTTCAACGAATCATAAAATACATGAGTGCCATTAAAAAGGTCTCAGAGAATGAGAGATTTGATAAAAACACCAAGTTATTAAATATTTCAATGTAGAAGCATAAATAATCAGTGAAATATAACACTACCTTAATGATGGATTGATATATATATATATATATATATATACGTACTCATAAGTTGAAAAATAATAGGGCTGGCAGATTGCTTAGAGTCTGCACTTAGCCTGCACATTTGTTACCCTGGGTTCAAATCTCAAACCAGCTATAAACTGTCATCCTGGTTTCACCTGCTGAGTGTAGATATAGTGCGCCATCCATCAGATGGTGCTAATCAGGAGACCCGATTTTAATATGGTCGCTGGCACAGTAAAGATGTCGTTGCAGATCGTTACGTCCCTGATCTGTTCGTGTACTACCTTTCATTGAGCCTTGGACTACGTATACAAAAAAGAGAAGAAGTAAGAGAAAAAAAGAGGAGTGGTGAATGCGATGTATTGTCCAGTTGCAATGTATGGGTGTGAGTCAGGACAGTGAAAGCGGAAGAAAGAAGGAAAGAAAGAAAGAACAAGAAGATCGACAGTTTTGAAATGTGTGTTGGAGACAAATTTTAAAAAGCCATTTGACTGAAAAGAACAAACAGACAAAGTCATTGGCTGAAGAAATTGACCACTATGACATAAAGCACTGATGAAAAACAGAAAACTGTCAAAACATTGGACACAGTTGCATGCAGAAAATTAAAAGTTATGGATAACAACCATGTTGAGGAAGAAGACAAAGAGGCAACCATGCAAGTACTGGAATTGGATGGGTAAAAAGCTTCAAACAAGCCTTCTCTGCCAGAGGCTTCTGAAAAGCAGGCAAATAGAAATTTTGGAGAAATATGATCATGAATGTTCACAGAGTCTGACACAACTCGACAGAACTAGATAACTGCAAAGCATAAAAAAAGCATCTGCAGCAGAAGGAAGACAGATGGCAGGTATCATGAGAACAATTTGCAAAACCTCAATCAAGCAAATGTTAATTAAGGCATGAGCCTATCTGGCGTGATATAATACTCGGGTAAGATGAAATCAGCTGGTGCTGTGCTATTATTAAAGGTCAGGCTTTATTCCCACTAGAATGAGGCATGTACAGATATGCTCAATTTCTATGAGAATGACAAAAGGGAAATGTGGTGCTGTTTGAGTCAACATTCCGCTGAGGACTTGGCAGCCAACCCTCTAGAGGCTCTTTCACCACATTGTAATGGCTTGTTATGTTTAAGTTCCACCATCCGAAATGTTGATTTAGGGCCTACCTTCCAAAAGGAATATTTTGCACAAATACAGAGGCAAAGCTGGTCAAATCAAAAAACAAATTTGTGAACACTATGGAAGTTATGAGGGTAGATATTAAAAGAAAAAGTTCATCCCATGAAACTAGATAGTAACTCCAAACAATACCGACAATTTAAGGTAATAAACATCGATTTGAAATTAATACTTGAAACTAAGATTCTGAACATCGTCACAAAATTGTTGTTTTAAAATATCCAATAGTGAAACAAAGAAAGCAGGGCTGGAGATTTATACAACAACAAAAAAAATCAGATGTTCAGCAAAAATTTTGGAGTTTTAAGGAATCACTCCCACGAACGAAAGCACACACCGCTTTCATAAACATGTTGCTCAAAAATTCAAATCATTCATGAACCGTAATAGCATTCCTAAAGCGTATATAACATTGAAGGATTGTGAAAGATACAAATTTTACAAACATCCGGACTTTTAAAATTAATTTAGTCGCAAATTGTTGATAATAGTTGCTTACCTCGCAGTAAAAAACATTATGAACCGGAAGCAATTGTCCGGGGCCTGTTCTTCATAAAGGTTTGACCCTTTCAATCCAAGAAACTCTCCAAACAGAAGTCCACAAACCAACTGAGGGCGTCGATGTAGATCCACAACCCCAGACTGTATTCAGCACTCAAATGCAACGATAACCTCCATATTTAAACCTTCCACTTGAAGCATTTAGCTTTACCAATAGATGTTTTACCTTTCTCGCTGGACAGCTGTTAATGTTATGATTATATTGTTGCGGTTTTTTGTATAAACCGGCACTCCTCGGGCATGGCACACAACATATAGTGATCCAGACAGTTATTTCATCAGAATGTGTTAGTTAGTCCTTTCCATATCTCTAGTGGTAAAGAAAGTTTTATTATTTTATTTGTCAATGGTTGAAGCTCAGTCACAACTAAATAGTCCTCATCGGAAAAGGAAAGGTCATAATGTTTCGGAAGATTGAGAAGGTAAGGTTTGGCAGTGGAGTGGGGAAAAACAAACATTTTCATGGCCTGCCCTGTGAGTTTGCCAATGGCCACACAAAATCATGTGATTGGTAGTGGCTTGTTGAGTATGTCCTGGGTCGTATGTGTATAAATATATCAAATATATATACAGTATATATAATATACGAATATATATATATACACATATATTAATATATAATATATATATATCATATAATATATATATATATTATATATAATATATATTATATATATATTACACAAATATATACGAGGTGTTTCAAAAAGTTATCCAACCTTAATTTTCGTGTGTAAACAAATGAAGCTAGGGAGGCGTGTTTGTGACGTATGTAGGCGATCCTAATCCGTATGCGTGGAATATTTTCCGCCTGGCAGAAAGCTGTCAGTCGCGGAAACAGACCGCCGATGAGCTGAGGAAAGTGTAATGTGAAGCGCCGGTCGATTTCGTTTGACAAATGATGGATCACTATGGTCTCATCGCAGTGATCACTGGCCGTGGAAGAAGTTGGGATTGCTGTTCACAGCTCCAAGCATGTCCTGTTGCGATCTCCAAACGGAGTGCTTCTGCTGATCGTTAGCAGCGCTTTGGCACGAACTTCGCTTGAGATTCTCCTTAGCCAAATCCTCAGTCCACAAATGGAATGATCGGATCCATGCTGAGGCCCGCCTCGTCCTATGCAAGTTCTCTGATCTGATGCGATGATCTGCATCAGCAGGGCCTCACTGGTCAATACGATCTTCATTTCAGATGTTGAGGGCCTACCAGAACGTGCTCACTTTCCACTGATGTGCGGACCATCTTTTGAAGCAGTTGTACACTCTTTTAACCTGTTGTGCCATTGCTTCATTTCCGAAGCCTGTTGAATCTTTGGCGGATCGTTTCCGACTTGGGAATTGCGAAGCTTTACACAAAAGTTGATGCAGTAGCGTTGTTCAAGTTTTTCCGTCAATTGTCAAAAACGAAAATTTCCGACGGCGCTCACTTACACTTCCTCACTCACGGCGGTCTGTCGGCGAACTGACAGCTTCTGCAAGCGGGGAAATATTTCACGCCATACGATTAGATCGCCCCATACGGCACAAACCACGCCTCCCTCAGCTTCATTTGTTTTTACGCACGAAAAATTAATGTTTGATAACTTTTGAACATACCTCGTATATAAATCTATTACATATATACATATACATATAAATATTACATATAACTATACAGTAATCCCCATTTCTCGCGGGGGTTACGTTCCAAACCTCCCCTGCGCTAGTGAAAATCCGCGATGAATGGGCGCCTCCCAAAAATCGATCGTCTGGTCTGTCGGTTGGGACGCTGATTGGGTTTGAGGTGCCTGAATCGACTAGTCTTGGTCTGTCGGTTTGACAGTGATTGGTTTGAGGTGCCGGAATGACTCCTCTGGGTCTGGTACGGTTTGCCAGTGATTGGTTTGAGGTGCCGAAGATCGACTAGTCTCGGTCTTGGTCGCGTTTGAGTGTACGGTATGAGCAGTGCTCGTCCAAACGCGCAAATCTTTTTCCTTCCCGAAGCATATATCGAGCACCTTTACCTTAACCTTCTCCTGGAGCGTCCCAGGACCTTCCTCTGGCGCTTCGTTCCTTGCCAAGCCTTAAAGGTGCAGGCGTTTGGGCGGGCATCGTGGGCTTGGAAAAAAACGTAGAAATATTCGAATTCAACAACGCGAAACTTTGTTTCGGTGCGTTGTTGTGACTGTCGAGCATCACGCCGTTATAATTATTGCTTAAGTAATTAATATTTTTATTATTATTACCGCGAGGTACCGGGGAATCGCAGAAAAAATTAGTTACGTTCAAGGGAAAACCCGCGATGAACGGGCGCGCCGAAGGTGGAACCGCGATGAAGCGGGGGTTGACTGTATACACATATATATATATATATATATATATATATATATATATATTATATATATATATAATAATATATATATAATATATATATCACACGAGGTCCGTCGAAAAAAGTCACGGGACTGCAACTGCTGTGGCTCCACTTACACAACTTGAATGAACGGTTGTGTCACGGTCTTTGCGCAACATCCAGCAAATTATATGATTGGTGATGTGTTTACTGCGCTCATTGTGTGATTTTTACAGTTTGCTTTACACTTTGTCTCGTCTGAGAAACTTCATCGCGCGATGAGACGTGACCAGAGAGCCAATTTAAGTTTATTGCCAAGCTTGCAAAAACACCTTTCCGAATCCTCTCCGCAAAAAAAAAAAAAACAAAAAAAAAAAAATGCTGCAGCAAGTCTACAAGGGAAGAAACGATGTCACATAACCACATGCCTTGAATGGCACAAGAGTTCAAAGAGGGACGGGAGGAGGTTGAAGACGAGGCGCCACGTCGGGAAGACCTTCAATCGAGCAGAACGTGGACAACAATTGAGCGTGTTGAAGCAGATGGATGCGCGCAGATCGTCCCACTCACGTGCGGATGATTGCTGAGAACTTCCATGAACAAAGGACACTGTCGAGCATCATTCACTGAAACTCGAAATGCGCAAGGTGTTCGCAAAGATGGTCCAAGCTGCCGTCCCAGGACCATAAATAGCAAGGATACTGTCTGTCAAACATTATCGAGCGCTCGAGGACGATCCAGACCTGCTCGGAGAGTCATTACTGGCGATGAATCGTGGATATTCTAATACGACCCCGAGACCAAACTGCAGAGTCGTCAGACGAAAAGTCCGCATCAACCAAGGCAAAGAAAGCTAGGATGTCGAAGTCGAAGTCAAGTTTGATGCTCATCGGTTTTGACTCAAGGCATCGTGTCGTAAGAGGCGACCAGGTTGCGTCAGGAAGGGCATCTGGCGTTAAAAAAAACTAAGCCCAAATGCCACTATGCGATCATACAGATATCCGCTGTGGTTGACCCTAAACGCGAGCAGCGAAAGAAGAAGATAAAAGAAGAAGGGCATCGTCCCACTTGAAGTTCTAACACAGAGCAAACAGTGAATTCAATACGTTGTACAAGGAGGCATCCTCCGCGGCCCTCATGCAGAATCAGTCCTGGAACAAGGAGGAGGATCTGTGGAGAACAACGCCTGTGTGCTCCACCATGACAAGCCCTGCTCACAGCTCCCTGAGCATCAACAGTGTCTGCAGAGAGAAACGTGCCCAACGTCTAGGAGCAACCCCCGTATACGCGAGAATTGGCCCCTTGTATTTTTCCTATTCCCCAGCTCAATGCGGGTGATCAAGGGGACCCGATTTTCCTGATGTGGAGGCCATCAAAAAGGCAATGACGACGAAGCTCTGGAGGACTCCAGAAGAAGCCTCCGGGGTGCATCAAGCGTTGAAGAAGAGGCATGCGACAAGGTGTGAGACTGGAGGGAACATTTTGAAGGGACAAGCTGGATTTCAAGAATTTTTTGGAATTAAATTTCGGTGAAAGCTCAGGTCCCATTACTTTTTAGATGGACCTCATGTATTATAATTATTTAATATATATAATAATATATATATATATATATTATATATATATATTATATGTACAGTCACCCCCGTTTACGCGGCGGTACGTTCGACTCGTCTTACTAAAAAATCGCTCCGTCTGGTCTGGTCGGCTTGCAGTGATTCGGGTTTTGAGGTACGGAATCGACTCCTCTGGTTCTGGTCGGCTGGCAGTGATCGGGTCGAGGTGCCGGAGATCGACTTGCATGGTCTGGTCGTTTGGCAGTGGCTCGGTCAACCGCGCAAACCTTTCCTTCCGAAGCATATCTAGCACCTTAAACTTTCTTACATACATCGCTTTCGTGCGTTGTGTACTGTCGAGCGCCACGGTTATAATTTATTGCTAATAATATATATTTAACATATTATTACCGCGATATACTGGGGAATCCCGCAGAAATTATTAGGTCCTCTGTATACATTATATTTATATATATATATATAATAATATATATATATATATTGTTGAGCGCCGGGTCTCGCGGCGCAGCACACCGCTAGGGGAGCAGTAGAGTCAGCTCACCGAACACCCAGTATTTAGGTCTACCTTTCAGATAAACCGAAAGGTCACGGCCCTTCATCGGACCGAAGATCGCCAATTAGTTCGACCACTGGATAGGTCATGCCCAATTTCAATATACCTAAAATACCCACGTCGTCCAAACCACGCGGAAATTCACCCTCGGGCAGGCATCTGCGTGCATCCGGCCATACCGAGCCGGATCCGAGTCATTACCCCGAGCGGAGACTACCAGAATCATTGCCGCGCCTATTGCACGATTACGCAAACAATGGACCTTCCTAATCCCCAATACGCAGCCGTGGCAAACCAATGGTAGAAGGACAAGGACGAGCTGCGTACAATTCACAAAAGGGGAATTTATTTACAACAATAATTGGGAACAGGCGGGCAAACGAAGGGGCAGAGCTTAATCCGACTAAGCATGCAAATAATGTACGGCAAAAAAAGCATTTAACAATTTCTACTTATCGATGGGCCCACGGACACAGACCCACACCACACAAATTACCCAAGAAATGGACCCCGGCGCGTCTTATTGAAGGCTTACAGCTCGAGGAAAGGTGAGCTGGAGACTAAGAGCTAGCTTGACCTGTCCGTCTATGCGGTCTTCGACATTCTGACTCGGCGGCGGACTCGAACCCGCAAACAACGATTGCCATCCAAGCACCAGGAATGAGGTGAAGACGGACGCAAACCAGCACGAGGCGGAACAAGCAGCGAGCGCCAGGCAGGCAGAAGCGATCCGAGACGATCGGCAGCAAACCCCAAACTGCCCCCAGTCAGATAGCGCCGATCAATTAGTCACTCTCGTCAGGGGGGGAGGACTCCCTCTCGTAACCCTCCCCTTACTGACAGTTTATGGCGCGCGATCCGCTCGTTGCCCTGTGATTGGCAAAAGGGCGCTAAGTCCGCTGAATTGACCGGGGGGGGCATGGGCGGCGTGTCGACTGAGACTGCCCCTCAAAAGGAAAGATTAATATTGTCCTGCTTTGGCTCCATTGAGACCGAACGACGGCAGGAAAACGCGCTAGCATCTCTTGATTGGCGTAGAGAGACGCCCAATGCTCATGAACCCGCCCATCCGTCGACTTTGATGGGCTCAGGATGTGACAAGGCGAGTGTGTTGTCTGGGTAGTGAAATGGTAAAACCAAAACCCGACTTTCAAAATTAACTCCGCATGTGCACGAACAATTAATTCGCCATTGAGACTCAAATATCTCTCCAACGACAAACACATACTTACCAATATAACTGACTGTTGGCGACCTAATGTGAGTGCCATGGTTTCAAATTTCGTAACAATATATATATAATATATATATATATATATATATATTATACATATATACAGTATTTATATATATATATATATATATATATATATATATGTGTATATATCTATATATACATATATTGTATATATACATATTATCTATAATCTATATCGATATCTATTATACATATATACATATATGTGGTCTTTATATATATATATTATATATATATATATATATATATTATATATATACAGTCATGGCCTGTTAACGACGCGGTACGTCTGAGAAACGCGTCCGTTAAGCGACGTCGTCGTTTGTGCGAACATCTTTTTTTTTTTTTTTTTCGTTTTCGGGACATCGTACTTACACAAAAACTACACACCTAGGCTATATGGTATAGCTATTGCTCTCGGATTACAAACCTGTTACAGCATGTTACTGTACTGAATACTGTCGCAATTGTAACACACATAACCAAGAGAGACGGAAGACACAGTTAGTTTTACCTTTGTGCTGTTCATGACGGCCTCGGTGTTGTAGCGCAGCTTTACAATCTCCTCTCGCAGCGATTATAAAGATTGAATAAAATAGCGTTTGGATTTTATAAATACGTAATCATTGCATCGATGTTATAAGTTAATAATGAAGAAACGAGGCTCCTTGTCAATTGTGATATATATTTTTGGAACAGTTTTTACGATTGTTTTTAACACTGAAAAGCTCACCAAAAGAAATTTGTGTTTAATTTCGGACTGAAAACAATGATTTATTCGCGGAAATCTTCAATTAAAGGTAATTACTTGCTGGAAAGCGTAAACGGCAAACAGGTTCATTTGAAAGCCGATTCCTTTGATCCCGATTTAGCACGATCCTGCTTTTTCGCGATGACATTTTTATGGACCTCAACGATCGCATTATAACAGGGCCACACTGTCGTTTTTATCATTATGAGATATTATTACTGTACAGCGTACATAATTTGTATGTGCTATTTTTATACGACTGCAGCGCTACGTCGGCTACATCACTCGCGATAGAATTTCAGCTTCATTTTTTTTTTTTCAGAGCTGGCAGATCCGTCGTATATACGATCCGTCGTGCCCGGACGCGTTTTTAAGCGGCGCATGACTGTAATATAAATATACAATTACATCTCACATATGAGTGTGGCCACTATCTAGTGTTGGAATGAGCAACAAATCACAATTAAAACTGTCAACATCTGACTTCTCTGTACATTGATTTATATGACACATAGACGACCGTGAACTCGTTGGGTTCTCGTTGTGACAAGCAGTTGATAAAAAAATCATTTCAAAAAAATATAAAAGAAGATTGCTACAGAAAAACCTATACCCTGAGGTTGTTTGCATTGCATCAAACTATCCAAGAGTGCTTGACTGAATGAATGGTTTAAGACTTTTTTCGTTCGCCCTATTTGAATGAAACTTGATATTCGCATCAATGTGAAAAAAAAAGAGAAAAGAAAGTCGAAGGAAATTATTGGCGTAATCTTCTAAACACAATTTATTTATTAATGAACACAGAAGTATTAGATCAAAATGGCAAATGTTTATTTTTTGCTTAAAAAATAAATCGTTTCTTTGTCAATTACTAAATGTGAGAATTTTAAATAAATCATTCAGAAAAAAAAAAAAGATAGCTCCAGCAAACTATACCGCTGAGGTTGTTTGCATTGATCAAATACCCGGAGTACTTGACTGAATCGCGGAATTGATTTTTATAATTTTTTTCGTTGCCCGATTTGAACGAAAATTGATACTGCACACCCCAGGTGAATGGTGAGTTATGGTGCCCTAAAATTTTTGCACTATCGTTCGTTTGGTTGTATTTGAGGAACATACATACCTAGAACATACAATACAACATACATACAGCAAGCATGAGAGCTTTTAGTAATATATAGATAAACATGTCCAATAGTACTGTATACCATTTTCTCTTCATTTTCCACAATTATTTCCTGCATGTGAATCTCTCGAGTAGTGTCTTATTTGATATCCTTAACTTAAGTGGTCCCAAAGTGCGGTGATATACCCCCCCCCCCACACGGGGCGTTGGGAGAATCTAAGGGGAGGATAAGGAAAAGTGGCTGGCAGGGGCGCTCATAGTCAAGAGGGGCAGCTGAGATTTGACAGGACTAAATTCAACAATTTAACGACTTTACATTGGGCTTAAATAAAGTGTAATGGTCTTGTTATTCAGGGCCCTGATGTGAAGTGCTTAGAATGAAGAATGTCCACCTGAACAAACCCTACCACCTATCCTCCCTGACTTTGCTCGTTGTGCTGGTGCCCAGGCCCCCTGACTATAATTTGCACCAGAATTTGGGTGTAATTTTTTTTTACGAGATCACACTTACCTGTAATTTGTCCATTATCAATTTTGAGTGATTACCCCCAAAGGATTGCTGGCCCCTCAAATTTCATACCTGGAAACGTCACTGGTTAACAGCAAACCTTTTAGTTTCATATGTGGACTGTTCAGTGATGAAAGATTTCAAAATCGTCTCTCCACCCACCAAACCCCCCCCCCCCCCCCCCCCGCTAAGGCCGGCCTTATTGCTCAGTCTCCCATTGGCCTGCTTTTCTCTCCGTGATAGGCCAAACACCCTGCATGCCGTACCTAGAAACCCCACCACCTCGCCTTCACGCAACTTCAACCACAACTTCACGCAACTCCACGGGCTCCTCGACATGTGGGCCATTCATCTTCCAGTACTCGGCTTTTGTTGAGCAGAACTGTATTCTTAATTCTCTCCCGAAAACCGACATCGGTAATCAAAAACCCTAAGTGTTCGCTTCACAAAATCTTGAAATCATGGTTATCACAGCAATAAATAAAAATCAAGCCCTGCTCTCAATTCTCGACTAATTTCGGAGAGCTTGTATTGAGAAGATGAACATTTGAATGCTGCTGCTGACACAGAAGTCAGATGGCTCTCAAAAGGGAAAACTGGCCTGAGAAGTTCCATTTTGCTCTTTGAAAACTGTGATAGAATTTCTTTCATGACTTGAATGGTTAACTCAGTATTAATTTCAAGAATTCAGCATGACGGATTGCTTATTTGTCAAAGTAATTCGCAAAGGCTCAATTAAAATCAATTTGCAATTGCAAGGAAATGATGTGAATCTTATCAAAGTCAAATTTCCAATTTCCGAGCCTCTCAGAGTTGGAAGGAAAGACAGAATACCAGATATATCTGCTCCACATACCTGGATGAGAAACAGCATACCTGATGAGACCACGTTCCAGAGATTTCAGATTTTTTTTCGATCCAAATTCCGACTGGTAATTAAATCCATTTCTTAGTCATTTTGCCAATGAGGAAATAGGAAGGATGGAGGAAGAACTGATCCCACTGCAAAATGACGTTGAGACTGAACCCGAAAAGTTCAAAAAATCCTATCAAGACTTTATAGCTGCAGAAAAAAATCTCTGAACCGCTATCCTGCATTGTCTTTCCAAATCGTATTTAATGAGTAGAGCACGGTTTCAGTGCGGTCGGCCCAACTTCTTTCTGAGCAACGAATGGACTGCAAAATATACTGAACTGGGGATCTGAGACTCTTCCTGAGCTGCTTTCAGCCTGTGGAAGGAAGCTATAATCACTGCACCAAGCTCATCCATCTCATTGAAAGTTGAGAGAACAAGATAAGG
>CM068957.1:98214722-98238625 GCA_035128595.1 Eptatretus atami | reverse complement strand
TGTCGCCCCAATGTTTTGAAGGCGGCATGTTGCATTAAATAAAACCTAGAAGACATTGAAGGAAATTAAAATCGTTGTAAGGAAGAATATATCTACTTGGTGCTGATATGAGATTGTGGAAGCCAATGAGGCAAACAACAAATAAAATAATTTAATAAGGATAAATCATAACGGTTTTGCTTGTAGTTCATATTAATGAAACACGGAACAGGAATTATGTGAAGTAAAGGAATGCAAACTGTTAACCGAGGGAGAGGTATTACTGTTCACACTATCAATCATATTGTTACGGCGTGAAATTTCGCAACCACCTTCAGGTCCGTAGGTGAGGATTTTCTGAAAGTACATGTGTGTAGCTCAACCCGGTGTAGAGGAATTTATTGTGATTCATTCGGGCTGCGAACGCTTTGAGTTAGGCGTTTTTCTGTATCTATCTTTATTTGAATCACCGCCATAATCATCAAACCACCACCAAACCCTCCACCACCTCACCTCTCTCCTGCCGGCCATTCCCGCACCACCTGTTGACACTGAGCGTCGGGCTGTCTGGGCTCGTCCGCGATACGCACTGAGCCGCGAGGCAAATAGCGGCCCTTTTCGAGAGAGAATTCGGATCATGAATTGCTACACGCCCACTTTACCGTCCATCAGCAGCGCGGAGCGGCTTGGCCGCTCCAGGCGCGTCTGTGGGATCCTATAATGAAAATTCGGATCAGGAATGCTTACACGCCCACTTTACATCCGGTCAATGGGCGGCGTGGCTCCGCCCCCTGAGCTCATCCTTGATCCGGAAATCTGCTATTGGTTTCTCCTGCCGGCCGATAAAACGAGCGCACGGCAGGAATGGATCGAGTCAGTGCAGAGAAGAGAGACAGAAGCAAGAGTTTTGGCAGATCATCGGTGGAAGTGTGGCAACGAAGCGTGTTTGAGTGAGAATTGTAGGAGGCAAGAGTTCTCGGGTCCGAGGTCAGGAAGCGGGGTCAGCGCGATGCGGTCGGGCGGATCGCTCCGTCGCGGGACCAAGCAGCAAGCCTCTCTCCCCAGCAATCAACATCCCCCGCCCCTCTTCCCCCGTGTGAGAGAGTGCACAAAGGCCCGTCCCACCCACTCCAAGCGGTGCCACGAACCGCGAGGAGCACGGAATTGGAGGCACCGCCGGCGCAGCCGACATTTGCGGCTCGTCAAAGACGCGGTAGACCCCCCGGCTCGCGACCTGGCGCTCCTGCAGTCCCGCGGCAAATATTGGCCTACAGGCCCGTCTGCCCCTTGGCCTTATGAGGGTGGCTTTCTTGTTTGAGTAACTGTCGTGTGGACGCCGTTCCTAAAGTAGACTGTAAAGTGTTGCCGTCGTGACGGTTATTTCGGTCATAGCTCTGCATTGTTGTTTTTTCGTTTAAATTGATATATGTGCATTTGTGATTACTGTATGGTCTTGTATATGTCGTGCTATCCGTGTGTGTGAAATAAATGTGCTTATAGTGTGAATGCCCCGTTTCGCGCGTCCTTTCCCTTCGTTGAATCTCCAATCTTGCTCGCGAAAAAGGGTTCGTAATAGGGGGTGATACGCGATAATTATTGGAACCGCCGCGGCCGACGATTAACCACCGCTCGGTTATCCCGATAGCACGGAACGGACCCGCTTAAGCGCGGTTCGGTCGAAGTCGACCTGCGGCGAGTGCGATCGCCACCGTACCATCGCTGGGGACTTAGGGTAGGTCGAGTTTGGGCGAACACCCTATCCCACGCGGGTGGCCGATTGGCACGATCGGGTGAGGCGAAAGGCCCACCGTGACTGGCTCCCGGCGTAGTCCGAGAGGGTCACGACCCAGAATTGTCCCGTCAGGGGGCGACGTCTGCGTACGATTCGAGTCACGTGGCCGTTGGCACGCCGGCCGGCGCGAATCGCATAGATTACATAGCAGAAGCCTTAAGAAAATTATCATCTGTGGTAAGCATACAAGAAGGGACAATAAAATTGTCCAATAAGGGCGTCAAATGATAAGATTGGCTTGTGAAACCAACAATGGAATAAAATTTTAAAAAAAAAAAAAGAAATTAAAATTGAAGGAAAACACAAGGCTTCTTTTTGAAATTCAGAGAATTTTGGTTTACTGCTGTAAAAAAATTACTTTTGGATGCCGGAATATCGAGAAATCCAGATGAATACATTATGATATTTCTATGGGGTGTAAGTGGTTCAAATTAGTTCGGCGATGAGGAAGGAGTTGCAGAAATAAGACAATGGAGGAGAGAGGGAGGAGAGGAGGAAAGATGAGGAGAATGAATAAATATAAAAATTATGGAAACCAGTTGAGATTAGAAATTGATTGGAGGTAGTGCAGAAAATAAATCGATCTCAAGGCACTGAGGAGGAAAACAAAGAAATACAAGTCTATCAAAAAATTATATGGGTCAAGAATATTAACATCGATTCAGGGAGAAGATTTAAAACGAGGAAAGTTTGGAGGATAAGAAGGGAAATATTTATATTATTGATGAGGTTGGTGCAATTGAGATTTTGGTTAAAAAGTATTTAAAATTTTTTTTTTTCTTCAATTAATGGAGGATAGAGTAAGCATTTTTAAGGATTCCTTTTATTAAAAATTAGATTCAAATGACATGTTGGAAACTAAAAGGTTTTCGCACTTTGTAGGGAATTTTCTCATAATAAATGAGTTTACTGTCTCATGTGAAAAAAACCAATCCTAAAAATATCTCTTATGTTAAAGTATAAAAATAACACAGGGTTATACACAAAAAGGGATATGTTCGTTGTGTGGCTCTAAAAAGAGTAAAATTCATCTCCAAACAAAACTTGGGGGAGATGTTACAAAAGTTTTTATCGGAAGTAATTTACAACAACTGGAATACCAGGGGGAATACAATCTTACCAGGACATTCTTTCTGTGGCTGGGCACAAACTTGGATGAAAGATTAGATAAAGCTAACAATCCTAAACCTTTGGTCGAAACCTTAAAAAAACAGAGTTGATGAAGTGTGTATGAAGCACGATATTGATTATGAAATAGCACAAGTTGGAAGAAAAAAACACGAGTGGATCGAGAAATGTATATTATTTGTTTTGATACAAAATCCAACGTTGAGAGAAGGTGATAGGTTCATCGGAAGAAGGTATGATTCGGTTGTGTTAAATTGAGGGCTTGCTTGAATTCAAAAAAAAAATTAGGCTCAATGATTTGTCATGAAGATTTGAAGAGGCAATTAGCTGATGAATAAGGCCTGGTGTTGGGCTTACTGTGATTAGGGTGGCAGCTTGGGATCGGAGGGTCCTGCGTTCAAGCCCCGTTGGCCAACTGAATTAAATACACCAGAGGTTGACTCAGCCTGTCATCCTTCCCGAGGTCGGCAAAATGAGCACCATGTTGCACTGGTAGAGGGACACTGATCAGCGGCACATCTACGTCCCAACCAATGATGCAACCAGCAGCCACAGGCTGCATTCGATTAGAGAGAGGAGAGAGAGAGCTGATGAATAACATATACCAATAATCACACAGTTTAAAAGAAGGCAGGTTTATTCCAAAGAATTGATTATATTGGTCGCTGACTTTGATTGAACTTCAATAATTGATAATGGGTACAATATGCTTTAACCGTTATTGATTTGAGGAGTAGATATGCATGGGTTGTTTCTTTTGAAAAACAAAAAGAGGTAATACTCTTATGTTAGTCTTCTAACAGATATTAATAAATGCAGAGAAAAACCTAAAAAAAATTCTGGATTGAGGCGCAGAGTTTCTACAACCAAACATTTATGAATTTTCTTCAAGATAACGGTATTACATTTATCCAGCACTTTTATGAAGGAAAAGCGGTTGGTATTGAGCGTTTTAATTGCACTTTAAAGAGAGACTTATATTAAAAAAATCTCACTCAATCGGTTTCTCAACAATGGTCATCTTTAATTCAGGGACATTGTAGTAAGTACAACGATACGTTTCATACTTCAACAAATTGCAAGCATCAGAATATTTACAAATTAAAATATGAAAAAGAGATTAATTCTGAGAAATCCAAGTTTAAAGATACGTGATGTAGAATATTTCGGTGGGAAATCACATTTAATAAGGTGTATACTATAGGCGATGGACGAATGAACTTTTAAAAATTTGTTAATGAATAAATACAGTTCCTTGTGGACTTACAAATTATATGATTTAAAAGGAGAAGAGATTTAGGTTTCATTTTTATTCACAGGTATTACAAAAGGACAAAGGATAATAAATTAAAAATTTGGACCACCCCTTTTTGACTCCTCCCACATACTGACCATGTCCACACAAACACACACCACACCATACTCCCTCACACGTGATTAGTTTATTAGTTCCCCACACACACACACAACACATTTATTTTAAAAAAATTCACTCAGGCCCCTTCTTTGTCTCCACTCACCACAAGCCACACCCATGCAAACCCACACCACGCAAGTCAGACTCGTTAACCCCATCATCCCCTCCCCTGTACGGTTGTGCTCCACCTTGTCCACCTCCGACCCCATCCCACATACGCACGGGGAGGGGCAGAGGTTGGGTCGTTGTTGGTGAAGGGCACGACCTCCCCTTTCTTTTCCCTATCTCTTCTTGTAATTTAAAATTAAATAATTATAAAGGAAAAAATATAGTTAATACTTTAAAAACATACAATATATGACACATTTTATTAAAATTCCAACACAGATTTTATTATGTAAATGTTGTTTTGAGTGAGAGAGGTGGGGGTCTTGAATCATCTGAGTGTTTCTTTCCTGTTAAGACACAGACACAGACACACACCACGTATTAATATTATATGACACCTGTGAATACCTAGGAGGTGTCGGAGTATTTGTTATTTGTCAATAAATAAAATAAATCCGAACTCTCATATATTAGTTTCAGTCAAAGAGATGAATAATTAATTACCTGGGGTAGCTTGTAAACTGTTTGGAACAAGAGGGCAACATATCTGCGCTTTTTCGTGAATTGCGACTGTTAACAAAGAAGGACATCAGTGCATCATTTTAACATCATCTTATTGATATTTGTGTAATACCTTTCAAGTAAATCTTTCAAATAGGACACTATGTGAACATTGTTGGTAAATTGCTGTAATGTCCATCTTGGGGGAGGTGATTAATACTAGTTGTGCGAATTCGCGCCTGCCGGCGTAGCGATTCGGCCCGTACAACCGATGCGCGGCACGTCCGGCCCACGACGGACGTACAATTCTTGGCGTGACCCTCTCGGACTAACGCCGGGAGCCAGTCACGGGTGGGCCTTTCGACCCTGCACCACATCGTGCCAATCGGCCACCCGCGGATGGGATAGGTTAGTTCGCTCAAAAACCGACCTAACCTAAAGTACCCACGCGGATGGTAAACCGGGCGATGCACGCCGTCCCGCAAGGTCGGACTTCGACACGAACCGCTTAAGCGGTCTCGTTCCGTGCTATCGATACGAGCGGTGTTATGCCGGGCCTCGACGGTTTCCAATTAAATTATCCGGGCGTATCACGCCACTCGAACCTTTAACGTGAAGCAAGATGGAGACCCAACAAAGGAAAGGACGCAGCGAAACGGGGATACAATTCAACCAAGCACTTTATTACACGACCACACGGAGAGCACACATATCAGCCAAATGAAAAAAGAAATTGAAGGGACGCAGCTCTACAAACGACTACGCGCACACACTGGCAACACTTACAGTTCTACTTTACTGAGACACGCGCCACACACAACGTTCACACAGCCAAAAAGAAAGAAGGAAGAGGAGTCGTGGAACTTCCTCTGTGCGCGTTCGTCCACCTTGCGACTGCAGCCTCTGAGTCCCTCCAGTTCGAACGATCCCCTAGTTCGAGCTGCCCTGGTTTCGAACGATCTCCTCTCTGTTTTCGAGCTTGCCCTGGTTCGACGATCCTCAGGAAACTACTGTCTGTCCACCTCTTTGTAGGGAGGTCCTTCCCCTCTCTCCGCCCACGCCCCGCCCCCGTTTGGTACGCGTCGCACATCGCGCTTAATCCCGCCAATCGCGAGAGGACAGCCACCCTTCCCGCCCTTCCTTTCTCTCACTTCTGTGGATGAGGGATACGAGTATCAAGTCGATGGAATGTTCGCTTAAGCGGGCTTTCTTTGGGCTGGATGATGGTTTGCCTGCGGTGCGGTTTGGGGCGGGAGTCTTGGCGGGAAGATGCCTCCTTCACGCACGGTTGCTGCCGCTGCCAACTTCCGCTCCTCATCCGTCCCACGGAGAATCGTGACCAGCACGATGTCGATGAATGGCGAGTGGTGAAGAATGCTGGTACGGCTAGTTGTGGAAGGTGGGCGTCGTGGCGTGAGTGGCAGTGATTTGGCGTCGAGGGTTTGGCGTCGGAGGTTATTTGCGTCGTGGATGTGAATGGAAGTGATCGGTGAGATGTTGGTTGGCGATGTTTGTCGGTTGTTTGTTTTGTGCACCATACATTAACAGATTTAAGAACAGAATAATGGCTAACTCAAAGCGGTCAGGCAGCCGAAAGAAATCACATAAATCCCTTTAGACAATCGCGTTTGGTTGCTAACTAATGCACATGTAAACTGTTGCAGAAATACCTCACCTACGGACCTGAGATGTGTGGTTTTTGCGAATTTCCACAAGCCTAACACTACTCCCCTTCCCCTTTTTTACAGGACTCGTCCCGAGTCGCAATTCTCGTGTGCTCATCATGTTAAGTTCTCGCCCTAGTACGTTTTTACCACGGATCCTGAGTGCGACATCATGGTATTTCGTGTTCCCCTAGGAAAATAAATGGAACCTCTGAGGCTTTGTAGTAATCTTACATAAAACAAACCCCACTCTACAGACGACTTTAAATTATAAATTGCCGGGCGCTAGACATACATGCCGGGGGGTACTTCATATTTACAGTACACTTGAACCTTAACCTATAAATTTTATCACTACTTTCCATGGCCACAGTGATTCAATGGACTCTGCAGGGAAAAGAAGAATAGATGTAATTACAGAGAACGGTGCGCAGACGGGCCGGTCACTGCAGGCCCGTGTTGTAGCTGGCCAAACTGAGGACAGTTCTTGTATGCGGTGCAAACTGTTGCCTTGATCCGTGGCGCACATGCAATGTAACAAGGGGGGGGTGTCAAATCAAACAGAACGGGGGGAAACTGAGTGGATGTGCGCCGCCAGGGGCCAGTGGGCATGGCAAAGTAAGGCAAACTGCACAGCCTGCAGAACAAGGCCGCTGTCAAGCAAACCAGCTCGCAGGATACAAGGCCGTTGCAGGCAACACGCCGCAGACGAACTGGCCGGTGCACGAGCCTTCGCAGTAAAAAAACAGCGGGTCAGAATGAAACTGGCCGGCACAGGCCTTGAATGCACACAAGCCAGCCGATTGAAGTGGCCTGGCACCTTGCCTGGTGCAGTGCGGGTTTGGTGAGGGAGGCGGTGGTGCTGGCCACACAGAAGGCGGGCTCCGGACTAACACCTACCTGTCCTCCCTCCCACCTATCGCCTTGCCTGTCGACTTCGCATATTTTTTTTTTTGGTTCTTGTGTTTGTTTTATTGTGGTGTTTTTGTGACCTCACTCCTTTAATTTTGTTAAAACCAATTTTAGCCCCATTAATTTTTTTTTTCTTTTTACTTTTCATTTCCTCTCACTATAATCCGTTTTCCCTACACCCTTTAACGTCTCTGTTCGGGTTTCTAAACACTGACGTCCCTTATTCTCTTACTCTCCACCCCTACGTTCCCTTCCTGGAGGGGAATGAGGGAGAGCTAGGCCGTCCTGTGTCGAGGCCCAATGATTTTAGCGCCTCAGGAGGCTCGTCCCAGGAACTTCAGCGATTCTAAAACCAAAGTGGGTCCAGCGGCCCACAACGAGAGCGAGGGATGTTGATGGTGTCGGAGGGGTACACTTCCAATCTACGCGACCATTAACTTCTTTAAACTACCCGGGGCTTTTCAAACAAGCCGCCTCTCGCTTAATCTTGCTTGGTTTATCAACCAGATTCCAACGCCTGTGTTGTGTCCTCTATGCAAAATTCGCGGCCTCGCCCCCAATTTTCTCCCGTGCCCTCACACGGATCTCATGGCTGGGACGCGTGGCTCCTTGGCAGGCACGACCCTCTGCCGATCTCTCCTACGATGGCACCCCCGGGCACTACACTGGCCTGCCGAGCCTATCCAGCCCCTAAACACCTGGGGAGTGGCCTCCATGGCGACTGGCCCCTGAAGACGCTCACGTGGCAGGCTGGCTTCCCGGGCCCCTTTCCGAGGGTCACCCGTTGCCACAACTGGTTTTTCACACTGCCCACTTGCGCGCTATTGGCGCCCCGGGCCCCCGCACCCATGCGGGCGCAACTCCGTGCCCTCACTACGCTAACCCGGCCCCCATGGGCCTTGGCCTACCACGGCCGACTAGCCCGGTGCCACAGAGTACCCACTCAGCGTACTAACACCTTTCGCAGCCACGCTCCCAGCCCTCAACAGGGTCCTGCCCCCTCCAAACGGTATCGAGCCAACACTCCCACTTCAAGCAGCTAAAACGACTCCATCATTTAGTTCAATTTAACTAACCCTCTAACTCACTTACACTGACCCGGGTCTTCTTGGGCAGGAGTCACTCCTCCCCGATTCATCATCGCACCATCCTTTCCACATCGCTCGCATACACACAGACCTGCTGGCCGTCACTCACTCAATCATGTTCTCCACAACACATTGGGGTTTGGTGTTTGTTTTTCTCGGAGTGGTTTTTTTTTTTGTTTTTGGTTTTGTTTTTGCACCAACTCTCAACACACACCCGCTGAATCTGCCATCTGCTCACTAACTTCCCTCTAACTAACTCGTTGCTCCCACGTCATCCCTTACACCTACAGCACGTCCATTTTAACACTACGTGCTAAGCTCGCCCCTCTACACACCAAGTCTTGTCACTGTCCCCAAATCTCTAAAATATTCCCCAACCTAATCTGCCTGCAATCCCTCTACCGTCATCCATATCCACGGGCTCCATTTTGAGGACTTACCCCTGCCCCATGAAGCCGGTCTAACTAACACTAACCTTCCCCCTAACTTAGTTCCATCCTGTGCCCAGAATAAGGGGGTCTTTTCCACCCCTTGCCTGGAATCCTTGTTTACCCGAAACAAGGCTTGCTTTTTGTTAATTTAATTTTCCAAATTTTCGGCAGCACCAGCGCGGCAACTCACAGCTCGCGCACTGCACCTGCCCGTGACGTCATGCAGCCTGCACGTGCACCTCGTCCCTCTTGGACGGTACCATCCGGCAGGGGATTCACCGCTCCTGCCGGATTCCAACCCCACGTTACAGCCATGACGTACCGGTCGCGCACCCCAAAAGCAAACCGCACTCCGAGGGGCTCCCCACCCAACACATGTGCTCTGGCCCGTTGAGCTTAACACAAGCTCGCGTGGAAACCCATCCGGTCCAAATCCGAATCCTCCTAAACTTTTGTCCGTCCGCGGGATCGGCAAATCCACCCGCTGGCGTTCCGGACCGGGTTTCACTCCCGCAAGCGAGCACGTGGCGGCCTCGTGCGTGCACCAGCACGGACCCTCGGCCGCCTTGCGTGGCGTGAACCGGCGCGGTTCCCATTCAACTACGGCCAGCTAACCCGCCTTGTTCCTCTGTTTCGCCGTCTCGGCGTCTTGCAATTCCACGCCACGCATTCTACTTGCGTGTTACTATTACGCTCATCTCCATTCCATTTCTCACACTCAACATTCCGACACCGGGAGATCCGCAGCTGGGCATGCTCAACGCAGGCCGACCGAGGCTATCTCCCTTGCACACAGCGATCTATTAACTACGACACGGTCTCCTCACTCACACTCGGCCGCTCACTCCAACGCATATGCCACCTCCTCGCACACGTGGTTCCTCTCACTCGCGGCCTCATCCACACCACGGCTGCTGGAGCAGCAGCCGCGTTTATGTGTTGATTCTTTTCGGCAAACTTGCCACCGACAAGCAGGCACACGCGGGGGCACTCTGGTCACCCGCGGTGCCTCTCACACACGGCGCGCTGGGTGAGCACGCAACTTTCGTCCACATCGCAGCCTCGCTAGCACCATTTTACTACCTACACACGGGGTCCCTTTCACAACAACGCGTTTCTACTCCACGCTTGTGCGGCGTGCAGCACACATTTCGCCAACGCTCGTGGTACACACACCTCGGACAATCCACATCACGCCGGGACCAACAACGCTGGCGGGATTCGTGCCACCACAGGGGTTCCGGGGCCTCTATACCCCCAAGCTCGGCGTGCACCCTCCGTTCGCAGCACTCGCCTCCTCGAACTCGCTCGACCGTACGAAACTCACCTGGTCATGATCAGTTCAAGGGGCAACTTCCCTCCCCTCGTTCTGGAGGCAGCCATCCGCTGCTCGCACGGGTCACAACACAGTCCACCAGCTCCCCCTCATGGTCCTCTCACTAACTCCATGTGTATGTGTGCGTTCTCTACCCCAGTCCAATTCACCCTCTATCTCCGTGTCTCTGCCAACTCTTCACCCCATACCTCTCCTTGTCTCACTATTTTTATTTCCTTTGTCGTCACCGTCGTGTCTCGTCTCACCGTTTCGGTCCCGTCACCCGATTCGTTTTTCCCTCTCTGGTCACCGTCACGCTTCTTCGCCCAATACGTCCCCCGAATTATTTGCCCTCACCCGCCTCCATTGCGGGCCTGACAACCGTTGCACCCCCTCCCAGCTCGTTCGCTCCCACACGTGGCGTCGCCATTACGCACCTCCCTGTTATTGCCTTCATGCCCGCCTGCAAGCCTTCGGCCCATGTTCTGCGTCTCCCCCGCAGTTTTTTTATTTTTTCCTTATTCCTGCCATTTTTTTCCATATTCGTTTTCATTTCGTTTGTTTTGTTTTCCATTTTCGCTTCATTTCGTTCATTTGTTGCGTATTTCCATCTATTTTCCCGTTCATCCCTTTTATTTCGTTTTTTCATTTCGAGTGCTTGTTGCGTTATTCCATCCATTTTCGTTTTCATTTTCGTTTATGGCTTGCCAAAATCATTTCGAGTGCACTCGCTGAGCCGATATCGGCCAGGATCGGGGGGTTTTGGGAGAGGGGGAGGGGAGATGTCATACCGCGGCTGCCGCCGCACCTATTTCGGGCTCTGGGGTTCGTTTGTGGGGGGATTGCTGTCCTGCACACCAATGTCCTGCTCGGGGTTTCCATCCTGGGCCATGGATTCTACATTCAAACACATACACATTTCTAC
Organism: Eptatretus atami; assembly: GCA_035128595.1. Lineage (NCBI taxonomy): Eukaryota > Metazoa > Chordata > Myxini > Myxiniformes > Myxinidae > Eptatretus > Eptatretus atami. The sequence continues at coordinate 98,227,365 of CM068957.1, read as the reverse complement.
CCCCGGCACCCGCTCGCCTTGAGACGCCATCTTATTTCACGTAACCGTTAATTTTATATCGCTCGTAATTTGGAAGGATCGGGGGTCCTCCTCTCACCCCTGGACCGATGTCCCGTGAATTTTAGCTGGAGACGGGAGGGATTCGAATCACCACTCCTGTACACCAATGTTGCGAATTCGCCCCGCCGGCGTGCGACGGCCACTGTAACTCGAATCGCGGAATCTCGCCCACCGGACGGACAATTCTGTCGTGACCTCTCGGAGTAACGCTGGGAGCCAGTCACGGGTGGGCCTTTCGGCCTCACCACGATCGTGCCAAGTTCGGCCACTCCACGTGGGGATAGGGTTGTTCGCCAACTCGACCTACCTAAGTACCCACGTGGATGGTAAACCGGGCGGATCGGCACCTCGCCGCAGCGTCGACTTCGGACACGAACCGCTTAAGCGGTCCGTTCCGTGCTATCGGGATAACCGAGCGGTGTTATCGTCCGGCCTCGACGGTTCCAATTAATTATCGGGCATATCACGCCCACTCGAACCCTTTACGTGAAGCAAGATGAGACCCAACAAAGGAAAGGACGCACGAAACGGGGAACAATTCAACACCAACGCACTTTATTTACACGACACACGGAGAGCACACATATACAGCAAATGAACAAAAGAAATAGTGACGCAGCTCTACAACCGACTACGCGCACACACGGCAACACTTAACAGTTCTACTTTACGAGACACGGCGCCACACACACACGTTCACACAGAACCCAAAAAAGAGAAAGGAAGTCGCGACTTCCCTGTGCGCGTCGTCCACCTTGGCGACCGCAGCCTCGAGTCCCTCCAGTTTCGAACGATCCCCTCAGTTTCGAGCTGCCCTGGGTTTCGAACTATCCTCTCAGGAACTCTGTCTGTCCACCTCTTTTGTGGAGGGTCCTTCCCCCTCTCTCCGCCCCGCCCGTTCAGACGCGTCACATCGCCACCCGCCAATCGGGAGAGGACACGCCACCCCCTCCCTCTCCTCACTTCGGTGGAGAGGGAACAAGATTCAAGCGGGAAATGTTCGCGCGGGCTTTTTGGGCGGGAGATGTTTGCGCGCGGCGGTTTTGGGCGGGAGATCTTGGTGGGAGATGCCCTTCACGCACTGGTTGCTGCCGCTGCCACTCCGCTCCTCCATCCGTCCGCGGAGATCGTGACCGCACGATGCTCGATGAATGCGGAGTGGTGAAGATGCTGGTAGCGCAGTTGTTGGAAGGTCGGCGTGAGTGGAGTGATTGTTTGGCGTCGAGGTTGTTGGCGTCGAGTTGTTTGCGTCGTGGAGTGAATGGAGTGATCGTGGAGATGTTGGTTGTGGCGATGTTCGTTGTTGTTTTGTGCACCAACATAACAATAAGAACAGAAAAATGGCTAACTCAAAGCGTCACAGCCCGAAATGAATCACATAAATTCCCTTTAGACAACGGGTTTGGGCTAACTACACATGTACTTCAGAAATACCTCACCTACGGGACCTGAATGGTGATTGCGAATTTCCACAGCCGTAACAATATGTTTAGGTCATTGTGAAATTCTGATGAACAAACTGAATTTCTGTCAGGATGTCATTCAGAGCTTTCCATTCCTTGTGGAGAATCAATTCAAAACAATCCACTCTCACTATGAGTTGGTTGAAATGCTGTAATAAATAGGAAAACAAGCCGGTAGGCACATGGCTGCTCGCTCTCGATGGAAAGCTGGCCGACGCGACTAGCCGATATTCATGTACATGCTATCAATCAATTTAGCACAATAAATATGATTATCACAGCCCTCTTAGTTTGCGCCCAGAAACCCGCCTTGTGAAATTTCAGGCATGTTTTCAAAGAGACTAACAAATGGCAGCCCTGGTAATTCCATTTATCTATTCGCTAAAGATTTTATTTTTTTTATATGATGCTTAAGACATTCTCCTTGGGCACAAAAACAACAGGTCCTCGGAGGTCCAGTTTCGGAGGTATTGCTTTTTTTGTACAGTCCACAATAAGTGTACGATGTACGATAAAGTATTTAGCTGTTGCTAAGCAACGGAGGTGTGCATAGCAACCATTCATTTTTGTGTCACTGCTAGCCACATTGTACACATTTCACCCAAGTTTCATCAAAATCAGACTCTTTCTCTTAGAAGATTTCGCAATTAACCGTTTCTGAAATTCTACATAGTACTTGCCCAAAACCTATCTCCTCCTACAAATTGGCATGAAGGGAGCTAGATAGATTGTGCACAGAACTCTAAGCTTCGATTTTTCTTTTTGATTTTTTTCGATTTTTTGACCACTTTAAAGGGCCGTTGCTATGCCGTTACTAGGGCCCGGGGTCCATATTCGAAAGCACATGATACCCAGAATATTGGTGCTACCTCCAAATTTCATTGGAATCGGTTGAGTGGTTTAGCCCCTAGGCTTGACCAAAGTTTGGCGGACAGACAGACAGATGGAAATGTCCAGAATAAGGGTGCTCTAAGAGCAGCCAACAGCCACAACGAAAATAGTGGTCACTGCTGGCGCCCACGAACCAATAAGACATCACGCTCCGGTGCTTTCAAGGGTCGAGATGTAACCTGCAGAGGCAGATTTTTTTCCAGTGCTAACGACACCCTTTGACGAAGTACAACGCCCTTAACCCTCATTTCCTACTCACTAAGCAGTGGTTCTTAACCTTTTTATGTGCTTAACCCTTAACCCCTTGAGCTTTCATAATATTTTCCCGTACCCCTGTCTAAAATGACTTACGGAAATAAATGAAATTATAATAATTGATATGAAATACAATGTAATGAATATAATTCTTATGCAATGCGTTGAATACATACAAATATACTGAATACAAAAATAGCCTTTCAAGTACAACCGTACTTACACAGTACACCGACAATCAGACATATTACTAATGGCTCTTGTGTTGTTGTTTTTCATCAATGATCATGCTGAAACGAGGTTCTTTTTTTGAGATAGCCACACACATGTCATCACTTGCATCCAAACGATTCCTGGCCTTGGTTTTGATGTGTACGAGAGTTTAAAAAAAAAACCAGTTTCACATAAGTAGGTAGTCGCAAATGGCACAAGGACCTCCAAAGCTCTCTCTGCTAAAGCCCAGTCACACCTTGACGTTTTAGCCAGCTTATGCCGATTTTTGAAAAATTTGGCTAAAACGCTGGCACACGTCGAATACGTTATGGGTAAGTTTTGGAAACATTGAGAGCACGCTGAAAAAAACTGCCATACATTGTAGTACGCTGGCTTTCATCGTTGTACTTTGCGGTTGTCCTCAAATTTTCCATGCTTGAAATTTTACGACTTATGCCAGCGTATGACTCACACGTTCCGCATAATGCTGGCCATAAGTTGTAGGCACGTTATGCAATCGTTGACACACGTCGACACACGTTACTTGTAAGTTAATCATAAGTCGAAACACGTCGAGGTCATGTTTAGCTTACCCGAAACTTATTTCTAACCTATGAGTAACGTGTTGTAGGCAAGTTACGCGATCGTTGACACACGTCCACACACGTTACTTGTAAGTTTTTCATAAGTCGAAACACGTCGAGGTAATGGTTAGCGTCAGTGTTCCAGACTTCCTGGTTTTTTTGTTTTTTTTTCTTCGGTATGACGGTGATGTTGACACTTCGATTTCTAGTGCGGTTATGATTTAAATCGTTGATCGGCAGCCTATTAATTATATTATATTATTACCGCACTAGAAAATCAGTGTCAACATCACCGTCATACGAAGAAAAAAACAAAAAAAAACCGAGTCTGGAATACTGACGCTAACCATTACCTCAACGTGTTTCGACTTATGAGTAACTTACAAGTAACTTTTGTCGACGTGTGCCAACAATCGCATATTGTGCGTACAACTTATTCCATCACATGCGGAACGTGTGAGGCATACGGCAAGTACTGTACATCGTAAAATTTAACACGTTTAATTACAAGACGTACTCCACTTAATACGACGTATGATAGTGTACTTTAGCGTTCTATTCACGTATACCAAACTTACCCATACCGTATTCGACGTGCGCCAGCGTTTTAGACGCATTTTTCAGAGGTCGGCATACGCTGGCAAGATCGCCAAGGTGTGACTGCGATGTTGACACTTCCATTTCTCCGGCGGTTATGATTTGAATCATTGTGCGGCAGCCTTTTAATAGGCTACGCCACGTGATCGTCGGCGATACGTGCAGCGCGCTATGCATAAGTTAGACTATCGTTGGGCATGGTTGTGAACGCCGACAACAAGCTAAGCATTCGTTGGTATAAGTTATCTATAAGACAACGAAACGTTCTGTGTCCGTTACTAATATGTTATGCATACGACCAACTCGTTATGAATACGTCGAATCTTTATAAAAACATCAAAAGTTCAGCGTAAGCCAGCATTTTACATACATTTTGATACGTTGCCATTGCTGGCTAAAACGTCAAGGTGTGACTGGGCCTTAACTGTGGGAATGTGTTGAGTTGTGCACACCAGAAGGTATCTAACTGCATTGAATCAAACTTCATTTTGATTTTATAACTGCTTTCATCTCAACTAGATCATCTTTCATTTCATCATTATCATCCATGGAATCTAGGTTGAAAACAAATGGTCCTGCATCCATCCCTGTGATACAGAAACCTCTCCATGCTGAAAGTATCCCTGGAAGGACTGACTCAGTACCTGCAAATGTTCTTTCATTTCAGTCACAATGAGTAATAAATTTTCTGCATGAGAAACTTCATCAAGCTTTGGAAAATTTGCATAGTTTCCAGACCAATGCGATTTATTCAGATTGGAAGTTTATAATGAAGGCAGACATCTTTTCCCTGGCTGTGATTATTGTTATCCCTGTACCCTGGATGGAGGTGTTCAACTCGTTGAGGTGGCTGAATATATCTGCCAGTATGCCAGGACAAAATGAACTTCTCATTTTAAAGTGCTCTGCTATGCCACTGCCTCGCTGTCTAAGAAACTGCTGGATTTCTTTGTGCAGTTCGAAAACACGAGTAAGCACTCGGCCACGGGATAGCCACCTCACCTCTGTGTGGTAAAGAAGAACATTGTGTTCAGCTCCAATTTCGTCACAAAAAACTTTGAAGAGACGGTGATTCAAGGCTTGTCCTCTGATAAAGTTTACTGCACTCACAACAATTGACAACACATTTTTCAGTTGTTCTGGTAATGTCTTAGCTGCAAGGGCATGGCGATGCAGCACACAGTGGGTGACTGTGACGTGAGGCACCTCCTTTTTCACACGGGCAGCAAAGCCTGATTTGTTTCCAAGCATGGCAGGAGCTCCATCGGTGCAAAGTGAACCACACATGTCGAGAGTCATCCCGTGCTTCAAGAAGAATCCTTGACGATATTGAACACATCAATTGCTTTTGTGGTTGTTGTCAATGGTTCACAAAACAAGAATTCTTCCACCACTTCTTTCTCCTTCACATACCGCACAAATACTAATAACTGACTACACAAACTGACGTCTGTTGACTCATCGAACTGAAGACTCACTTGATAGGACTGGCTTTGATATCGCAAACACCTGCTGCAAGATGTCTTTACTCATGTCACGAATCCTGGAACAGATAATGTCATTTGACAAGGGTACTTGCCTTAGTTTCTTTTCTGCCTCAGTCCCCAGTACTGTTTTTGCCATTCTAGTGTACAAGGTTTCACCAATTCTTCAGCAACTGTATGAGCTTTTTTAACTTGGCACACAAAAATGCAACTTGTAAGATGCTTGCAACAATGGCTTCTCAATCCGTACAAATCCCTGCTTTGGAAGGTACCACCACGATCAAATCGTCCCCTTTTGATCTTCAGGTATTGAAATAATTTCCCGACTTCGCACCCCCGTGCCGATTATTAAAATGTTCATAAGTCTTGAAGTTTGAGATTTGCATTTGTAAATACTGTGCTGCATAGTTATGCACTGGTCTCTGAGTTCCATCTTTTTCTGTCATGCAAGTGAAACCATATCGAACATAGTCAACATTCCACTTGCGTTTCTTGGACATGGCTCAGCACTGAAAATAAATGCACACAATTAGTAAACGAAATTTTGAATCAATAGCAAAAGTAGTGACAAAGTCGTACACAAAAAAACAGTGAAATAATATATTCTAGGACTCGATCCTAGGATTCTTCATCTCTACAAGATGTGGAAAACAAAACAAATAAATGCACAGGAAATCACACAAAATACCGCTTATAATTCAAACCATTTCACAACCCACAGTGATAAGACGGACCTCCTGGACAGCAGGAGTATTAACAACACACTTCACATTTACAAATATTATACGTCTTCATATCTGCACTTCACAATGAAAACCCTTCACAACACATCACAACCCATCCTACAGCTTCATATTCCAACAAAACCATTCCACTACTACAATTTCATCACAGGACAACACCACAGTGCAGCAACATTATCACTTCTCTTCCATTGTAATACCTCCTTTGCTGCACAATAGCTTATCAGATCATTGCACCATCTTTATCACACTACAAACCACTTTCTTGCAATATATCAAACAAACACCACGCTGCAACAGTCGAACCTGTTACTCCGAAGCCAAAAACAACTGAGCAATGTCCAACTTCCAAGCAACAGTGCCAGTCATATAACTGAACGCGTATTATACGAGTAAAATTGACAAGTATGAAACACGTTAAGTCTCAAACCGTAAGTATAAAGGCGCTGTCACACCTTGACGATTTAGCCAGCAATGGCAACGTATAAAAATGTATGTAACGTTGGCGTACACTGAAATTTTGAGTTTTAAAAAAGTTTTGGTCGTATTCACAACGTGTTGGTCGTATGCATAACATATTAGTAACGGGCACAGAACGTTTCGTTGTCTTATAGATAACTTATACCAACGAATGCTAGCCTGTTGTCGGCGTTCACAACCTATGCCCAACGATAGTTTAACTTAGGCATAGCGCGCTGCACGTATCGCCGACGAACTCGTGGCGTCCTGTTAAAAACTGCCGCACGCCGATTTAAATCATAACCGCCTGAAAATTGAAGTGTCAACCACGCAGTCACACCTTGACGATTTACCAGCGTATGCCGACCATGAAAAATTTGCCGAACCAAGCTGCACACGTCGAATACGTTATGGGTAAGTTGTGTATATGTTAAGAGCACGCTGAAAAACGATGAAGTACGCGTATCATATTTCGTGGTACGTTCGTACGTCGTGAAATTTCAAGCATGCTGAAAATTTACGACGTACTCGCCGTATGGCTCACACGTTCCGTACGCTGGGAATAAGTTGTGGCACGATATGCGATCGTTGACACACGTCGACACAAGTTCCTTGTAAGTTACTCATTAGTCGAAACACGTCGAGTAATGTTTACATACCGAAACTTATTTTCTCCGTCAAGGACATTTTCTTTTTTCTCCTTGGCTCCGTGAAGGCACGTGACGAAATATCTGAAGTGTTTGTTGTTGTTTTTTTTGTTTGTTGTTTTTTTTAGTCTATCACGAATTTTAAAAATATATTGGACATTTGCTTTTAAGTTTTGACGTCGACGTGACAATATCCTCAAACAGAAAATATTCACAGAGAGGAACTAAGAATAAGACATGGCAAACTGAAGAGGCAATCGGACGTGACGTAACGGCACTGACGAAATATGGAAGTTATTGTTGTTGTTTTTTTAACGCTGCCAATACGCCATTATACGGTAGTTGTAAATTAAACACGTTCAGTAAGTTCTGTGGTCGTCCGGAAGAGTCAATCAAATACGTCTACATACGTCAATATGCGTTGGAGGTACGTTACACATAGGTTAGAAATAAGTTTTGGGTACGCTAAGCATTACCTCGACGTGTTTGACTTATGAGTAACTTACAAGTAACGTGCCTCGACGTGTGTCAACGATCGCATAACGTCCTCGACGTGTGTCAACGATCGTGTAAGTGTCTACAACACGTTACTCATAGGTTATAATAAGTTTCGGGTACGCTAATCATTACCTCGACGTGTTCGACTTATGAGTACTACAAGTAACTGTCACATGCATAATGCTCTACGTGTGTCAACGACGTAACGTGTGACGTGTCAACGATCGTGTAACGTGCCTACAACACGTTACTCATAGGTTATAAATAAGTTTTGGGTACGCTAATCATTACCTCGACGTGTTTCACTTATGAGTAACTTACAAGTAACGTGTGTCGACGTGTGTCAACGATTCATAACGTGCCTACAACTTATGGCCAGCGTAGCGGAACGCGTGAGTCATAGCTGCATACGTCGTAAAATTTTAAGCATGAAAATTTGAGGACAACCGCAAAGTACGATGAAGCCAGGTACTACGACGTAGGCAGGTTTTTCAGCGTGCTCTTAACGTATACAAAACTTACCCATAACGTATTCGACGTGTGCCAGCGTTTTAACAATTTTTTCATAAGTCGGCATACGCTGGCTAAATCGTCAAGGTGTGACAGGCCTTAAGCCAAGTAACACTGTCTTATACAAATATAATTACATCATAGATTTGAGTTTAAAACGGTAAAGAATTAAAATTAAATGCTACCTCAAAAATATAAAATATATAATATTTGATTATAATATTTTAAAATTATTCATGAATTGAAACATTTCTTTATTATTTATTTATTATTATTATCTATCTATATCTATACAGTATATTAATACTGAAGGACCAATTTTGTTCCTCCTAGCGGTCGCGTCACGTTTTTCTCGGTACTGTGACCTGGACTGAGAGAAACTTCGTACCTGGAAGAGTGCATCGCACGTAGTGGAATAGTCAACTTCAACTCTGAAGCAGAATAAACACTTTTCGTTGAGACGGGGGCGAGAATGAAGAGGCGGGGCGGGGGATGAGACAGGGAGCAGGGAGTGAAGAGGCGGGGCAGGGAGTGAAGAGGCGGGGGCGAGGGTGAAGAGGCGGGGATGAAGACGGGGGCGAGGAGTGAAGAGGCGGGGGCAGGGAGTGAAGAGGCGGGGGCGGGGGCGAGGGCGAGGAGTGAAGAGGCGGGGGCGAGGAGTGAAGACGGGGGGCGAGGTGTGAAGAGACGGGGGCGAGGAGTGAAGAGACGGGGGCGGGGATGAAGAGACGGGGGCGAGGAGTGAAGAGACGGGGGCGAGGAGTGAAGAGACGGGGCGAGGAGTGAAGAGGGGGGGCGAGGATGAGAGAGGAGGCGAGGAGTGGAGACGGGAGCGAGAGTGAAGAAGGCGGGGGCGAGGAGTAGAGGCGGGGCGAGGAGTGAAGAGGCGGGGGCGAGGAGTGAAGAGGCGGGGGCGAGGAGTGAAGAGACGGGGGCGAGGCGTAAGAGACGGGGCGAGGGGTGAAGAGGCGGGCGAGGAGTGAAGAGGCGCGGGCGAGGAGTGAAGAGGCGCGGGCGAGGAGTGAAGAGGTGGGGGGCGAGGAGTGAAGTGGGGGCGAGGAGTGAAGAGGTGGGGGCGAGGAGTGAAGAGTGGGGGCGAGGAGTGAAGAGGCGGGGGCAGGGATGAAGAGGCGGGGCAGGGAGTGAAGAGGTGGGGGCGAGGAGTTGAAGAGGTGGGGGCGAGGAGTGAAGAGTGAGGGGGCGAGGAGTAAGAGGCGGGGCAGGAGAAGAGCGAGGGCAGGGAGGAAGAGGTGGGGGCGAGGAGTGAAGAGCGGGGCAGGAGTGAAGAGGGGGGAGGCGAGTGAAGAGGTGGGCGAGAGTGAAAGGGGGGCGAGGAGTGAAGAGGGGGGGCGGGAGTGAAGAGGTGGGGGCGAGGAGTGAAGAGGCGGGGGCAGGGAGTGGAGGCGGGGCAGGGAGTGGAGGCGGGGCAGGAGTGAAGAGGCGGGGGCAGGGAGTGAAGAGGTGGGGGCGAGGAGTGAAGAGGCGGGGCAGGGAGTGAAGAGGTGGGGGGCAAGGTAAGCAAATTTTTGGCGGGGGTAAGCAAATTGAAAGCGGGAAATGTGGCAGGGATGAGTGAGCGAGGGCTGGGGTGAATTAGGTGGGGTTGAGTGTGAGGGGTGGACAGGGGGCGGGGCCGGGGGCAAGTGAGGTGGGGAAATCAATAGACGGGCCGGGGTAATTACATTTTTGGGCGGGGGTAAGCAAAATGAAGGCGGGGATGAAGTAGGGGGGGGGACAAAGCACGCCCTGTCCAGTCCATGTCCCTCGAGGGTGGGTGAGCTGGTGAGGGTGGTTGAATGAACGGAATCCGGCTGTGACGGGGTTTCGGCTCGTTGTTATTATTATTTTTGGAATTTAAGTACTATACAGTATTGAATTTGACACCATATATCGTACCCCCTGCTTTGATGCTTCGTAGCCCCGGTTAAGAACCACTGCACTAAGGTATCCTCGTCCCGCCGGACCCAGCAATCCATTAGCACTCGAGCCAAAGTAATTTACAGCGATCGTGATTGCTCAAAATGCATGGATGGCATCGTCCACCTGGACTGTGGCGTGCAAGCGGTCACATGACGTCGTGTAAATTTCTGAGAAGAGGAAGAGCATGTCCGAGGAGATGCCGTGGTGGGTGTGGCGGCGGCTCCCTTTTGGTTCATTGGTTCTGTGGGGATGATCGAGCCGTGGTCGAGTACACGTCCAACAGCAGCACAAGCAGTCGGACGAACCCCCTGTAATGGCCGTCAGGATGTTCCTCAAACGAGCTCCTTCCTGGGGAATGGCGCAGGGAAGGTACGAATCCTCGCGGTCATTTTCCCAGCCGATACCCATTGACGGCAATGGTTCTGAACGAACAGCGATTGTTCCGCAGTCCTCGCTGACGGCGGTTTACCTCAGCAACGGCGTTTTTATCATTACAATTTGATCGTACGACATTCATTTATCACATTTCCCGATGACGTCCTCCCCCCCCTCATGACGTCATTGTTCAGCGATTCCGTCGTTGCACAAAAAATAAAAACAAAAGAAAGTCAATGCATTTTCTCATACGGCAAAGCTGTACCTGAAGAGCAGCAGCCGATCCTGCTTTCGAGTAGGTATATATATAAATAAAATAACCGATTGTCGTGTGTTTTCAGGGCTCGTCGAACAGGGCATGACGACGTGACGATGGTCTCTCTGCACTCAGTCTGACGTCGAGTGCCGAGGTGTGTGTGACCTGCTTTGGTCTACCCTCTTGAGGACTGTGCCCTCTCGGGGTGGAACAGACAATTGTAATAAATGCCAAGGCGCGTTATAATTGCTGCAACTGTTCTTTGTGCATTTTCACTTGTAGACCTCAAAAAATAACCACACAACTTGCAGCAATAAAACTTCTTTTTTGCCTTTTGCCTTTTGCCCGGGGTGTGCACCCGCCAATTTTCACGATATGATTCGCCGTCGTTACCACCCCGTGCGTTACATGAAGCCACCGGTGAACCTACGATGTTCGGGCTGCTGTACGCAAGTCCTTTTGCCTCTCGGCTTGCTCTTTCTGTTCTTGATAATTGCAGCGCTACCCGCACACTGGCTAACCCTTGAGCCACACCCAAAGAGGACTTACAAACCACACTCAGATTTTGATCTTAGCCTCCAGGGTTTGGATCTTGGAAGGAGCTACGAAGCCTCGATGCATTTGCCCACGCTCAACCTCTCGATGAATGACAGTTTTGAAGGAGCTCGTCTGCAACTCATAAAGAGTCCACCGGTGGATTCTGATGTCTTACTCTCGGGAAACGAAGCACCAGGCCTGCAACCAGAACCGAGTGAAAAAAATCTCAACTTTGTATTCATCAGAAACGAGCCGGACAAATGCCGGCGGCAAGCTCCATTCCTGGTCCTTCTGGTGTCGACAGCCCCAAAGCAGTTTGAGGCGAGGCAGGCCATTCGAGACACGTGGGGAAATGAAAGTCTTCTTCCAGGCATCAACATTGTAAGACTCTTCCTCCTCGGATCCTCACCTTCAGAAAGTGTTAATCAGGATCTCGATAGAGAGAGCCATTTTCACGACATCATCCAACAAAACTTCATGGACACTTATCACAACTTAACCATCAAGACGGTGATGGGGTTGCAGTGGCTGGCTCACCATTGCCCCATGGCAAAGTACGTGATGAAAACCGATAGCGACATGTTCGTAAACGTAGAGTTCCTGGTACAAAGTGTTCTTCGTACCCAGGAGCCCCCACGGAAGAACTACTTCACCGGTTATCTTATGCGTGGTTATTCCCCAAACCGAAACCCGAGCAGCAAGTGGTACATGTCTCGTGCACTATACCCCGGAGATCGTTATCCGACCTTCTGCTCAGGGACTGGCTACATCTTTTCGGGAGATCTCTCTCGGCTTCTGTATCAAGCTTCCCTCGCGATTCGAATGCTGCATCTTGAGGATGTCTACATGGGATTATGCCTCGCCAAGCTCCACATCTCACCTGTTCCTCCACCTAACGACTTTGATTTCAACCACTGGCATGTTTCGTACTCTGCTTGTCGCTACAGCAAATTGGTCACATCGCATCAGTTCCGGCCGGGGGAAATACGACTCTACTGGGAACACCTACAGAAGAACAAAGTGGGTGCCTGTAGAGGTGCACAACGCAGAACCCGTCACGCACCTGGCAAGAGAAAATGGAATCTGAATAAAAAATCCATTGGCGATTTGGGTGGCCTTGGAAAGGAACCTTAGACTGCCACCATCTCCAC
>CM068957.1:98204337-98214712 GCA_035128595.1 Eptatretus atami | reverse complement strand
CATCCCCAGCACAGGAAGTAGAACAGCAAAGTATCGAGCATTTTACTTCAGCACACAAACATTTCAAAATGCAATCTCTTATACACAGGTTTGCATTATCTAACTACAGTGTACATTGTTAAGTGAAAGAAAGAAAGTTTGTTGTTTTGTTTTTAAGTGACTTCTTATGATCCTGGTGATTAATCACTTTGTGGCAGTCCAAGTATAAATGAAAAATATTTTGGATATCACAAGATCAACAAAATAACCTCCATGAAACATGCTTTATGTCTATCTATCTATCTTGATTGAAGTTTCGTTCTGATGTGCACAGTTGTACTACAAGTAAAACTTTGAGCTTCACTGAGTGTAAATAATAAAATAAAACAAAGAAGTCCGAGCAATCAACGTTAACACTCCATTTGATCAACCATGACCACATCCGCATTCTTCTTCTTTCTCTTCTTCTTATTCTTCTTTATCGATCTTGCCTTTGCCAGTTGGAATGATTGTACATCCATAGATTCTTCATCCTTTGGTTTTTCTACAATTTGTACTGAGGGAAAAATGAACATGAAACTGTTACAAGAGCACTTGTGAATAGTACACCCCTTAACCACCCCTCACCACCCCAACTCAATATCCTCTACTTTCAAGTTGGTTTCCTTCCTTCTTGTGTTTATTAATTTTAATCGGCTGACTTATTTGATCGGGAAAGGTATTTAAAGAGCAAAAATCACTAGATTCAAATTTTAAATTTCCAAATTAAACAAAATCAGTTTTGTGCCAATTGCTTGTTATCCATCTCCTATGAAGTATAAAGAAGCGTGCACCAAATGTGATCACAACAGAAACTAAATGTACTGCAAGCTGAGAAAACCTGAGATACTCACAAGTCATTTCCAAAAGTTTATCTTACAAATGCCAAGCACCTTCATCTTCAGGTGTGACCATCATCAACAAAATCTCTCGGAAAAGGGAGGGGAGCGGGGGCACGTCTCATTGAGCAAATACATTTGTCACTTATCTTTGGAACTCCATTACAGTGTGACCACAACATAAAGGTACCCATACAATTTAATAAACCTCCTTTCTGTTTATTTAAAATGACACATTCTTTGGTACACATTTGCTTCGCATGATTCATGATCACAATGTAAAGGTTCAGGTGGATATCTTTAATGTCATTGATTTAATTGAGGTCAGAGCAAACGCTCTGGATGTCGGCCTCTATCCTGCAGGTACGCTTGGATTCAAAGGGAAAACTTGTTTATTACTCCGACACATTTGGCTGTAGCGATTGAACAGATTTTGTCAGTTATTGCTGTTTTGAGATAATCTCTGGATTCTGGCCTTCCTCGGTTGATGCTATCTTTAAGCATCTAACCCTAAACTCAATTTGAGTCTTTTTGAAGGATTTCGTTCTCAGGTAGATTTTGACTGAAAACGATTTTTCTTTAATTGTCCATGGCATGTTGAGAAAAATGGGGCTATCTTGACTAAATCGAAATCTGCTGAACGAACTCCACTTTGTGCCCCTGCAAAAGGTAAGAGGATATCGTTGGTTTTGAGGAGGTTATTAGAGGTAAGGTTAGTCGGTTCCATTTTTTGTGGTCATCCTGCATACGATACATTTAGAATCAAGCACTCTGCCTCTGTTATAGCCTTACAAAACATTATCGAATCTAAAAATACCGGATTAAGTGATCATATAATTTAATACATCCTTATTGGTACAGCACCTTGCATTGCGTTCAATTCACGTTCATTCCTCAAAAGTCCCTTCAAAAGTTTCCTCTTTCTTTTTCCAGAAATTTCTCTTTGTTGTCGGCCACATCTGGCAAAGGATATTTGGCACTCATGTTTAATACCGCACAAATATATGAATAAATACACATACAGGTTGACAAATTGCTATCGAGCTCATAACATTCAACATCACCAATGCTTCACTTCTCAGGCTTCTTATGCATTTATCTCTCACTCCTTCCCCTTTCTGCCAACCACAAACAATGATCTCTACCATTATATTTACCTTCACCACTGAAGGTGGATGGAGGTTGTTTTTCACCCCTGTCTGTCTAACTGTGAGCAGGATATCTCAAAAAGTTATTTATGGATTCAGATGAAATTTGGTGAATAGGTTGGGTGTGTCACAAGGCCAAATTGATTAGATTTTGGAGAAGATCTGGTTCTAGATACGAGAATGTTTTACTTTTTAAAGTAATTCACCATTGAGAGATTGGGCCAAAAACGATACATACCATGGTATCTTTAAAAGTTATGGGTGGATTCGGATGAAGTTTGGTGGATGAATTGGGTAGGTGACAAGAACAAGCCAATTCGGTTTTCTTTAAGGGATGCTGATCCAGCATATCATTGCGATATAAAACTTAAAACTGTTTAACCTGGGGGAAGTATGCGCTCTACAGAGTACTGTTCTAGTTTTAAGATGTGACAATTCCCAGGGGCTGGTTAAGGAAGAAGTGGTACAATGCTAAGTTGTTTTCAAATGATGTCTGTGTGCATCCATGATCATACACAAATAAAAATATACCTGCGTTTCATAACACTGCTGCCAGGTGCCTCCGTCGTTCGTGGTTTTTCTCTCGGGATTCTGCATCGATTTCCCTTTTTGAGTCTGTTGGCCTGTCTCTTCGGTACCTTAATGGAAGTTGTGCATAACAGGTAGTTGAGAAAAGACCAACAAAGCTTCACAAGGTTATATACAGGGTATCACACCAAATTTAAATGCAGAGGAATTATCAACTTCAAGGAACCAAATTTTTTTTTTTAAATAGTCCAGGGGTTCCAGATTGGGAGTACCCCAATTCTCTCTAAGTAAACGTGAATTGCATAGCACCACCTGGTGGAAGCCGGTATTATACGTTAAAATAAAATAATATAGACATCATCAAAGTGGGGAATTAACCTGTCCATAACGAAGGGTTCATTGCTAGTAAGGTTAATGCTTAATGCCAAGTTGTGTGATGTGCAGCCCAGAATGGAGGAGGGACAGGTACAAGCTTGGTCCAACCTCGTGCTTAGTTAGGTTCGGCTTAACTGAAGATGGACAGGTCAGCTCAACCGTGTGCCAGCAGCTCCCTGCTTCACTTTCAGGACTGCTGCATTATTTAACACCTGGCCTGGTTATCCCCATGCTTTAAAAAATAAACTAGGGGATATTGAAATTGGCTCTGTCCATCTGGCACACCATCTCCTCCTCAATAGTTGTGCAGAAATTCACCAAACTTGGTAGTTATGATTACCGCATGGGAAGAAGGTGTGAGAGCAGTATCATTGTTGGCTCCACCACCTGGGGCTCTTGGATAGTATCAAAAGGTCAAATATCAAAAAATGCAATTACAGGCACATTTAAAATAAAACTTTGTACATGAAATCAACATTGGTGGACACATGAAATATGTTACAATTTTGGGAGATTTGACCCCTGGTTCATGCCCCTGGGGGTGTGGTTAAAAGAGTAGATTTTTTTAAACTTAAAATATGATATTGGGTCATTCTTGGTGGAATGTTTTGCTATCTTCGAACTTTGCTTTAGGTGGGAAGCGTGGGGATTTATGATGGCGCACCATCGACTTCACTCTAGTTCTGTGATTGTTTTGTGTAGCTGTGGCACCTTAGATGGTTTAGTTTCTGTTTGTTTGCATCGCCACAGTGTATTGTATTTGGGTGTGTTTGTTCGTTTGTCTGTCTGCACCTAACGTGCAAATCTCGGCCACAAATGCCACCTGGTGGTAGCCAGTATTAAACGTTATATTTTTTTCAACTGAGTACGTCTATAAAGTATTACAATTAAAATGCAAGTACGTCTATAAAGTACGTGCTACTAAAATGTGAGTACGTCCCTAAAGGATGTACTATTAAGAATGCAAGATTGTGGCGTGGGGCCAAAAATGCACCAATAATAATGGTTGGCCTCCGTAACCAAAGATAGTTGTTCACATACCACATGCGAACAACAGGTAATTCTAGTTACCGCCGCCACCAAAGGTGAAAGGGGTTATGTTTTCACCTCTTTCTGTCTGTTTGTTTGTTTGTCTGTGTACAGGATATCTCAAAAAGTTGTGGACGGACCGGATGAAATTTTGTGGACAGGTTGGGTGTGTGACAAGGAAGAATTGATTCGATTTTGGTGAAGATCCGGATCTGGATCTGGATACAATAGTTGTTTAATCTTTTAAGTGATTCTTCACCATTGAGAGGAGAGGGCCAAAAATGGTATAGTACTGTATAGCATGATATTTCAAAAATGTAATGGGCACGATATGTTCTCGTCGATCAGGCATTGCATGGCGGAGGTATTCATTCTACCGAGTGCCCTTCTAGTTTGTTTATGGTAAGTAGACTGCTGCTCAGACAGCAAGCAAACAATGAGATAGTGCCTTCAGAAAGTATTAATACCCTTGACTTTTGTTACATTTTGTTGTTACAGCCTGAATTGAAAATGGATTAAATTTAAATTTTCATCACTGATATACACAAAATACCCCATAATGTCAAAGTGGAATTTTTTATTTTTTTTAAAGAAGTCTTCACAAATAAATTTAAAATGAAAAGCTGGCCGGAAAGGCAGGTTTGACTGCATTTTCTGTGTCAGACCAGCCTTGGGGTAAAATGTGTTCCCCCCACCTCCCAACAAAAAAGCCCATATATAACACACGTTTCACACAGCAGCCACCTGTTCAACGCAGTCAGCAGCCATCAAAACTAGCTTCCTTCGTCAGATTGCTACTGTACACGATGGTCATTATTTCATGAGGGGTATAAAATATTAATCACAATTACTGTACCTCCACCACCGAAGGTGAATGGAGGTTATGTTTTCACCCTGTCTGTCTGTTTGTTTGTCCGTGAGCAGGATATATCAAAACGTTGTGGACAGATACGGATGAAACTTTGTGGACAGGACGGTTGGGTGTGTGACAACGAAGAATTGATTAGATATTGGTGAAGATCCAAATCCAGATCCGTAAATTTTTAAGTGATTCTTCACCATCGAGCGATAGAGCGGAAATCGATATACAGTACAGTATAGCATGATATTTTAAAAGTTGTGGACAAGCTATGAAAAAATTAGGTGGGTGATTTTGGTTCAGGTTCGGATCCAGATACGGCTCATCAGTGGAATACAAAACATAAACTGTTCAGCCTTTTGGAGGTATGCGCTCTACCGGGTGCTGTTCTCGTTTTGTTGTTTTTATATTCATGTGAATATTCAGACAAATAATTGGAATTTACATTGATTTATTAAAACCCATTGTTTTCAAACGCTATCGATCTTTCGAGCAACCATACTTCTTCTTTCTGCAGTACTATTTGACTTCCTGACAATATAATAGTCAGGACAAGATACAGTCGTGTAATCAATCTTTTCTTGCAGAAATGGTTAGGAGCCAAAGTCAACCACATTGAGCTGGAAATATCTTTCGGTATCATTTCCTGCCCAGTCAGTGTGATTAATAAATAGGGAAACTTTCTAAATGATCCATTCGTTTTTGTCAAATATAATTGCCAGGACAATATACACTAATTACAATACTGGAATTATTTTGCAGGAATCGCCAAGGCTAGCATATTACTGTATTGAGCCAGAAAAGGCACAGTATTGGTGGGTAACATTTCCTGACCAGTCGGCAATTCGGACAGTTCACTCATTGACACCTGCAAAGAGATAAAATGTAAACTACATACTGTACTGGACAGTGCAGTATTTCAACTTCACTTGCTTCTGCAATCATGGATATGAATGCAAACCCTGCAAAGCTTGCTCAAAATCAGCTTTCTTTGGAGAAAAAGATTGAAGCGATTTGGCTGCACGATCACCAATGATTGAATGTCAGGAACATGGCTTCTGAAGTGGAAGCACAATGGCTGGAAGAGTTCGAGCAGAACACCCCACTCAATCGCAAGCGTAGAAAAAAAAAACAAAGCGAGGCAAAACCCTACTCACCCCCCCCCCCCCCAAAAAAAAAACCCTGCTTTATTAATGTATTAGTGATGCTGAGACCCTGGTGTTGGCTTAGTGGTTAGGGTGGCGGCTTGGGATCCTAGGGTCCTGAGTTCAAGCCCCGTTGGCCGCTGAATAAAATACACCAGGAGGTTGACTCAGCCTGTCATCCTTCCGAGGTCGGCAAAATGAGTACCAGTGTACGTAAGGACACTGCATCAGCGGCATAGCCGCGTCCCATCCAATGATGCAACCAGCAGCCACAGGCTGCACTCGATAGAGAGAATGATGCTGAGAATGTTTCCATTTAGTGGGCCTCTGCTTCAGCAGAAAGGTCTGGAAATAGCACTGCAGCACGAGGTTGCTGATTTCAAGGCATCTAAAGGATAGTTTGAATCCTTCCTCAAGGCGACACAATATCATGTTTGATAAGACCAGTACACCCACTCCCTATGGGAGTGACAGGAAGGCTCATATCCTCTCTGGGGTATATAGATTATAGTAGATATAGGCTCGTGTCCGTTATTCTATGGTGGACACGATTAGCATTGGATGCCTCACATATTTCTTTCAGTTTAGTGTTAAACAGCAGTAGCGACTGCTGAAAAAGTTAAATCATACGTGGTTGTGGTTTATAATTTTTAATAAAAAAAATTTTTTTTTTTACATCTGGTAGACTTGCCCCGCAAAACGACATGATAAGCTATTTGTACACGTTAACACGGTGTTTGTGCAAGGATGAAAAGCCCCTTTGGGAGAGAGGATATTTTGACTGGGAGAAAATTTGACAGGGAGAACACTGCATCAGAAAAAATTGAAATTTATTGAGCGTCATCTATGCAACTCACCGTAGAAAAAAATTACGACGACGTCATAGGCCACGTGGTTCGGCAGCCATATTGTTTTAAAAATTTTAAAATCTTCTCCGAAACGGCTGAACAGATTGAGGTGAAACTTTACACACATGTTCTACAAGACATGCTTGTACAAGTTTGTAAATTTCTCATTGATAGGTCACAGAGTTTGGCGGCCACATTGAATTTACCCTAAAACCTTCAAAAATCCTCTTCTCCAGAACAACTGGTCAGATCGAGGGGAAACTTCTCACAAATATTCTCCAAGAATGGGGGATATAAGTTTGTTAATGAATAATTGCTAGATCACATGGTTTAGCAGCCATAAAAATGACGTCACGTGGTTTGGTGGCCATCTTGGATAGAAAAACGCACCTTATCCGATTCACACGAAACTTAACAAGCGTGATCCCCTACCCCATTAGAGGCAGAATATAAATTTATGATGTCATAGGTCACGTGGTTCATCAGTCATATTGGATTGAAAATTTAAATTAAAAAAAAAACCTTCTCTGAAGCGGCAAACAGATTGAGGCGAAACTTTACAGGTATGACCGCCTATCCATGATGAACAAAAAGTTCCCTACTCTTTTTATGTAGGTCACATGGTTTGTCAGCCATATTGGATTGAAGGAAAAATATAAAATAATGTTTACTCTGGAACCCCTGCATCAATCAAGGTGAAACTTCACAATTATGATCTAGCAGACATGGGGAATGCACGTTTTAAATTTCAGCCCAATGGGCCACAATGGTTTGGCAGCCATATTAGATTGAAATAAAATTTAAATAACGTTTTCTGTGGAACCGCTTCATCAGTCAAAGCCAAACTTCACAGTTATGATCGGGTAGACATGGAGAATGTATGTTAAATTTCAACCCGATTGGCCACAAGGTCTGGCAACCAGAATTATTTGATTATTTGAATCTGAGAACTTTTAGAATAGTTTTTTTTTGCATAAGGCTCACTTGGCTGTGCCTGCATGTGTTTGAGGGTACAGGAGTAGCAATTCAGTTGATACCGATGATGGCCCCAGCAAAAAGGGTCAACTGTGTACATAATAAATAGATGGAATGTTACCTGTTCCTCAATCCATAACTTGTGAATCCCACGTCATAGAGAAATGTGTGGGGCCTCATTAGACTCAGGGGATTCCTGCTTTACCCTCTGCACCCATGGTGTCCACATTTATTACTTTGTGTTCAGGTTATTTAAACACCAATTCAATTGATACCGACTATGTATTCAGGAAAAAGAGCTAATTGCTTAAGTAATAAATAGATTGAATGTGTCGTATTACTCGGTCCATAACTCATCAATCCCGCATAGTCAAGAGACGTGTGGGGGGCTTCACATTACTCTGGGAGCTCTGGTTTACCCTGTGGACCCATGGTGACATTTATTACTTCATGTTCAGGGTATTTAAACACCAATTGATAACGACTATGTATTGAGGAAAAAAGGTCCAACTGCGTAAGTAAAAAATAGATTGAACATGGCGTGTTGCTCGGTCCTTAACTCGTCAATCCCATGTTGTATCAAAGCAGGGTTGTATTAAAGCCGGACGTTTTGGTACCCAGTCATCACTGCGAGCAGCTATAAAGTGGCAGTTCCCCCCCCCTAGTTAGATTAATATTGTTTTGTAACTAGTACGGGCCGCTAGGGGCGGGACGTAGGTGCGTAAACGACGACTGATTGGGGCATTATTCCAATTAGATTAGACCAACCGTGTCATAATGGACATAACTTGGGAAACACCTGGAAACATACTCAGGTCCCAGCGTCAATTGTGACGTCATATCAAACGAAGAAGAATTGTGACGCCCCTCTCTCTCGCCCCTCTCGCTCCCCCCTAGTCTCGCCCCTCTCTCTCGCCCCCTCTCTCTCCCCCTCTCTTGAATTGTGACGCCCCTCTCTCTCACTCCCTCTCTCCGCCCTCTCTCCCTCCCCTTCTCTTGCCCCCTCTCTCTCCCCCACTCTCTCCCCTCTCTCTCCCTCCACTCTCTCCCCCCTCTCTCACCCTAGTCAACACCCCCCTCTTTCTCCCCCCTCTCATCACCCTAGTCTCGCCCCTCCTCTCTCACCCTAGTCTCGCCCCTCCTCTCTTCCCCTCTCTCTCGCCCCCTCGCTCCCTCTCACACCCCCCTCTCCCGTCCCCCTCTCTCGTCCCCACTCCCACCCCCCTCTCTCTCCCCCTCTCTTGCCCCCTCTCCCCCTAGTCTCGCCCTTCCTCTCTCCCCTCTCTCTCTCCCCACTCTCATCTCCCAATCTCCGCGTCCCTCTCTCGCAGATATTGGTCGAAAGATAAATGGCTGTAACTGGGAACCGCTGTGTCCGATTAATATCAACCTCGAAAAGGCACATCGCGGTCCCCAGCAATATTCTGGCAGTTTAATCAGATCGGACCGTCAATCGTGCAAAATAAATAAATAAATAAATAAACATTAATTGTGACGTCATTCGTGACGTCATAGCACCGTGTCTTGTCATTGGTCGACAGAAAATGGCCGTAACTTGGGAACTGCTTATCCGATTAATATCAAACCTTGAAAAGGCACATCCACGGGTCCCCAGCAATATTCCTGGCAAGTTTCAATCAGATCGGACCGTCAATCGTGCAAAAAAATAAAATAAATAAATAAACATGAATTGTGACGTCATTCGTGATGTCATAGCACCGTGTCCTGTCTGGTTGACAGACAATATATAGGTCGTTATTGGTTGACAGACATTGGTCATTGTATCACGTTATTCTTTTTATCAATTATTGTGCTATTATTGTGTACTGCAATTATTGGCTATTATTATTATTATTATTAATATGCTGTTATCATTATTCTGAGAAAAAATTGGCATGATAAGGTGAGAAGGTGGAACGACACCTTCAGCTGCCATATATACACCTTTTCAACACTGCAAAAGCAGTAAAATGGCCGTAACTTGGGAACCGCTCGTCCGATCGATATCAAACCTCGAAAAGGCACATCCGCGGGTCCCCGCAATATTCCTGGCAAGTTCAATGAGATCGGACCGGCGGTCGGAGAGAAAGCGGCGCTGTCGGCAGACGAGACAGAGCAGACGACAGACAGACACACAGAGATTGCTGGAATTATAGATAGATAACATTAATATTGTTGCGGTTCTGCGAAACCGTCACTCCACAAGGCAATGGCACACAACATGTCACGGTCCAGAGACAATTATTTCATTAGTACTCGTTTTAGATAGCCATTCCCTTATATCAAGTGGGTTTATGGGACAAAATACGTTGCGATGCGAAGGTTTTTAGGCAGGTCTTTATTCCCATTCTTTTTTCTTTTAAATCTAATTTACTTTGCTGCACACATGAACCTCCTTTTTTCATGCAAACATGCAGGTCATAACACCAGAATAAGCTGATTTGTATACGCCGCCAAAACGCATTCAAATAGCGCGCCATTGCCCAATGGAAACTTAGTTTCAACCTTCTCCATGCTCGAACCACAATGCTACAGCATTTCTCCAACCACCACAACATCTTCCTAAAAATCCCCACATCATCAGACCACAACCTTCATTCCACTTGAGCTG
>CM068957.1:98162512-98174163 GCA_035128595.1 Eptatretus atami | reverse complement strand
TGTCCGCTCGCCTCCAGCCCAAACCGCTCAACCGATCGTTCTAAAATTTTCGGAGCTTATGGTCACCGACTATAATAGACGTTCCTGTGTTAGTTTCATAAAATTTGGTCGACCAAAAAGGTTTACATTGGCCAAATTAGGCCGAATTTTCTAAAATCTATTTTCATCCAATTGGCTTGTAATTTGAAGAGCATTTCCATATCAGATCGCTGAATTCGACCACCTATTAATTTTTGACATCAACATCGGCCAAAAGGCCAATTTGTGGCAAATTTTCTAAAATCCTCAAATTTAATCCAATTGACTTGAAATTTGAAGGGCATTTGCATATCAGGTTGCTGAATTCAACCACCTATTAATTTGGAGGTCAACCTAAGTCAGCCAAAGGGCCAATTTGGGCCAAATTTTCTAAAATCCTCTATTTTCATCCGATTTTCTTGTAATTTGAAGAGCATTTCCATATCACATTGCTGATTTCGACCACCTATTAATTTTTGAGATCAACACTGGTCAAAAGGCCAATTTGTGCCAGATTTTCTAAAATCCTCAATTTTCATCCAATTGACTTGAAATTTGAAGAGCATTTGCATATCAAGTTGCTGAATTCAACCACATATTAATTTTGAGGTCAACATAAGCCAGCCAAAAGGCCAATTTGGGGCAAATTTTCGAAAATCCTCAATTTTAATCTGATTGATTTGAAATTTGAACATGATTTGCAAATCAGGTTAATTAATTCAACCACCATTTATTTCAAAGGTGCAACACGGCTTTCTAAAATTGATAGGTTGGGCCAATGTGTGTGTGTGTGTGTGTGTGTGTGTGTGTTGTGTGTGTGTGTGTGTGTGTGTAATACATATATTATATATATATTATCATTACGTCTCAAAAGTTGTGGATGAGTTGAATAGGTGACAAGAACAAGCGGATTGGATTTTGTTTCGGATCCAGCCCATCAGTGGGATACAAAACGTAAACTGTTACACCTGGCAGAGGTATGTGCTTTACCAAGTGCCATTCTACTTTGTTCTGTTTCGCCAAATGTCGCTCTATGAGTGATTTTGATTTTTATTTTTTTTCATTTAATGATCCTTTATCAAGACTCATACTTGGTCACCTCACTGTCCCGCACTGGGGTTTTAATTCGCCATTTTTACCCTCACCGAAGGATAGGATATTGCGCTTGGGTCTGTCTGTCTGTCTGTCTGTCTGTCTGTCTGTCTGTCTCTGTCCGCACAGAACTTTCATGTTTTTCTCCGCAACTGCTTGTCGGGTTGAGATGAAATTTTCACCACAGGTGCCAACTACTAATGTGGAATGTTTTAATCATAATTATGATGTCATCGGTCACGTGGTGTGGCAGCCATGTTGGAAAAACGGAAAAAGCTTTGGACCTATCTCTGAAACCGCACCAAGGAAATAATTGAAACTTGGCACACAGCATGTACTCCTCATGGGGAATAAGTGTGATTTTTTGATGATGTTATAGGTGCTTTCTTTATGACATCATTGCATATGTAGAATGCTACATATGATCAGTATGAAAAATTTTGAGGTTCATCTAGGGATAAAATGGTGCACACAAAAAAATTTGATGATATCATCGGTCACATGATTTGGGAAGCCATATTATAAAAAAATAAAAAAACCTTCAAAAATCTTCTCAAGTGGCTGAACAGATTGAGCTGAAACGTTACACGTATGACCGCCTATCCATGAGAAACAAAAGGTTCACACATGTGATGTCATAGGTCACATGGTTTGGCAGCCATATTGGATTTACCCTAAAGCCTATAAAAAAATCTTCTTCTCCAGAACGGCTGAACAGATCGAGGGGAAACTTCACATAAATGTTCCCCAAGCCTTGGGTGTATAATGACAGGGTACCAAGACGTCCTACTTTGATGCAAATCTTTTATGTTTGATGATGCTTTAATTGGACACCTGACCCTGACCAATGGCGTGTTTTAATTATTATTCAATTGAATTTAGAATGGGATCAAAATGTATTCAAATCAAATGGAAGACCAAATAGGTACCGTCCTGCATTGTAGTAATCAGAAGGAATTGATATGGTTCTCTTTGTTTTTTTTGTAATGAGGCTCACTTGGCTGTTGCCTGGGTGGGTTTGAGGGTAGAGGAGTAGCGACTGAAATGTGAATCCTATCCAGGTTCCTCCTGATACTTCATCCTTGGTTTTTACTTGTTTGGTTCCTTCTGATTACTACAATGCAGGACGGTACCTATGGTTTCCATTTGATTGAATACATTTTTGATCCCATTCTAAATTCAATGAATAATGATATAATTAAACACGCCATTGGTCAGGGTCAGGTGTCCGATTAAAGCATCATCAAAACATAAAAGATTTGCATCAAAGTAGGACGTCTTGGTACCCTGTCATTATACACCCAAGGCTTGGGAACATTTATGTGAAGTTTCCCCTCGATCTGTTCAGCCGTTCTGGAGAAGAAGATTTTTTTATAGGCTTTAGGGTAAATCCAATATGGCTGCCAAACCATGTGACCTATGACATCACATGTGTGACCTTTTGTTTCTCATGATAGGCGGTCATACGTGTAACGTTTCAGCTCAATCTGTTCAGCCACTTGAGAAGATTTTTGAAGTTTTTTTTATTTTTTTATAATATGGCTTCCCAAATCACGTGACCGATGATATCAAATTTTTTTGTGTGCACCATTTTATCCCGAGATGAACCTCAAAATTTTTCATACTGATCATATGTAGCATTCTACATATGCAATGATGTCATAAAGAAAGCACATATAACATCATCAAAAAATCACACTTATTCCCCATGAGGAGTACATGCTGTGTGCCAAGTTTCAATTATTTCCTTGGTGCGGTTTCAGAGATAGGTCCAAAGCTTTTTCCGTTTTTCCAACATGGCTGCCACACCACGTGACCGATGACATCATTAATTATGATTAAAACATTCCACATTAGTAGTTGGCACCTGTGGTGAAATTTCATCTCAACCCGACAAGCAGTTGCGGAGAAAAACATGAAAGTTTCTGTGCGGACAGAGACAGACAGACAGACAGACCCAAGCGCAATATCCTATCCTTCGGTGAGGTAAAAATGGCGAATTAAACCCAGTGCGGGACAGTGAGGTGACCAAGGATGATCTTGATAAAGGACATTAAATGAAAAAAAATCAAATCAAAATCACTCAATAGAGCGACATTTGGCGAAACAGAACAAAGTAGAATGGCACTTGGTAAACACATACCTCTGCCAGGTGTAACAGTTACGTTTTGTATCCCACTGATGGGCTGGATCCGAAACAAAATCCAATCCGCTTGTTCTTGTCACTATCACTCATCACCTTGTTTTGTCATAACTCTCACAACTTTTTGAGACGTAATGATTATAATAATGATATAATATATGTATATACACACACAACACACAACAACAACACACACACACACACACACACACACACACACACACCACACACACACCAACACACATTGGCCCAACCTATCAATTTAGAAATTAGGCCTGTATTTGACCTTTTGACCTTTGAAATAAATGGTGGTTGAATTAATTAACCTGATTTGCAAATCATGTTCAAATTTCAAATCAATCAGATTAAAATTGAGGATTTCGAAAATTTGCCCCAAATTGGCCTTTTGGCTGGCTTATGTTGACCTCAAAATTAATATGTGGTTGAATTCAGCAACTTGATATGCAAATGCTCTTCAAATTTCAAGTAATTGGATGAAAATTGAGGATTTTAGAAAATCTGGCACAAATTGGCCTTTTGACCAGTGTTGATCTCAAAAATTAATAGGTGGTCGAAATCAGCAATGTGATATGGAAATGCTCTTCAAATTACAAGAAAATCGGATGAAAATAGAGGATTTTAGAAAATTTGGCCCAAATTGGCCCTTTGGCTGACTTAGGTTGACCTCCAAATTAATAGTGGTTGAATTCAGCAACCTGATATGCAAATGCCCTTCAAATTCAAGTCAATTGGATTAAATTTGAGGATTTTAGAAAATTTGCCACAAATTGGCCTTTTGGCCGATGTTGATGTCAAAAATTAATAGGTGTCGAATTCAGCGATCTGATATGGAATGCTCTTCAAATTACAAGCCAATTGGATGAAAATAGATTTTAGAAAATTCGGCCTAATTTGGCCAATGTAAACCTTTTTGGTCGACAAATTTTATGAAACTAACACAGGAACGTCTATTATAGTCGGTGACCATAACTCCGAAAATTTTAGAACGTCGGTTGAGCGGTTTGGGCTGGAGGCGAGCGGACAGACAAACAAATGAAAAATCGTGCTTAGCACGACACTTGGCGAATTAGTTGACCTTTCCGTGTGGTGGTCCAAGCTGTAATGTCATGGAATGTGTGGTGTTTATTTGTTCGTACATTAATAAAATGACACGACGTCACAAATAACAATTACCAGGCGCGCGTTGTCATGTAACGGCAGCAGATTGAAAATTTTCACAACTCATTTAAAGCCATCATGTCACATTCAACAACTTATCATCGGTGCTGTTGCCTGGCTAACCCCTGCTTTAGCGGGGAAAATGGCTTTTAAATGCGTGTGTGTGTGTGTGTGTGTGTGTGTGTGTATGTGTGTGTGTGTGTGGTGCTTGTTGCCTTCATTCTGATTCGTAGAAAATATTTGAAAATACCTAGGAACATTGCTTTTCAACCAGCTTTACGATCCCGTTATCAGGTTTGAAATATGTTGTAAAACAAAAATATGTATTTTATATGTTTTTTTTCATGTTTTGGGTGACCCTGACCTTGACCTTTGGTTAATTTCGATCAAACTTTGTACACATGTTAATATTACATGCATAAATAGACAGTATAAGTTTCAATATAATAAGTGCAAAACTGTTTGAGAAATAGCCATGTGTAATTCACAAAATTACCCATTGGTTTATAATGGGCGATAATATAAAGTGATGCAGAATCTAGATCCTGATCTTAAACATCACCAAAAGTCACATATCTTTTGCACTGAGGATTTCTATCAGCTGTTAAAATTTCATCCAAATCAGTTAAGAATTGTGACTGTAGAAGGAATATTATTTTTTTAAATCACGCCAATAGCTAAAAACTTTGACGTCATACGCTTGAGAAAACTGTGCATAATTTGTATTAACATGCATTTTAAAAAATTTAGATATTCCATTGAAGTTTGTTTGGCATCAACCGGAAGTCGCTACGACTTCCGGTCACTGAGTTATGTCCAAAAATGTGTTTTCACGTTGTGTTGACGTCACGTCGTGACGTTTAGTCCGATTAAGACGGGGTTTGGACGCGGACTGTCTCAGGTGGATTGCCTATCAGGTGTAAAAATTTAAGAACGACTGGTCCAGCCGTTTGGCTGTAGACGACTGGACAAACCAACAAACGGAACAGACCAACATACTTGACAAAACGAAGATTCGCCAAGTAACAAACAAATGAAAATCACTCACAGTGACAACTTGGCAAAACAGCACAAAGTAGAATGGCACTTGGTAGAGCGCAAACCTCTGCCAGGTTAACAGTTAACATTTGTATCCCACTGATAGGCTCCGACCAAAATCCATCTGCTTGTTTCTTGTCACCTTTCCACTCACCACCTTGTTTTGTCACAACTCATCCACAACTTTTTGAGATATAGTGATACATTTAGTTTTTGGCCCAATCTATCAATTTAGAAATTAGGCCTGTATTGACCTTTTGACTTAAAATTAATTGGTAGTTGAATTCAGTCACCTGACATGAAAATGCTCTTCAAATTTCAAGTCAATCGGATGAGAATTGAGGATTTAAGAAACAATTAAAAAATTTGGCCTATTTTTGACCTATGATCACCTCAAAAGTAATATATGTGGTTCAATTCAATGACCTGATCTGCAAAACTGTTCAAATGTCAAGTCAATCGAATGAAATTTGAGGATTTTAGAAAATTCTGCTCAAATTGGCCTATTGGCCTATGTAGACCTTTTCGGTCAACCGAATTTTATGAAACTTCAATGAGCGGCCGTCGCAGGGTCGGTGACATTAATCTATGAACAAGCCGGTAGGCGACATGGGGAGTCGACTACCCAATAGAACCTGACGCGATGGCCCGTTTGATGGGGAAGACTGAGGATTAAGCACACGAAAATTCATGATTCTAGCTTCAAGGGTTAAAGCTGCAGATTGTTTTTTCGTTAAAATACCCCCACATTTAGAGGTTTTCGGCCGTGGCTAGGCAACGGATCTTCTCACACATAACTAGGACATACCATGAACCTGCCATACCAGTTTCATGTAATATTGACTCATAGTCTCTGAGATATAAGAACTTCGTTTTTTTATTGTTTTCGACCAGGGTCATTCAAAGTCTATCTTCTCCGACAGTTTTCATAGGATCCGGCTGGAAATTTTTGACAATATGGCTGAATGCCCACAGTCGCTCATGGCCCGATTTTGAAAAAATTAATTTTTTATGATTTTTCAAAAATTTCAAAGTCCTGTTGCTAAGCAACGGTTCTCATTTGCACACAACTAGGTCATGGTATGAACCTACCAACCAAGTTTCATCGAAATCGCCATTGTATTAACTGAAATCGCCATTTTAAATACTGATAATAAGGAGAAACAAATCTCAATTTTTTTTTTTTTTCGACTAGAACGACTACCCAAAATTTAGAATGTCGGTTGATCAGTTGGGCTGGAGGTGAGCGGAACGACAAACAAACACACAAAAACACATAAACAAACGGAGGTGATCAACATACTTGTAAAAAATTTTTATTTCTTTTCCAAGTAATGAAAAAAAAATCACTCATCGAGTGACAACTTTGCGAAACAAGATGGCACTCCATAGAGAACATACCTCCGCCAGGCTGAATAGTTTAATTTGGTGGGCCACTGATAAGTCGGATCTCATTCTGGACCTTAACAAAAATTAAATCGGCTTGTTCGCGTCGCAAACCAACTCTTCCACCTCGTTTTGTCACAAGTCGTCCATAACTTTGAGATAAAATGCTTTCATAGTTTTTGGCCCCCATTTCTAGGGGTGAAGAATCCCGTGAAAAATTCTCGAATCCGGATCTGGATTCAGATCTTCACCAAAATAGAATAAATTAGTCCTCGTCACACACTCAACCTGTCCACCAGTTTCATCCGAATCTGTCCTCACTTTTTGAGATATCATGCAATATCATTTTTAGCCCATCTCTCAATGGTGAAAATCAGTTAAAATAAAATAATTATTGTATCCAGATCTGGATTCAGATCTTCACCAAAATTGAATCAGTTCTTCCTAATGGTACTCCCAACCTGTCCACCAAGTTTTGTGTGAATCCATCCATAACCTTTTGGGATATTGTACTCTATATCATCGTTTTTGTCCCATCTCTCAACGGTGAAGGATCACTTGAAAAATTCTCAAATCCGGATTCAGATCTTCACAAAAATCGAAACAACTTTGTCCTTTTCGCACACCCAACCCTCCACCATCCATCATCCGAATACACACTTTTGAGGTATCATGCAATATCGTTTCTAGCCCCATCTCTCAATGGTGAAAAAAAAAAACCAGAGAGTTGGTTGTCAAAGACACCCAATGCTCGCCTGTTTAATACATTTATCGTTTTTAAAGACTAGTCTAATAATTAATATTTTTTATAAAGCTGAAAACTTTGGGAGTTAGAGTGCGGACAGGAACGGATGGAAAACAGCATCCTGGTTGCCATGGCAACACTTTAGATGACGACGTATGTCGCGACACACCGTCTCCACAGTCTGTACCTATGTACCAAATATGAAACGTGAAAGTTGAAAAATTTGGGAGTTAGAGTGCGGACAGGAACGGATTGACGGACGGAAAGAAGACAACAGACAGACAGACACAGACGAACGGACGGACGGCATCACATTATACGACATATATAATATATATATATATATATATATATATATATTATATGGGCGTATAAAAATATGTGGTAGATAAAAGCATTAGAAGGAAAAATAACTTGCACAAAAATTTTAACATTTTCACACGCTCACGCCCACGCTGACCGCTCACACCTGCCGGGGTATCGCTATAGTCTCTGTCTCGAACAGCGAGCTAACAATAAAATTAAATAAATCTTGATCCAGATCTAAGATTCGATCTTCACCAAAATTTATCAATTCTTCCGAGTGGCACTCCCAACCTGTCACACAAGTTCCGTGTGAATCCATCCATTACCTTTTGAGATATTGTGCTATGTATCGTTTTTGGCCACATCTCTCAATGGTGAAGAATCACAAAAAATAATTCTCAGATCCGGATCTGGATTCGGATTTTTATTAAAATTTAGCGTTGCCGTCTTTGGCCGGTCACCAACACACACACAAAAAAAAATTCAAAACGATCGTTTGAAAACTGTGGCCAAAAATCTTGTGACAAACAGAAGACAAGCCGGTAGGCGGCGATGGGTCGCCGAGCATGGAAACTAATAAGATATAGAGCAAAATGGATGTCATATAGGATAGGAATCACCTTAAGATTATGCATATCAAATCTCATCCAGTTCCATCTACTGATAACTACTCGGTATCCATTTGAATGAAAAGTACCAAAATGCGGTTTGAAATCCCCAAAGTTCGAGGGTGCTTGTGGGTGAACAAAGATCTAAATCGAAAATCCGCTCGATAGTTTGTGCACAATGTATTCCAGACGATTAGTGTGAATTTTCATGACCATAATACCCTAGGAGGAGTAGCATTTTGCGCGAAGGCACCTCCAGCTCTCGCATATTATTGATTTTGCACTAATTGACCTTTGACCCTGACCTAAGCAAATCGTCAATATGTCCTGAGGCAAAGTTGTAGTACTCATTGAGTACCATGAACCTGCAAAGTTTTATTCGCATCGATGCACTCACCTGGTCGCTAGGGGGCCTTCAATTTTCGCGCATACCCTAATTGTAGGGGCGCTGTGGGTAAAATATTCCATATATCACAAAAACCGGAATACATTTGATAGAGCATCACCTGTAGATCATTCATGCCAAATTCATAACCCTACGTGGGATAATGGCTTTCGGAATTGATTTTGTGTGAACGTACTGATTTTGAAGGTTTTTCGGTTGTTGCTAGGGGACCAAAGCGTCCTAGCAACCATCACAATTCAAAGCACAAGGTCATAAGATGTACTCACCACGAGTTTGGTCAAAATCCGCCCACGTTTACTACCAATTATGCTGATGACAAACGAACAACATCCAAACAAACAGACAGAATTACTGACAATAAGGGTCACCTATGTCGGCGACCCAACAGATAAATGCTACAGACGAGTACTTGAAAAATTTTTTTCCAAGTAACAAACATACTTGTGAAAGTTTGATCAATCAAGTTGTGATCAAGATCAACATACTTTGAAAAAAAATAAAAAATTTCCAAGTAATAAGGCTGTTAACCACTTCAAAAGAGGTATTTAAAGTAACCCAAAACTCAATTTTCACTGCATGCACTTCTTGGAGTTTTCTTACGATGCTGCATGCAAAGTTCATGCTGCTAGGTTTCATGGTTTCGGAGTTATGGAGACCACCACATACACACACAAGACAAATTGTTGTAACATTATACAGTACCCGCTCTTGTTGTACATTATACTGTACATTATACTGTACCCCGTCTTTGTACATTATACTGTACATTCATACTGTAACCGCTCTTGTTGTACATTATACTGTACCCGCTCTTGTTGTACATATACGTACCCGCTATTGTTGTACATTATACTGTTACCGCTCTTGTTGTACATTATACTGTACCCGCTCTTGTGTACATTATACTATACCCGTCTTGTTGTACATTATACATATACATATACTGTACCCGTTTGTGTACATTATCTGTACCCGCTCTTGTACATTATACTGTAACCGCATTGTTACATTACTGTAACCGCTCTTGTAATATAATACTTGTTGTACATAACTGTACCACTCTGTTGTACATAATATGGAATAGCAAAGCCTAGAAGCGAACGTAAGAATTTTACATATATCAAATTAAACAGTCTTTTTTATATATTTTCGGATTGTGCATAAACTTGTTCACAACTGTATAATTGCCAAGTATACCGTGGTACATGCAAGCACACATGATTTTTGACAGATCTGAGGTCAGTCAGGTGCATAGCAGACGATGCTGCAATTTCCGGTTACTTCGGCCTGGATTCGGATCAGCGATCAAATAATGTAAATCACGATTAAAATTATTTTTTGATGATGCGGGATATCTTTATCAAAATCATGGAGGAAATATACACCATGTCTGATACTATTTGGTTCTTTCATGTCTCCGACGATGCCTTTATCTCCCGGGACGATCATTCCCATGACAAAAATCGGAAGCAAAAAAAAACGGAAGCAAAGGGTCATAGCCGACGACACGGATTCCAATTGCCAAGATATTGTGTTGTTTTCTTGTGTTTCTATTCTCTCATGTGCATCGTTGAGTATGAAGCTCACTACGTTCGCGATAATCGGCCAGTGGTTCCCAAGTACGGCCATTTATTTACCAAACAATGGACAGGACGTGCTATGACGTCACGATTGGCGTCACAATTCTTCCTTTTTTTTCTTCTTCTTTTTTTGCACGTACAGCCACGCACATACGGGCACGCAAAAGCGAAGGAACGGCCTGTGTGGTTGTTGTTTCTGGCACACGTTTGAAAATTTGGGTATTTTTGCACGTACGGCCACACACATACGGGCACGCGAGAGTGAAGGAACGGCCTGCGTGGTGTTGTTTCTGGCACGCGGTTTGAAAGTTTTTATGATTATTATTATTATTGTTTTTTTTTGCACAGTACGGCCAACCACGTACGGGCACAAGCACTAGTTTGTTCAATGAGAAGTACATTTATAACAGAGTGGTATTTTATCGCGAACGTAGTGAGCTTCATACTCAACGCGTGCACATGAGAGAATAGGAAACAACAACAACAACAACAACACAATACCCTGGCAATTTGGAATACGTGTCGTCGGCTATGACCCTTTTGTCTTCCGGGTTTTTGTCATGGGGAATGATGCGTCCCGGGAGATAAAGGCATCGTCGGAACATGAAAGACCAAATAGTATCAGACATGGTGTATATTTCTCCACTGATTTTAATAAAAGATATCTCCCGCATCATCAAAAATATTTTTTTTTATCGTGATTTACATTATTTGATCGCTGATCTCGAATCCAGCCGAAGTAACCGGAAATTGCAGCATCGAATGGAAGAAGAATTCTACGTTCGCTTCTAGGCTTTGCCTATTCCAATTATAAAACCTTGAAAAGGCACATCCTGAGGTCCCCAGCAATACACCTGGCAAGTTCAATTGAGATCGGACCAGAGGTTGTCGAGAAAACAGCGGTCACACACACACACACACACACACACACACACACACACACACACACACAACACTACACACACACACACACACAACACCACACACAGCACGACACAAGACACACAGACACACAGACACACAGACACACAGACACACACGACACACAGACACACACACACAGCACGACCGACAGACACACAGCACAGACACACAGACAACAGACACACAGACACACAGACACACGACACACGACACTCAGACCACCAGA
>CM068957.1:98139440-98152527 GCA_035128595.1 Eptatretus atami | reverse complement strand
TTTTTTGCAGTGTTGTGCTGACTGTCCGACGGCATGATGCAACCATCAGCGAGGAAGAGAGCACGGATCGACTGTATCATCCACTGCTCTGATGATGACAGCGATGCTCTGGTGTCACCACAGGATTTGGACTCCTGGAACACATTGCTCAGGGCTGCAGAGATCAGCAGCATGATCCAGTCCTGGAAGCAGCCAAGGGCCTTGAAGAAGAGGAATACCACACATACATTATCACCGTAAATGTCGTAGTCTCTTTACAATGAAGAAGTCACTGGATTCTATCCTTGCCAAGGGTGTCAAGATAGAATCAGCAAGCGTCGACCCCAGGAGGAGGGCATCAAGGGATGCCCCTAGTACTAGCAGGGTGTATGCCAAAGTATGTCTCTTCTGCGAGAAGTCAAGCAAGTACATGAAAGCAGCAAAGACAAGGGAGCCACTCATCCAGTGTGTTGAGCTACGAGCAGATGAGAAGATCCGCAGAGCAGCAACAAGGAAACTCAACCAGAGAATCCTTGGTTTACTTAGCAAGACCTTGTTGCTGCAAGGGTCACTACCACAAGTCGTGCTACAAACTCTTCACAAAAGATGATTCCCCAGCGGCCGCCAGGTCTGGTGCAGGTGAAAATCAGGAAGAAAGCGAGGGAGCACGCTATGAAGAGGCTGAGATAGAAGCCCTCGAGGAACTCTTCTTGTATATAAGGACTGAATTATTTCCCAACCCAGAGGTACTGCCTATGATAAACCTCACATCTAGGCTTGAGAGATCCATGATGTCCCGTGGTATTATCCAACTGAAACCAGCGACAAAGAACAATGTTCGCCGAAAGATTGAAACCGAGTTTGGGGAATCACTACGCTTTGTCCCAGATGAGAAAGGAAAGCTTCTAAGATTCCTGGATATCAAGATTACCGGACAAGATTCCTGGATATCACCACACTGAGCCGTACACTGGGAGGCAGCGTGTGTGATTCATTGATTGGTATGCATGCCTTTACAGGCTGTGATACCGTCAGTGCATTCGCTGGCCGGGGAGATGACGACACTCAAGCAGGTGAAGATGGACAAGACATACCAGGATGCTTTCCACGAACTTGGGCGCTCATGGAAGTGTCTCCTGAACTATTTGAGAAGCTACAGGAAATCACCTGCCACATGTACCTGCCATCTACCCACACAACTGAGGTGAACAAGCTTCGGTATGAGCTGTCTGTGCGAGACGTGGAGAGGTGGAGTCAAGTCAACTCCCTCCTTGTGAGGACTGCCTCTTCATGCATGCACTACGTGCAAACTACCAGGCTGCGATCTGGAGGAGAAGTCTGCAGAGCCAGCCATTTGTTGCGAACCCAAACGCCTGCGGCTGGATGACAGATGAGGACGGCAAGCTTGCCGTCACTGGATGCGAGGCTCACCAGACCAGATGCTGTTATGCAGCTACTGTCCTGCAAGTGTGTGCGGTCATGCGAACTCCCTAAGTGCACTTGCCTCAGCAATGGCCTGAAGTGTACGGACATGTGCAGGTTACAGACATGCCAGAACAAGGCTATTGAAGAAGAGCCGGTAGCACAACAGTCAGATTCCGAGTCTGACGTAGATGATATTGAGGAGGAGTAATTGCCATAATAGTAAGTACAAGCCCATGGCATGCTTAGTGTGTATTACAGGACTTGTATTAAATTTGACAATTACTTATATTCTATTAGTGACATTTAGGCATTCCTGTCCCCAAATTTGACATTTTAAAATTTTTCTGAATTTTCAGTAGGGTGTGTCTATTCAAGAAGTGATAACGACCATTAAGCTACCAGTGTGCAAGGCTACATATCAAAACATAAACTAGAGACATGTAGCAAGCTAAAAACACCTAAGAGAATTAGTCACCCCGGGTGGTACCGATATCCCAAAATTCGGGTCTTGGCTCATGGACTATGAGGAATGGGGAAGCTTGGAAGGGGGTGGAAGGGTGAGGAAGTGTGGGGGGAGGGACAGGGAGGGCGACACCTCACCAAACTTCGTTATACACTCTGAGAGGGGGATAGGAGTGAGAAGGATGGGGGGGGAGAGAGGAGGGGGAAGTGTGGAAGAGGGAGGGGGTTTGAGAGGAAGTAAGCATGAAGAGGAGTTCTGGAGTTCTTGGATTTGCATTTGGCAGTGGGACTTGTGAAGAAGGAGTTGAAGGGGGGGGGGTTGTACAGGATTGAACGAAATGGGGTACGTTAGAACAGCACGTTAATATAGCATGTGGAAACCGCCCAGAGATGTCCATAGGGGTGGAGTGGGGAAGGGGTTTGGAGGAGGTAATGTGTAGGAGAGGGGAAGGCAAGTCAGCGTGAGGAAAGGCAAGTCGGCTGAGGAGAGGCAAGTCGGCTTGAGGAGAAGGCAAGTCGGTGAGGAGAAGGCAAGTCGGCTGAGGAGAAGGCAAGCCGGCTTGAGGAGAAGGCAAGCGGCTGAGGAGAAGGCAAACGGCGGAGAGGGCAAGCCGGCGTGAGGAGAAGGCAAGCGGCGTGAGGAGAAGGCAAGCGCGTGAGGAGGAAGGCAAGCCGGCGTGAGGAGAAGGCAAGCGGCTGAGAGAGGCAAGCGGCTGTGAGGAGAAGGCAAGTCGGCGTGAGGAGAAGGCAAGTCGGCTGGAGGAGAAGGCAAGTCGGCGTGAGGAGAAGGCAAGTCGGCCTGAGGAGAAGGCAAGCGGCCGAGGAGAAGGCAAGTCGGCGTGAGGAGAAGGCAAGTCGGCGTGAGGAGAAGGCAAGTCGGCGTGAGGAGAAGGCAAGTCGCGTGAGGAGAAGGCAAGTCGGCGTGAGGAGAAGGCAAGTCGGCGTGAGGAGAAGGCAAGTCGCGTGAGGAGAAGGCAAGTCGGCGTGAGAGAAGCAAGTCGCTGAGGAGAAGGCAAGTCGGCTGAGGAGAAGGCAAGTCGGCTTGAGGAGAAGGCAAGTCGGCTGAGGAGCAAGGCAGGCAAGTCGCTTGCAGGAGAAGGCAAGCGGCGTGAGGAGGAGAAGGCAAGTCGGCTTGAGGAGAAGCAAGTCGGCTTGAGGAGAAAGGCAAGTCGGCGTGCGGCAGAGGCAATCGGCGTGCGGAGAAGACAGTCGGCGTGCGGAGAAGGCAAGTCGGCGTGAGAAGAAAAGGCAAGTCGGCGTGAGGAGAATCGGCGAAAGAAGTCCGTGAGGAGAAGGCAAGTCGGCGGAGGAGAAGGCAATCGGCCGTGGGAAGCAAGTCGGCCGTGAGGAGAAGGCAAGCGCTGAGGAGAAGGCAAGCGGCGTGAGAGAAGCAAGTCGGCGTGAGGAGAAGGGCAAGTCGGCGTGAGGAGAAGGCAAGTCGGCGTAGGAGAAGGCAAGCTCGGCGTGGAAAGTCGCTGAGGCAGAAGGCAAGTCGGCGTGAGGAGAAGCAAGTCGGACGTTGAGAGAAGGCAAGTCGGCGTGAGAGAAGGCAACGTCGGCGTGGAGGAGAAGCAAGTCGGCGTGAGGAGAAGGCAAGTCGGCGTGAGGAGAAGGCAAGTGGCGCGAGGAGAAGGCAAGTCGGCGTGAGGAAGCAACGGGAGGAGAAGGCAGTCGGCGCTGAGGAGAAGCAAGCGGCTGAGGAGAAGGCAAGTCGGCGTGAGGGAAGCAAGTCGGCGTAGAGAAGGCACAAGTCGGCGTGAGGAGAAGGCAAGTCGGACGTGAGGAGAAGGCAACGCGGCGTGGGAGAAGGCAAGTCGGCGTGAGAGAAGGCAAAGTGGCGCCGGAGAGAGGCAAGTCGGCGCCGAGGAGAAGGCAAGTCGCGCGCAGGAGAAGGCAAGTCGGCGCGAGAAGCAAGTCGGCCGAAAGGCGAAGTCGCGCGAGGAGCGAGCACAGAGGAAGCGGCGCAGGAGAAGGCAAGTGCGATAAAATGCACACAAACAGCAAAATTTTCTTTTTAACCACTGTGTTCAATGTAAGACTTGGCCAGGAGCATTTAAAAACCTATGCTATCTACCTGGCAAAGGCCACCCTCAAAGGCCATTCCTCTTTGCACCCCTCTGCGTCGACTCACTCCTACAGACCATCCTGTCCTATTCCGTACATGCTACACTCTAGGGAAGCCATTTTAAATTTAAAACTAAACAGTCAGTCCTTAACAGTCCCTTCCACAAAGAGTGTGAGGGTGGGGAATGAGGAGAAGGGCAGGGGATGAGGCGAGAAGGGTGGGGGAGAGAAGTGGTTGAGAGAGGCGCAATCTTTACAAATCAATTAAAAATGAAAAGCTGAAATGTCTTGTGTCAATAAGTATTCAGCCCCTTTGCTCTGAAACTCCAAATCAAGTTCAGGTGCATCCAATTTCCTTTGATCATCCTTGAGATGTTTCTACGACTTGATTGGAGTCCACCTGTGGCCAATTCAATTGACTGGACATGATTTAGGAAGAAACACACCTTTCTATACAAGGTCCCACAGTTGACAGTACATGTCAGAGCAGAAACTCTACCATGAAGTCCAAGGAACGCTCTGTGGAACTCGAGATAGAATTGTGCGGAGGTATAGATCTGGGGAAGAGTATAAAACAGTTTCTAGAGTGTTGAAAGTTCCCAAGAGCACAGTGAACTCCATCATTAGGAAATAGAATATGGAACTACCCAGACTCTTCCCAGAGCTGCCATCCGACCAAACTGAGCAAAAATCCCCAAATCCAGATGTGCAATGCTGATACAGACATACCCAAGAAGACTCAAAGCTGTAATCGCTACCAAAGGCGCTTCTACAAAGTATTAACTCGGGGGTTGCATACTTATTGACATGACATTTCAGCTTTAAATTTTTTGCTCACCTTTAATGTAGTTCCTGGTAGCTTTTGGGATGGCACGGTGTCCGTTTGTCCCTCCATCCACAAACACTTGGAGCAACTTCTCTGAAACTACACACGATTTTCGTGAAACTTGACCAAAACCTTCATCACAAGGTATGTACCAGGTTTTTTTTCATGATTTAAAAAAAATCAACCCAAAGGGGTTTTTTTTGGTTTTTCTCCCAAAATAGGTATTTGCTTTCTTTTTAGAAACCACACAAACAATTCCGATGAAACTTGACCACAACCTTCATCACCCGTGATGTATCAAAGTTTGTTCACGCTATTTTTAAAAAAATGGGTCTAAGGGGGGTGTATGGGGGGGGGGAGTTGCCCCCCAAAAGAGTTATTCCCGCCAACATTGGTTCATTGGTACATTTTGCTGATTCTGTCCCACTTTGACTTCTTCAGTATCATTATTCTACCACTTGAGTGCCAAGTGGGTATGGCCCCTGTTTTTGATTAATTTGAAAAGTTTATAAAAATACGTTTTCACTTTGTCATTATGGGGTATTTTGTGTAGATCAATGACAATTATTTTTAATTTAATCAATTTCAAATTCAGGCTGTAACACAACAACATGTGACAAAAGTTGAGGGGTGTGAATACTTTCTGAAGGCAATATATATATATATATATATACACTGTCAGACCCCGCTATTCGCTGGGGATACGTTCCTGAAAAATGCCACGAATGTCAAATCCACAAATGTCGGGGCATTGTTTCAATGGGAAAAAGGGGGATAGGTTCCCGGTGGTTCGTGATTCATAAGGGATATCAAAAATCTCATGAAAAACCACGAATCTGCCCACGAAAAACTTTGAATACGTGAAGCACAGGGCCGTAAATGGAGAAACAGGTCGCATTTAATGAAACGCGAATAGAGGAACCGTGAATGTTGGGGTCCGAATGTACTTGTGTGTATATTATATACTAGTGTAAGAATACGAACTGTGCTTCTCCATTGTCTCGGGTCGCTCACCTGCATTGATTTTTTTCATTTATTTATTTATTATTTTTTATTTATTTTATTTATATTTTCATTTAGGATGCTTCCTGATGGTTCTCTGATTTTTTTCCTGGTGTATTGGCTTCGATGTCCGCTGGCACGCAAAATTACTGTGCTTCCCCCATTGTCTTGGGTCGCTCACCTGCATTAAAATAAAAAAAAATCATTTATGGATGTGTCCGATGAGTCTGTGATTTCCCCTCCCCCCCCCCCCCCATCCCCCACCCCGGTGTACTGGCTTCGATGTCCATCACCATGCAAAAATTTCAGCTTTCTATGTCACCCGGAAGGTACCGATCTTTAATATCAGTCAGTGGCTACAAAGAGCTTATATGTTATTATATGTATTTGGTTTTTTTTGAAGTTGGTTTGGTAATGAGTTCGGGGAAACGCAATGTCAGACAAATAGAGAGGAGGGATGCAAAAACGCTCTCGAGCTTCGAAAAAAACCCAAAACTTTTAATGGGAAGCATGTACCATCTAATCAGTCAACTATGATCTACAAACTATGGGAATGACAGGTAAGTTGATTTATAGCTTCAATTTCAATATTCTCATGCCATATTTCTCTCTCTGTCTCTTCTGCATAAGGCTGCTGGAAATATGATTGTGTACAAAACACGATTTGCTTTGCTTTTGGGATTTGCCCCATTTCTATGCCCTATGTCTGTCTTCTCTTTTCCTCCCTCCCCCTCCCCCCACCTCACCTCCTCTCTCCATATCTCTTTCTCATCCATACAAAATTCATCCTTTATTTCGCAGCATGGCTCCATTCAAGAAAAGACAATCAACATGAAGCAAACCGGCAAAAAATTGGTTTGCAAAAGCTGCTTCCCAAGCTGCTGAGACACCAACCCAAAGAGAAAGACTACTTGTAAGGAACCGGGAAGCAACAAATGCTGCTCGAAAAAATCAAACATGAGAACAACAAGCAGTCAGGCAAGCAAACAACAGAGCAGCAATGGCTGCTGCCAGAGCAGCTGAAACTTCAGAACAACGAGCAGTCAGACAAGCAAACAACAAAAAGGCAATGGCTGTTGCCAGAGCAGCTGAAACTTCAAAACGACAAGCAGTGAGGCAAGCAACCAACAAATAAGCAATGGCTGTTGCCAGAGCAGCTGAAACTTCAGAACAACAAGCAGTGAGGCAAGCAACCAACAGGGAATCAATGGCTGCAGTCAGAGCAGCTGAAACTTTAGAACAACAAGCAGTGAGGCAAGCAACCAACAGAGAAGCAATGGTTGTGCAAGAGCAGCTGAAACTTCAAAACAACAAGCAGTCAGGCAAGCAACCAACAGCGAAGCAATGGCTGCTGCCAGAGCAGCTGAAACTTCAGAACAACAAGCAGTCAGGCAAGCAACCAACAGAAGAGCAATGGCTGCTGTCAGAGCAGCTCAAACACCAAAACAACAAGCAATGAGGCAAGCAACCAACAGAGCAGAAATGGCTGCTGCCAGAGCAGCTGAAACTTCTGCAGCAAATATATCAGCAATGGCTGGGGATACAATTCATGCTTCCAAATGACAAATTTTGGCACAACTCAGGAGATCAGGGAGTCTGTCGACATACCAACTTTCAAGGTACAGGTGTATCACAGGATTGTCAGCCTGCAGCCATTATCATTTGAAGAGTCCAAATTCATGCCAATTTGCTTCATGGGTAACAATACCAAACAAGCTCACCAGTGCTACAACATTGTCATCCAAACAAAGCTGGAAGTAGTTTTGCAGTTGCCAGAGATGCTCCATAAAGAAAACAACTATGTTCAGAGTTTCAAGTGTACCATGGAGAAAATTACACCAGAGTACAAAGTTGTCATTCATGCAGACAAACTCCAGCTGGTGAGCATGAGTGTCATTCCAATGCACCCACCACATCAGAAGCTGTCATCCTGGCCGGTGAACATCATGGCAATCAAGACATTGTGCTGCAACTGAAGAACCACTCCCTCCAGAGAATTACTGAGACACACCGATCATATGATGCACGACAGTATCCACTCATTTTCTGGAAGGGTGATGATCGATACCATTTTTAACTGCGAGAAACCCAGCATTCCTGCTGACCCAAAAGATCTCTGCCATGGACTTTTATACATACAGGATGATGCTGTGAGCTGGAAGCTTCACTCACCTCCTGCAATACAAAAATCTCTTCCACCAATTTGTTGTGGACATGTATGCCAAAATTGCGACGACAGGCTCAGACTGACCCGAATGAATCAGAAGAAACTCCGAGTTGAAAAGTATGTCCACCTTAGGGATGCCATGAATAATGATGGTGACAGAGCCAATGCTGGGCAATTGGTCATTTTGCCTTCCAGCTTGACAGGAAGTTTCCACTAGATGCCTGAGCATACTCAGGATCCATGGTACATGTGTGAAACTGTGGCTGCCCTGACCTCTTCATCACTTTCATCTGCAACCTAGCCTGGGAGGAAGTGGCCAATGAACTGATGCCAGGCCAAAAACCTCATGATCACCATGATTTGCTGGCAACTGTTTCAACAAAAATTGAAGGCATTGATGAATGTCATCACCAAAGGAAAGATTTTTGGAACCATTCAGTGCTACACGTACACAATTGAGTGGCAAAAGCTTGGCCTGCCTCATGCCCACATCTTGCTGTGGCTTCAAGATGAACTACATGTGCACAAAGTGGATAACTTCATCAGTGCTGAACTGAATGGATACACTTCTTTTTAACACTGTCAAAACACAGAGGGTGCTTGGTCCCTATGAAAGCGTCAATCCCAAATATGCATGCATGAAAGATAATGAGTGCACAAAGAGATTCCCATGAAATCTGCTGAAAGAGACAGAATGGATAAGATGGATAGCCAATGTATCGTCTGAGAAAACCAGAAGATTGTGGATTCACAACAACCATTCAAGTTCAAGGTTCTGAGGTTGAAGTTGACAACAGATCTATTTATTTATTTATTTATTTTAAACTTTGCCCAAGACAAGGCTGAGGAACATTAAATG
Organism: Eptatretus atami; assembly: GCA_035128595.1. NCBI lineage: Eukaryota > Metazoa > Chordata > Myxini > Myxiniformes > Myxinidae > Eptatretus > Eptatretus atami. The sequence goes on along the minus strand of CM068957.1, from coordinate 98,143,743 downwards.
TGGAGGGCTACTGAGAAAAAGAAGAAGAGGAAAAACTGGCAAAACCTTCACCTAGTCCTGAAACAAGGAAATGGATTGCCTCATATTGTCCACTCCTCTGACAACTGGTCAATGCACTCATAAATGAGTCCTGCGACTCTGTGAAATCAATCAAATGTGTGTGCAAGTATGTCAACAAAAGATCTGACATTGTTGTTTTTGGCAGGACAACGGATTAGACTGGGCATGATGAAGTTCAGCAGTCTGAATTGGGAAGACACATTAGCAGCAATGAAGCCATCTGGAGGATCCTAAACTTCCCAATTAATGAGCGACACCCCACAGTGGTTCATCTCGGTGTACACCTTGAGATTGGTCAAAGAGTGTACTTCACTGAGTGAAATGCACTTGAGCATGCCCAAGCTCCATAAGACAACTCTTGCTGCTTTCTTCAAACTCTGCAGGAAAGATGAATTTCTTCTGACACTGTTTGTATAATCAGGTACCAAAGTATTACAGATGGAATGTTGGCAGCAAGAAGTGTCCCCACTGCAAAGCAGCCCAAAATGTGCCAGAGCAGTCAGATATTAAAGCAAGTGATGCATTTGGTCGTGTGTACACAATGCATCCAAACAATTTTTAATGTTTTTACCTGTGTCTGCTTCTGCATGAGATCGAAGGTCCAGTATCTTTTGAAGACTTGCAAACCGTGGATGGTATAATCTGTGAAACTTACAAACAGGCTTGCTGCTGAGAGGACTCCTGGAAGATGATGCACATTGGAGGAGGCTGCTCCACTTAATCACCATGCATGCTGTGAAATCTGTTTGCTCTCATGCTACAGACATGTGCTATCAAAAGACATTTTGCACCAGGTACAAGTGCAAAATCCAAATCTGGAACTTCACTCCAGTGATGCCGTCTTCAATGAAGTTCTCATCATTGAGGACATCAAGACTTTGGGTGGCTCAGACCTTCAAACATTTGCCCTCCCTGATCAACAACGACACCATGATGATGAGCTTTTAAATTATATTTTGGGAGAGACCATCTAAAACATGGACAGCTTTCTGAATACATACAGGAGAATGAGCCATGTCTGGTTGGAACACAAACCTGCAACATTGGCAGCAGCTTTGGCAAAGCAAAGGTCATGCAGGAATGTCAGCTCATCTGGACTGAGTGTACGATGTTTCACAAAGCTGCCTTTGAAGCCTTTGAATGCATCCTGCAAGATCTCTGACAAAATGACAAGAGAATGACTGACTATGGTGATGGCTGGGGACTTTTGGCAGACATTAACAGTCATTCCAGGCTGAACAGTTTACTTTTTGTATCTCACTGATGGCCGGATCTGTATCTGGACCTTAACCAAAATCTAATCAGCTAGTTCTTGCCACCTACCCAAGTTTTGGCTGAATCCATCCAAAACTTTTTGACACATGCGATGAATAAATATAATATATATATATATAATACATGTGTATATATGTATATTTTGGTTCACGAGTCAGTAAGTGACCACTATATTCGTTATGGGTGTGTCTGTCTGTCTGTCTGTCCCGAGCATAGCTCCGTGGGTTTTGATCCGATCCTGATAAAATTTGGGTGGGAGGTTTATATCATGATCTAGTTGTGTTTTCCTGAGAATGGGCGTGCTGCGCCCATTATGGGCGGAGCCACGTATAATAGTGTATTCATAACGAGTTGGACGTATGCATAACGTATTAGTAACGTACACAGAACGTTTCGATAACTTATACCAACGAATGCTTAGCGTTTGTTGTCAGCGTTCACAACTTATGCCCAACGATAGTCTAACTTATGCATAGTGCGCGGCAGCGTATCGCCGACGATCACGTGGTGTAGCCTATTAAAAGGCTGCCGCTCGACGATTCAAATCATAACCGCACTAGACATCGAAGTGTCAACATCACCGTCATGCCGAAGAAAACTCAAGAACTCCTCGTTACGGAGTTCCACCATGAGCTGGTCATACATGCCAAACTGCCGTCCTCCCGATCCATGGTCTCACCCAGTTCCTTCTCCTCCGTTCACCTCTTCTTCTCCTGGCTCTATTGGCACGCAACTGGTACAGTGTCAAATCGATGAGGTCATGTTGATGTTGGAGGACAGCTAGTAGGTATTCTCGTCTCGGCCTTGCCGGATCCTCTATCTCTTGGTATACATGGACATCTGCTCACCATGGAGTCTGGAACACTGACTGGTTCCTCCTGTGAACCCATTTTATATACCAATTCCCCAAACGCTGCCAATATGCCATTATACGGTAGCTGTAAGTTAGAAACACGTTCAGTAAATTCTGTGGTCGTCCGGAAGACGTCAAATACGTCTACATACGTCAATATGCGTTGGAGATACGTTACACATAGGTTCAAAGCACGTTACTCATAGGTTAGAAATAAGTTTCGGTACGCTAGACATTACCTCGACGTATTTCGACTTATGAGTAACTTGCAAGTAACGTTGTCAACGTGTGTCAATGATCGCATAACGTGTCAACGATCGCATAACGTGCCTACAACTTATGGCCAGCGTATGCGGAACGTGTGAGTCATACGCCGAGCACCTCGACAAATTTTGTCATGCACAAATTTGTCGACTAGCTCGCGTACTATGACGTATGCCAGCGTGCTTCAGCGTGCTCTTAACGTATACAAAACTTACCCATCACGTATTCGACGTGTGCCAGCGTATTCGCCAAATTTTTCATACATCGGCATAGGCTGGCTAAAACTCAAAGTACAGCGCTTAAGTAGAAACAGAAAGTACGCACCACCTCCTATCGGGATGTGAAAAGCTCATGTCAGAACAGCTGTACACACAAAGACACAACAAGGTATGTAGAGTAATCCATTGGCACATCTGTAGAAATTTCAGTCTCCCAGTTCCACAATACTTGTGGAAATAAGAACCAAAGCAATCATTGAAAACAAGAACATAATGCTCATGTATGACCTGATGATCCCATCCAGTGTGAACATAGAAATCAAGGCACTGTGATCGGACATAGTACTCGAATACAAAAAGGAAAAGAAGGCATTGCTAATTGAGGTTTCAGTACCCAGTGATTTTGGTCTAAATAACACAGAACTCAAGAAAATGACCAAATATCAAGACCTCAACAGCTCCTGACTCATGCCTTTTCCCAGAATGTATCGGGAAGGTCATGCTTCTCAAGAAGTTGGTCGTCTACAAATTCCTCTCACAGCTTATCCATCTATGCAGGTGTTAGCTCTAGCAAATATGAGTACTATGCACAGAAAAATTCCACCGAGTCAAATGTACACTCTTTTTCCTTTCAAAATGAAAAAATCTTGCATGGTTGAGGACACTATCAACAAAGAGAAATTTAATTAAGGCCTGAGAAGCAGCTTTCACATAAAATTCTGTCAATCAACACAAATGTTACCTTTTCATCAACACAAATGTTACCTTCATCAATACGGTTTTTTTCAGCCTCTGCTTTGTTGCTGTTCCAACTGTGAGTTTGTTGTCATTTGGTGGTTTGTAATATTCTCAAAAATACACCTTTGTGATATCATCTACCTGTTTGATGGCATCCAATGTGACAGAATAAGCAGCTTTTTGAAGACTCGAATTGCATCAGCACCTAGGAATACACTGGGATCCTGTCACTGCATAAGGAGGTTGAAGCAAGTGAAAGTACGAAGTACTGACTCATTGAAAAGCAAGTGTACTTCAGTCATAGGATCTTCAAGCACAGCAAGCAACATGATGAATCTTGTTTGTGATGCATGTTCAGATTTGAAATAGCTTTGCAAAGAATTGTGGAGTTGCAAGATTCTATGAAACACTGACATACTTATAACTTCATGATGATAATAATCATTGTCGCAAAAAGCACAAAATTATTTAAGAACACCTTTACGCTTTGTTCTTTTATCGCACTGGCTAGAGTGCTATACTATTCAAAACCGAATCATGAAGGACAACGTTTGTGATTTTTCAACGTCCAATCACAAAAAATGCAAAAACTTTCCATTTGCTCCTGGAAGGCTGACAAACCAGTGAGATTAGCTTGTGTGGCCATGAGTACAGGCTGACAAACCAGTGAGATTAGCTTGTGTGGCCATGAGTGCGTGAGACTGGAGCCACAATTGTGATAATCAGGCCCAAAACTTGAGTTGGCTTGTCTGAAAGAGGTAGTGTTAACACTGTATACTTGTAAAGTAATTTAGTGAGGCCTTATCAAGAATATTGTGTTCAGTTTTAGTCCTCACATCTAATGAAGCTAGGACATGGCTCCGAGAGAGGTGTCACATAAAATAAGGTTCTTTGA
>CM068957.1:98128916-98139415 GCA_035128595.1 Eptatretus atami | reverse complement strand
GATAATCAATGTACTAATGATTGAGTGGGAGTACCATATTCCAAACGTGAGTTTATTTTAAGAGGACTAGCAGGCTACCCGGTGTAGCATTTCTAATTACCCCCTCCTTCATCTTACCCCCCCTCCCCGGTAACTTGAAATCGCGTGAAATCAATTTCAAGCTCCCCCAGGGTAGGTTGAAATCGATTTCATCCTACCCCTACGATTTCAGATTACCCCCTCAAAACATTTATTAACCCCGCCATCGAAGATGGATGGAGGTTCCTGTTTTCACCCCTTTCTGTTTGTTTGTTTGTTTGTTTGTTTGTGAACAGTATTACGGAAAAACTCCCAGACGGATTTCGACGAAACTTGTGGGGGGATTAGTATGTCAAGGATCATGCATTACATTTTGGACTTGGTCCAAAGTCCAATATGGCCGTATGGCGGCCATTTTGAAAAAATATTTGAATTTTGTTTTTGCATTTCTACATGTTTTAAGTGATTTCCAACCCCAAAAAAATGTTAGAGGAAAAAACCCAGAAATCTTGCAACTTTTTTTCAAAAAAATTTCGATTTTATTTTTTTGGCATTTCTACATGCGCGTCGATCTAGTTTAGTTTATTCAATCGTGGTTCAGTAGAGTCTGATCCGTTTTGACCTACAATAAATAGGACATCAGGTCACTTAAGTGACCCAGCACTATTGGCGGCGGAGGTTTTGCACTCTACCGAGTGCTCCCCCTCTAGTTTATGTATGTTTATTTACAAAAAATATTAATTTAATTGATATTGAAAACTAATTAGGGGAAAAACAATGACCACGTGACAGCCTTTTAAAGAGTTTGCAATGAATTTTGATTTTATTATGAATGATTTTATTATCTTGCAAAACGAAGTTTTTGCAAGATATGTTAGTCAGTCTGTATGTTTTTTTTTATTTTATGTTTGTCTGTAATCACAAAAAATTCTGCAGAGCACAGTTTTCATTGGAAATTTTTGTAGTAACCGCATATCAGAGGCCTATGGAGGTCCCTTTCAGCGCATAAAATTTTGAAGGTCAAGGTCACTTTGTCGCAAATCAGGGTAATCGACAAAACCCTTATTTTTTCAGTAATTTTGATCGGATCGTCTTCAAACTTCATGGGAATATAGTTCATGGTCTGGCGCTCAGCTGATTAAGTTTTGGTGGCGATTGGCCTTGACCTTCATGTGTTTTTTTTGTTTGTTTCTTTTTTTTTTTGTCTGTAATCACGTATAAATCACTCTGCAGAGCACAGTTTTCATTGGAAAATTTTGTATACTTCGCATATCAGAGGCCTATAGAGGTCCCTTTCAGCGCATAAAATTTTGAAGGTCAAGTCACTTTGTCGCAAATCAGGGGAGTCGACGAAACCCTTATTTTTTGAGTAATTTTGATCGGATCGTCTTCAAAACTTCATGGGAATATAGTTCATGGTCTGGCACTCAGCTGATTAATTTTTGGTGGCGATTGGCCTTGACCTTCATGGTTAGCGCCTAAGGTCAAACATATTTGACCCAAGGTCAAATTTTCAAGTTTTAGGAACCATATCGTGTAGTACCTCAAATTGAACACCTCGATGAGTGCTTTCTAGATATATCAAGCTTGAGACATTGACGTCATTTGGTGACTTATGAGGCAAACGCATATTTTTCATGGTTACTCTGTAGAACGATTCTCATCGGAATCTCTCGTAGGCAGATATTCCTCAAGGAGTCGCTCCTGGTGGATAGCAGCTCTGTTCACCTCAGTGTGACCTTAAAGAAGTCACACGTGGTCACCTTTTGGCAAGATACGGGTCACCCTAAGGGTGACATTGGTTTATTTTAATATTATTAACCTCCGCCATCGAAGATGGACGGAGGTTACTGTTTTCACCCGTCTGTTTGTTTGTTTGTTTGTTTGTGAACAGTATTACGGAAAAAACTCCTGAGATTTCGACAAACTTGGTGGGGGGATTAGGTATGGTCCAAGGATCATCCATTAGATTTTGGACTGGTCCAAAGTCCAATATGGCACTATGGCGGCCATTTTGAAAAAATATTAGAATTTTTGTTTTGCATTTCTACATGTTTTAAGTGATTTCCAACCAAAAATAAATAATTTGTTCGAGAAAAAAAAATTTGCAACTTTTTTCAAAAAAAATTCGATTTTATTTGAAAAATATTTGAATTTTTTTTGCATTCTACATGTTTTAAGTGATTTCCAACCCGCCAAAAAAAATTGTTAGAGAAAAAAAAATTGCAACTTTTTTTTCAAAAAAATTTCGATTTTATTTTTTGGCATTTCTACATGCGCGTCGATCTAGTTTAGTTTATTCAATTGTGGTTCAGTACAGTCTGATCCGTTTTGACCTACAATGAATAGGATATCAGGTTCACTTAAGTGACCCAGCAGTATTGGCAGCGGAGTTTTGCACTCTACCGAGTGCTCCCCCTCTAGTTATTAATTGAAATCAGTATTTCTCATACAGTTATAGTTTTTTGCCATCTTTTTATGAAATCTTCTTCGATATAGTTGATACCAAATAGACATACTGGTTATCTTTTAAACCAACTCAGACTATATTTACACTTATGGTAACAACGCAATGAAATCAATGTATAAGAAAGGCAATGAAAACAGCTTACACATGAACACTTATGGAAGGTGGGGATATCTGAAGCCACAAAAGTCAGGCCACCACACAATTCCTTGCCCAGATATCTATTTTTCCATCTGACAAACTGCCTGTAGCTGGTATATTTTGTATGTCCGTACAAGGGAAATAAAAGCAATAGCTACTTGTATATCTAGGTTGTCATTCTTTAGTTGAAAATACTGTTACGTGTGGAAATTCGCATTACACCATAAGAGTCCTCAGGTGAGATATATCGGTAAGTTCATGTGTAGTTAGCCCAAACCCGTTGTATAGAGGGAATATGTGTGATTCATCTGGGCTGCGACGCTTTGAGTTAGCCATTTTTCTTTCTCTATTGTTATTTTGGACCATTAAGCCGCAACAACGCAAACAGCCACTACCTTTACCTTCACAACTCCATCCTGCAAACATCACTTCACCGCCATTCCCAAACAACGCCCGCCAACCACCAAACCACACAGCAAACCCCCACCACCTTCGCCTATCTCCTTCTACAACCATCGACCAACACCAGTCAACACAAACGTCGTGCTGTCAGGCCCGTTCGGCGATTGTGCCGAACGCATCGAGCCGCCGACGCGAATGGCGGCCTTTCCAAGGGAGAAATTCGGATCAGGAAGGTTCACGCCCCCTTTTTTCCCGTCCAATGGGCGAGCGTCGGGCGTATGGCCCGCCTCCAAGCGCGATGAATGTGAATCCTCTCAGGAAGGAATTCGGATCAAAAAGGCTCACGCCCCCTTTTTGCCCGACCAATGGCTGACCAGAGGGTGCGTGGCCCCGCCTCCACTCGCGTTTTGATCTGAAATTTGCATACAGGCTCCTCCTCCGGCCTATAAAGACGCGAGCACAAGGCGACTCGAGAGGGTTGCAGGCGGCTGGTCGGGCGAGTGAAGAGTTCGAGTTCAGTCGAGTGAATACGGCGGTCGGCATCGAGGTTGCGGTGTGGGGGTCGCTCGTCTCGTCGCGGGTCCAAGCCAGCCAGCCATTCCCCTCTCCCTGAGCATCAGCAATTTCCCCCCCCATCCGCGCTGAGATAGTGCCGGGGGGCCTCGTTCCTCCCCACCCTAAACGTGGTGCCAACCAAACTGCTTGCGCGGAGCACACGGAGAGGGCTCGCCGACCACGCCAGGGGCATGGAGTCGGGGCGCAGCGGCGCGGACATTGCGGCTTGCCCGCCATCGCGTCACGAGGACGCGGGTAAGACCTTCTCGGTCTCGTGGACCTGGCCGCCTCCACGGTTCCACGCACCATTTGGTCCACGGACCTGTCTGCCTCCTTGCCTGTGAGGGTGGCTTTCGTTTCCTTTGCTTTTGAGTGAATGATGTGGCGCGAGTCCCGACAAGTAGAACTGTATAAGTGTCGTAAATAATTGCCCTTTTATTCGGTCGTATTGCTTTTGTCTTGACTTATTTGTTGCATTTGTTCTTGACTGTTAATATGCTGTCCCGAAACGTGCCTTCCGTGTTTCCGTAATAAATGTGCTTGCATTGTGTGAACTGTTTCCCGTTCGCTTCGTCTTTCTTTTATTGAATCCCATCTTGCATCACGTAAGGGATTGATAGTGGGTTAAAACGCCCGGTAAATAATTGGAACCGTCAAGGTCGACGATAACTCCGCTCGATTATCCCTGTAGTACGGAACGAGCCGCTTAAGCGGTTCGTGTCCGGAGTCGACCTGTGGCGTGGTACAACTCCTCGTACGCTACTCGCGCGAGTACTTAGTAAATCGACCATTCGGCATCGGACCCTATTCGCGCGGGTAGAATGCGGACTGAGTTGTGTGAGTTAAACCCCCACCCGTGACGGCTCCTGGCGTAGTTCCCGGAGGTCACGACTGAATTGTCCGTTCCGGTGGGCGAGGCGGCCGCTTTTGGCTACACGCGGTCGTTCGCACGCCGGCGGGCGCGAATTCGCAACAATACTTTCTTGATCGAGAAAGTATCAGGGTATCTTACTGATTGAGGATGCTGAGTTGGGAAACCTTGTCTGTATCCAATACAGGTGCATTCAAGTACATACATATCGAAGCCAACGGTGTGTAAGGCAGTCAAGGTCACCATCAAGTTTGCCAACTTTCATGACTTTGTCTGATTCAGGCAACATGTACTTTCCTTTATTGTTTTGCATTGGCTGCAATAACCACACAGATGCCTGAACAAAGAAATAACACGTCTGTCACCCATTATTTAATTTTGTCTTCAATAGACAAATCATTGCCATGGTACCATGTACTTTACGCAATTGCGACTTATACTAAGACCTGATTTGTGAATCAAACATTCAATCCACACCATGAAATAACAGGATAAGTTATCCATCAGTGCTAAAGCAATTATCACAGAGCACGTCACACCTGCCTCAATAGCTCGCTATATACTGTCAATATTTTTTCAAATTTCTAACGTAAGAATGTGCAAGATTATACCATTCAACATTCTGGAGCCTTCCGATGTCGATATTTTTGTTTTTTGTGCAAACTACAGCCACTGCAGACCCTTCATTGAAGGCCTTCAACAACTTGCACATATGGTTTGGAAACGATATGGCATGACACGTCAAAACGGAGGCCTTGACGTCACAACAGGGCGGCTCCGTTTTGACGTGCCGTGCGGTTTAGCGTTTTTTACATCGCGTTATGTTTGCGGTTCGGAGGGAAATTAAGTTGCTAAACCCCGTTCCTTATTCATAACTTCACAACTCAAGCTGATGTCCGCGCTCTCGTTCGCACATTTCTGGGCCTGCAGTGACCTCAAACGATGGTTTTAATCCTTTGCTGGATATTGTTTTTTGCTGAAAAACTAACAATGGCTGAAGAACGCAATTCTACAAACTGTCTCACAAGACAAAGCTGACAACTTGATGTGATCTTTGATTTGTTGTTACAACAAATATGCTGCTGGAAGTCAAAAAATGATAAAGCAAACCTACATAGGCTCTCTAAGCATTATGTTGAATGAACTGGTCAATCTACTATCGCCATAAAGCAGAGAGAGTCGGAAATTCTGGAAATGATACAGAGAGGTGTTGGTAATTCGTGATAGGGATAAGCAGAGACGTATTTCAAAAGTATACACATGGGCCCTGGAGATAGTGATACAGCCCGTTGCTTGGGAAGTCATATTGGCATCGACAGAAACCAGGGCAAAGATTTTGAGAAGATTTTATTGGAAAAATGTGGGCAGGGATGTCAGAGAGTTTATTTTGGCTTGTGGTCGTTTGTCAGAAAGTTAACTCTGTTCGCAAGGTTGATTTGGTGAACTTCATCCTGTTCCAGTGCAAGTAAAGTCATGGTCAATAGGGGTGATATCACCAATTGCCTAAAACAGAGGATGGTTTTGTTGTATTGTTTGTGGCTATGGACTACTTCTCCAAATAGCCTGAGCTCGACCTTTGAAAGATCCCAGCAGAAAGTGTTGCAAAGTTCTGTTTGAGACATCATCTGTCGACATGGTTGTGTGGAAATCAAATTAAGATCAAGGAAGACAGTTTGTTAACAAGACTTCAGCTGACTGCATAGATTAAACTGGAACCAAACAACACATAACGAGTGCTTATCACCTCAAGCAAATGCCTTGTGGAGGGTCGAACCGCACTATTCAAGGATTCTTCATAAAATCCCTGAGGACCGTTCCACTGGGTTGAATGCTTACCAGCAGTTCTGTTTGCGTATTCGAACATCCAAAACATTCTTCCACCAAATGGCTCCATTCCAAAATGTGTACAACGGGAAGCTGTGCTTCCAGTGAACTGCAGACACACCAACTTCCAGCAATCAGGACAGCATTGACGGTTCAATGCATAATCAGCAAAATGACATCATGACATCACTATTCAGGGACAGCATGATTGCTAAAGTTGCCTCCAACATTAAATCAGCACAGTCCATTCAAAAGGAACAATATGACAAAAAATATCAACGACAAGAGTTTAGTGTTGGGATTCAAGTTCTGCTCAAGAATCTAGTACGCTGGACAGAAGGGAGGGCTTTTACAGAGCACGTGCCACAGTCCTTACACTGTGGCAGAAGTTTGTGGCAAAAACACCTACCGACTTTCAGATCAAAAGAAAGTGCTACAAAGAAGTTAATTCCACCAACTCACCCGATATGTTGAGCGATCATCCTGCCAATAAAAAGCACAAAATCTATGAAGGACCTCAGAGTGCCCCAGCTCCAAAACGCGAACAAACTTCTTGAAAGACCCATCAAAACCTGAGTTGATTGATAATTCACTAGAGATCACAGAATCCATGTCTACCGACTCCATTACAGTCACACCTGTTTGCCGAAGATTGCAGAAATTTCATTCAAAACAACTGAACTTCGATTTTAACGTTCCACCAAATTAAAACATGGATCAGTACATGCAACATTCCAATCAATCAGCCCTCAGGACCTACAGAATCAAACCGATGGCAACTGTCTGTTCGTTGCTTCGTCAGATTCTGACAGGACTCAGAAAAACCTTGGTCTGTTGAGACAATTATTGTCCATTCATTTTGGACATTGTCAGTTTGTTCCAGGGTGTCTGTTCTAGTGTTGTAGAGCATTATAACGCGAGTAAGATGGCCCTCTTGGAACCTGGGGCACTGAAGTTGAGATTTTTGCGATGGCACCTCCTCAACAATCGGATTTACGTTACTGTAAATGTGGAAATGACATAAATGGTTAGAGTAGAACCACTCAAGACAGATACGAAAGACATTCATGCTGACGAAGCTGTTATGATCAGCCAAATTTGTCACACCACTTTGAGCCTGCAATTGTTTAAGTTTTTGTTATTGTTACTTTTGTTGAATTAAACAGTGCAGCGACTGTGTTTTTAATCACAATTTAGTTGTAATTTGTATCCCTAATGAATATTCACTCTTGCTAATTATTATACTTTTTTCCTTCTGAATTTCTCTTGTTCGGTTGAATCTTTGTATATATTGTGTTTGTATATATATGTCATGCACTTTGAACAAGTGTACGAGTGGTTTTAATACAATTAACATTTTTGTGACTTTTTTTTTTTTGTTCCAGACTTTGAGACGAGCTTTCAATCTTGTATGTTTACGTGTTCTATTCAATAAACGTAGCATGAGTTGTGGGCATGAAATTTATCATTTCAGCTAAATCAGGAGAGGGGTAATGTCAAAGTGCGGGTAATATGAAATCGGGTTAGGCTACCCCCGGGGGTAACTTGAAATCGATTTCAGATACGCGAGTAACTTGAAAGGGGGGTAGCTTGAAGTCTTTACACCGGCGCTACCTGGCTGGGTGAGGCTTTCCCGTCCATTGGTTTCGGGACGTGTTGACTTTGAAAACAATGGAGTTATTGGCCTCATGGTTGCTACCTTGTATATATATGAGCCGGCGGAAGCACTGCCTGACCCCAATCCAAATATTACTTTTTATAGCGGCCTTTGTTGGCCTTCAAAACAGACGTTAACGCTAACTTGTGGTAGCTTAAACCCTTGCCCAGAATTCTGAAGTATCTACCACTCAAAATTTGGGCTCTAGGTACTGTGGTTTTGGCCACGAAGAATGACGTACAAGCACACAAACTAACACTTCAAATATTGACATGGGTATAAATACAAGTAACGGAAGTGAACAATTTGGTTTCAGAATGGTACTGAGCAGGCAAAGTACGTACAAGATCAGTTTCCTTAAGCTTGAAGGTGCCTTCACCAATTAACATAATGTTTGCCATCCTGATAATTTACTACAAAAAGCAAACTCATTGCCTTCTGATGTTATGATGAACAGCCAGGGGCATGATATGTAGTTGGGAAATGAAATATCAAAACAAACTGATTTCATGTTTTGGGGTGATTTGTTTCCTCTTGTAATAGTCCATGAGCCAAGACCGAATTTTGGGATATCGGTACCAACCGGTGACAATTCTCTTATGTGTTTTTAGCTGCTACATGTCTCTAGTTTATGTTTGATATGATAGCCCTTTGCACACTGGTAGCTTAATGGTCGTTATCACTTCTTGAATAGACACACCCTACCGAAAATTCAGAAAATTTTAAATGTCAAATTTGGGCAGGAATGCCTAATGTCACTAAAATGAATATAGTAATTGTCACATTTAATACAAGTCTGTAATATACACACTAAGCATGCCATGGCTTGTACTTACTATTATGGCAAATTATCTCCTCAATATCATCTACGTCAGACTCGGAATTGACTGTTGTGCTACCGGTCTTCTTCAATAGCCTTGTTCTGGCATGTCTATAACCTGCACATGTCCGCTACACTTCAGGCCATGCTGAGGCAAGTGCACTTAGGGAGTTCGCATGACCGCACACACTTGCAGGACAGTAGCTGCATAACAGCATCTGGTGCTGGTGAGCCTCGCATTCAGTTGACAGCAAGCTTTGCCGTCCTCATCTGTCATCCAGCCGCAGTCTGTTGGTTCACAACAATGGCTGGCTCTGCAGACTTCTCCAAACAGATCGCAGCTGGTAGTTGCACGTAGTGCATGCATGAAGAGGCAGTCTCACAAGGAGGGAATTGACTTGACTCCACCTCTCCCGTCTCGCACAGAACAGCTCATACCGAAGCTGTTCACCTCAGTGTGTGGGTAGATGCAGGTACATTGTGGCAGGTGATTTCCTGTAGCTTCTCAAATAGTTCAGGAGACACTTCCCATGAGCGCCCAAGTTCGTGAAAAGCATCCTGGTATGTCTTGTCCATCTTCACCTGCTTGAGTGTTCGTCATCTTCCCCCGGCCAGCGAATGCACTGACGGTATCACGCCTGTAAAGGCATGCCATACCAATCATGAATCACACACGCTGCCTCCCAGTGTACGGCTCAGTGTGGTGATATCCAGGATCTTGTCCGGTTCTTCGTCCCGCATTCTGGAACAGGTGGATGGATCTTGTGGCACATGCCAGACACAGGACCGATGAATCTTATCCTCTGCCAGTGATGATGACAGACTTGTACCAGATTCTGCTGCATGAAGTGCATGGAGAAGAGTGTGTCTGCTTCTTCTTGACTTGACTTTAGCTCAGGAGCTCTCCCACTGCTCTTTGGTGATCTTGAAGCAGAGCTGCTCACATGTGACTTACAGCTCCTTGCCTCGAGCTTGTCCCTGTGCTGTGGTTTTTCCATCTTCTACCAGGAACTTGATGAGACTTGCCTTGTTGGAGGAACTACGAGTAACTTTCTCCACTGCTGGATGTTGTCCCATGTAATGTTCTTGAAATGGATCCTGTGCCGCACTTCTGTTGGCTCGTTCTGCATCTTTGATGGATGTCTCCTTGTAGACGTCAAACCCAACATCAATGCGCGCTGCTCTTAGCACACTCATGGACAACGTGACTCAGTGCTGTGCCTGCAAGCTGTGAAAAGTTTGTCGTTTCCCTTCAGTTTCTGGACCAGGCTCATCCCATCATTATGTTAGCAGAGGGCTCGGGGATCACTCTGCAGGAGAAACATTCCTCTCCAACTCCATTGTAGGGCAGCCTTGTTGGTCTTGCGGAGAGAGCCCATCTGCTGGCAGTGCCATGGCCAAGGCCCAGGGATGAGCCAAGAATCACTCATTTTGAGCTTTCTGTTCTCTAGCAAACAAGGATCATCTGGCAAATAGGTTCCTAGTCAGCTTCAAGATAGCCTCCTTGGCAATGGCCTTGTGAGCGTGCTTCATTCTGATGTTAGTGAACGTTCTCAGTTTCGTTTCGTCATCGTGATCTCTCTCTTTTCGGAGGTTTTGCACTCTACCGAGTGCTCCCCCTCTAGTTATTAATTGAAATCAGTATTTCTCATACAGTTATAGTTTTTTGCCATCTTTTTATGAAATCCTTCTTCGATATAGTTGATACAAATAGACATACTGGTTTATCTTTTAAACCAACTCA
>CM068957.1:98091420-98108229 GCA_035128595.1 Eptatretus atami | reverse complement strand
CATTGTCCTGGTGAATAATACACTGGGGAGCGTCTTCACTGGCCATATTCATCAAAAATTACCGATAAATTGCCGATCAGCTGCCAGTGATTTCCTCCCTTCAGGAAGCTGCCATCTTGGACAACTTAGCTGGTCACATGACAGTCTGACGTAATTTGCATACGATGTAGCGATCTGGTTTGGCTGTCGAGGCGTCACATGGCCACACGGATCGAGTGGAGGAGAAAATTCAAATGAGAGAGTGCAGGGAATGCATCGATTTTCAAGATGAAATAACACAATAACTGCAGCTATTTGAGTGGAGAACTTTTTCATCGTATGTATTTGGATATATACTATCATATTATATCAAAGTTTTGTCGACCCCCCCCCCCCCCTCGATGAGTGGAACGAAACTTGATTTTCAGGCACTTCCTGAGCCATGGCTGATGGCCTAACCACCTAACCATTAAGCCAACACCAGACCATGAGCTGAGTTATTATTGAATGATCCACTTGGCTCTCAGAAGGGAAACCCTTGTGCAGTGTGCCATCTCCACTCCTCTTATCTGTTTTTTTTCTCATTCTAGCTCTCTGTCCCCCTCTCTCTGCACACATGTGTATGTCTCTGCACACGTCTCGCCATTCCTTTTCCCTCCGTCTCCGTCTACTCTTCCCCCACACCCCACACACTCCCTCCCGTCTCCTTTCTCATTCTTTCACTGGCCATATGTGAAACTTGATGCCTTTTTAATGCATCATTCCTAAACATCTACAAGGATAAGATACTCCAATGTAAATCTTTGCATCCTGCAGGTGAGGCTTCCAGAGGAGGAAATATCCCCAGAGGATGGAGACTCGTTTGTAATGGCAGTGAAGCTCTGCCTGCAGCATGGGAATTCTCAATGTGTGCTCCGTGCTGTGCAGGATGAGTGTAATGAGGTATTTGCTTCCTACAATGGCAATTATTTTGCCATCCTCATGGTGGGAGCAATCATGATTTGCAATGTTAAATTGGGTTCAGAATGAATGAGATGTCACAACAATTTGTTGCTTAGCAGTCATTGTGTTGTATCCTATACTATACTGTATCATATCGTAGATGGTAAAGGGAAATAATTTTCAATAATTTAATCTATACTGTATTACTGTACTTATACATGTGAATATAATGGTTTTAAAGTTCCTGGAGATAAATTTGAACCCCCATTACTGATAAACGGTCCTTTGGAGGATTATTTCTTGGCAATGATGTCATTGTTGTCGAAAGCTGAAAATAATGTTTAACAGTAATCTGGCACCATCCTGGTGCTAAAATTGTTTAAAAAGAAACCTGTGGAACTTAAGCAGGTTGTATATTTATTTACTTATTTTTAACATTCAACTCGGGGCTCGTGGGGGCTGGCAGGATGGCTTTGAGATTTGCACACTTCACTTTGAGCTGTCGAGCCCTGGGTTAGAATCCTGGCTCAGCTATAAACTATCATCATGGTGTTTCGTAGGCAGGGCGATTCATCAATGTGGGTGCCATATGTATATTGGATGGACAGTTAGCTGGAGGACCCATCTGCCAGCACTGGTAATTGATGGACATTATGGATCCCACGGTGTCTTTGACAAAGATGAGACAAGTTATCGCTGGAGTCCTGAACAAATTACAAATTCCTGCCTTGAATGTAGAAAGACTGGTGGGGAAGCAACGGCAAACCACCCGGCATCACCCTTGCCAGGAGACTGATTCAGCAGCACCGGTGCTCTGTAAGAGTGTGTATTGGTAATGATGGGCTCATGGAGGAGCAATTGTACCTCTTTGAAGTATTATAATGACATTAAGACACATATTACTACTTTTACATGAATCTGAAGGACATTTATTATCAACTGAAAATTCAACACAGTATATGGCATTTTAACCTGAGATCCCTGCTTCATGAGCTTAGTGTTCAGATGGGATTAATAAATAGACCAAAGCAGGAGAAATTCCATAATTATTTGGTGAACTGCTCACATATTTGTTTTATTTACGTAGACTTGCAGAGATCTCAATGCACCAACGCGTAGTTTAAATTCAAAACGATTTGCGGTGTGAAACACACGTGGAAGAGTTACAGCTCTTTGGAAATGTCAAAGTGAATTCCCATGAGGCATTGCCTGTTTATATTCGTGGGTTTATGGTTGGGGGGGGGGGATGACATGAGATGATGTGCAATGGCCTTGGTGGGAAGGGTAGGATTGAACAGCCTCAAGAGGGAGGTTCCACAAATGGGAGAAAAGAGGAACAAAAGAAGTGGGGTGTGTGGCGAGCCTAGATTTTTGGAGTTTAACCAGCAGTGGGCTAATGGAAGAATGCGTACATCATGGAGGAGCTGGGGATGGTCAGAAGGCTGGAATCGGAGGGAGCTAGACGAGAGGTAATGAAACCGAGAGACCACTGCCCATTTGACAAAACATCCGAATGTGATGAAACCATTACCCCTGAATTAAAGTCTTTTGTTTAAGGAGAACGATTTATTACTCGCCTGTACATTTTGGTCGATGGTAATGGTTGACCCGTGTCATTTAACATTCATGTTTTCATGAGTAAGCATTTGTATAATTTCACGACAAGGGGACATTTTGTAACAAAACGGTGGATAAGGAATTCCTGATGCACGCTAAAAGGGAATCTTAAAACTATTAGAATTGTAGCACAATGCCTTTGAGTGAACTAATACTAATGAGATCCTCCAGCTTGAATTGTAATATTGTTACGGATTTGAAAGCCTTTTGCACACAAACAGATAGCAGTCCCTAAGTTTAGTTATTTCGATAAGTATGTGTATCGTTAGATTCCTCCCTGTGTTTAATGGGAATTTCACGTGTTGTGCTGCGGGTTATTTTATAGTCACGTCTTTTTACATCTTAAATCCCCCAACAACCCTCTAAAGGAGTCGACGGCAACAGCCCCCCTCTGCTTTCCGCACTATTCGCATTCTTCGCGTGCTGGCGTGCCGAACACGTGCGTAGGCGGGGTTTCATCAGTCGCTGGCGCTCTGGTTTTCGCTCCAAAAAAGGGCCTGGAGTCCCTCTTGTCCATTCAGCGAGGAGCAAGCATCGGCACGCTCGCCAGCCAGTGGGAAACCAGAACGCCATATACTATTGCGCAGCCTCTTCGAGGGGTGGGCCTCTTCGGGGGGGGGGAGACATCGACCCGCCCTCCGCCCAATGAAGGCAGGCCACCGAGGCAACCGACACGCCCCCCCATCCAATGAGGGATGAGGTGACGTCAGAGGCGTTTCCTTTGGCCCCGCGCGCGAGGGGGAGGGAAGTGTTCAGCGCGTTCTGTCTACACTGGCGCTGGTCTGCTCTCGCCTGGCCGGTTGGTGATCCATTCGTCTGGTCTGGTTTTCTGGTCGTCCTCGCAGTGCAAGGGTTCCTCTCGTCTCGTCCGCCTTCGTGCTGGCTGGCATCCGTCGCATACCCCTCGCCCCTGGTGCTTGGTGCTGTGTCAAAGCGTGGGTTTGAGTCCACCAAACAAGACCGACTAAACGCACGAGGCGGACAGGTTCACAGCCGGACCTGACTATCCTCTCGGCTGGAGGGTCCGATAAAGACCCGACGGGGTCCATTTATTTTGGGTATGTGTGTGTGTGTTTGTTGTTGTGTGTGTGTGTGTGTGGTGTGTGTGTGTGTGTGTGTGTCCGTGGGTCCAGTCCTGTAAGTAGAAAATTGTTAAGTGCTTTTGCTCACTGTACATTGCCTGCATATTCATGATTAAGTCTGCTCTGTGTCTCCCTCTCCCCATTATAATAAACCCCGTGTTAAATGTTCCAGTTCGTTGTCCGTGTTTTTCTTTCATTGACCAGCACGGTGCGGGCTTGAGAAGTGGTAAGCCGTTTGTGCCTTAAGTTGTCATTCGGACCTGCGCGGCTCTGGTAACTCCCGCTCGGTTACGCCGGACCTGAGTCGTACATGCGACTCTGTTCGGACTGAGTCGGCCGAGGGTGTGGCTTCCCGGTAGCTAGACGGCGTGAGTACTTCGGTAAATTGGAATAGACAAGTGGACCCTACCTCACGCCGTCGAAATATTGGCGACCACGGTCCTTTAAGTGACCGTCGACTCCGGAGTTATCCAGGGTGACGAACCTTTCAATTCCGGTGTTCGGTGGGAGACGGCCCAACTGCTCCGTCTAGCGGTCGTCCTCGCCACCGAACCCGACACCACAACAATATTCGCCTCGATTGCAATGCCATTGTGATGCAAGTGGAACTTAACATGACTCCATTTGGGCCGAACATGGTGATAAGTTGTGAAGTGAGTGTGATCCTGTATCAGCACTGTTCACCATCTCGCACTGTATTCCTCTACTTTGCAATGTTTCCAAGTGAGCTGCCATTGCTGACAGCTGCTGTGAGTTTTACTTGTTGACCTCGCCTGAACGCCATTTTGCCATACCGTGTTCACATCGCCGTTTATCATTGCCCTCGCCAGGGGAGAGGGTATTGCATTTGGGTCCGTTTGTTTGTTTGTCTGTTTATCTGTTTGTTTGTTTGTTTGTCTGCACAGAACTTTAGTGTTTTTCTCTGCAACTGCTTGTCAGATTGAGACAAAATTTTCACCATAGGAGTGACGGCTCATGTAGAATGCTTTAATGATAATTATGACATCATAGGTCATGTGGTGTGGCAGCGATGTCGGAAAAATGAAAAACTTTGGACCTCTGTATCTCTGAAACCGCACCAAGGAAAAAGTGGAAACTTGGCACACAGCAAGCACTCCTCATGGGCAATAAATGTGATTAAAAAAAATGTTGTTGTCGGTGCCTTCATTATGACGTCATCATTGCATATGTAGAATGCCACATCCGATCATTATGAACATTTTGAGGGCCATCTAGGGATAAATTGGTCCACAGAAAAAAATAAATGGATGATGTCATCAGTCATGTGATTCGGCAGCCATATTGTTTTTGAAAGAAAACCTTCAAAAACCTTCTCTGAAATGGATGCACAGGTCGAGGCAAAACCTTACACGTATGACCGCCTAGCCATGAGGAACGAAACGTTCACAAAAATGATGTCATAGGTCACATGGTTTGGCAGCCATATTGGATTTACCTTAAAAACCATAAAAATAAATCTTCTCCAGAACGGCGGGACAAATCAAGGGGAAACTTCACACAAATGTTCCCCAAGCCTTAGGGATACCATGGTATTCACGAAAAATTGGGAAGTGACATGGTCTGGCAGCCATATTGGATTGAGCAAAAATCTTGAAAAAAATTCTCTCTCTTGAACTGCTTCATCAATCGACGCAAAACTTCACAATTATGATCTACCAGTGATGGGGAGTATATATTTTTTAAATTTCAACCTGATCGGACGCATG
Source organism: Eptatretus atami (assembly GCA_035128595.1). Classification (NCBI taxonomy): domain Eukaryota; kingdom Metazoa; phylum Chordata; class Myxini; order Myxiniformes; family Myxinidae; genus Eptatretus; species Eptatretus atami. The sequence continues at coordinate 98,102,882 of CM068957.1, read as the reverse complement.
GTCTGGCAGCCAGAATTATTTATTTTCTTACATCTGTGTTCTTTTTGAATTTTTTATTTTTTATTTTTGAATAAGGCTCACTTGGCTGTGCCTGGATGGGTTTGAGGGTAGAGGAGACTTAACAGCTGAAATGTGAATCCTATCCAGGTTCCTCCTGATGACCTCATCTTTGCTTTTTGCTTGTTTGGGTTCCTTTCGATGCCTCCAATGCAGGACTGTAGCAATTTGGTCTCCCATTTGATTTGAATTCAACTTATTTTAATTCCATTCTAAATTAAATTGAATAATAATAGTCATGAGTCAAGGATAGGTGTCCAATCAAAGCGGGGTTGCGTAAAAGTGGGACGTCTTGGTGCCCGGTCATCACCGTCAGCAGTTATAAAGTGGCAGTTCAAGTTATGTCTCTTATTAATTACGTAACACACCAGTACACAAATACCACACAATGCACCACACAAAACAAGTACTGGCAAGGGTCTGCAATCTCTGATTGCTCTTTTTCTTGTTTCATTTTTTGATCCTCTGAATCAGGGCCTGTTACGATGTGCGGGATGGAACTTATTGGCACCGCTGGTGGAGGTGATGCCACAAGGAAAAGCCACTGATAATGGGATTGAGGCAATTCTGAACAGGATTACACAGGTGTAGTATTATTATTTCTAATCTTTGTTTATTTTCTCGTGGCAATTTTTATTTCATTATTTTTGAAGGCTTCCAGTCAGAAGTTTATTTTCTGCATAGCATGCAATGTATGCCCACCTCTCCTTGACTCCCCCCTCCCCCCACCAGTCCCTCTCGTATTCCCATTTTTCTTTCCTGTCTGATGAAGAAATAAAGGATGACGTTACATGTGCCAATTACTTACAATAATACACTGTTTACAGTGCTGAAACGGCATAACACAACTATGTAACACCGAGCAGTGTCAGATGATGATGTATGCATGAATGACGCAATCCCTGCAACACCAACAGATTTCCATCGATTGCATCATCGAATGCATTTGTCTTTGGGTTGGGACAGTTAAAACTTTGCTATCAATTGTATAACAAAAGAATATTGATCAATGGTGGCGTTTAGTTAAAACTGTCACATGACACTCGGAGCTTGAAGCAACGACATCGGATTCACATTCGGGCTGCGCTAACTTTGGCGGTAAGCGTGGTTTGCTAATAACCTGCCTGTCCTTAGGTTTGCAGCCCCAAGGAGCTTGTGTTTGGCTTTTTTGAGGCTTTGGACAGCTCGAAGGCGACTTGCATTTGTTTTGTCATCGTTCAGCTTCTGCCCTACATGATGAAGGGTTAGTTTCCATGATAGTTTTCTTCCAAGTTGTTCTTTCTATGATTTATAGTATGTACATTTGTATGTGTTTATATATGAACACATTTTGCTGAAGGTTACGCAGCTGTTAGTCCCACCCTACCCACAGTCCCGCCCCCCACACACATTCCTTCCCAAGTCCCCCCACACTCTACTTCCACAGTCCCACACATTCCTCCCACAGTCCCCCCACACATTCCCATTCACAGCTTTCCCCAGTCCCCACACATTCTCCCACAGTCCCCCCACACATTCCTCCCAGTCCCTCACACATTCCTCCCGATCCCCACACATTCTCCCATGGTCCCTCCACACATTCCTAGCATTGTATACCATAAAAATTTCTCACGGTCAAAATGCATGTTTTCTGAGTCTTGAATGCTTTTGTATTCCTGGAGAATTTCAGGTCAGGTCAGGTATAGGAGCATGTGCAGAACAGCGCATCGCTGCGTCTTTTCCGGCCGTACTTTGTGATCCGGGCCTCGTCTGGCCATCCCCCAGGCAGATGCCAGGCCCATCCCCAGCTCCTTCAGATGCCGGTCAACCTGCTGCAACCACGAGGCACGTGGTCTGCCCATTGGCCTCCTCCACTCACGGACTCCCTCGCTGAGAGAATCTGGTGAGCAGGATCAGCGTCAGGAAAACGAGCCACATGTCCATACAGCCGCAACTGACGCTCACGGACTATGCAGGTAACAAATCTCATCCGAGTCTCTCTCAGCAACCGCTCGTTGGACACAAAATCCGACCAGCGATAGCCAAGGATTCTCCGAAGAGACTGGTACCAAAGGAATTAAGTCTCCGTCTCAGATCCTTGGTCAGAGTCCAAGTCTCGATCCATAGAGCAAGGCTGGAAGCACCAAGGACCTGAAGACTCGGACTTCGTCCTCCCGCACAGGTAGCGGCAGCGCCACACCCATGATCCAGTGAATCCATGACCCAGGCCCGACCAGATGTCTATTGACCTCTGACTCACAGCCAGCAGAGACATGAATATCTTGCCAGTAAGTGAATCTCTCCAGACCTCAACATCCTCACCACAAAAGACACAGACAGGACAGCAGCATCCAAGATGTCATTGAAAGCCAGGATCTTAGTTTTGACCAAGAAACCCGTAATCCCAGGGCTCCGACTCCTCATTCAGCATCGAGGCCCCCAAAAGGATATCTAAATCTCCGCAAAGATAACTGCATCATCTGCGAAATCAAGGTCCGAGATCTTGACATTCCCAACCGATGCACCGCAGCTTGATCTCTCCGAATCCTCCTAGATCCAGTCCATAACAAGTACTGAAAAGTGTGGGGGCAGTACACACCCTTGACGAACTCCAGTAACAACTGGAAATAAGTCAGAGATGGTACCACCACATTTCACAGCACCCTCAGTACCAGAGTAGAGTTCAGACATCAGATCGATCAGTTTGGTGGCACCCCACGAAGACCAGAATCCTCCAGAGGGCATCGATTCACTGAATCGAACGCTTTACAGAGACAACATAGGCTGCTAGCAGCCCCTGCCGAAACTCTCGTCTGCGTTCGGTGAGGCCCCGAAGAGCAAGGATACGGTCAATCGTTGACCTCTTTGGTGTAGAGCCTGACTGCTCTGGACGCTGGTGCTCAAGCAGATGGTGGCGAACCCTATCAAGAATTATCCGAGCAAAGACCTTGCCGGCACTGAGAGCAGCGTCACCCTCGGTAGTTGTTGCAGTCTTGGCGATCACCCTTCCCTTTCCAGAGAGGGACAACAAGGCCCCTCTTCCAATCAGTTGGGATGATGCCTGTGTTCCAGGCAGAGCACAGAACTGCATGCAACGACATGAGTGCAGCATTTCCACCAGCCTTGAGAAGTTCAGCATGGATGCCACAGATCCCTGGAGCTTTACCCCGTTTCAACCGGTTCACCCGCAGCCGTGTTTCCACAAGCGAAGGTGGACTACAGTTGATTGGAGGGTCAGCAACGGGGATTGTAACACCCTTGACGTCCAACTCGACAGCTGGTGGATCAGCCTGGTACAACCGCGCAAAGTAACCGGCCCAGCGGCCTTCACTTCAGACTCCTCTGTCAAGAGCCTACCACTCTCTGCTCTCACTGCAGTACACCGAGGGATGGGCTTGGATGACGCAATGCGCGAATTCCCCTGTAAGCGGGACGAGAATCACTATTTACAGGTGATGCTCTACCCCCTCACAGATTCCTCGTACATAGGCCTCCTTGTCCACCCTTAGTGACGTACAGTTTTACGCCTCAGCTCCCTGAACAGCTCACTCTGCCATTCAGCCTGGCCCTGCGACTCTGGTCAATGGTATCCAGTGTCCCTTGAGAGACAAAATTCTTCTTTGCCCTCCGGTGAGTTCCATGACATCCACCGGCAACATCAAGGACGGTGGTCTTGAAGGCACTCCAGGACCCCCAAAGCACCAGACCCCCCAAATGTCCACTCAGCCTGTTCGCAAACTCCTCAGCTACCCTCTCATCCTTGAGCTTGCCAATATCCAGCCTCAGCTGGGATGGTACCATTCTCCCGGATTTAAGGTGCAGCTTTAGAGTTGCACAAACAAGCTGGTGGTCAGTATTGAGAACTGAGCACTCCGGTAGACCCTGCAGTTCTGGATATATCCTCCAGCGACCATCAACGAGGACATGGTCAATCTCCTTTGCCACATGGCCAGCGTTGGAATACCAAGTCCAGCGATGAGTTTGTGGGCGCTGAAACCATGAACCAGCCACCTCAGTCCATGACTTCTTGCAAAGTCAAGGAACTTAATGCTTTCTGGTTCATAGTTCAGACCCATGGGGACCAACACATGTCTCATAACCATCCCTATCAGTTCCAGTCGATGCATTGAAATCCCCAAGACTAGAAGTGTATCTCGTCTGGGGCACTGATCAACCACAGACTCGAGCGTGGCGTAGAATGGTCCCCTCCACACTTCCATAGTATTGTATACCATAGAAAATTTCTCACGGTCAAAAAGCATGTTCTTGAGTCTTGAAATGCCTTTGTATACCATGAAAGATTTCCCACGGTCGAGAAAAACACCGACCGAGTGCCGAATTCAAACAGAATGATAGGGACTCTGGATTATCTGATATTTGGGATACCATTCCACTTCTTGGTTCATGAATGGTTGGAGAACTGAAGCATCTCCGACGACAAATGATTCCGGTATTCGTTAATCAAGTATCCACCATGGGAACAAACTGAATGGTACAAATCAGTTCCATGTTGAATGCTGCAGTCAACATCACTGTGATCTGAGGAATATCGGGTGATCCCACATTCCGAGACCACATCTTCGGTTATATACACCTTAGTACATATGAAAAAAAACGATTGCTTTTGACAGGAGGGGAGGGACTTAGGGGGGTACGCGCCAGGTGCTTGTGTGGTGCATGAAATGCTGTACATACACGTGGAGAGGGTAGGCTGTCTGTCGAGCCAAACCGTTAGTTGCAAACAAATGCACAATCCTCGGCCAAAGTTTTTTTTTTTTGTGCTTTCTCTTCTTCTTTCGTGTGCAGTACAGGGCTGTGGGTTAGCATTATTGGCTGAGAGCGAGGCTATGCCGCTGATGCCATGCCCTCTGATGGTTAAGACAGGAATTTGGAATTTCTTCAGGGTACCGACAACATCTCCACCTTTCGCGACGGACACTATGGGATCTTTCATGTTCACCAACTAATGCTGGCGGACGAGACTCCCAATTAATGTCCATCTGAGGGACGGCACACACATTGATGAATTGCCCTGCCTGTGAAACAATGGGATGCCAGTTTGAAGCTTATTCCAGATTCAAATCCAGGCTCGATAGGTTAGAGGTGAGTGTGTATACATACAGGCCATCTTTTCAGCCTGTTCTTTGTTCTGACGTGTGCTTATCAAGGATAAAAATGGGGAAATTGTGGCACCTCGCTTGCCTACTTAGCGGTGCTTGTTCATTTTTCCAACCGCTTTATGGTCCTTTTAAAATCATTTTTTTATCATGGCCATTAGCATTTAATTCATCATCCTTTAAACTGAGTGTTCTTTTAATGCTTATTCGGTGTGAAAGAATGCTAAAGTGTGCATTTTGTGGTGTGTGCTGATTGATGCTGTAGCAGCGCGTTCATAAAGGATTTCCCAGAAGAGTCTGTTTACACTGCGTACTAAAAGGCCGATGCATCGCACGAGTGTTCCTCACCAGGAAGCTCTCATCAGTGCCAAAGGTCAACCGTCGATGCTTCGCTGAAATGAAGTCATCAAAAGGACATGGGTTCCATGTAATGGGTCGCACTTTCGTTCCTGCAATTTCCTTTACTAAGTGATGAACGTGAACAATTGCGCAGAAAATGGCTTCGATTTTATAAAATACAATTCTCTAATCATTTATTTTTTTATCATCCTCTGTTGCAAATTGTAACATTGTGTACAATAAACAAGGCCACTTGTTTGGGGGAAATTCCCCTTAAATATGGTAAAGCCCCGAGTTAACACTCCCTGTGAAAACAACTAAATAAATAGAACATGGCCGTGCTCCACGATGCACTTTCCTTGCTGATAACACTCTAGGCATCTATTCTAGTCAGATCTGATGGAATGCAGGAATGCACTCAACCGGTGTGCTACCAACTGTCCTGCTGCATTAATGTTAATATAATTATTGCTGATCATGTCACTGTGCAAATGGCAAATTCTCTGCAGCCCGGTCGCTCTGATGATCTTTCTGTGTCTGTACGCCTTGCAGTTCTGTACAAGATTGATGTGTCCAAAGGATACTCGGTGGGCTTGCTTCTTTCATCGGTAATGACCCAGCTAGATTCAGTGCCGGTACCGTACACGGCTAGTCAGCGCAAAGAAGATGCCCACGGCTTGCACGGCTGCCTCTCCACGTTGATTCCTGCACTGGGACCTTTGGTTCACGAGGCCACCGTGAACGCTGCCACGGCTCCTGCCTCCGTTCATCAGCGAGATGGAAGCTTTCGGGCTTCAGTGAAATATGCGACCAGAGAGCTTCGGCAGGAGCTGCTGCAGTTGTAAGACTACCAGCCGCTTTGCACGTGGCAATCATTTTCATTTTTCCCATCATTTTTCTGGGGGATGTAATATGTAGAGGGACCCCACTGGATGACCAGAATGAATACACCTCTCAGGCCGAAATAAATTTGTATTCCTCACGGCATCGTTATGGAAAATAAAATGGGACAGTGTTAATTATCTCTTCGATTGAGGTGAGGTGCATTACATAATGTTCCACACTGTGAAATGTGACCGCATTAGCCAGGTGACCACATAAGCAACGGACTGCACTAGACAGGTTATTGCATCTCAGCGACTTATCTCCAAAGAGTAAAGCATTGTTCCACAAGCATATTCTGGATCTCGGACAAACCACCTACTTTCCACCTCCTTTTCCTGTGTCCATCTGTGTTATGCAAATAAATTCTTTTCTCCACTGCATTTGATGAATCCACTTTACGGTCCCATTTTGTACGTGACATGTAGCTGTGAACGATGCCTTGGGTTCCTCCTCCTGACAAGCCTGGAGCCTTTGCAGGAAGGAGAATCCGAAAAGTTTCCTTTACTCAAACCAGCCCGCATGTTGGTGGTAAGAACCGAGCACTGCATCCCTTCTCACATACCCCACTGTATTTGTATGACTCGAAGAGTGGTGATTTTGAACTTGCTTGGCTGTGGCGCACAACCATTTGGACTAACAACAATGAGAGTAGTATGCTGAGAAATAATGGATTGTGTGGGATTGATGCTGTATCAAGGTTATAAATATAGTGAATAATATTAATTATCTTACAAGGAACTTCATTGCAGAAGGAGACCATTCGACCCATGAAAGCCTGCGCCATGATTGTGCGTGCCCTATTATTTTAATATGCTGAGCATCAAGAAAGGTGGCAGCATGTCTCGTTTTAAAGTCTTTGGTATAACCTGGCCATGGTTTGAACCGCTGACTTCCCAGACTCAATGTGGACGCTCTAACCATTATGCCACCAAGATGGACGTTAAGGAAATGGGAATGTTATTGGTGAGTTTGTCATGGAAACTCAAATATGACATTTTCTTCTATAGTTGTATTTGGATGAGATGGGAGAATCTCCACAAAAACTCATCCAAATTCCTTGCATCAAGAAAGAGGCCCCACAACAGGCTGAGGAGAGCAAAGGTTTCCAAAATGTCTACGGTGGTGAGATTCTGCAGGAGAGTGGAGAGGGTGGCAGCGTGCTGGGGAATGAGGACATTATTGGTTCGCGAGAAGATGGTACCTTTCACTTCGGGGACAAAGACTTGTTCAGCTGGTCTACCTCATCCCTTGCTTGCCTCACATACCTGATGTTTGTCCACAACCTGGCGATGGACAAGTTTCCTGCTGTTTACAGGTTACGTTGTGTATTTTTTATTTAACTCTTTTGAAAACAACTCGTGAGGCTTTTATTGTAGTAGAGACCCTCTTCTAAAACGCTCTCTACTTCATTGGTATCTCCATTTACGGGTTTCATGAGGTGGGAGGAAGTTCTCCGAGAACTCAAAAATCTCCACCTCCTATTTTTCGATAAAGGATCGTGATTCATGAACCAAATTGTGAAGTTTCGTTCTCATAGCCTCGTTCCAAGGGCTCTTTTCAAAATCTTCACTGAACCTCTGACAGCCTCCACTTGTAGCTCGTTTGTAGTGATATTCCTCGGAGTTATTTTTAAGTGCTCAGTAAGGGTTTTTTTTAATCATTCCTGTAGCTCCGACTATCACTGGTAAAATTTCAGCTTTCTTCAATTTTCAAATCCTCTTGACCTCATTTTTCAGATCCTGGTGTTTGGTCATTTTCTTGATTTCTGTGGCATTTAGTCCAAAGTTATTGGGAACTGAAACCTCAATCAACAATGCTGACTTTTCCTTTTTATGTTTGAGCAAAATATCCGGACACAATGCTTTGTTTGCAATGTCCACTCTCTGGTAGTTTATCGTCGTATTTTTTATTTATTTTATTTTTACCATTCGGGTATATTAATAGGTGGTAATTTTGGAAAGCATTATTTTTGCATCAATTAGTGAAAATTGATGGCATGGATAGCCCAGAGAAGGATAGCCTCCTCTCTGACCTGTCTAGCTTTTGTTTGAATCTCGACCCAGCTATAAACTGCCATCCTGGTATTTAGAAGGCAGGCGAGGCATCGAAGTCCGCGCTGATCTACGGAAGGACGTTAAACCGGGCATACCGTCTGCTAGCAATAGTTGGTCGGCGTTAAAGATCCCTCGGTGTCTTTCACAGAGTCGGCAAGTTATCTCTGGCACTCTGAACAAACTACAAATTCCAGCCAACTCAGTCGAGCATCCTCATTGGAGTGGTAACCCATCCAGGATACATTTGTTGTTTATTTATTTGATTTTCCCACTTACACCAGTCTTCCATAGACCTTTGAGATATACTTGTTTTATGTCTGTAAAACATTTAAAAACTAGAAGGGTACTCGGTGGAGCGCATACGCCCGCCACGTAATGCCTGATCCACGAGAACATATCGGGCCCACGACATTTTTGTAATATCATGCTATACAGGACAATATCGTTTTTGGCCCTATCTCTAAATGGTGAAGAATCACTTCAAAAATCAAAGAATTATCGTATCCAGAACTGGATTCGGATCTTCACCAAAATCGAATCAATTTGGCCTTGTGACACACCCAACCTGTCCACCAAGTTTCGTCCGAATCCATCCACAACTCTTAGCCCTATCTCTCAATGGTGAAGAATCACTTAAAAAATTCTAGTAGTCAAATCTGGATCTGGATCTTCACCAAAATCGAATCACTTGTCACACACCGAACCTGTCCACAAAATTTCATCCGGATCCGTCCACAACTTTTTGAGACATCCTGTACAAAGACAAACGGACAGAAAGGGGTGAAAACATTACCTTCTTCACCTTCGGTGGCGGAGGTAAAAAAATTCCCACATATCTCTTCAATCCCCATTGGCTTGTTTGATTGGGCTGTTTTTTTTTTGTTTTTTTTAATCTTATTTTATTCTATTTTTAAAAAGATTTTTGAACAAAGCTGATGCTCACGGAACAGAAGAGCAAAAACGTTTCTACTTTTAATCCTACACATGTTGATATAACAAAGTAATGAATAGATTTTTGAGTTAAATTTCTGTTTCCATTTTGCAGTCACGTGTACGTTTTGCAAACGAATGCCCCATTTGTCGCCAAGATGCTTCAAAGGTACCTTTCACCCTGACATGGGTATTTCCAGATGAACAGTTACCCCGTGATGTTTATGCGTCATAGTTCTATGCATATTAAGAGAGCACTACACTGAATTATTTGCTTTTTCTTTTATTTGTAGATCTGAAGAAGGAATTATCATGAAAGGATTGGTATGTGTCCCAGTTATTATGATGTTCGTTTATATTCCATGATCGTATACATATAGTCGTGAGAACGGTGGATTTTACGCTTCTAAAACACAAGCCATTTAGCACCATGTCACTATCACATTGTTGGTTCGAAACCCAGCTTACTCACAAATTATCTTCAGGGATCTAATTATAACCTGCCTGCCCTGCCTTTCTGGTCTATATATGATGCCAATCCAAATTGTGTGGTTGATTTTATACCCTCAGGGTAACTTTGGTTGGGCATTCAATGACTCTACTGCCAAAAATCCCCTTTAAGCAAATATTAGTGCAAACAAAGAAACTTTGATTTCTGTCAAGTTTAAAGTAAACAAATGAATGTTGACCAGATTGATGTGCACACGTGCACTATATTCTTACTGTTCATGTACGTTTTATGGAGCTTTGTATTCCAGCTATCAGCTTTCTATTCCATAACCTTTATAATGTTGGAAAACAAATAACCACATGTTTCTTACTTTATTGCATGTGCTGAAAATCAAGATAATGGCGAATGAGTTTTAAAAACAATTTTTAAAATTAAATTTAAGGTCAAGGTAAATGTAAAACCTGTTTCAATTTAAGATGACTGGCTGATTGTCGGACATAGTAATACAAAGCTTGGTTATATACAACAGTCCAGGTCCTAATTTGAACCATCCACTTGCATTTCCGTTCAATGTGGACTTTGCCTTTTTATATAATTATATCCATGGCTCTGCATTCAATCCATCAGCTCTGCTACATTCATTCAATGCGTCCCTTTTTTGTGTGCTTTTCAGAGCTTGTTGGAGGTGTGCCTGTGTCGTCTCGAGTTGGGAAGCCTGAAAATGGAGAGCCTTGATATCGCACACCTCATGGGACTTTCCCAGGTGGTCTTGTGTAGTTGGCATTTTTTCATGTGGGTTGCGTGTGGTGTGTGCATGTGTGTGTGCGTACATACCAATATTTCATGCTTTCATTCTCCATGTAGGACCTGATCAAGTTGATGAGTTCGTGCCCACTAGAAGCTCCAGTAAGTTCAACATTTTTCATCTCAGATCAAGTAATTGGGTATATTGAAAACATTGCTTGTTGTTAACCAAGTGATGGTGCGCTTGACTCGGCTAACTTTCTCTGGGTTGAACTGCACAGAAAAAAATAATCTAATTGGCTTGTTCTTGTCACACACACATAACTTATCCACCAAGTTTATTCTTAATCCGTCCATAACTTTTTGAAATATCGTGCTGTATATTGTTTCGAATTTCGCCCGCCCGGCGTGCGATCGGCCGCTTGACTCGAATGGCGACCGCGTCGCCCACCAGAACGGACAATTCAGTGGAACAACGCCGGGAGCTAGTCACGGGTGGGGGTTTAAATCACCACAACTCAGTCCGCATTCTACCCGCGCGAAATAGGGTCCGATCGCCGAATGGTCGATTTACCTAAGTACCCGCGCAGATAGCGTACCGAGGAGTTGTACCACGCACAGGTGACTCCGGACACGAACCGCTTAAGCGGCTCGTTCCGTACTACAGGGATAACCGAGCGGAGTTATCGTCGACCTTGACGGTTCAGATTAGTTACCGGTGTTTTAAAACCCACTATTAATCCCTTACGTGATCAATGGAGATTCAAACAAAGGAAAGGACGCAGCGAAACAGGGAACAATTGGACCAGCACATTTATTACGGAAGGCACGTATATTAGTCAAGCAAGAAAACACAATAAAAGCAAGCAGATCTACAACCGAATATGATTTACACGGCAACACTTA
>CM068957.1:98062969-98081528 GCA_035128595.1 Eptatretus atami | reverse complement strand
GTACCCCCCCCCACCGCCCCACCCCGCCCGACATTGCTCTCCACCCCCACCCACTCCTCTCCCTCATCCTACCACTTCCCCTGCTACCACTTCCCGCACCACCACTCCCCCCACTTCCCCTCTAACCTAACCCCCTCTGAACTATGGTATGGATTAGTAAATCCTATATAATTGGAAATGTTAAGTATGGTAGTTTCTGTGTAAAAGACAACTGAAATTAAATCATGATGATAGTTACTGTGTAAAAAGGCAACTTTAATTAAATAAATGTTATAGATATTGGGTGAAAGATACATGTGCAGACAACTGAATGCGTCATTGGCATCTCGACATTTTTGGCCCAATCTCTCAATGGTGAAGAATCACTTTAAAAATCAAATAATTTTCGTATCCTGATTCGGATTCAGAGCTTCACCAAAGTTGAATCAATTCGACCTTGCCACACATCCAACGTGTCCACCAATTTCGTCGAATCCGTCCACAACTTTTTGAGATATCGTGCTATCTCTCATTTTGGTCCCATCTCTCAATGGTGAAGAATCACTTTTTAAAATTCTCGTAGTCGGATCCGGATGCGGATCTTCAGCAAAATGTAATCAGTTCGTCCTTGTCACACACCGAACATGTTCACAAAATTTCATCCGGATTCGTCCACAACTTTTTGAGATATCCTGTACACAGACAGACAGAAAGGAGTGAAAACATAACCTCCTTCACCTTCGTGGTTTGGTAATGCCTAAGTCACATTTGCTCTACGGCGAGGATACGGCGGCCGTACGCCCTCTGAATGACAGAAACGTGCGGCGGCCGCCAGAGTTTCTGCGGTGGCCTCAGGGTGGCCCTACGCCGTTTGGCTATCTTTTACAGGCCGTAGGGGTCGCCGTGGAATTATAACGCGGAGTTATAACCTTTTCATTTCTACGTTCGCCGTAGCAATTCGACAAGCCGAAAAAAAAACTTGTAAAAAAAAAAAGAAAAAAAAAGAACCCACTCGTTACCGTCCGTCTGGCCGCACGTTCACCTTAGGGCCCCTGCGGTTGCCTTGCGGTCGCCTTGCGGGCACCTTGCGTCTGCCTTGAAAATTCTATGGCCGCCGCAGAAAGCCCTAAGGTCACCGTGCGACACCAAATCAAAGACCGTACGGCACCCCATGTTTTCGGTCTCCACAATTTTAAATACCCCCCGTGCGGCTCCCCGAAAATATAAAAACATATATGACTGCTACATTGTGTGACCGTGGAAATACTGCGGCCGCCCTATAATTGCTAGTGGCCGTAGATTTTGTAGACCCCACGGCCGCCGTGGCAAATGTGACTTAGCCTAAGCTTAATGCTTCCCTTAAATAAATACACTTGGTTATAAAAATTGCTCAAATTTTTGAAATTTTCAGATTTCACTCCAGATTTCGACACTTATTTTAGTCAATGAGATCAGATTCTCAGATCAGATATAATATTTTGACGAGCCGGGAGGCGACGATGGTTCGCGGGCATTATTGAGGAAGCCCTACCGTAAAAACCTATCACTTCCGTCAAAATTGACCAAATCAAATCGGATTTTTTTATATGTTGTTACTTATGGACATTACGCACAGCTTCGAGTAAATATAATTGCGAGAAAAAAATGGAGAAAAAAAAAGAAAAATAAATAAAATAAATAAAAAGTTCAAGTGGGCGTGGCTCCCCACAAGGGGCGTGGACGCCCCTACATACAAAGCAACTGACCATGATATCTAGCTTGTGTCCAATGTTCATTCCAATAAATCGCACACATATGAAACTCTGGGAGAGGAGTCACAGCAGACAGACAAGAACAGACACAATGAAAATAGTGGTCACTGCTGGCGCCCGCAAACCAATTATATCTTTTAATTAGTCTGTGAGAGTGGATCGTGTTTCCAATCAAGGCATGTTTCAATAGGCCAAACAAAATGGCGAATTAAACCCCAATAAGCTGACACATGGCTGATTGACCAAGGACGATGGCTTGCGAAAGGATATAATTAAATAATGCGGTTAATTATTATCTTCAAAAGGATGTTTTTATTAACCCAAACACCCAATTTTCACTCATGCACTACCATGGGAGTTCCCTTAGTAGTCATGCAAAGTTTCAGGCTGCTAGGTTTCATTTTTTTGGAGTCATGGAGGACGAGGACACACACACACACACACACACACACACACGTAATACTAATACAGTATTATGGATAAATGATTCCAGACTTTTCAAACACCCTGTATTATTCTGTTAGAGTAAGAAAGCTGTGTTCACTGGGTCATTCACAGATATGGATTACAGAGTTAACACAATGAATAACCAGTGTGGGTAAGATACTCTCGCTCAGTGTAATCCCACGATCAGTTCGTACCGATCCGAGTGCTCCAGTAAATCGGTCTCTGCTCCTTCAGCCAGCCACAGTACGGGTTTCAACAGCAGAAGCAAACGCCGTCCGCAAAACCATCCTTCTCTTCCTGGACCCTGCAAGCGCACCAAAGGTATGGATTGAAGGGGAAATCAGCAATGCTGTCGACTCTTGTTACGGTGAAAAGCCGTGGAGATGTCTTTATTTTAAAAAGAGAAATGCAAAATTTCAAGGACTATTCTTCTGAACCAGAGTTCAACTTCACACACTTCCTATTGGAAGATAGCATCACTCATGGCACATCCGCACAAACATGTATTTACCCGTAGGGCGATGTCTGCCTGTTTGTTGATTTTCTGGATGATGTAGCCAGCCACTCCAGCATGAGTACATGTGTGCAGAACATACCTGGGAAACCAACCACATGTGCTCTATAACAAAACAAAAAAAAAACAACAGGTACAGGAGACATGCAATTGTATTCTTACTGGGTTTTAGCCTCATTTGAAGAATTGTCTCACAAATCACGCACCCTCACACAGCAGACAAGGACAGCAAACACCAGACTCGATTTCAGACAAACACAGCCAGTGACCTTGGGGGAAGTGATGCAACTTCCGGGGGCACTCTGGGTACCAGCAACACCATCTTCTGATGTCGTTTTTCCCTCCAGTCAGTGGGTCAATTGAGGAATTCCCCTACCCCATAGCCCGTAACCTATAGCATTCCAATCCATGGGTTCTCCCATGCTCTATCCTCTAGTTACCTCCACCACCAAAGGTGATGGAGGTTATGTTTTCACCCCTTTCTGTCTGTCTGTGTACAGGATATTTCAAAAAGTTGTGGACGGATTCGGACGAAACTTGGTGGACAGGTTTGGTGTGGAGCAAGGATGAATCGCTTTGATTTTGGTTAAGATCTGAATCCGGATCTGGATACGAGAATTATTTAATTTTTAAGTGATTCTTCACATTGAGAGATAGGGCCAAAACGATTAGTACTGTATAGCATGATATTTCGAAAATGTATTGGGCCGATATGTTCTCGTGGATCAGGCATTACGTGGTGTGGTATGCGCTCTACGAAGTGCCCTTGTAGTTTCTGAGTGTAAAGTGAGGAGGAAGCAGCACATACAGTACGGGTTTTCAACAGCAGAAGCAAACGCCGTCCGCAAAACCATCCTTCTCTTCCTGAACCCTGCTGAACAGTTTTACATCTTCGGTTCGATTTGGCCAGGGTCAGAATTGAACCGCTGAACTCCCCACACTTAAAATGGACGATCCAATCACAATTCCACAGACTGGTTTCTATGCATATTATTCATTCAAAGCAAACTCACCTGAAAAGTCTATGCTTGCCTTCTTCATTTAACCTATAAATGAAGAGCTGAAACACCTCCAAACCCTTTTTCCGCTGTAATGACAAACGCATAATGTATGTGTTGAAAAAAAAAAGAAAGAAGATTTTGAGCTTAAAGTCAAAACTCAAATTCAACCACCACCAACTGCAGGTCAACCTGCATGGTATTACAAGTACGTTTTACCTCCGCCCACCGAAGGTGAACAGAGGTTATGTTTCCACCCCTGTCTGTTCGTTTTGAGCAGGATATCTCAAAAAGCTGTGGACAGAATCGACGAAACGTGGTGGACATGTAGGATTTGTGCCAAGGATAAATTGAATCGATTTGGTTGAAGACTCGGATCCGGATACAATAATTTTTAAGTGATTCTTCACCATTGAAAGATGGGGCCAAAATGATATATAGCATGATATTTTAAAAAGTTCTGGAAGGAATATGACAAAACTTTGTGGATGAGTTGGGTATGTGACGATAACAAGCCGATTATATTTTTGTTTAGGTCCGAATGCAGATCCAGCCTATCAGTGGGATATAAAACGTAAACTGTTCAGCCTGGCAGAGGTATCCGCTCCATTGAGTGTCATTCTAGTTATTCGGCAAACTTTCGTTTGGTATGGATTATCAGGCAAACCTTTCATTGGGCGCACACAAAGAAAACGCTCCAACAGAAACACTCCACCTGATGCATCGCATGATCGAGTGGGCATATTAAGATGGAGGGTTGCTCACAACTATATGAAAGTAACCATGGTAAAGTAAAACACAGTCAGTTACTTAAAACTATTCAAAAGTAACCATAGTCTGTAATAACTTCATATAATCAGAGATTTATCAACCTTCCTTTTTGGTTTGGGTTTGATTTCCGCCCTGACTATAGACTGCCATCCCAGTGCTTCGCAAACAGAGCTTTGCATCCTGAAGCATGCGGGGACATTAAGCCGGCTGTCTCGTAGCTAAATATGCTCGTGGGTGTCAAAGATCCCAGGGCATCTTTCGAAAAGAGTCGGTCATTGGGTGTTGTCACCCTGGCCAACCTTGTGCCCGTTTTGAGGGTGTTGACCGGTAGACCGATTGCTGGTTCGATTCCCAGCTATGGAAACGTTCACAATTGACCACGGGCATCATTATGCCCTCCAAGGGGATATGGGAGCAACTTCATCATTCTGGATCCTTCAAATTGAAACCACACCAGGGTTTAACTATTCACAACACCAGTCCCTCTTTCCTAATTACATCTCCCTCTCCCTCTTTCTCACCTTCTTCCATTTTCCACAAAGGCACAAATTAATTTTGTCACTTTTGTCATCATGGATTTTACACCCTCATTCTCTGGGTTGAAAAAATAAAAAAGGGATCTTTTTCATGCCATTTCAGTAGGCCGTTTCACTTTTCTGTTGAAGCCTCAAGGCAGAAAGCATGTGGTCAAGAGTACTGTTGCAAATCTTCGACCATTGCACACCTTCACTTTCGAGAAGTGACCTGTGGTGCTGTCCTGATGAAAAAGACCACGTTTCTATGTTATGCAATTCATGTCACCCCCACATATAGTTGGCATGTGAAAGCTGCTTCGCAGCGATTCGCAAATAACTCGTAGTGACATCTATTGGGAAAACAGCTGCAAGATCTCCTTTAAGAAAACCCAGTCATTGGAAACACAATCTTCCATTTAAAATGCAAGCAGGAGCTTTTGCTTATGTGCACTATAGATTTCAACGATGGTTAGCTACATTAATACCAGTCCCTTTCAAGGAACTTCAATGCAGGAGGCAGCCATTAGCCCATCAAAGTCTGCACTGTGATTGCCAACTCATAGTTGTTTGCCCACGCTCAATCCTATTTAAATGCTGAAGCAGCACGCTTTGGTGTAGCTGCGGGGTTCGAATCGCCAACGTCCCGGACTCAGAACGGATGCTCGAACATTACACCACAGTCTGTGTCATTTCATTTTTCTGGTCTCACGCGTCAACTCTGTAGGTCGGTCTGCATCATGGAGGAAGGCAAAAAATAATGAGGGGATGTGGAGTCTCAAAGCCTCTCCCTTCAGGAAGATATTTTACCATCCAAAAAAGTCATGGTGAACTTGTGAAATTGCATATTTGTGCTTTAGTATTTCAAAGCTTCTCTATAAGTGATCACCCCAAAAAAATTGGACCAAGGCCAAGTCACACTATTCTCTCTCATCTTACCAGGATTGCCACATCAGTGAAGCAAGAAGTAAAAGATTTACAATGAGCCAACCGCCTTCTTTAATGTCGAGTTGTAGCGTAGGATAACGCATGTGAAAACAAATGATTTGATGAAGAAAATATGAGGTGAAGGAAAGCATACAAACCAAATTACACCTCGTTGTGGCGTGCTGAAAGACGAGAGATGATGCGAGAGCAATGACCTTGAGCTTCGGCAAAGAACTTAAGAGCAAAGGAAGCAGGACATACGAGAAAGATGATCTTACGGTGCATAAATGAGTGTGTGCGAGTCGGTTATAGCAACTCGCGTCATTGTGCTCATCCCCACTGCCAATTACAACCACAAACTATTGTTGTAGTTAACGGTTTGTTCTTTGCGGTTAACGGAATGTTTTGTGTAATGTCTAATTAGTTAACCCAATGTTTATCTGCGTGGTTTACAGGCTGCCTAATGATGACGACTCCCGATACGCCGCTATTTCCTCTAGCATATATGAACTCGTTATCACCATTCAAACTCTCGTTTTCTCATCTGCAGCAATTTAAACCGTCATTCTGCAGCTAGCTTGGGTTTTGATCGACAACAACCAGCCATGGCATTGCAGCAAAGCCTTCTGCAACTCTGTGGGTTTGACGCAATCGACAAACTTCCACACGGATTTCTCCTCTTGGTACGTCCTCATCCTGGACCTCGTGTTGTGATAATGAAGTGCCGTACTGTAATTAGTGCAACGGTGATTGGGCGGATGTGGCAGCACTGTATATGAAGGTCAATGGCTGGTGTTGACATGTATACACATACTCCGTGGAAAGTCACGCTGTAACAATATAGGTATGTTATATACTATATTAGGAATAATGTACTCTGAGGAATGCAATTGGTATTAGAGTATGGAGTTTAACTTTGTTTTATGTTGATGTGTATGTGGTATTTGCCTTCAGTATTATGTATACTAGTTATTGTGTTTTGTTATTCCTACCCTATGTATATTTCTGTTGTAGATATGCGTATGAGTTTTGTGAGAATAAAAGCCTATCGAAAAGTCTATTGTTGATTATTGTTACAACACCTCGTAATGACTAACTTTGCATCCAATCACTCTTGTTCCTCTTTTAATCATGTTCTTGTCAATGCCATATCTCTGTCTATTCTAAGAAAGCAACCTCAATGACGCAGGTGGCCATTTCCACAGGCCAATTAGCTCGGACTTAAATCTGCCCTCCCACAAAAGGATTGGACCACCATCTCCACAGCACCTTATATTTATTCCACTGGGAATACTTTTGCAAAATTCTACTTGTTTATCCCATTTGTGACTTTTTAAAAAAAATCTATCTTCTCAGGCTTAGCACACTGAACCCTGTGGAGAGGCGATTGCAGTGACATAGCTTGATATCTCAGCTTGGAAAGCTAACCCGACTGAAGTACCTTTCATTCATTCGTAAGGATCACAACAAGTGTGTGTCCATCCTGAAGCAATCCAGTAAACATCTTACGAATCTCATGGCCGAACTTTCCAATGAGTGTCCTTCCCCAAATCGTGGTGACACCTTGTCAACTCTGTCTCTGTGCTTGCTCCTCATCCATCCCATCCCGCAACTCAAATGGCAATTGTGCAGACTTTGCCTGAGATAGGCAGAATATCTAAACTCTTGTCTTTGCCTCCAACTCCTGTGTACTTAACCCATCCCGCTGTGTCACTATCTTACCCAGACATACCCACTGTCTACTGGGCTCTGTGTCCTCACCTGAGAAGTTAGAGAAAAGTACTGACTCTGCTTCGGTGATGGGCCATGGCAAGAGTGCCCTTGTTCTCAAATCCTGCTCTGCCATTCTTGTTCCAACCTCTATCTGCCGCATTCAGTCTGTCCTCCTTTAGCCACCTTTCCCTCTGCATGGAAGTCAGCAAATATCACTCCCATCCACAAGAACGTGCAAATACAGACCATACCAACTATAGGCCAGTGAGTTTGCTTCCAATTACAAGCAAAGTCATGGAATCCATCATTGATTCTTGATGTTGTCTTTCCTGTTTTCAAACAAGCTGATCTCCAACAATCAGTTTGGATACTGTCCCTGGCACTTAACTCTGGACATGCTTCTGATCCTCTCTCAGCAATGATTGAAGGCCCTCAATCTCAAGCAAAATAAGTTTGGACCATCTCCCTGGGCTTATATTGGGCATTCAAAACAATGTGGCATCCTACTTTGCTTGCCAAGCTCTCTGCCTGTGGCATAGGTGACCACCTTCATTTCTGGATGTTGCAAGTCTCCATAAACTTTGTGCCATGCTCAAATAGATTTTTTGATGGTGGCTGCCTTCAACAGGTTGGCCTGAAGCTTTGTTAAACTGCGTAGCTGATTTGGCTTTATAAAATGAAGCAACACACTGTGCTTTTCTTGTGGGGACACATTTGCAGTAAAGGTGATGTCATATGTCACAGGAGACATCTGGAAAGGGGAAAAAAAAAGTCAACTAGAACGGCACTCGGTGGAACACATACCTCCGCCAGGCTGAACAGTTTACATTTCTTATTCCACTGATGCCAGACATGCATCCGCCATTAACCAACATTGAATCACCTTGTTCTTGTCAACTACCAAACTCATCCACCTAGTTTTGTCAAATTCAGTCACAACTGTTTGAGATATCATGCTATATTTCGTTTGTTTGTTTGTCTGTGAGCAGGATATCTCAAAAAAGTTGTGACGATGCGGACGAAAAAGTTGTGGACAGGTTGGGTGTGTGACATGGATGAATTGCTTCGATTTGGTGAAGATCAGAATGTGACAATTTTTTTTAATTTTTACAAGTGATTCTTCACCATTGAGAGATGGGACCAAAAACGATACATATGGTTACGGTTGTGGAAATTCGCATTACACCATAAAGGGTCCTCAGGTGAGAATATATCGGTAAGTCCATGTGTAGTTAGCCCAAACCCGTTGTGTAGAGGGAATATATGGATCCATTCGGGCTGGATTCTTCAGTTAGCCGTTTTTCTTTTGCTGTCGTTACTTTGGTGCAAAAACAACAACGAACATCGCCACAACCAACATCTCAACGATCACGCCATTCACTACACGACGCCAACAATCACGCCATTTACACCACGACGCCACCTTCACAACTACGCTACCACATCTTCGCCACTCGCCATTCAACGAGCACCGTGCAGTCACGATCTCGCGGACGGATGAAAGGAGCGGAGTGGCAGCTTAAATATCTCCCACCAAAGATCTCCCGCCAAAACGCCCGCGCTTTGGCATGGGGAGGTGCGATTTGAGCCAGAGGTCAAAGATGAAAAAAGGTGGGGGCCTAATTTTGGGGAATAATTCCCTGGCCGAGCCAAAACTGACTTCCTCGTCCCCCGCACGGCACGGGGAGGGGGGAAACGAGAGGGCACGCCCCTTTTGGGAAGCTTCCAGAAGGGAGGTGGAGCCAGAAACGGGGCAGGGCGCGGGGCCGAGCGAAGGGCGGAGCCCGACCCTACAAAAGGCGTGGGTGTGGAGAGTCCTTGGCTCTTGGTTCGTTCGGTCGATTGTCGAGAGTCGTGGCGTGAAGGTCGAGGAGAACGCCGTTCCTTGTCCCTGTTCCTTGTCCCTAAAGGGGAATTGTGGAGAGTTGTGGTGATTGTTCCTGGTCGGAGGTTCTGTTCGTTCATCCCCGTCGCGGTGGACGACACGTGCAGGCGGAGGCACGAGCCCAGTGGACCACGCCGGAGGACTCGGAGTCACGGTCGCCAAGGCTGGGACGACGCGCCAGGGAAGTCGCGGACTTCCTTTTCTTTGGGGTTTTGTGTAAATGTCTGTGGGTGGCGCCAGTCTTGAAAAGTAGAACTGTATAAGTGTTGCCGTGTAAATCATATTCGTTGTAGATCTGCTTGCTTTTATTTGTTTTCTTGCTTGACTATATACGTGCCTTCCGTAATAAATGTGCTGGTCCAATTGTTCCCTGTTTCGCTGCGTCCTTTCCTTTGTTTGAATCTCCATCTTGCATCACGTAAGGGATTATAGTGGTTTTAAAACACCGGTAACTAATCTGAACCGTCAAGGTCGACGATAACTCCGCTCGGTTATCCCTGTAGTACGGAACGAGCCGCTTAAGCGGTTCGTGTCCGGAGTCGACTGTGGCGTGTACAACTCCTCGTACGCTATCTGCGCGGGTACTTAGGTAAATCGACCATTCGGCGATCGGACCCTATTTCGCGCGGTAGAATGCGGACTGAGTTGTGGTGAGTTTAAACCCCACCGCTGACTAGCTCCGGCGTTGTTCCGAGAGGTCACGACGAATTGTCCGTTCTGGTGGGCGACGCGTCGCCATTCGAGTCAAGCGGCGATCGCACGCCGGGCGGGCGAAATCGAAACAATATACAGCACGATATTTCAAAAAGTTATGGACGGATTAAGAATAAACTTGTGGATAAGTTATGTGTGTGTGACAAGAACAAGCCAATTAGATTATTTTTTTCTGTGCAGTTCAACCCAGAGAGAAGTTAGCGAGTCAAGCGCACCATCACTTGGTTAACAACAAGCAATGTTTTCAATATACCCAATACTTGATCTGAGATGAAAAATGTTGAACTTACTGGAGCTTCTAGTGGCACGAATCATCAACTTGATCAGGTCCTACATGGAGAATGAAAGCATGAAATATTGGTATGTACGCACCACACATGACACACCACACGCAACCCACATGAAAAATGCCAACTACACAAGACCACCTGGGAAAGTCCCATGAGGTGTGCGATATCAAGGCTCTCCATTTTTCAGGTTCCAACTCGAAGCGACACAGGCACACCACTCCAACAAGCTCTGAAAAGCACACAAAAAAAGGACGCATTGAATGAATGTAGCAGAGCTGATGGATTGAATGCAGAGCCCATGGATATAATTATATAAAAAGGCAAAGTCCACATTGAACGGAATGCAAGTGGATGGTTCAAATTAGGACCTGGACTGTTGTATATAACCAAGCTTTGTATTACTATGTCCGACAATCAGCCCATCATCTTAATTGAAACAGGTTTTACATTTACCTTGACCTTAAATTTAATTTTAAAATTGTTTTTAAAACTCATTCGCCATTATCTTGATTTTCAGCACATGCAATAAAGTAAAGAAACATGTGGTTATTTGTTTCCAACATTATAAAGGTTATGGAATAGAAAGCTGATACTGGAATACAACAGCTCCAAAAACGTACATGAACAGTAAGAATTATAGTGCACGTGTGCACATCAATCTGTCAAACATTCATTTGATTTACTTAAACTTGACAGAAATCAAAGTTTCTTTGTTTGCACTAATGTTATTGCTTAAAGGGGATTTTTGGCAGTAGAGTCATTGAATGCCCAACCAAAGTTACCCTGAGGGTATAAAACAACCACACAATTGGATTGGCATCATATATAGACCAGAAAGGCAGGGCAGGCAGGTTATAATTAGATCCCTGAAGATTAATTTGTGAGTAAGCTGGGTTCGAACCAACAATGTGATAGTGACATTGTGCTTAAATGGCTTTGTTTTTAGAAGCGTAAAATCCACCGTTCTCACGACTTATATGTATACGATCATGGAATATAAACGAACATCATAATAACTGGGACACATACCAATCCTTTTCATGATAATTCCTTCTTCAGATCTACAAATAAAAGAAAAAGCCAAAAATTCAGTGTAGTGCTCTCTTAATATGCATTAGAAACTATGACGATAAACATCACGGGTAACTGTCATCTGAAATACCCATGTCAGGTGAAAGGTACTTTGAAGCATCTCTTGGCGACAATGGGGCATTCCGTTTGCAAAACGTACACGTGACTGCAAAATGGAAACAGAAATTTAACTCAAAAATCTATTCATTACTTTGTTATATCAACATGTGTAGGATTAAAGTAGAAACGTTTTTGCTCTTCTTTCCGTGAGCATCAGCTTTGTTCAAAAATCTTTTTAAAAATAGAATAAAATAAGATAAAAAAAACAAAAAAAACAGCCCCAATCAAACAAGCCAATGGGATTGAACGAATATGTGGAAACTCTCTGTGGGGTGTGGTCCTCTACTCAGAGGAAATCCATATGAATTTTTTAATTTTTTTTTGAGATGATGCCTTCGAAATGGATGCAGCATTGTGGACTGATAAAATGGCCCCCACGTAGAGTCCAGATTTAATGCCACTTGACTGTTTTACTTTGGGGACACCTAAATTAGTCGTTTATATCACGAGATCATGTAATATTGAAGATCGAAAGAATGAAGTAAAAAATGAATGTGCTAAAATCGGTGTCTGTTGAGAAATTTTAAAGAAGCCTACACACAACAATTGATATGTGTATGAATGTCAGTGACTCGCAATTTGAGCAATTATTACGGTAAATAAAATTGTCAAATAAATATCTGTATGATACCGGAAATTTGAAACAGCCTTGTGCGGTTGGCCGCCAGGAACGTCTCCATCGTGAGATATCAAAATTGAGTCATTTTTTTTTTTTTGTTTTTTGAGTAAAAACGTTGTGTACACAAGTCGGAGGATTAAATGACACCAATTTAGTATCTCTGCTCGGTTTCCCTTAAACAGTGAAGCTGGTCTCAGCAGTGATAAAGACAGCACATCATTAACATGGCTCAACAGGACATATGAAGGAATTGAAGAATATGAATCTCCCATTCTTCATCCCTGAAAATCTTGATGTTCAGATATTAGACTCTTTCCAGTGACACAAATCCAATATTACACCCTTTGGGGCATCCATGAAGTATATACTCTTCAAAATAAGAAACCTTAACCTACCCCCCACCCTTCCACCCAAGTAGTACATTTAAATTTAATCTGCATAATCCGGCAACATAGCAATTGTTATATATCCCTCCCCCAGATACCCCCTCTCTTCTCCCCCGTCCTGTCTCCCCCTCACACTCCGCCCCCCCCCTACTCACCTTCGCCTCCTCCTCCGCTTTCCCCTCATCTTCTCTGCTCCCCCCTCACACCCAGATACCCCCTCCACACTCCCCCCCTCTTCACCCCTCCTCCCTCCCTCACACTCACCTCTCCACTCCTCGCTCCTCCTCTCCTCTTTTTCCACCCCCTCCCCTGTAATCCCATCAGTGAAACAGACAGGTGGTATTTGCTGGTATAAAATAAAAAGTGTATAAATACTGTTTGCAGGTATAACAGACCCCTCTCTCCCACAAAGTACAGTGTCATCTATTAAAGGTACACACGAAACTGAGATGATAACAGGATCTTGCAAACTCTCTTACTTTTAACAAAACTGGCTTAAAAGATTTTTCTGAAATTCAGTTCTGTATTTAAAAATATTCATTTACACCTCCTTTTTGATTTTAGACCAACTTCACAATAGTTCTTCTCTTCTTCTTCTTCATCACAACATACCTTCGTTGTTTTTTTTTGTGGTAGCCATTTTTCACCAGACATAAATTCGTCAAATGCAGAGCTCATGATCTGACATCTTGTGTGTCTTGTGACCACATCGGCACTTTTAAGTGAACAAAACGACAACCCAAACGTCTGCACGCAGCCATGACTTCTGTCAAAGTCAGAATATCTATCCAGCGTCCATTTCCAACTTTGAATAGACACCATCGATTTGTCCCAAGTGGGTGTGCAATGTTTTTAAATGTGATAAAACTTTCTGACCCCTTAAGTGAAATAAACAGCTGCTGATTTTCTCTGTTGAGACCACAGCGGTCAACAATGGTACTGAAGTAATGGCATGCACAGCTGACCGAAGATGGTGCCCAGAAGTCGACCCTCACAAAAAAAAAAATTGGGTCGGCAGGAATTATTGGTGGTCGATTACCGAAAAACTCAAACATTTTTTTTTTTTAGGCCTGAGAATGGCATGCTCGTGCTGTCTCACCCATCGGTGAGAATGGCACGCTCGCTGTCTCACCCATCGGTGAGAATGGCACGTTCGCTGTCTCACCCATCGTGAGAATGGCACGCTCGCTGTCTCACCCATCGGTGAGAATGGCACGCTCGCTGTCTCACCCATCGTGAGAATGGCACGTCGCTGTCTCACCCATCGGTGAGAATGGCACGCTCGCTGTGTCTCACCCATCGGTGAGAATGGCACGCTCGCTGTCTCACCCATCGGTGAGAATGGCACGTTCGCTGTCTCACCAATCGATGAGAATGGCACGTTCGCTGTCTCACCCATTGATGAGAATGGCACGTTCGCTGTCTCACCCATCGATGAGAATGCGACGCTCGCTGTCTCACCCATCGGATGAGAATGGCACGCTCGCTGTCTCACCCATCGGCGAGAATGCGAATGCTCGTGCGTCTCACTCATCCATGAGAATGGCACGCTCGCTGTCTCACCCCATCGCGCGAGAATGGCACGTTCGCTGTCTCACCCATCGGTGAGAATGCACGTTCGCGTGCTCACCCATCGGTGAGAAGGCCACGTTCGCTGTTCTCACCCATCGGTGAGAAATGGCACGCTCGCTGTCTCACCCATCGTGAGAATGGCACGTTCGCTGCCCCATCGATGAGAATCGCCACGCGGTTGTCTCACCATCGATGAGGATGGCACGCTCGCTGTCTCACCCATCGGGACGATGACAACGCTCCTGTCTCACCCATCGTCGAGAATGGCCACGCCGCTCTCACCCATCGGTGGAGAATGCACGGTCGCGGTCTCAACCCATCGGTGAGAATGGCACGCTCGCTGTCTACCCTATCGGTGAGAATGGCACGCCGCTCGTGTCTCACCATCATGTGAGAATGGCACGCTCGCTGTCTCACCTATCGTGAGAAGTGGCACGCTTGCGTCTCATCGTAGAATGCCACCGCTGTCTACCCATCGATTGAGAATGGCTACGCTCGCTGTCTCACCCATCGGGTGAGAATGGCACGCTCACTGTCTCACCCATCGATGAGATGGCACGCTCGCTGTCTCACCCATCTCGCTGTTCTCACCCATCGGTGAGAATTGCACGCTCGCTGTCTCACCCATCGCTGAGGGATTTATTTTTTGAAGTGTTGTGTATTCGTTCTCATCACATCTGTGTTTGTAAATTTTCGTACACGAACCATACATTTGCTCATCACATCTGTGTTTTAAATTTTCATACACTAACCATACAATTGCTGTTTACTTTCCAATTCCCTGTTTCAGTATCATGGCTGCTTTGAACCTTCTCAGGTTCTTGTTGATCAGAGACAATATCTCAGAAAACAAGGTACTGTGGCTTGCATAGATCACTTTTGACTTATCACATGGTATTGTGTAATTGTGCTAATGCGCAAGACATTCTACCTGAAACTTTCTAGCTTTGAGTATATCATCTTGATATTACACTTCCACAAGGGGAGGAGGAGGAAGAGGAATAAGGTAGAGTGAAGTGTGTGGAAATAACTGGGAGTGGGGAGGGGTGAGGAGGGTCAAGATTGAATTGTTTTGTTTGCTGTTCCCGCTCCCCTCCCTTTTCCCTGTCCCCCCCCCTTTGCTTAAGAATGTTCTTCTTTATGTTGTTTGTCTTCCATAAAACACATAGGACCGTGTCAATCATGATTGTATGCTGTGCCACACGATACGTTGGCTTTAATTTGGCCCTTTTGAAGGTATGACATCCATAATCTGTTGTATTTTCCCCAAAATATGAAAAGCTTTCTTTCTTTAACGCACATGTTTTGAAATGTGTCGATTGGTTTGTCTGTTCATTGTTTGCTCCTGATTGTTTCATTACAAACAGGCAGGCATTTGGAACGAGATCCACAAGATAGAAAACAAATTCCTCAGACCCATTCGAATGGCTTTGAACCTCTCGAGGGCGCACTACGATGCTCAACTGAAGTCCGCCACCAAACCCGGTAACTCGAGTGGAATGATAATTTCCCATTGAAAGGGGTTTTTGTTTGCAGCGTAACGTTTCCGTCACTGCACTGAGACCCAGTACAAAGGGGTCACCACTTAATACGGTGATTTAGCATAACGGTCACATGACAAAAACTCTATCAATAACTAACTAGTCTTGTGTGGGCAAACTCAACAATGATGGCAAAATGGTTAATTTTGAACCTATTTTCATCACAAAGACAATGTGATCAGTTAATATTATTCAAAACGATAATGACTTGTTATTTGTTAGGAAAAAAAACTGTTTTGCGGAATTGGGGTTCTTTTATTTAGTATGTATGCCAAAATCGCAGAACTTTTGACCACTCTCCCCAAACTCTTTCCTGGATGACTGTACAAGCTTCTCCGATCCTTTGTTTACTCGCATATCCTCCCAAATGCCTTTCTGTTCTCTCCAAACTCTTCGACATTCCCCATACCCCTTATATCTTTTGTAGTGCGTTTCGTCTTCCTTTTCTCAACAATTTTTTATGTTAACTCTCACACTCGTCCAACCCCCTACTCATGCATATCTAATCAATATATGGCCTTTTATTACCTCTGCCACTGAAGATGGACGGAAGTTATGTTTTCACCCCTGTTTTTTTGTGAGCAGGATATCTTAAAAAGTTATAGACGGATTTGGATGAAACTTGGTGGACAGGATGGGTGTGTGACAAGGACGAATTGATTAGATTTTGGTTAACATCCAGATATGGATATGGATGCTTGAATTTTTAAAGTGATTCTTAAACATTGAGAGATGGGACAAAAAACGATATACACAGTGGCCTACAAAGGTATTCACCCCCCTCCAAAGTTTTCCCATTTTTATACCACCTGAACTTATTTAATAATGCTTTCAAATCAAACTTAATATATGGAGTCTTCACAAACTACTCCAAAGTGATAAAATGAAAAAAATGCAGATAAAATGTGAACAAGTTGGATTAACAGAGAAAATGGGATGATTCTCAGTTGTTATAAGCATTCAAATCCTTTATCTAATTTCCCAAAAATCACTTCAGGAGCAAATTATTTATTTGAACGGTTACAAACTAAGTGTAAAGGTTTCACCTGTATGTAATCAGTGGTTAACTTCAATATTAAGCTCCCCAACTTATCGAAGGAGTTCTAAAGTGCAACTCACTTGGTCAACCAAAAGGGCAAATATCATGAGGACCAAGGAGATTTCCAAAGAAGTCAGACATAAAGTGGTGGAGAAGCATGGTTCAGAAGAGGGTTATAAGAAGATTTTAAAGTCACTCGTTATCGTATTTCTGAGGTGTAATCGTTTGCCTGAAAGGGATTGAGAATGAAGCTGTGTTCAAACAGATAATCCAGAAAAACTTGTCCTTGCTTATTCTGCAAAATTTTGATCCGTAGTAAAGGTGTTTTTTGTTCACATGAAAATATCTAATACTTGAAGAAAATATTTTATTGCAGATAGGTAGCCAATAACGAACTCATTGCTTTACTAGAAGACATGGATCTGGATCATGTGACTTGTTTCCATGAGAATTGCTGCAGACAGTGCCCTCGGATAATAAGCCCCACTGTCGGTTAGCGAGCTGTGCAATGCTGTATGTTTATGTCATGTTTAATTTTTTTCAATTATTAAAAGGAAAAGGTGTTCACACATGTAATGTGTGCCACTAATTTGTGGTCCGATAGCGATTAAATCGTCCGAAGCTTTCACGTACAAACTTCCATTCACAATCACCTCAGCTCTCGGATCTTCGGAATCACTCGAGACCAGTGTTTTTCAATGAACACACACCTTAAGACAGAGTGGAAAAGGTCATGAGAAAGGTGCACAGAGACAGAACAATCGGGATATATGTAGCTGGGACAAGTAGGCAGGTGACATTGTTTTTGTTTTGTTTTGTATTTTTCCAGACTGTTTTGCAAACGTCTTTTTTTTTTTGTCTCGAATGCAGTTTGATTTGAACTCTGTTATTAGTCTCCTACCGGTTTCACCTGAGGGGACTATGGGTTTGCGCTCTGCCCGTCTGTCCCACCTGTGGTTTTTCAAACTTTTTCCCATACCCTCTAACATATTCAACTGAAACTTGGTGCACGGCTTTATTATGACGTTACAGAACAAATTCGAGTTTCAGGGAGTTTCGTCAATTTTTCACAGTTATGCCCTTTTTGGACTTAGGAAATATCACATCGGTAGGGGACATGTATTGCAAAGCAATTTTCGCTCTTGTTGTGTTTGGCCTTTTTAATTTTAATGCACTTCTCTTATTTTTCATTTAAACTGCATGTGCTCATGTTCTGTCCTTCACGGCCCACAAGCTCCCTCCTGTTCTGATTGTAATCCCCAATTTATTTTCCCCCACCTTTCTTCTTCCCATTCGTGAGATTAGTTTCATGCTGCAATTGCAGATATGAATCATTCCATCTGAAATCACCAAATTTAAGAAAATGTTCCCAGTTGACCCCCTCAGATTTACTTTAAAAACTTTCATACAATAGTTCCTAGGTATCAAAATGAAGCTGCGTAAAATTTAGGTCCATAGATGCGGTCAACTCCGAGATTTGATGGTTGAAAATGTGGTTGTGGCCCTATTTTTATGGTCGTTGCGAGCATCACAAAATGAACGGCTACTTTTAAACTCCACAAACTTTTTAAATGATAAATCGCTAGAGCCTTGAAATTTTCAGAGATTATTCTTCTGTAACTGCTCTGTAAGAAACAAACATACAACTGAGTATAGCTCTATTAAATTTTATGACCTGATCAGTTGAAATCCAGAAAAAAAATGTTGGTT
>CM068957.1:98045761-98062959 GCA_035128595.1 Eptatretus atami | reverse complement strand
ACCCAACTTTGAGACCCCATATATTTTTATTGACCCATCCCAGAAGCTTGAACATTTTTCATGTAATAACTGTATGGTAGTACTATTCAAATACATATTTACTTTTCTTAATCAGTCATATATAATACAGTCATGATCCCTCAAAAATTGAAAATTTTCTTTTCCCCGAAATTCAGTGAGGATTGCAAATATATGAAAAGGGTATACACATTCAAATTGTTCACCATTGGAAAGAGCATATTCAAGTTTACAAAAGTGTCAAATATCAAAGTGGTATATTTTAAATATATATATATTTTCTATTTTTTTTAAAACTGTTGTTAACACAATTCGTGAATACATGAAGTGTGTGCATGGTGTGGGCACCATGGTAATCATGAATGATTAGTTCCATGATTCAAATTAATAACACAAAAATATATCACATACTGCAATAACAATGTAATAAAACATTTCACCAAATAATTTGAATAGGTCCTTCATCTGCTTTTCCAAGTCAGGTGCGAGCTTGTACTGCCTCCCAGTTGACGTTAGGGAGCATCAATAACTTTCATCACATGGACCAAAGGAACCCAACAAATGTCCTCCTTCAATGTAACTTATATACACTGCTGACATCAGCAGATCAGCCACTATTCCTGAGTTCTATTTTAGCCCCAGCCAGATGAGTTAAGCTCTGCTATTTACAAATGAGAAACAAAGAATTACAAATTCAAATTTCAAAGTATTGTGTTCATGGTATCCTAATAGCAGATGATATGTATGTACATTGTATATACATGTACTACCATATGTACTACATGTAAAAGGACTGTTCATTAAATAGCACACACAACGCGCACAGCACTGGCAGAACATCATTTATTCAAATATTTTATAATATTGATAGAAACATTATACCACTTTGATATTGACACTTTTGTAAACCTGAATATGCTCTTTCCAATGGTGAACAATTAATGGTATACCTTGTCATATATTTGCAATCCTCACCTGAATTTCGGGGAAAATGAAAATTTTCAATTTTGAGGATCATGACTGTATGTATATGACTGATTAAGAAAAGTAAACATTATTTGAATACTACTACCATACAGTTATTACCTGAAAAAATTTCAAGCTTCTGGATGGGTCAATAAAATATATGGGGTCTCAAAGTTGGTCTTCATACAAAACCAATTTTTTTTCTGGATTTCAACTGATCAGGTCATAAAATTTAATAGAGGTATACTCCGTTTATGTTTGTTTCTTACAGAGCAGTTATAGAAGAATAATCTCTGAAAATTTCAAGGCTCTAGCATTAATCTATCTATAATTCCAGCAATCTGTGTGTGTGTGTGTGTTGTGGTGTGTGGTGTGTGTTGTGTGTTGCATGCGTGCGTGCGTGCCTGTGCCGTGCCTGTGCCTGTGCCTGTGCCTGTGCCTGTGCCTGTGCCTGTGTCTGTGTCTGTGTGTCTGTGACCGCTGTTTTTCGACAACCACTGGTCCGATCTAATTAAACTTGCCAGGTATATCTTGGGACCTGAGGATGTGCCTTTTCAAGGTTTGATATTAATCGGACAAGTGCCTCCCAAGTTATGGCCATTCATTTACCAACCAATGACAAGACACGTTGTTGCGTGGGCGTGCCGATGGGGGAAGGAACCTCAACGCCTCCCCATTACGGGTTACAACTACGGGCTTCCGGAGAGTGATGACTTCGTGTATTCTAATAATTTCTCGATTTCTTATGCGCATTTATGATAAACACAATGCCCCAACTTATGATCGTTTTCATATTAGACGGTGCATAAATTTCGGTAACATCAGAGTGAGCTGGTATGCTCCAAACCAGGAAGTAAAAAATTTTTTCTATCTCTTCTCTTCTCTTTTTGTTTTTCCTTGCGACGACATTGCGAAAAGGCAAAATACGTTGGCGCTAATTGAATAATTGGCCATTAAAACTAAATTGCGAATAATCGTAACTGCGATATGCGAACTTCCGGGCCACGCACGTACGGGCACGTGAGAGCGAAGAAACGGCCTGTGTGGTTGTTGTTTCTTGCTCGCGGTTTGAATATTTTTTTTTATTTTTTATTTTTTACGGGTACGTACTAGTATTTAAAAAGTTGTGGGAGTTTAAAAGTAGCCGTTCATTTTGTGATGCTCGCAACGACCATGAAAATAGGGCCACAACCACATTTTCAACCCTCAATATCTCGGAGTTGACCGCATCTATGGACCTAAAATTTTACGCAACTTCATTTTGATACCTGGGAACTATTTTATGAAAGTTTAAAGTAAATCTGAGGGGATCAACTGGGAGGCCTCCGGTGATATGAGGTGGAATGACTCATATGCCACAGAATGTATGTACATAATTTCCATTTCCTGCACCCATTTCTTCATACAACTTCTTCTTCAAACATGTACACAAAACCAGCAAAGGATGTGCCCACATTCCAGGCGATCTCTTTGGCCTCGTTGTAGACAAGCTTTAACAAAGAAATGAAAGTTTTTATAGCTTGACACCCATTCCTTTTGCAGATGGAGTCAGGGGTTCAGCTATAGGAAGCAGGCCTTTAAAGATGCCAGTGGAACAGGAAGTTCAGGTAAGGTGGTGTTGTGTGATTTGATTAAAACCATAACAGAAGTACATCGTGTGTTTGGATTAAGTGATGTATCTTCATTATTCTCGTTTTTGTCACAGGTCCTTCAGTCTGCTCTCAACCTGTTTGACTTACTGGAGAGCGTGCTGGCCAGAGTGGAGGAGATCATTAATGGAGATCATTGAAGGAGATCAGCTGGCACTTTGAGCAAATAAACGTCAGTTAAAACGAACAAAACAATTTGATTTGATATCCACTTTGAATTTACACTGAATTTGCAGCCAAGAACCACCTTAAAGGACCGTTTGCACTCATAAATGTGTGCCTTCCAAGGAATACATGCTGTTGCATCCATCATGGCATCCTATGCCTAAAACTCTACGTGATATTTTCCACGTTTTGTGCAAGGCTTCGCCAATGTGTCACCCTCCTTTGGGGGTCAGACAATTACAATATTGTGGTTTTTATAACAGCATTCGAGCCCTCGGGACTAAATCTTGTGGTACTCTATCAGGAACGTAACTTCAACCTGACTTTGCACTCTGAGGGCGTGTTTAGAGGTCATGTCTCCTATTCTTTTTCTCCCAAGCAGGTAAAGATATTCAAATGCAACAAAGACAGACATTGATATCAATCTTTATTGTACCCTGGTGCATATTTATTTCTCAACATAATCACCACTGCGGTTCACACTTTCTGCCAACGTTCAAGTTGTTTCTTGATGCCGTCACGATAGAACGGTGCATCCTGCTGACTTAACCAGCACTTCATAGCGGCCCTGACGTCATCAGAAGAGAAATTTTCTGCACGAAGGTATTCCTTAAGTTTGGCAAAGAGATGAAAATCTGCCGGAACCAAGTTGGGGCTGGTGTTCCATCGTGGTGGTACTCCGTTTACTGTCTTTTACTCTCAGGATAGTAATGATGAACCCAACTCTCATCTCGAGCGCTTCACCCTTCACAGCACTAACAACATCGTGCTACCCTCTGCCATGTTGATTAATGGAGCACTCTAGTGTCAGAATCACGAAACTTCACACCCAATGGTGGGAAGAGCTAATGTGTAGACTGTGCTTTGTTTAATTCAAATATCCTTACCTGTTTTGGAGAAAACGAACAGGAGGCATTACTTGTCAACACGCCCTCGTTTTTACTTCGACTTCCTGTTATTCAGGCAGTTCTTTGTCGAATCTGCTTGTCTTGTATTACATCCATAAGGGGTTATCGACGTATTTCATACATAGGATGGGAATAATTTAAGTGAAAGGGAAAGTAGGTGAATGGAGGATGGACAAGGGAAAGAAGGTTGAGAGGAGGGAAAAGGGATTCATGAGACAATGGAGGATGTCGATGCTGCTATTTTGCATACATAATATGTAGATAGGGCACAATTTAAATACAAGCTCTTGTGCTAACTTGTCAAATTTGCTTTCTGTGTGTATTTTAAATATTGGCTTCAATCGCGTATCAGCCTACCGAGGCAGTCTGGATTAAAATTGTAGTAAAGTTTATCAGACAACATATATAATTTATTGAAATTTCTGACTCTCCCTTATAATTCAGCTTCTCTCATTATTAGAGTCAAACTGATTGGTTGGTAATTCTCACCTCCACTCTTTTGTTCCTCTTTTCTCACATTTGTGGAACTGCCTTCTGGAGATGATTTGACCACACTCTTCCCTCCATGGTTTCATTCAGGCAGTGCACCGTCATCTCTTGTCAATTTTTTCTTCTCCCATTAACCCAATCCTCTTACTTACAAGTTAGTGTTCCCTCTGTCATCCCCTCTTCTCTCTCCTCTCCCCTCTCTCTCCTCTCTTCCCCTCTCCCCTCTCTCTCCTCTCTTCCCCTCTTGCCCTCTTCTCATCTTCCCCTCTCTTGTTAGCTCATTCCCTTGTTTGTTGTATCGAGCAGTGACCCCACGATCATTATGTGGCCTTTTTACCCTTTGTCAACTCGATCTTCCATGAGACTCGATTTTGTTTTCGCCAACATGGTGGTTTATAGCTGGGTCGGGATTCAAGCCCATGCTAAGACCTTGCAAAGGCAAGTGCGCGTACCTTCAGACGATCCACCTTCTGTACTATCGCAACACAAATCGTAATTTTTATTTTTCTCGTGATACAGAAGACATTAAAGGGGATCTAAAGTGTAACATCACCTGTAAAATTTCAAACTTGCTTCATTCACAAAATGTTTGAACGCGGTCAAAGGGGACGCTCGAGAGTACGCGTCGAGCCTGGTGTTAACTTTGCTCACTCTCATCTTGTTATCTACATTGGGGATGTAAGTAGACAAGGAAAATTAATTTAAAAGATACAGTGTATGCATTTTTTAAAATTTTAATTGCTGATAGAGTTGAATATTATTTGATGAACAGCCAAGACGGATCAAATTAGCATTCCTACTGGTGCTGCGGCTGGTGTTCGATCGACACACCATTACCGTCTCTCCCAGCGGTAAGATGAGACATTAAATAATCATTGCTGATTACAGTGGGTTTTTTTATAAGGATTTTTCGAATCTCATTGGACATTCTTGAAGCAATGTAAGCACAATTTTCCAGGTGTAAAGCACGAAGAATGAGATTTATTTGCTGGTCTTGGTCTTGATAAGGTTCAACAGATTGTGGATGTAACAGTGGATTTAAAGTCACGTATGCATTTTTATCTTATGCATTTTGAATGGTCCCCGGTTTGCACCCATTAGGTTCAGAGACGAACCTCCAATGCCCCCATCGGCTGCACGTCCAGATTTCCAGGCCAGGGCAGTCGCCAAGTTCTCTCGGATTTGGGACCTTTCACCGCGTCCACCAAGGAACCGCAGTGCCTCTGCCATCGCACGGCTTTCCGGGGTCCCTCTTTTCCTCCCACCTCCGCACCCTCATTGCACCAACTTTGTTTTTATTTAACTACAACCTGGAAATGCCTTCGGTGATGGTTTTCTTCACGAGCTCGATTTTCCTCCATCAGCACAGTTTAATAAACAAAATTTAACTTGCGTATTGTTTTGTATTTCTTTTGTTTCGTTCAAGCTGTTGTAAACTGCTTTGTAGTGATTATATCAAAGTCTGTCTTTGAATTTACGCTGAATTCAATATTATTTCAATTTACACTATGAAATAAAATTCAATATGATTTGAGCCCTTCAGAAATTCCACATCCCAGCCAAGTTGAGTTTAGGAAACTAAAGAAAGTTGCGGCGGGGGTGTGTTTCGGGAACTTTTCTCCACTGTTTGAAGCTGGCTCTCGAATGGGATTCTGTGGGAACCTAAACTTTGAATCCCCTTTCTCAGAACTTCGATTTTGTTGGATCATGGCAGCTTGCTCCGAATATCTTCTGTGCCAAGTGGTCACATATTGTATCTGTTCATTACACAATCTGCTCAGCATGATAAGATAAGCTGCAGAGATGGTTGAAGTCATATCTATCTATAATTCCATGAAATCTCTGTGTGTCTGTCTGCCTGTGACCCGCGTTTCTCGACAACCACTGGTCCGATCTAATTGAAACTTGCCAGGTATTTGCTGGAGCCCTGAGTATGTGCCTTTTCAAGGTTTGATATAATCGGACAAGTGGTTCCCAAGTTATGGCCATTTATTTACCAACCAATGACAGGATACGGTGCTATGACGTCACAATTTATTAATTTTTGCACGTACGGCCACGCACTTGTTTATAAAATGGACAGAATGACTTTAGTTTAATAAGGTACAGGATGGATTTGATTTTTTTTTTTTTTAATTCAGCCTATAGCCCATCGTTGTAATTTTCGAAAGACTATTTATTTATCTATTTATTTAAAGTGACGTCATTTCACATGCAGCACCGGTCTTCGACCGTGACGTAAGATTGCGTCATCGACGATGCTTCACCCCTTTGTGGTCAGCGTTTTATTTCTTCTTGAACAAAAAAAAAACAGACAACGCAAAGCAGAAATTAACAATTATAATGTCGCAGTTACAAATCAAATTTTATGTATTCATGTAAATGGTTGTAAAACTATTTTGTAGGAACACGCCAAGCTGCACAAAAACGTGACGGCACACCACAAGCAACTTTTATTGCAGTATTCATCAAAATGATGAATATTTGAAGGAAAATACTTCAAAGCGATAGTACATTTATTTCAGCTTAAAAAGCTGAGGAATTGTTAGTCAGAAAAAAAAAACCACAGAGCCCAACTGCACACGAAGGACCAGGATTAAGGCAGTGTAAAAGAGAAGAAGAAGACCCCGGTTATAGCTTTCAAATAACGTAATGACGTAATGCCGCACGTCATGAAGATTCAGATTACGATTAGAATTAAACAATTTGAAGTGTAAATCGACTTCCGGTAGGATCGGGACGGATTACAATATTGTAATTAAAATAACGCGCATAATGTGTATTATCGATGTTGTTGTACGCAATGCAACAAATGGTTGCTGCATGTGAAGAGCGAGTGGAGAGGGGTTTGTGTGGAAATAAAACCAGAGACACTTCCGGCGCCGCGCCATGGCGGGTAATGGCCGCTGAGAGCCTGAGGGAACCTCAGGGAGACGGAGCGAAAGGGAGGATAACGGAGGAACGGCGCAATAGCGAAACACAAATTGCAGATATGGCCGAAGGAGAAGACGACCCGAACAAGTCGTCATGATGGAACGACGGAGCATTTGATTTTGGATTTTTAAAGATTTTATTACTGCATTTTCCTCGTTTTCGCTTCTCGGGCGAGCGATGGCGAACGGATCGATTTGAAGAGACGGACGCAGTTTGATTTGGACGGCTTAACCATACACAAGTTTCGCTTCATCTTTTGGTTTTTTTTTTGCCCTTTTTGGACTTAGGAAATATCACATCGTAGGGACATTATTGCAAAGCAATTTCGCTCTTGTTGTGTTTGGCCTTTTAATTTTAATGCACTTCTCTTATTTTCATTTAAACTGCATGTGCTCATGTTCTTCCTTTCACGGCCACAAGCTCCTCCTGTTCTGATTGTAATCCCAATTTATTTTCCCCCACTTTCTTCTTCCCCATTCGTGAGATTAGTTTCATGCTGCAATTGCAGATATGAATCATTCCATCTGAAAATCACCAAATTTAAGAAAATGTTCCCAGTTTGACCCCTCAGATTTACTTTAAACTTTCATAAAATAGTTCCTAGGTATCAAAATGAAGCTGCGTAAAATTTTACGTCATAGATGCGGTTCAAACTCCGAGTATTGAGGTTGATAATGTGGTGTGTGCCCTATTTTTATGTCGTTGCGAGCACACAAAATGAACGGCTACTTTTAAACTCCCACAACTTTTTAAATATTAATGCTAGAGCCTGAAATTTTCAGAGATTATTCTTCTGTAACTGCTCTGTAAGAAACAAACATACAACTGAGTATAGCTCTATATAATTTTATGACCTGATCAGTTGAAATCCAAGAAAAAAAATGTTGGTTTTGTATGAAGACCCAACTTTGAGACCCATATATTTTTTATGACCCATCCCAGAAGCTTGAACATTTTTCATTGTAATAAACTTATTGGTAGTACTATTCAAATACATATTTACTTTCTTAATCAGTCATATATATACAGTCATGATCCCTCAAAAATTTGAAAATTTTCACTTTTCCCCCGAAATTCAGATGAGGATTGCAAATATATGACAAGGTATACCACTTCAAATTGTTCACCATTGGAAAGAGCATATTCAAGTTTACAAAAGTGTCAAATATCAAATGGTATATTTTAAATATATAATTTTTCATTTTTTTAAAGTTGTTAACACAATTCGTGAATACATGAAGTGTGTTGCATGGTGTGGGCACCATGGTAATCATGAATGTTTAGTTCCATGATTCAATAAATAACACAAAAATATATCACATACTGCACATAACAATGTAAAAAAACATTTCACCAAATAATTTGAATAGGTCCTCATCTGCTTTTCCAAGTCAGGTGCGAGCTTGTACTGCCTCCAGTTGACGTTAGGGGAGCATCAATAACTTTTCTCACATGGACCAAAGGAACCCAACAAATGTCCTCCTTCAATGTAACTATATACACTGCTGACATCAGCAGATCAGCCACTATCCTGAGTTCTATTTTTAGCCCCAGCCAGATGAGTTAAGCTCTTGCTATTTACAAATGAGAAACAAAGAATTACAAATTCAAATTTCAAAGTATGTGTTCATGGTATCCTAATAGCAGATGATATGTATGTACATTGTATATACATGTACTAACATATGTACTACATGTAAAAGACTGTTCATTAAATAGCACACACAACGCGACAGCACTGCAGAACATCATTTATTCAAATATTTATAATATTGATAGAAAAACTTATACCACTTTGATATTTGACACTTTTGTAAACCTGAATATGCTCTTTCCAATAGGTGAACAATTTGAAGTTGATACCTTGTCAATATTTGCAATCCTCACCTGAATTTCGGGGAAAATGAAAATTTTCAATTTTGAGATCATGACTGTATTGTTATGACTGATTAAGAAAAAGTAAACATTTATTTGAATACTACTACCATACAGTTATTACCTGAAAAAATTTCAAGGCTTCTGGATGGGTCAATAAAATATATGGGGTCTCAAGTTAGGTTCTTCATACAAACCAATTTTTTTTCTGGATTTCAACTGTCAGGTCATAAAATTTATAGAGTATTACTCCGTTTTAGTTGTTTTCTTACAGCAGTTATAGAAGAAT
This sequence comes from Eptatretus atami, assembly GCA_035128595.1. Taxonomy (NCBI): domain Eukaryota; kingdom Metazoa; phylum Chordata; class Myxini; order Myxiniformes; family Myxinidae; genus Eptatretus; species Eptatretus atami. Next base: position 98,053,666 of record CM068957.1, on the reverse strand, counting down.
AATCTCTGAAATTCAAGGCTCTAGCATTAATCTATTCTATAATTCCAGCAATCTGGTGTGTGTGTGTGTGTGTGTGTGGTGTGTGTGCATGCGTGCGTGCGTGCTGTGCCTGTGCCTTGTGCCTGTGCCTGTGCCTGTGCCTGTGCCTGTTGTCTGTGTCTGTGTGTCTGTGACGCTGTTTTTCGACAACCACTGGTCATCTAATTTAAACTTGCCAGGTATATTGCTGGGGACTGAGGATGTGCCTTTTTCAAGGTTTATATTAATCGGACAAGTGCCTCCCAAGTTATGGCCATTCATTTACCAACCATGACAAGACACGTTGTTGCGTGGGCGTGCCGATGGGGGAGGAACCTCAGCCGCTGCTCCCATTACGGGTTACAACGACGGGCTTCCGGAGAGTGATGACTTCGTGTATTCTAATAATTTCTCGATTTCTTATGCGCATTTATGATTAAACACAATGCCCCAACTTATGATCGTTTCATATTAGACGGTGCATAAATTTCGGTAAACATTCAGAGGAGCTGTATGCTCCAAACCAGGAAGTAAAAATTTTTTCTATCTCTTTCTCTTCTCTTTTGTTTTTCCTTGCGACGACATGCGAAAAGGCAAAATACTGTTGCGCTAATTAATATTGGCCATTAAAACTAAATTGCGAATAATCGTAACTGCGATATGCGAACTTCCGGGCCACGCACGTACGGGCACGTGAGAGCGAAGAAACGGCCTGTGTGGTTGTTGTTCTTGCTCGCGGTTTGAATATTTTTTTTTATTTTTATTTTTTACGGGTACGTACTAGTATTTAAAAAGTGTGGGAGTTTTAAAGTAGCCGTTCATTTTGTGATGCTCGCAACGACCATGAAAATAGGGCCACAACCACATTTTCAACCCTCAATATCTCGGAGTTGACCGCATCTATGGACCTATAAATTTTACGCAACTTCATTTTGATACCTGGGAACTATTTTTATGAAAGTTTAAAGTAAATCTGAGGGATCAACTGGGAGGCCTCCGGTGATATGAGGTGGAATGACTCATATGCCACAGAATGTATGTACATAATTTCCATTTCCTGCACCCATTTCTTCATACAACTTCTTCTTCAAACATGTACACAAAACCACAAAGGATGTGCCACATTCCAGGCGATCTCTTTGCCTCGTTGTAGACAAGCTTTAACAAAGAAATGAAAGTTTTTATAGCTTGACACCCATTCCTTTTGCAGATGGAGTCAGGGTTCAGCTATAGGAGCAAGGCCTTTAAAGATGCCAGTGGAACAGGAAGTTCAGTAAGGTGGTTTGTGTGATTTGATTAAAACCATAACAGAAGGTACATCGTGTGTTTGGATTAAGTGATGTATCTTCATTATTCTCGTTTTTGTCACAGGTCTTCAGTCTGCTCTCAACCTGTTTGACTTACTGGAGAGCGTGCTGGCCAGAGTGGAGGAGATCATTAATGGAGATCATTGAAGGAGATCAGCTGGCACTTTTAGCAAATAAACGTCAGTTAAAACGAACAAAACAATTTGATTTGATATCCACTTTGAATTTACACTGAATTTGCAGCCAAGAACCACCTTAAAGGACCGTTTGCACTCAAAATGTGTGCCTTCCAAGGAATACATGCTGTTGCATCCATCATGGCATCCTATGCCTAAAACTCTACGTGATATTTTCCACGTTTTGTGCAAGGCTTCGCCAATGTGTCACCCTCCTTTGGGGGTCAGACAATTACATATTGTGGTTTTATAACAGCATTCGAGCCCTCGGGACTAAATCTTGTGGTACTCTATCAGGAACGATACTTCAACCTGACTTTGCACTCTGAGGGCGTGTTTAGAGGTCATGTCTCCTATTCTTTTTCTCCCAAGCAGGTAAAGATATTCAAATGCAACAAAGACAGACATTGATATCAATCTTTATTGTCCCTGGTGCATATTTATTCTCAACATAATCACACTGCGGTTCACACTTTCTGCCAACGTTCAAGTTGTTTCTTGATGCCGTCACGATAGAACGGTGCATCCTGCTGACTTAACCAGCACTTCATAGCGGCCCTGACGTCATCAGAGAGAAATTTTCTGCACGAAGGTATTCCTTAAGTTTGGCAAAGAGATGAAAATCTGCCGGAACCAAGTTGGGGCTGGTGTTCCATCGTGGTGGTACTCCGTTTACTGTCTTTTACTCTCAGGATAGTAATGATGAACCCAACTCTCATCTCGAGCGCTTCACCCTTCACAGCACTAACAACATCGTGCTACCCTCTGCATGTTGATTAATGGAGCATCTAGTGTCAGAATCACGAAACTTCACACCCAATGGTGGGAAGAGCTAATGTGTAGACTGTGCTTTGTTTAATTCAAATATCCTTACCTGTTTTGGAGAAAACGAACAGGAGGCATTACTTGTCAACACGCCCTCGTTTTTACTTCGACTTCCTGTTATTCAGGCAGTTCTTTGTCGAATCTGCTTGTCTTGTATTACATCCATAAGGGTTATCGACGTATTTCATACATAGGATGGGAATAATTTAAGTGAAAGGGAAAGTAGGTGAATGGAGGATGGACAAGGGAAAGAAGGTTGAGAGGAGGGAAAAGGGATTCATGAGACAATGGAGGATGTCGATGCTGCTATTTTGCATACATAATATGTAGATAGGGCACAATTTAAATACAAGCTCTTGTGCTAACTTGCAAATTTGCTTTCTGTGTGTATTTTAAATATTGGCTTCAATCGCGTATCAGCCTACCGAGGCAGTCTGGATAAAATTGTAGTAAAGTTTATCAGACAACATATATAATTTATTGAAATTTCTGACTCTCCCTTATAATTCAGTTCTCTCATTATTAGAGTCAAACTGATTGGTTGGTAATTCTCACCTCCACTCTTTTGTTCCTCTTTTCTCACATTTGTGGAACTGCCTTCTGGAGATGATTTGACCACACTCTTCCCTCCATGGTTTCATTCAGGCAGTGCACCGTCACTCTTGTCAATTTTTTCTTCTCCCATTAACCCATCCTCTTACTTACAAGTTAGTGTTCCCTCTTCATCCCTCTTCTCTCTCCTCTCCCCTCTCTCTCTCCCTCTTCCCCTCTCCCTCTCTCTCCTCTCTTCCCCTCTTGCCCTCTTCTCATCTTCCCCTCTCTTGTTAGCTCATTCCCTTGTTTGTTGTATCGAGCAGTGACCCACGATCATTATGTGGCCTTTTTACCCTTTGTCAACTCGATCTTCCATGAGACTCGATTTTGTTTTCGCCAACATGGTGGTTTATAGCTGGGTCGGGATTCAAGCCCATGCTAAGACCTTGCAAAGGCAAGTGCGCGTACCTTCAGACGATCCACCTTCTGTACTATCGCAACACAAATCGTAATTTTTATTTTTCTCGTGATACAGAAGACATTAAAGGGATCTAAAGTGTAAATCACCTGTAAAATTTCAAACTTGCTTCATTCACAAAATGTTTGAACGCGGTCAAAGGGACGCTCGAGAGTACGCGTCGAGCCTGGTGTTAACTTTGCTCACTCTCATCTTGTTATCTACATTGGGGATGTAAGTAGACAAGGAAAATTAATTTAAAAGATACAGTGTCATGCATTTTTTAAAATTTTAATTGCTGATAGAGTTAAATATTATTTGATGAACAGCCAAGACGGATCAAATTAGCATTCCTACTGGTGCTGCGGCTGGTGTTCGATCGACACACCATTACCGTCTCTCCCAGCGGTAAGATTGAGCATTAAATAATCATTGCTGATTACAGTGGGTTTTTTTATAAGGATTTTTCGAATCTCATTGGACATTCTTGAAGCAATGTAAGCACAATTTTCCAGGTGTAAAGCACGAAGAATGAGATTTATTTGCTGGTTCTTGGTCTTGATAAGGTTCAACAGATTGTGGATGTAACAGTGGATTTAAAGTCACGTATGCATTTTATCTTATGCATTTTGAATGGTCCCCGGTTTGCACCCATTAGGTTCAAGACGAACCTCCAATGCCCCCATCGGCTGCACGTCCAGATTTCCAGGCCAGGCAGTCGCCAAGTTCTCTCGGATTGTACCTTTCACCGCGTCCACCAAGGAACCGCAGTGCCTCTGCCATCGCACGGCTTCGGGGTCCCTCTTTTCCTCCCACCTCCGCACCCTCATTGCACCAACTTTGTTTTTTATTAACTACAACCTGGAAATGCCTTCGGTGATGGTTTCTTCACGAGCTCGATTTTCCTCCATCAGCACAGTTTAATAAACAAATTTAACTTGCGTATTGTTTTGTATTTCTTTTGTTTCGTTCAAGCTGTTGTAAACTGCTTTGTAGTGATTATATCAAAGTCTGTCTTTGAATTTACGCTGAATTCAATATTATTTCAATTTACACTATGAAATAAAATTCAATATGATTTGAGCCTCAGAAATTCACATCCCAGCCAAGTTGAGTTTAGGAAACTAAAGAAAGTTGCGGCGGGGGTGTGTTTCGGGAACTTTTCTCCACTGTTTGAAGCTGGCTCTCGAATGGGATTCTGTGGGAACCTAAACTTTGAATCCCCTTTCTCAGAACTTCGATTTTGTTGGATCATGGCAGCTTGCTCCGAATATCTTTGTGCCAAGTGCGTCACATATTGTATCTGTTCATTACACAATCTGCTCAGCATGATAAGATAAGCTGCAGAGATGGTTGAAGTCATATCTATCTATAATTCCAGCAATCTCTGTGTGTCTGTCTGTCTGTTGACCGCCGTTTCTCGACAACCACTGGTCCGATCTAATTGAAACTTGCCAGGTATATTGCTGGAGACCTGAGTATGTGCCTTTTCAAGGTTTGATGTTAATCGGACAAGTGGTTCCCAAGTTATGGCCATTTATTTACCAACCAATGACAGGATACGGTGCTATGACGTCACAATTTATTAATTTTTGCACGTACGCCACGCACTTGTTTATAAAATGGACAGAATGACTTTAGTTTAATAAGGTACAGGATGGATTTGATTTTTTTTTTTTTAATTCAGGCCATAGCCCATCGTTGTAATTTTCGAAAGACTATTTATTTATCTATTTATTTAAAGTGACGTCATTTCACATGCAGCACCGGTCTTCGACCGTGACGTAAGATTGCGTCATCGACGATGCTTCACCCCTTTGTCGTCAGCGTTTTATTTTCTCTTGAACAAAAAAAAACAGACAACGCAAAGCAGAAATTAACAATTATAATGTCGCAGTTACAAATCAAATTTTATGTATTCATGTAAATGGTTGTAAAACTATTTTGTAGGAACACGCCAAGCTGCACAAAAACGTGACGGCACACCACAAGCAACTTTTATTGCAGTATTCATCAAAATGATGAATATTTGAAGGAAAATACTTCAAAGCGATAGTACATTTATTTCAGCTTAAAAAGCTGAGGAATTGTTAGTCAGAAAAAAAAAACCACAGAGCCCAACTGCACACGAAGGACCAGGATTAAGGCAGTGTAAAGAGAAGAAGAAGACCCCGGTTATAGCTTTCAAATAACGTAATGACGTAATGCCGCACGTCATGAAGATTCAGATTACGATTAGAATTAAACAATTTGAAGTGTAAATCGACTTCCGGTAGGATCGGGAGGATTACAATATTGTAATTAAAATAACGCGCATAATGTGTATTATCGATGTTGTTGTACGCAATGCAACAAATGGTTGCTGCATGTGAAGAGCGAGTGGAGAGGGGTTTGTGTGGAAATAAAACCAGAGACACTTCCGCGGCCGCGCCATGGCGGGTAATGGCCGCTGAGAGCCTGAGGGAACCTCAGGGAGACGGAGCGAAAGGGAGGATAACGGAGGAACGGCGCAATAGCGAAACACAAATTGCAGATATGGCCGAAGAGAGAAGACGACCCGAACAAGTCGTCATGATGGAACGACGGAGCATTTGATTTTGGATTTTTAAAGATTTTATTACTGCATTTTCCTCGTTTTCGCTTCTCGGGCGAGCGATGGCGAACGGATCGATTTGAAGAGACGGACGCAGTTTGATTTGGACGGCTTAACCATACACAAGTTTCGCTTCATCTTTTGGTTTTTTTTTGCTTTTATCTCTCTTCTCTCTCTCTCTCTCTCTCTCTCTCTCTCTCTCTCTCTCTCTCTCTCTCTCTCTCTCTCTCTCTCTCTCTCTCTCTCTCTCCTCTCTTCTCTCTGTTCTCTCTGTCTCTCTCTCCCGTCTCTCTCTCCGTCTCTCTCTCCGTCTCTCTCTCCGTCTCTCTCTCCGTCTCTCTCTCCGTCTCCTACTCACTGGCCCTCTGTGTGTCCGTCTTCCCTCAGTACTCGTCGTCTCTTCGTGTAATACTTCTGTTCGTATCCGTGATAGATTTAAATCCATCTTTGCGCTGTACTCTTGTTCTACGTATTGACCACCTACTGTCCACCCTTGGTCACCCCTTCCTGTCCACCCTCGGTCACCCCTTCCTGTCCACCCTCGGTCACCCCTTCCTGTCCACCCTCGGTCACCCCTTCCTGTCCACCTCGGTCACCCCTTCCTGTCCACCTCGGTCACCCTTCCTGTCCACCCCGTCACCCCTTCCTGTCCACCCTCGGTCAGCCCTTCCTGTCCACCCTCGGTCCCCCATCTCTCTCCTGTCCACCCCGTTCCCCCACCCTCTCTCCTGTCCACCCCAGTTCCCACCCCAATCTCCTGTCCACCCCGGTCCCCGCCCCCGCTCTCCTGTCCACCCCGGCCCCTCCCCCATTCACCTGTCCACCCCGGTCTCCACCCCCCGCTCTCCTGTCCACCCCAGTCTCCACCCCCCCCCCGCTCTCCTGTCCACCCCGGTCCCGCTCTCCAGTCCACCCGGTCCCCGCCCCCCGTTCTCAGTCCACCCTGGTCCCCGCCCCCGCTCTCCAGTCCACCCGGTCCCGCCCCCCCGCTCTCCAGTCCACCCGGTCCCGCCCCCCGCTCTCCTGTCCACCCCGGTCCCCGCCCCCGCTCTCCTGTCCACCCCGGTCCCCGCCCCCCCCTCTCTTCGACCACGTCCCCGCCCCTCGCTCTCCTGTACACCTCGGTCCCCCCTCTCCTGTACACCTCGGTCCCCCCCTCTCCTGTACACCTCGGTCCACCCCTCTCCTGTACACCTCGGTCCACCCCTCTCCTGTACACTTCAGTTCCCCCCCTCTCCTGTACACCTCGGTCCCCCCCTCTCTTGTCCACCTCGCCACCCTCTCCTGTCCATCACGGTCCCCCCCCTCTCTCCTGTCCACCCGACCCCTCTCTCCTGTCCACCCGGGCCCCCTCTCTCTCCTGTCCACCGGGCCCCCTCTCTCTTCCTGTCCACCCGGGCCCCCTCTCTCTCCTGTCACCCGGGCCCCCCTCTCTTCCTGTCCACCCGGCCCCCCTCTCTCCTGTCCACCGGGCCCCCCTCTCTCTCCTGTCCACCGGGGCCCCTCTCTCTCCTGTCCACCCGGGGCCCCCCTCTCTCTCCTGTCCACCCGGGCCCCCCTCTCTCTCCTGTCCACCCGGGGCCCCCCTCTCTCTCCTGTCACCCGGGCCCCCTCTCTCTTCCTGTCCACCCGGGCCCCCCTCTCTCTTCTGTCCACCCGGGGCCCCCTCTCTCTCCTGTCCACCCCCCCTCTCTCCTGTCACCCGGCCCCCTCTCTCCTGTCCACCCGGCCCCCCTCTCTCCTGTCCACCCGGCCCCCTCTCTCCTGTCCACCCGGCCCCCCTCTCCTGTCCACCCCGCCCCCCCTCTCTCCTGTCCACCCGGCCCCCTCTCTCCTGTCCACCCGGCCCCCCTCTCTCCTGTCCACCCGGCCCCCCTCTCTCCTGTCCACCCGGGCCCCCTCTCTCCTGTCCCCCGGCGTCCCCCCTCTCCTGTCCACCGTGTGCTCCCCTCTCTTTTTCACTTTATTATTGTATTTCTCCCCCCCCCCTCCCCT
>CM068957.1:98026304-98037371 GCA_035128595.1 Eptatretus atami | reverse complement strand
TCAAGTTTCATCAAAATCGTTTGACTCCTCTGGCCTCCAGAGCTGTCCATTACATACAAACATACAAACAAACAAACTTACATACAAACATACAGATTGACGGAAAAAGTGAAAATAAGGGTACTCTAGCGACCACCCAATATATAGGATATATATATATATATATATATATATATATATAGGTCAAAAACGATATATGGGGAGAAGAGAGGGTGTGAGGGGAGGAGGAGAAGGGAGGTGGAGAGCGGTGAGGAGGAGAAGGCGAGTGGAGAGCGGGAGGTGGAGGAGAAGGGAGGGAGAGGGTGAGGAGGAGAAGGGAGGTGAGAAGCGGTGAGGGGGAGGGAGTGGAGAGCGTGAGGAGGAGAAGGGAGGTGGAGGCGGTGAGGAGGAGAAGGGAGGTGCGATGGAGAGCGGTGAGGAGGAGAAGGGAGGTGGAGAGCGTGAGGAGGAGGAAGGGAGGTGGAGAGCGGTGAGGAGAGAAGGGAGGTGGAGAGCGGTGAGGAGGAGAAGGGAGGTGGAGAGCGGTGAGGAGGAGAAGGGAGGTGGAGACGTGAGGAGGAGAAGGGAGGTGGGAGAGCGTGAGGAGGAGAAGTAGGAGGTGGAGAGCGGTGAGGAGGAGAAGGGAGGTGGAGACGAGTGAGAGAGGAGTGGAGATCGGTAGGAGGAGAAGGGAGTGGAGACGGTGAGGAGGAGAAGGAGGTGGAGAGCGGTGAGGAGGAGAAAGGAGGTGAGAGCGGTGAGGAGAGGCATGAAGGGAGTGAGGTGAAAGGGCACAAGGTGATGGCGTGAGTGATTGTGCACGGGGGGGGGAGCGCGCGCGAGAGGGGTGTGATGGGGGCGGGCGTGAGAGGGGTACGACAACGGCGATTGGGGGATGGGGCGTGAGAGGGGGTGATTAAAAAAAAAATTAAAAAAAACACCGATCACAATTTATTACCCCTGCCTCTGAAGATGGATGGAGGTTATGTATTACCCCTCTTTGTCAATCTGTGAGCGTGCAGTCTTTAGAGGTTATGGATGGATTCAGATGAAACTAGAGGGGGAGCACTCGTAGAGTGCAAAACCTCCGCCGCAATACTGCTGGGTCACTTAAGTGAACCCAATATCCTATTCATTGTAGGTCAAAACGGATCAGACTCTACTGAACCACGATGAATAAACTAAACTAGATCGACGCGCATGTAGAAATGCCAAAAAATAAAATCGAAATTTTTTTGAAAAAAAAGGTGCAAAATTTCTGTTTTTTTCTCTAAATTTTTTTTGGGGGTTGGAAATCACTTAAAACATGTAGAAATGCAAAAAAAAAAAATCAAATATTTTTCAAATAAAATCGAATTATTTTTTGAAAAAAGTTGCAAATTTTTTTTTCTCTAACAATATTTTTTTTTGGTTGGAAATCACTTAAAACATGTAGAAATGCAAAAACAAAAAATTCAAATATTTTTCAAAATGGCCGCCATAGCGGTCATATTGTACTTTGGACCAAGTCCGAAATCTAATGGCATGATCCTTGGACCATACCATCCCCCCCACCAAGTTTCGTCGAAATCCGTCGAGCAGTTTTTCCGTAAATACTGTTCACAAACAAACAAACAAACAAGCAGTCAAAGACTGGTACTTACGAAATCGTCAACTTGACCTCTGACCTTGTCTAATAAAAGCTGTCTCTAGAGAAGGTAGCGACGCAAACCAGAAGTTTCTACGATGATTCTGTACCAAACCATCAAAAATCGAATGTTTGACCTCACCGTGACCTTGACCGTTGACCGAAATCTAATCAGCACTCGCCATCACCCTCCTGAATCACTTGGTGTAATTGACATTGGTAGCTTCTTCCGTTCGAGTTATCTTTACCAAACCATCAAAATCGAATATTTGACCTCGCTGTACCAAACCATCAAAAATCGAATATTTGACCTCGGCTGTGACCTGTACCTTGACCGATTTTGACCAAAATCTATCAGCACTAGCCATCACCCTCCTGAATCACGTGGTTGTAATTGACATTGGTAGCTTCTTCCGTTCTCGAGTTATTCGTGCCTACAACAAACAACAACATACAAACAAACAAACAAACAAACAGAAACGGTAGTCATCAATATACTTACGAAATCTTTAGATTTTTAAGTACAAACAGACAGGGGTGAAAACAGTAACCTCCGTCCATCTTCGATGGCGGAGGTTAACTAGGTTGACAGGTTGGTTGTGTGACAAGGACAAATCTATTTGATTTTGTGAAATGATTATTCGACTTTTTAAAAATGATTATATACATACATATATTGGTTTTGGCCTATCTCTCAATGGTGGATATATATATATATACTGAAAACGCCAAAGAAACTTACCACCTTTTAAACCTTCAAATATCAACAATAACACTGCGTGTAGTAAATGTTGTGAACTATTTGTGGACAATAGTGTCCTCACTGTCAGACAAAACGGTCACGAGAATGGTCACTTGAACCTTCACTGGTCACTTCATTATACAGCTGTTGAACAGCCGTTTTTGACTGTCAGTGATTAGCCAAGGGGTACGGGATGATTTTAATGAGCTGCACGTGATGTCTTGATATTGGCTTTAAAAAGGCCAGTGCAAAATGGGCATTTCAATCAACATGCCACGATTGTCAAGGGATCAACGGCATGTGCCTTGGGCATACTGCAAAGCGGATTGAGCTTACTGTGAGGTGGCACGTCGCCTTGGCTGTTTCACACCAGACGATATCGGCCCTGGTGGACAGAGACACCCTCCACAACTCTGCAGATGACAGACCTCGATCAGGGAGGCCAAGAGTCACCACTGCAAGGCAGGACAGGCAGATGGTCCTAAGTCAGATGGCTTCAGACATTGAGGGACTGAGTGGACAGAATCCAGCAGCAATCCATCCAAAGACTTGTAGGCAGTATGCCCGACGATGCACTGCCGTATCCAAAACAATGGTGGCCACACACGTATTGAAAGGGGACTGACATTGCACCCTGTGCTTTCTGTACTGTAGAACAAACTTATGAGATGGTGTATCTTGGTCAAAAACTTGACATGTCATCAATAAAATGCCAATGTTTCAATTAGCAATTGTTGGTTTGTTTATTTTGAACTGTTTTATATAAATATATATTTATATATATATATATATATAATATATATATATATATATATCCTATATATTGGGTGGTCGCTAGAGTACCCTTATTTCACTTTTTCGTCAATCTGTATGTTTGTATGTAAGTTGTGTTTGTTTGTATGTTTGTATGTAATGGACAGCTCTGGAGGCCAGAGGAGTCAAACGATTTTGATGAACTTGACAGGTAGGTTCATACCAGGATCTAGTTGTATGCTTTGAGCACCGTTCTGTGACACCACCGTTGCCTAGCAACGGGACTTTGAAATTGTTGAAAATCCTAAAAAATTAATTTTTTTCGAAAATCAAAAATCGGCTTCCAGCCTTTTATGCGCACTATAATTAACCTCTGTCAAAAAATTCAGCCCGATCCGTCAAAAACTGTATGACTAGATGCAATTATGTCACGACCATCCATGTCGCCTACCGGCTTGTGTTTCTGTTAACGTCTGCGCGTAATTGACGTTTCTCTCTCTGAAACTGCCAGAGGAATGTCGCCACTTTCGACATGCGGTGCTGTAGTCTAATGAACAGCATGGCTATGGGAGATCGCGCCAGAGGACAGGTTTGGAATTTTTGGCGATTTTCTAATCTTTACATTCGTTTGCATGGCGACGTGTGACGTCACCGCTGAAGAGGCGTAATGACGTCATGACATCATCGGTCATTCGCTGATGTCATTACGTCTGTCGGCGATAGACGTCACCGCTGAGAGGCGTAATGCCACTCCGAGAAAACAGCGTCTGCAATGTAAAACCCTCTTCTGCACATGCTGACTACCTCAGAAGGTGAATTTGACACAAAAAAAATGTAACAAGAAACATTGATATAAAAGAAAAATCGATAAATCACATTTGAACCACTCACTGGATATATTGACGTCCTAACGAATCCTCACTTTCGAAACTTCGCGCAGAGCACGGGTTTGCTAGTATAAATAAATAAATTAAATATTTATATAGTTATATACATATACCACGATATTTGAAAAAGTTGTGGATGGGTTATGACAAAACATCGTGGATGAGATGGGTAGGTGACAAAAACAAGCCAATTAGATTTTGGTTCAGGTCAGCAAGATCCAGCCCATCAGTGGGATACAAAATGTAAACTGTCAGCCTGGCAGAGGTATGCGCTCTACAAATGGCATTTAGTTATTAATGTAACAGTCCTGCAGCAGCCCTCAAAGCTGCGTGGCCACTTTGAAGGGGTCGCACAAAACAATTCCAAAGCATACTTCAAGCATACTTACAAATTGTATATCTTATAATGATCCTTGTGCTTCTTCTCCAAAAACCTAAAAAAAAGAAAACATAGGATTTTGTCCAATCTCCACAGTACAATTATACACGCAAGCAAAGCGAATTTATGAAAGCAACAGGGATAAGAGATCACCTGAAGCAGGACCATTGAGTCCCACCCAAAAAAAAAGGGGGGGAGTGATGGTCACAGTAGTTACACTGATCACGTGTACAGCAAACGTTTAATTATCATAAACAAACCATTCCCAGACTGCATCTTGCCACAAGACAGAGTTAATGTAAAGAACAACAAGTGGGACAACACCGCGATTCGACAGACCTGCAGACATCGTCAATGTTGTTCCGGTAGACACCTTCCCACTTCTCGGTGGATAGCCCATGGCTATAAATATTGGGACAAAATATCTGATTGCAGTTAATGGAACATACTGAGCGTGTGATGACTGGATGAAACTCTTACAACATGAATACAGCATTTGTGAAGGATACAGGTTAAGTCCAAGTTAAAACCATCCTTGATGTCGGCGCTTATTTTGCTCACCATACCCTTCAATACTTTCGCCATGATGACAACAGCAATGAAAACGATAAGAGGACAAAAAAAGGTAGACAAGTGCAACAGTCTGAGGTAGATGCGTTAACACTGGACAGGTGGTAAGAGATGGAAAAAAATGCACAAGATGTGGACAGGACAAAGTATAACACAAGAGAGAAGAGAATAAGATGAAGAATAATTCTGAGAGCTGTGGAATAAAGCAGAATGGGAAATGGAGAATGTTCAGCGCAGCTTGTGATCGAGTGGGGGGAGGGGGAGGGGGGGGGGAGAAATACAATAATAAAGGTGAAAAAAGAGAGGGAGCACCGTGGACAGAGAGGGGGGACGCGGTGGACAGGAGAGAGGGGGCCCGGTGGACAGGAGAGGGGGCCCGGTGGACAGGAGAGAGGGGGGGCCCGGGTGGACAGGAGAGAGGGGCCGGGTGGACAGGAAGAGGGGGGCCGGTGACAGGAGAGAGGGAGGGCCGGGGGACAGGAGAGAGGGGGCGGGTGGACAGGAGAGAGGGGGCCGGGTGGACAGGAGAGAGCGGGGGCCGGTGGACAGGAGAGAGGGGGCCGGTGCAGAGAGGGGGCGGGTGGACAGAAGAGAGAGGGGGCCGGGTGGACAGAAGAGAGGGGCCGGTGGACAGGAGAGAGAGGGGCCCCGGTGGACAGTAGAGAGAGGGGGGCCAGGTGACAGGAGAGAGAGGGGGCCCCGGGTGGACGAGGAGAGAGAGGGGGCCCCGGGTGGACAGCAGAGAGAGGGGGGCCCGGGTGGACAGGAGAGAGAGGGGGGCCCCGGTGGACAGGAGAGAGAGGGGGCCCGGGTGGACAGAGAGAGAGGGGGCCCCGGTGGACAGGAGAGAGAGGGGGCCCCGGGTGGACAGGAGAGAGAGGGGGCCCGGTGACAGGAGAGAGAGGGGGCCCGGGTGGACAGGAGAGAGGGGGCGACCGTGATGGACAGGAGAGGGTGGCGAGGTGGACAAGAGAGGGGGGACCGAGTGTGTACAGGAGAGGGGGGAAACTGAAGTGACAGGAGAGGGGGACCGAGGTGTACAGGAGAGGGGTGGACGAGTGGACAGGAGAGGGTGGACCGAGGTGTACAGGAGAGGGGGGGACGAGAGTGTACAGAGAGGGGGACCGAGGTGTTACAGGAGGAGGGGGGACCGAGGGTACAGGAGAGCGAGGGGCGGGGACCGTGGCGAAAGAGAGCGGGGGCGGGGACCGGGGTGACAGGAGAGCGGGGGGGACGGGTGGAGCGGAGCGTGGGGGCGGGGACCGGGGTGGACTGGAGAGCGGGGGGGGGACCGGGGTGGACTGGAGACGGGGGCGGGGACGGGGTGGACTGGAGAGCGGGGGCGGGGACCGGGTGGACTGGAGAGCGGGGGCGGGACCGGGGTGGACTGGAGAGCGGGGACTGGGGGACAGGAGAGCGGGGGGGGTGGAGACTGGGGACAGGAGAGCGGGGGGTGGAGACCGGGGTGGACAGGAGACCGGGTGGACAGGAGAGCGGGGGGTGGAGACCGGGTGGACAGGTGAATGGGGAGGGGCCGGGGTGACAGAGAGCGGGGGCGGGACCGGGTGGACAGGAGATTGGTGGGGAACTGGGGTGGACAGGAGAGAGGTGGGGAACGGGGTGACAGGAGAGAGGATGGGGGACCGAGGTGGACAGGAAGGGCTGACCAGGGGACAGGAAGGCGGTGACGAGGGTGGACAGGAAGGGTGACCGAGGGTGGACAGGAAGGGGTGACCGAGGGTGGACAGGAAGGGTACGAGTGTGGAACAGGGAAGGGGTGACCGAGGGTGGACAGGGAAGGTGACCGAGGGTGGACAGGAAGGGTGACCAAGGGTGGACAGTAGGGTGGTCAATACGTAGAACAGAGTAAGCGCAAAGAGGATTTAATCTATCACGATACAACAGAATATTACACGAAGAGAGTACTGAGGAAGACGGAGACACCAACAAGATGGCCAGTGGTAGGAGAAGACCGGGAGAACGGAACGAGAAGAGAGAGACGGGGGAGAGAGAGAGAACGAAAGAGAGAGGCAGACATGAGAGAAGAGCGGAGACAACAGAGATGGGTAGGAGAAGAAGAGAAGAGACGGGGGAGAGAGAGAGAGAGAGAGAGAGAAGAGAGGAGAGAGAGAGAGAGAGAGAAGAGAGGAGAGAGAGAGAGAGAGAGAGAGAGGAGAGAGAGAGAGGAGAGAGAGAGAGCAATCAAAGCAAAAAAAAAAACCAAAGAGAAGCGAAACTTGTGTATGGTTAAGCCGTCACAAATCAAACTGCGTCCGTCTCTTCAAATCGATCCGTTCGCCATCGCTCGCCCGAGAAGCGAAAACGAGAAAAATGCAGTAATAAAATCTTTAAAAATCCAAAATCAAAGCTCCGTCGTTCCATCATGACGACTTGTTCGGGTCGTCTTCTCCTTCGGCCATATCTGCAATTTGTGTTTCGCTATTGCGCCGTTCCTCCGTTATCCTCCCTTTCGCTCCGTCTCCCTGAGGTCCCTCAGGCTCTCAGCGGCCATTACCCGCCATGGCGCGGCGCCGGAAGTGTCTCTGGTTTATTCCACACAAACCCCTCTCCACTCGCTCTTCACATGCAGCAACCATTTGTTGCATGCGTACAACAACATCGATAATACACATTATGCGCGTATTTTAATTACAATATTGTAATCCGTCCCGATCCTACCGGAAGCGATTTACACTTCAAATTGTTTATTCTAATCGTAATCTGATCTTCATGGACGTGCGGCATTACGTCATTACGTTATTTGAAAGCTATAACCGGGGTCTTCTTCTCTCTTTTACACTGCCTTAATCCTGGTCCTTCGTTGTGCAGTTGGGCTCTGTGGATTTTTTTTTCTGACTAACAATTCCTCAGCTTTTTAAGCTGAAATAAATGTACTATCGCTTTGAAGTATTTCCTTCAATATTCATCATTTTGATGATACTGCCAATAAAGTTGCTTGTGGTGTGCCGTCACGTTTTTTTGCAGCTTGGCGTGTCCTACAAAATAGTTACAACCATTTACATGAATACATAAAATTGATTGTTGTAACTGCGACATTATAATTGTTAATTTCTGCTTTGCGTTGTCTGTTTTTTTTTTGTTCAAGAAAAATAAAACGCTGGACACCAAAGGGGTGAACATCGTCTGATGACGCAATCTTACGTCACGGTCGAAGACCGGTGCTGCATGTGAAAATGACGTCACTTTAAATAAATAGATAAATAAATAGTCTTTCGAAAATTACAACGATGTGGGCATAGGCTGAATTAAAAAAAAAAAAATCAAATCCATCCTGTACCTTATTAAACTAAAGTCATTCTGTCCATTTTATAAACAAGTGCGTGGCCGTACGTGCAAAAATTAAAAATTGTGACGTCCATAGCACCGTATCCTGTCATTGGTTGGTAAATAAATGGCCATAACTTGGGAACCACTTGTCGATTAATATCAAACTAGAAAAGGCACATACTCAGGGCTCCAGCAATAATACCTGGCAAGTTTCAATTAGATCGGACCAGTGGTTGTCGAGAAACGGCGGTCACAGGCAGACAGACACACAGAGATTTCTGGAATTATAGATAGAATATGACTTCAACCATCTCTGCAGCTTATCTTATCATGCTGAGCAAGATTGTGTAATGAAACAGATACAATATGTGACGACTTGGCACAAAAGATATTCGAGCAAGCTGCCATGATCCAACTACATCGAAGTTCTGAAAAGGGGATTCAAAGTTTAGTTCCCACAGAATCCCATTCGGAGCGCCAGCTTCAAACAGTGAGAAAAGTTCCCGAAACACACCCCCGCCGCAACTTTCTTTAGTTTCCTAAACTCAACTGGCTGGGATGTGGAATTTCGAAGGGCCTCAAATCATATTGAATTTATTTCATAGTGTAAATGAAATAATATTGAATTCAGCGTAAATTCAAAGACAGACTTTGATATAGTCACTACAAAGCAGTTTTACAACAGCTTGAACGAAACAAAAGAAATACAAAACATACGCAAGTTAAATTTTTTATTAAACTGTGTGATGGAGGAAAATCGAGCTCGTGAAGAAACCATCACCGAAGCATTTCCAGGTTTGTAATTAAATAAAAAACAAAGTTGTGCAATGAGTGCGGAGGTGGAGGAAAGAGGGACCCCGAAAAGCCGTGCGATGGCAGACCACTGCGGTCCTTGGTGGACGCGGTGAAAGTGCCAAATCCGAGAGAACTTGGCGACTGCCCTGGCCTGGAAATCTGGACGTGCAGCCGATGGGGATTGGAGGTTCGTCTTTGAACCTAATGGGTGCAAACCGGGGACCATTCAAAATGATAAGATAAAAATGCATACGTGACTTTAAATCCACTGTTACATCCACAATCTGTTGAACCTTACAAGACCAAGACCAGCAAATAAATCTCATTCTTCGTGCTTTACACCTGAAAATTGTGCTTACATTGCTTCAGAATGTCCAATGAGATTCGAAAAATCCTTATAAAAAAAAACCCACTGTAATCAGCAATGATTATTTAATGTCTTAATCTTTACCGCGGGAGAGACGGTAATGTGGGTGTCGATCGAACCACCAGCCGCAGCACCAGTAGGAATGCTAATTTGATCCGTCTTGGCTGTTTCATCAAATAATATTTAACTCTATCAGCAATTAAAATTTTAAAAATGCATGCACTGTATCTTTTAAATTAATTTTCCTTGTCTACTTACATCCCCAATGTAGATACAAGATGAAGTGAGCAAAGTTAACACCAGGCTCGACGCGTTACTCCGAGCGTCCCTTTGACCGCGTTCAAACATTTGTGAATGAAGCAAGTTTGAAAATTTTACAGGTGATGTTACACTTTAGATCCCTTAACGTCTTCTGTATCACAGAAAAAAAAAAATTACGATTTGTGTTGCGATAGTTACAGAAGTGGATCGTCTGAAGTACGCGCACTTGCCTTTGCAAGGTCTTAGCATGGGCTTGAATCCCGACCCAGCTATAAACCACCATGTTGGCGAAAACAAAATCGAGTCTCATAGAAGATCGAGTTGACAAAGGGTAAAAAGCCACATAATGATCTGGGTCACTGCTCGATACAAACAAACAAGGGAATGAAGCTAACAAGAGAGGGGAAGATGAGAAGGAGGGCAAGAGGGAAGAGAGGAGAGAGAGGGAGAGGGGAAGAGAGGAGAGAGAGGGGAGAGGAGAGAGAAAGGATGACAGAGGAACACTAACTTGTAAGTAAGAGGATTGGTTAATGGAGAAGAAAAATTGACACGAGATGACGGTTGCACTGCCTGAATGAAACATGGAGGGAAGAGTGTGGTCAAATCATCTTCCAGAAGCAGTTCCACAAATGGTAGAGAAAAGAGAACAAAAGAGTGGAGTGAGAATTACCAACCAATCAGTTTGACTCTAATAATAAGAGAGAAGCTGAATTATAAGGGAGAGTCAGAATTTCAATAAATTATATATGTTGTCTGATTAAACTTTACTACAATTTAATCCAGAGCTGCCTCGGTAGGCTGATACGCGATTGAAGCCAATATTAAAATACACACAGAAAGCAAATTGACAAGTTAGCACAAGAGCTTGTATTTAAATTTGTCCCTATCTACATATTATGTATCGCAAAATGGCAGCATCAACATCCTCCATGTCTCATTGAATCCCTTTCCCTCCTCTCAACCTTCTTTTCCCTCTGTCCATCCTCCATTCACCACTTTCCCTTTCACTAAATATTCCATTCTATGTATGAAATACGTCGATAACCCCTTATGATGTAATTACAAACAAGCAGATTCGACAAAGAAGCGCGAATAACAGGGAAGTCGAATAATAAACGAGGGCGTGTTGACAAGTAATGCCTCCTGTTCGTTTTCTCCAAAACAGTAAGGATATTTGAATAAACAAAGCACAGTCATACACATTAGCTCTTCCCACCATTTGGGTGTGAAGTTTCGTGATTCTGACATAGAGTGCTCCATTAATCAACATGCAGAGGGTAGCACGATGTTGTTAGTGCTGTGAAGGGTGTGAAGCGCTCGAGATGAGAGTTGGTTCATCATTTACTATCCTGAGAGTAAAAGGACAGTAAACGCGAGACCACCACGATTGAAACACCAGCCCCCAACTATCTCTCTCCT
>CM068957.1:97994375-98015049 GCA_035128595.1 Eptatretus atami | reverse complement strand
TGTCTTCTGATTGTGTTGTGGCTTTGGGTCTGGCAGACCTCTTCCTGTCAGTTTCCTCCAGTTTCCAAGTGCCTTTTGGTGGTGTAGGAAACTGTACTCACTGACACCTTGGCTTACTTTGCAATTTCTCTAAAGGAAAGACCTACCACTTTAAGGGTTTTATTGGTCTGTCTGTCTTCCTTTATTGATTCTTTTTCTCCAATATGATAGCAATATACTACTTTCTGCAGTGCAATATTGTCCAAAAAATGCTTCAGAGGGTGTAGCAACACAGTCTGTTCCAACACTGCTTTTATACAGAGGGTTTTTTTAACTAATTAACAAAAGTTAGGACACGTGAGGAATTGTTTGCATCAACTTTCAAGGCTTAATTTACTTCCATTGCTGCAGAACAGCTGCAGTTGCTAACCATTACTTGTTCCTGAAAAGGGCCTTTTTTAACAACTCTGAAATTTACATTATTTTTAGTTTTTGGTGACCGAAACTTTTTTAACCTCTGGCAGTTTACCGCTTAGCTTTGTACCATTTCAGGTTATTCACTGGACTTACCGCTTAAATTTCAGTAAAAACTGGAATAATGGGGGTGTTCTAAAACTTTTGACCGGTAGAGTAATATATTTGTAATACGCATTAAGAAAAGGAGGGAAGTTAAGACCAGGGGTTGGAAGATGATGAGATGGGGGAAGTGCAGGGACAACGTTGCCGTAGAGTACAAGGAGTTGATGAGGGCCAGATATGAGAAACTTAGCGAAGAAGCCAGAGGTTTGGAGGAGTGGAATAAGTACGGAGAGGCATTTAAGGGAATTTCAGAAGTTTTGTGTGGAAGGACATTAGGAAAGGGGACATCATCGATTCGGGGCAGAAATTTGTTATGGTGGATGGAGGAAGTGGTAAAGACAGTTGGGGAAAAGAGTGAAGTTTGGAAGAGTATTGAGTAGATCAAGGATAGAGGAGGACAACTGAATGCAGGGTAGCTGCACCTGTATGGGCAAAAGGAGATCTGTGGATAAGGACATAAGGTGAGGAATTGTATTAAAGAGGTGGTGTATAACAAGTGGGAAGAAGATCTATAAATTGGCTCATAACACGGATGAGAATAGTTAGTACATGGCGGGGGGGGGGGGGTCGTGGTTTAGGATGGTTCCAGGAGGCTCGTGACAGAAGGGGGGTGTGAGGCAGTATTGAAGGTATGGGAAGGATATCTTCAGGAGCTGTTGAACCTGGGATGAAGCAACGGCGAGCTGGAGCCTGAGGAGGTGCGGATAAAAATATATGAAGGAAATTTAAAATGAAAGGTTTGGTGACTTGTGTGACACCAGCCTACATTTACAGTCTCAACTGGCACTGACGGTCAACAGAGGTTGCAGGTTTCCAAGAACAACTGGGCCATGAGGCTTGCAGGAGTGAAGAAGGTGAATGAAAGGAGAATGGATGAACTGCAGGAGGAAATTGGTGTGCAGATGAGCTTGATATGGAGATTGGTTAAAAGCCGGTTGTAGTGGGCAGGACACTTGTGTGGATTGAGGAAGAGAGAATGCAAAGAGAGCGGATAGGTTGAGGGATCAAGGTAGGAGAAAAAGAGGGAGACCATGGTTGAGATGGGCAGATTATATGAGGGATATCAATCGGGTGGGGTGGTTGGAGAGTGGAGAGAGTTGGCTGAGGACATGTGGAAGTGGAGGAGTATTGTGGTCGAGGCAGGGCAGAAGTTTGTTACTCTTGGACCTCATCCCTTAATCTTATCTTTGCATCCTAGGAAGGCTGCTATAAATATATACACTGCAAAAAAAAAGAAAAACGAGCCAAGGTTTTTTTTATTTATTTATTTTATTTTTTCAAATTTGGAGCCATAGATGCACAGTATATATTCCAGTTTAAATTGATTACTCATGTTACAGTAGCTAAAAGCCCTCTGCAGGGTTTACAGCAATTTTTATGAAAAAAAATTCTTGTTTTAAGATTTGTTCTCAAAAAAAAACGAAAATTACAAAATTTCTGTATTTTCATCTTTTAAGGCCAGTATCTCTGCTAAGACAAAATAGATCAAAATTTTACACATAAAAAAGGAAGATGAGTGTTTTGAGTTGTTCTGTCACAAAAATTCTAAAAAATATTTTGCTGTTAGAAGTACTGTATGCTTTTAAATATCTGCAATGCATTTGTTTTTAGGGTGTTGTGTTTTTTGATTGTTAAGTGCATACTAGCGATACCCGTGCACATGCACGGGATAGCAATACAACATAGCTAGTAGCAGACGATAGACCGTACACGGGGAATGACAAAAATACGCATTGTGCAAAATGCAAGTGGTACTATGGAACGCCAAGACTTCCCAAACATAGTCGGCATGTCCGCTAAGTGCCACAGCAATTTCATAGGGATCGTGTGACGGCGAGCCGAGTTTTTAGTGTGCAAGCTTGGTATTATAAGAGATGTAGAACCTAAATTGCTCTAATTTATGACTTTTACAGTTGGTGTAGGTCATGGTTTTTTTGTTTCAATTGAGAAATGCCTCCAAAGAAAGAAGTTCCATGCTGATGGGGATATTAAAAATCGAATTGCTTGTCTTTGGCAAGCAGGCAATACATGTTCTGAAATCCACAAGCCCCTGAAGGAGGAGAAAATCCTTATTTCACTGCCTATCATAAAGACTATAAGTCTACAGTTCCAGAAAACTTGTTCTACTGCAAGGAAGAAGGGGTCTGGCAGGCCTAGAGCCACAACAAGTAAAGATGACAGGTCACTGAAATTCTTAGTTCTCCAGGGAAGAGAGTTTCCCAGGCTTTTCTGTCAGAGGAGTTAAGAACTACTGAAAACAAGACTTTCCAGAAGGACCATCACAAGAAAGTTGACAAACTGGTTTTGCCTCAAGAAGATGTGCTAAGATGCCTCCACTATCTAAGAAAACATTTAGGTCAGATTGCACTTTTTGGCTGAATATGGGAACTGCAATTGAGTGGTTTCAGAGAGTTCTGTGGCATGGTGACTCAAGATTTGAGCTTTGCAGTGATGCTCCAGAATGTTGCTTTTGCAGATCTGGTGAGAGATTCAACCCTGAGTGCATTTCAACAACTGTGAAGCTTGGAGGAGGTGGAATCATGGTCTGGGGTGCATTTTCATCTGCTGGTGTTGGTGACACTGTAAGGTGTGAACAGTCAATTACTGCCAAGAAATACCAGAAAATATGAGAGGATTACTTCCCAACCTGCAAAAGTTATTTCCTGGAGAGAAAAACAAAGAAGTCATTTTCAATGTAATAATGCTCCTACCTATACTGCAATAGAAGCCACTAAAAAGTGGTTGGATAAAAATTCCCTGAAACTTGTGTTCTGCCCTGCTCAGAGTCCCAATTTGATCCCCAGAAAGAATATTTGGGCCTATATTCATCACAAACATATTGGAAGGAAATTTGCAAATTCTGATCACATTGGAAAGATGTCAAACATGTTGTGTTCTCTTTTCGCTGTTCCCGTTAGGGGTCGCCACAGCGGATCATCCGTTATGATCCGCATACTGATTTGGCATAGGTTTTACACCGGATGCCCTTCCTGACACAACCCTGGTTGCCTCTTACGACACAGGGATAAGGATTGGGTTTTGCCATGATTCCGGGCTGCCCTACATTCTCTCATAGCGCAGAGCTCCCGTCCTCAAGCGATCCTCCAACCCAAGCCTCCGAGTAGCCGGATTACCGGCGCACGCCACTACGCCCGGGGAAGGTGTCAAACATGTATGGGACAATATTAACATTTCTCGGTGCAAGAAGCTTTCTGAAAGTTTGAACAAAAGACTGGATTATTTAAATAAAGCTGAGGGGCAAGCTATTCAATACTGATTCGTACACTTATTTCTGCTGTTGGTGTTCTGGTGGTTTTTTTTAAGGTATGGTAAAATAGTTGCCAACAAAATGCGAAGAAATTGAAGAAACGTCCCAGCTAAGCTAGGAAATGGACCATGCTGGGCCAACGAAGGAAAAGACGAAAATGATCTGGGAACATTTCTATACAAAGCATTTATTTACAATTAGGTGAAGAAAGGTATGTGGCACAGTGAATGGGGTTTATTATTATGTACAGCAGGGATAGCAAGGAATTTGTGGGGTATGACAAAAGGCAAGCAATTTACAAAAGCAGACACAGAGCAGACTTATCCTGTTAGAACTTCTACAATCTTAACTCATGCTACGATAGGTGCCATCACATACACAAACACACACAAACCCGAGGAAGATTTGATAGCCAGAAAGAAAGACATGAGGACTAACGGCATCGCAATACCTGGCGCGGTCGGCCGACCAACGCAACCCAATACGCTTTGGGGGAAGGACGAGGGAGAAATACTGGTGTCTAAGGTTTGGGAGTGGGAGGTGTGGTGTGGTGTAATATGGTAGGGGGTGTGGTGTCGTGCCAGAGGAAACTGATTGCGATTGATGCTCTTTTGTGCGTCCAGAGGGGACGAGATAGAGGGATGGAAAGAAAGGGAGGAGAGAAGATGCGTAAGGTACAAGATTCCTAGTCGAGTCGTGCATAAGTCTGTGAGTGTAGCGTTTACCTCCGTGGGACGCTCTTCTTGAGTGATCCCCCCTCAAGAGTCGGCGCGTTATCTCCTACTTAATCGCTTTGCCGGGGCTCGTGGAAACGTGTGCTCCGCACTGGTCCCAGAAGAACGTCTGTCGCACAGCAACCCCGAGTGTAGATGCAACGACAGGCAGACAACGAGGAGCCGTGAAGAGAGGGTGGAGCAGTGAGACGAAGTAGAGGGTGAGGCAAAGGCGAGGTAGGCAGGCGAAAAAAGATGGCGGCCGGCTTCGTGATACGCCTTTTATAAGCCCCGGGCGAAGGGTGGGGTGACGACCCGAAGCGACTCGCCGTGACCCTAATCACGCTTCACTATTGGCCCACGGTGGTCATAGCCCCGCCCTGCCAGGCTCCTGGGGCCTGAAGCAGTCTCATTTGCATATCCGGCGCGACATGGCCGGATATGCGAATCGCCTGACCCAACTCCTGGCCACTCCCCCCGCCTCGCCGCCATCCTGCCGTATTCTGACGACTGACGAGGGCGTGTCTGTCCCGTGTGCCCATTTGGGCATCCCCGGCGAGATGCGGTTGGTGCTGTGACGTGAGTAGGGTGAATAACTGATTCTGGCTCACTTTTCCCCATGTAAGTGAATGGGGGATTTTCAGCGATTCATATTTTTTTTCCCCCTAAAAATAAACCCCTTTTTATCCCAAGTATATTATTTTGTCTCCCCTTTTAACCTTGGGACTCTTTTCAAATAACCAATGCAATAACATAAAGATTTGTTCAAGTAGTAAAGTAGTAATGTGATATTGTAAAGGTGATTCTAAAGAAATATCTGAACATGTAACCTTGGGGCACTCTTTTTTCAAATAACCAATGCATATTGTTTAGCTCACTCATTGAACCTAAAAGATTTGTTCATCTCAAATTCCTTCAATAGTTTAATTTCTCTTGCACAATAATCCCATCTAAAATATTTAAAAATAAAACATTTGAATCTTTATATTTTTTAAGATACCCTTTTGTGCCATTACGAAATGATAAACTCTCTTAATGCTCGTTGTTGACACCTCCTGAGCCACATATCATTTTGAGATTATAGTAAATTGTTTTTCCATTGTTCAATTGATAACCATCAAAGTTTCAGTCCATTCAAGGATATTTATTTTTTTCTTTACATCCTCTAACTTACTAGTTTTAAATTGATTTGCTTATTTTGTTTATTATCTTGCCAAACGCAGAGCGTTTTGCAAGATCTGTTTTTTTCGTGATTTGTTTGTGTATTTATTTTTTGTTACAATTGATTTTCAAGTTTCAACGAGCTCTGTTGATCACAGTTTTCGTGCAATCGCTCTCAAACTTGATATGTATACTCGTGAGCGCAATATTTTCGACACACAAAATGTTGAAGGTCAAGGTCAAAGGTCAAGGTCACCAGAAGGCAAACATCAAAATCAACGAAACCCTTAATTTTGAGTAATTTTTATCGGATCATCTCCAAACTTGGTGATATATAGTATTCGATAGGCGCTCAGCTGATTCGTTTTGGTGGCGATCGGCCTTGACTTCATGGTTAGCGCCTAAGGTCGAAGTTGACGATCATGAAGGTCATTTTTAAATCTTTGACTAACAATATCGAGTAGTACCTCAAATTGAAGCCCAAGAAGAGTGCTTTTCAGATATAGCTATAATTTGACGACAGAATATTTTGCTGACGTCATTGACGATATAAATATTTTTGTTTTTGGCAAGATAACCTCAGCCTATGGCTGAGGTTCGCATCTCGTTTCCTTTGTTTAGTTATTTTTTCAATAAGACTTATTTGTTATTTTTCACATTCATTATGTTTTCCATTTATATACCAAGACTGAGATTTTGTCCACTCTTTAGTTTGATTAATACTTGGTTTGACCATTTATATATTGTGAAAAAATCGGCGGTAGCCCTTAAAAAACACTAACCCATCTCCCATCGTTAAAACACAAATCTATTCTATACACTCTATCATACAATATCCATATGGAACACAATCTATTCCATTATCTAAAATAAATCTCTTATCAAAGGCTCCTAATGCCTTTTTATTTACTTCTTTACGATATATCTTATGTTAATAACTTCTTATTGTATTCATTTTCCTATATCTTCTTTCTTATTCCATCAAACAATTATAATAATTTCTATAAGTTATTGATTTCTTTATTACATATTTCTTTATTCCCTTTAACCTCTTATCAATCTGATCACCATACTTATAAGCATATGCCTTTGCTCTCAATCCAATAAACTCACTCATTACTTTCCACCCAACTCATCCTTCAACTTACCAAATAACCTTTCATTCTTTTTTTAAAATAACGCACTCTTCTTACTAAAATTACTTGTAATATACTCTAATATTTTTCTTCATATCTTTATAAACATCATCAGTTTTCATATCTAGGAATAAAACTATCAGTGTCCATATACAACAATGAACAATTTTCACCATACTCTTTCTTTAAGCCATTATACAAATAATCATACATCAATATCTTTGATAAATCAAGACTGCTGTTCCATATAAATTGGTTTATCCATTACAATCCTTTCCTTTTCCATATGAATAGCAGAAAAGTTATCTGAAAAAAACCTCTTCTCTCTTAAACTTGGTTTATTTATCATCTAGAAGCTTCTTTCCAAGATGTTGCAAATCTAATGTTTTGCCTGTTTCTAACATTCTCCATTGTCTTTCCAAAGACAGCATTATTCATCAATTTATAAGAATTCCCCTTCAAATTTTACTTTTGTATTTGTTCTCCTATCTGTATTGAATTTAATATACTTTTTCATCCAAGGACTTTGTTTAAATTTTAAAACTCTATAATTTTAGCTACTCTCAATCCTTCTCTCAAAACTGTTTTAAGCTTCTCTGATGCAAAACATATCCCTCTTTATCATAGAATGTTGTTAATAACTTTTCTGTTGATTTGCCTTTAATATTAAAACTTTTTATGATAATCACTTAACCATTCTTTCTTTGGGGTTTCTTTCTCACATGCAAAAGGAAGGTCTTTATGCTTATTATGAAGATCACTCGGGTACCTCAATCACTTCAAAAATAAACCTTCTTCTTCCTCATTCAATTCCTCTTGAAAAAATAACAATATTCATCAAAGCCTTCCATAATCCTTTTCTTCCACCCACTCTAATTTACCATAAGGCAGAGATTGAGACATTGCCCATCCATACAAATTATTAGCATCAAAATCATCAAATAATTACTATCTTTTTCACTATCATAATTTGGAAGATATTATTATTTGCTTTAGCATATCTTTTTGAACATACTTGTGATATTCCACCTCTCTTGAACTTCTCAATCATCAAAAGCATATCTAACATCACTGATTAAATCTATATCTTTTTGTCATTTTCAACATTGCACTCCAAGCTAAACCAGGAGCTGTGAAATAGTGGGCAGGATCTAATCCATAACAATTTTTATTATGACAGAGTGATCTAAAAGCTTCAAACACATCAGCTAACAATAAAACATCTGTTTTTAGATACAAATCATGATATTCTCCAAGGTTCTTTATCTTAAATATTTTCCAAATTTCTTGTGCGTGTTTATATTCCTTATCACTTATTCTTCTTCATAAAGGTTATTATAGAAACTGTCTTTTTGAAGAAGTTGTGTTTTTTAAATCTCATAAATGAATCCATATAATCATAATAAGGATAAATTCCCTACTTGTAAGAATTTTCTCTTTACTTTGAATTTCATTCCTTGTTTGATTTTCCTCTCTATTTAGAATTCCCTCTTTAATCAGAATTTCATTTTAGTTAGATTTCATTCATTGTTTGAATTTTCTTATAATTAGAATTTCATCTTCAGTTAGAATTTCTTCATTAATTTCCTCATTCATTAGAATTTCCTCTTTACTTTGAATTCTCTCTTTAATTTGAATTTCTTTCTTCAGTTAGAATTTGCTCTTTGGAAAGAATGAATTAAGATTTGGAAAAGACCCGTGGAGCTTAGATTTGATGCTAGGTAGGCTAGTGGTGTTCCCATAAACTTGTAAAAAATCGAGAAACCTAATATGAGTTAAAGGTTTTGTGAATATCATTTTTGTAAATGAAGTATACTTTTGACTTGTGTTTGTTAAGGCAGAAATATTCCCTGGTGTTTTTGAAAGTTCATTTATAAATAGATGTGTATCATAGTTGGCGCTGTTGTGAAGAAGACTGGAAATAAAGAAAGGAAATTTATAATTAAGATTACAACAGGAATGAGCGGACCTCTATATTTACCAGTAAGATGACAATGACCCTAACTTTAACTCCTCAATTTCCTCCTCACAAAATATGACAGATATTGTTCTTTCTAAATTCTAATTTTTCTTCTTCGGTTAATTTCATCGGTTCATTTGTTTCTTTCATTAATTTAGTTAGTCTTATACAATCCTTTTGTAATCGTTTTACAAACTCTTGTGAAGCTTTTTTTCCACTATAATGTTCAAGTTTATTTTACTTTTCTCCACAGATGATTTGATATAATAACAGAAACCACAGGAATATGTTTTTGATATTTATTTGTAGTGATTCTTTGGATTAGGAGAAGCAGTATTATCTTTTTTAGGATACATTCAAAATCAGCGTATATCACAAATGGGTGCATGATAGATTTATTAAATCTTCAAAAGAAATCTTTTCACCAGGTTTAGGCATTGTAATTACAGCTGATTTATGATTACTACAATATTTTGAATGGTGTTCTAATCTTCTTTTGTATGAAATGAATTAAGACATCGCTTACAAGGATATATTTTGTTTGCTGTTCTGAATACCTGAGAAGAGATTAATTCTTGATAAATTATTGATGTATGTATAATGTGAATTCTTTCAACACTAAAATATAAAAAGATCAATGTGTGTTTCTTCATTTTTATAGTTGTTTGAAATTTTTAATATTTGAACTTTGTTTGTATCCGTTAATCCATATACATTAATAGAAAGATTATTCTTTTTCTCAAATTTAGGAATATCTGTTGGTGGTATTGGGAATTTAAAATTTTAATGTCCAAGTATTCTCATATTTCATATATTGTTTTACTCTTTCTGAATTACAATTTAGTGGATGTAAGTGAGCAAGAACAGACCAGAGAAAACATTTATTATCATTGTTCTTAATATTAACAACTGCCTTCTTTAGTTTTATTTCTTTTGGTAATTCAATATAAGAAGAAGCTACAAGAGGGTTTGATTTTAGAACGTGTATATCTAAAAGATGATTTTTAAAATATTAAATACACTTCCAACCACTGTATTATCAACATCCTCCTCTTGTCTTGATAGTTCTTCGTAAACCCCACTATTCAAAAAATCTTGAAATGATGTTATAAAATGAAGATCTTTTCTCATATAAGGAGTTTGTTCTTCATCTTGTCTTTTTCATATTCATTTTCACTCCATATAAACTTTAAAGTTTTCATTTCTTTTAATGTTTTTTAATAACTTTTTCAACATCAGGTTTCACTATTTCAATTGATTCAGCTATTGATGATGGACCGGGTTCTCCAAATTGAAAAATCCTTATATTTATATGCCTTTAAATGCCCATCAGTGTTTTCAATATAATATTCTCCCTTTACTTTAACTCATTTTTCTTGTGTTTTTGTGATTGAAGGTGATTCTTATAACTATCTTTCAAAACATCTTTTGAGCAGATATCACAATGTTTTCTTTCCAACTCAAGAGGAGATATTTGATGAAATAGATTAAATGTGTGTTTGTTGGTTCGAAGGTTTTTTTTATAATGTTTATGTTCGTGATTACAAACATCGCAGTACGTTGTATTCACCATATTTATTAATAAAAACTTTGCTTAAACTAAAATTTTCTTGATGAAAATTTCGTTTAATTCCATAGGTGAATCTGTGCTTAAAACCATTTTATCCAACAACTTTTTTCACTTAATAAATACAATGTTTCAAGACACAAAAGACAAGTTTCAATCAATCTCCTTCATTTGTTAAAGATACTGAGAAATATGTCAAGGATGTAAAATTGAAAAAAGAAAATATAACAATATTGGATAAAACAATTATGGTGGAGAAGATGAGTTCTTCAATTTCCTTCAGTGGGAAGGGCTTTTAGTATACCTGGAAGAACATCAATTAAAGTATCTCTAACTAAAGTTTCTCCTCTCCTTCTGGTAATATATTCAAAACTAGAAAAAGCAATGTAACAAGAAAAGTATCAAGAAATAAAAACTTCTGGATGAAACTTTAGAAAGAAAAGATAAGACCATCTGTAATATGCAAGGAGAAATTTGTTTTTTTTTTCAAACACCAAAGATGTAAATCTCTGATGAAATAAAGGATGTTAATATATAGGGTGAAATGACATTTCATTCAATAGTAGTTAAGGATCATTTTAAAATTACCTTTAATATAAAAATTTGGAGTTGATTCTGGTAATGAAAAAAAGTATATAGATATCAATGGTAATGTTGTTTCTACTAATTAAATATGAGTCAATATTCAACTGAAGATTTTGAAGATTATGAAAGTATAGATGATTCCGAAGATGAATTTTAGTTAAGTAAAGTTTTACTTTAAATATGCCTAGACTCCCTGATTCTCCATATGACAAATTTGAGAATTGTCCTGTGTGTGATAGAGTGGGATTAAACACAGTCAAAAGCTATAAACAATGTATATTCTGTGATTATCTTCTAATTAATGATAATAAAAAATATAAAAAGGAAATAATTTTTAGATTTACACCCAAAAATGAATTACTTTACAAGATTGATTAGAGAAATGAATGTAAAGTATGAGGGTGATACACACCTTTCCTTACAAGGGAAGAAACTGAATGTATTAGAGAAATGTTCAAAAGGATTGTTGTTATATATTATTCACGATTGTCATTTTCAGGGAAATATCACACAAGATATTGTATAAATAAATAAATGGGATTATCTTGAAATTAAACCCGAACTTAGGATAAAATATGGAGTTTCTAAAAAAGCCAATAATAAATTAAATAACCTGTTTCCAATAACAGTAATCCCCTTTCTCGCGGGGTTACGTTCCAAACCTCCCCGCGCTAAGTGAAAATCCGCGATGAATGGACGCCTCCCCAAAAATCGATTCGTCTGTCTGGTTGGTTTGGCAGTGATTGGGTTTGAGGTGCCGGAGATCGACTGGTCTGGTCTGGTCGGTTTGGCAGTGATTGGTTTGAGGTGCCGGAGATCGACTGGTCTGGTCGGTTTGGCAGTGAGTGGGTTTGAGGTGCCGAGATGACTGGTCTGGTCGGTTTGGCAGTGAGTGGGTTTGAGGTGCCGGAGATCGACTGGTCTGGTCGGTTGGCAGTGAGTGGGTTTGAGGTGCCGGAGATCGACTGGTCTGGTCGGTTTGGCAGTGAGTGGGTTTGAGGTGCCGGAGATCGACTGGTCTGGTCTGGTCGGTTTTTGAGGTGCAGGGTATGAGCAATGCTCGTCCAACGGCGGCAAACCTTTTCCTTCCCGAAGCATATACGAGCACCTTTACCTTAACCTTCTCCTGGAGCATCCCAGGACCTTCCTCTGGCGCTTCGGTTCCTTGCCAGAAACCTTCGAAGTGCAGGGCGTTTGGGCGCATCGTGGGGCTTGGAGAAAAAACGTAGAAAATATTCGAAGTTCAGAAGCGAAACTTTGTCTCGTGCGTTGTGTGACTGGTCGAGCACCACGCGTTATAATTTATTTGCTTAAATAATTTATATTTCATACATTATTACCCGCGATGTACCGGGGAATCCGCAGAAAAATTAGTTACGTTCCAAGGGAAAACCCGCGATGAACCGGGGGCGCGATAGGTGAACCGCGATGAAGCGGGGGTTGACTATATAAATGAATGATTTTTTTACCCATTTGGGAAAATAAGATAAAATTTAACAATCATAAAAATCTTCCAAATTCATTAAGATGTCTCATAGTTGGTTCAAGCGGATGCGGAAAAACCTGTTACTTTACTTTTGAAGATGCTCCTGACCCAACTTTTTAGATTATGATAATTTAATAATTTTCACAAAGTCGAGTTTTCAACCACAGTATCAACTTCTCTACAAGGTTTTAATGCTGGTCTTCAAAAAGAAGATATAAGGGTTTATTTAAACTTCAAAAAAAACCTTAATGATTATAACATTGAAGATATAATAAAAACTATTTTGTGATACACAGAGATGTAAAAAGAAATCAAACCGATAACTTGTATTCTTAGTGATAATACGGATGATATACCATCTCCCCAAGATTTTGGATAAATCAAAAAAAGAACTCGTTATCTTTGATGATTGTGTTGATGAGAGAAACCAAACGGTAATGGACAGCTACTACACAAGAGGGAAACATTCTTCTTGTAATTGTATTATCTTAGTCAATCGTACTTCAACTTCCTCGTCGTTCATAAAGAACAATCTATAACTTTTATTTATTCAAGTTAAATTCAATAGATATAAATAATTTTTGGAAGATAATTGTTCTAACATTATGCAGTAAAAAAGAATTTGCAGATTACATGAAGCACATACTGAAAAATATAAATATATTGTTGTGAAACAGATGAGATATTAAATGAATATTTTCCAATAAATAATGGATGTGAAAGAAAGAGCAAAGATAGATTTAAGGAACATCAAGAGTTGGTTCAAAAGTTGTAAAAACAACAGAAGAACATAAAGAAGAAACGCAGACAAACTAACGGTGAAGAGCATTGAAAGAAAAAGAAAATATTTTAAAACCACTTTTAAAAACTTCAAAGAAAAAATTGTATTTTCCACAGTTCCACAGTAGAATATACTCCTAAAAACTTCAGATGTTAAAAGATTTTGATCAAATGACGGAGGAGAATTAGAGAATATAGGGAATAGAATATGATGATGAACGATTATTTCAACAACTGAAGAGATGAATCGCCCCCTCTGCTTATATGTGAATGCTCTTCAAAACAATGAATATTTCAGCGGAATCAAAAACCAAAGCAGGACTCATCCCAACAGAACACCAGCAATATTTCATCTTGTCAAGAAAAGTATTGATATTTAATGATAATTAAGTTCTTGGGTCTGCTCAACAACCTGTTAAACTAACTCCGAGTTAATGTTTCTCTCACAAAAGATGAAGACGGGCATCAACTGTGAGGAATTGAATCAAAGTATTTGATAAACCATTGGATATGAAAAAATAATGATGATAAGAGTATATATTGATCTGCTGAACTCTGTTGATTATAAGGTTAGTCTTTCTGGTAACGTTGGCAAGAATGAGAAGGAGAAACACATTATTCAGCTTTAAGTAGGCTGGTTCAGTGTAGTTTTTTCCAAAATAACCCACACAATTAGTTAATAGACTGTATTGTTGTTAGGTAGTCAGAAGCTGGAAATAACAATTGTTTAAATGAAGCATCAGCCATTTTAGATCAGTTGATGAACATGAAAATAATTAATAAATCTCAATATAAAGATATTTTATCTCGTATTAAATAAGATTAGAAGCACAATCCTGAGTTTTAATTTCACATCAAGACCACACATCTTCATTCCCACATCCCACTACAACTTGAACAACAAAAGAATATGAGGCATCTTTATTTCCATGGAAACTTATAATACTTATTAATATAACTGAAATAAAAATGACAAGTTAGTTATAAATCCGTGGAAGTGGATACAAAACGATATAGTCTCACCCGGAGCATATGAGATTTCTCATATATCTTCCGAATTGCTCTCTTATGAAAAGAACAGGGTGATGAACCAAAAAAATATTGTTTTAGACATTCAAAAACAAACTTCAAAATCAGTTAAACTTAAAAAAACTACAAGGTTGATTTCACAATGATAATTCATTTAGAGAGTATTGGGTTTCTCCTCAAAAAAGATTGAATAATGACTTTTAAAAGTGATGATGTCATTCAATATCCTCAGAATAAATTCGTATTAATTCACTGTGATTTGATTGATGGTGCTTATATGATGGAATAAAAAAAATACAATATTTTCATTCAGTCGCATACTCAACCCAATGGTTATAATTCAATATGAACCCAAATCTGGTTTATCTCCCTGTGTCAGGAAAAAACCATACACAGAGTAAATTTTAGATAACCGACCAAGATAATCGTATGATTTCTTTAATGGAGAAGTTATTCCATCAGAATTCACCTACGTGAGTTTTCAATAAATAAATACGATGTTATTGTGAGGAAACACGAGTTGGAAATATAAAATAATTCAGGGGAATGGATGTTCCTTTCCCATACGACAAGGTGAAGTATGTATCTTGTAGAGGATACTATAAACCTAAGAGACAAAGTGTGGAGGAATCATTTAGAGAGATGGATAATTGATACTCAATGGTATCGGTTCAACTATTCTGAAACAATAAACCTAATTGGTTCAACTGCTTTCTGCTGGGAAATGTAGCAGGTGCTGTAAAGAAACAAAAGATGCCAAAAGAGATCTCATAAATTACAAGCAATAAAGAAATTAGAAAGGCAAAACTCATTTCTCCCCAAAGAATGACGAATATTCAAATACTTGGGTCGGGTTGAAAGTTTTAACATCTTTTTTCCTAAATAATACAAGTATGGAGCATTGATAGTATCTATGATTTGGATGATACATTTCATCTCAAACTCCACTAAAAAAGAAGATTACTTCAAGTAAATGCATAACTGGAACAACTGGAATGCAAATTGACAAAAAGTTTTCAATAAATAATCAACAAACCTATTTGATCTATCCGAAAGTTTCTTGTTGTAGTAATTAAATTCACTTAGGCTGGAATAACAACGCACCTCTCAATGATTTCTTCTGGAAAATTTTGATAGTGTTCTTTGTACATTGGAACACAAAGAATTTGAAGCGTTATTATGTCTCTGCTGTATCTGAAATGATGAAATTTACACTATACCCTATACATTCAGCGATAGAATGGGAAAGGGGCTGTCGAAGGTTTTATTCCTGATTGTTCAACGGGAACAACCACAGACCCTGGATATATCTCAAAGGAAAGGCGTATACTGATGATACAAAAGCAGTTAATATTTTACTGTGGAGTTCCTCTTAAAGGTATATTTGATTTTGTGATCAATGATAAAGTTCGTATGTCTAAAATTAGATTTCAACCACAAGGAATGATAATGAAAATAGATTACTTTTTGGTGTGGTAGTGCTTTTGGTGAGCAAATAAATTTGTAATTGATAAATGATTGGTTATTATGAATATACTCCTATATCTTAAACAGAAGAGATGTTGATAGAAGACTTAACTCAAGAACACCACTCAGTGTATCATACTCAAAGAAGATGTCAACACTGTCACTAAAACCAAACCACTTACAGTGGAATTTGGGTGTTCTGGAAGGAAAGCCAATATCTGTGATCATTTTAAAAAACCCAGATGGCATATCTGCTACTGATATGAATAATGCATTGTGATAATGCTAAGGTGAAAACAACTTCGTGTTTCTCTAGATGGAACATTTTATCCAGAGATAGATGGAAATTAAGGGAAAAAAATGATTATGCTGAAGCATACAAGTCTTACCAAAAGGTGTGTGAAAGTAATGGAAATAAAAGAACCTATTTGGGGATATGACAGCATTTAAAAGTTGTATACAATCTAATGCGTTTGACCTGAGTGCTCAAAGAACTATAAAGCTAATCGAGTGGATACTTCCCTATACATTGAAAGAGGAGAGATGAGAAGTTGATGCAATTATTGTTTGCTTTTGGAAGAAACAGAATTACAGATTAATACAGATAATGGTGTTATGATAGTCTCCATATTTTTTGTTAATAAATGAGTGGCAAAGTACCACTGGGGTATTGTTATCAAATCAATCTTCAGAAAACTATCACTTGTGTTCAAAATCAAATGCCTTGTACGATTAACGTTAATCAATTCAGAGAAAGGAGTAGAAGAATTGATGTTTTACTCACAAGAACAGGTTAAAATCTTGAACGATACTCTCACTTAAAAATTAAAATGACAAAACCAATGTGTTGAAAAAAATTCAATAAGAGAGACGGGTGGAGATTCTCCCATTTCAATTCCTTATTTTGCTGTTTAAGTGGCGGTTGGAGCATGACGGTGGTATTCAACAGCGGTGAAAACTGCCAACGAAAGGAGGCTCAACTCCGGGCTCAAAATAATTGGAAAGACATAACAAAGAGTTGGAGAAACAAATTAGTGAAGTGGTTATTGTAGATTTTGCTGAAAAACTTTAAGGTCTGCCTGATAAAGCGAGATTGTTAGTTGGAGATATGGCTTTTCTTCTATCGCACAAGCAGGTGTAAATTAACTAAAAGGGTAATGGATTATATCTTTCTAATAAATAAATGAGCATTGATGAGTGTTTAAAGAATTTGGAAAAATACAACATCAAATTTACAACTTGTAAAATATTGTTAGAATTAAAATTCATTAATGTGGTTATTTGTATGAGAGATGAATTAACAAATGTGCCTAAACGTACAAAGAAGATTTTTATGAACTTAGAAGATAATATGCAAACGTTCTCATGTGGGTTTTGTATTTTAATAGTCATGACAAATATATTTTGATAGTTTTGGTCTTCCACCACCTGTTGAAGTCATAAAAATTCTTACAGAATGGTGTTTATCAAACATTTCAAGTCTCAAGAATTAAATTCAAGTTGTTGTGGTCAATTATGTCTATTGTGTCTATTTCAACTCACAAAAATAAAAATTTTTATGACATTATTTTTAATCAAAAAATAAATGACTTATGTTGGAAAGATGGTTTATCTTTGGTTATCCAAGAACTGGATATTGATAATCCAATTATTACACACAAGGCACAGGCTGAACGACATATAATATAGTAAAACAAAAATATTAACATGAAAATGCTTATAAATTAAAAAATTATCCAAGCCCGACTGACGAATGACTTGTGAGATTAAGCGATTTATCACAATATAATATCCTTAAATAAAACTGCGTGTATTCCAAAGATACAAAAGTGTTGATTTTATCTCCAGGTCATACAGAATTCACAGTTCGAATTAAAAATAAATTTTATAAAGAAGGGTGTATCGTTTGTATGAGAATAGAACAATGGGGTATGATATGAATGATTTAGGGTATAATTGGGTCATTTAAAATTGCCACTAGAAGACCTGAACAATCAAATCAGTCTCGTAAGGAAGAATATTATCCACTTGGTTATAGAGAATGAGTTTTGTGGAAGCACGATAGTAAACAACAAATAAAAGAATTTAATAAGGGTAAATAATATAATGATTTTGCCCTAGTTTATATAATTAAAACAGAAAAACAGGATTATATAAATAATAGAGTAAGGAAATACAAAATGATTTCACTATGGGAAGAAGGGAGGTGTTTCGTGCATAATATTATTCTAACTATTTCTAATAACATAAATGACAGCAAGAAGACTTCAAGAAATTATCATTTTTGGTCGAAGCATACCTTCAAGAAAGGTATTCGGTATTTTAATAAATATGTTCACAACAAAGAATGAGTATTTTCAATAAAAGATTGGCATTAATGCTGATGTTGATAAACCAACAACTTTGGATTTAATTAAATGTTAAATTAATGAAAAAATTATAAGTTAAGAAAACGTAAGGCTCTTTTAGAAATCAAAATAAATTTTATTGGTTTCCTGTTGTAAAAAAATTATTTTGGATACAGGAATAAAAATCCCGATGAATATATGTATGATATTCTATGGGTGTAAGCGATTCAAGGATAGTAAGGAGAGGAGAGTTGAAGAAGGAGGAAAAGGAGGAGAGGAGAAAGAAGGAGAAGATAGAAGCAGGAAAGAGAGAAGAGAGAGGGGAGAGGAGAAAAGCGAGAATGAATAAATATGAAAATAGGAAACCAGTGAAATTAAAAAAAATTGGAGGTATTACAGAAAATAAAAAATCTCAACTCACCGAGGAGGAAACAAAGAATTGACAAGTCTATTTGCAATTTTCAAACAAGCTATTGACAATCGTTTTCAAGGACAATGATATTGACTTTGATTAAATTTTTCATTTTTCTTAAATAATGGAGGAGAAGAGTGAAAGGCATTTCTAAGCATTCTTATATGTTTAAAAAATTAAGATTCAAATGTGCATTGGAAACTAAAAAGGTTTTTGATCTGTAGGAATTTTCTCATAAATAAATGATGTATTGTCTCAAATGTAAAAGAAAACTAATACTAAAAATATTTCATATTTTAAAGTAAAAATACAGGGTATACAAAAAGGTATATGTTCGGTGTGTGGTTCAAAAAAAAATCAATTTAATCTCCAAACACAAACTCGAGGAATATTCAAAAGTTTTTATCAGGAAGTACATTTACAACTACTGGAATACCAGGGAATTACATCTACCAGGTATTCTTTCTGTGGTCCAGGCCAAACTTGATAAAGATTAAGATGAGGCAGACAATCCTAAATCATGGAGTAAGCCATCAATAGATTGATAGTGTGCATGAGAACCGATATTGATTATGGAATACCACAAACTTGGAAAATATAGCATTGAAGCCGTAGAGAAATGTTGTATAATTTGTCCTCTATCAAAACCAACCTTGAGAAAAAAGTTTATAGGTTCATCATCGGAAAGAAATGATTAGCTAAATTGAATACTTGGGCTTGGAAATTCAAAAAACTTATAGCTCTAATGTGCATTAAGACTGAAGAGCAATTGGCTAATGAATACATAAACCAATATTCACAAGTTTCGTAGAAGAAGTTTTTCCAAGGAAAGTGAATTATATCTGTCTCGTGATTTGATTGAACTCAATAATGGATAAGGGGTACAAGTGGACTTAACCGTTATTGATTTGGAGTAGATACGCAGTGGTTTCCCTTTAAAAAACAAAAGAATACTCTATCTGATAGCCTTCAAAACAGATATTTAATAAAAGTATAGAGAAAACCTAAAAATTTGTGGACTGATGAGGGTGAAGTTTTATAACAAGACATTTATAATTTTTCTATAAAAATAACAGCATTACATTATACAGTACTTTAATGAAGAAAAAAGTGGCCGTTGTTATGAACGTTTTAATCGTACCTTAAAAGAGAGACTATATAAAATATTCACACAACTCGGTTTCAACAATCAATGGTCAACTTTTATTCAGATTTTGTGGATAAGTATAATGACACGATCAACATACGTCAACCTGAATATGAAACCATCAGAAACAATTTACAAAATAACATATGAAAAAGAGATTAATGTCAAAAACTAGTTCAAAGTTGTGATAATCGTAAGAATATACTAGATGGAATCTCATTTTTGAAAAGGTTTATACTAACGAGGAGAACGAACTTGTTTTAAATTGTTGAAATGTAAAGATTATGGTTCCCTTGGACTTTAAGATATATGATTTTTAGAAAGGGGAAAGATTTTTAGGTTCATTTTTTCACAGGAATACAAAGACAAACTAAGCAGATAATACCCATGAGCAATGGTTGGCGCTTCACTCCCTCCTACTATACACCGTTGAGGGCCAATCCGAGGTGTATAACAGTATATAATGTGTCCAATGTGTTCTTTAGATCTGGTGAACCCAAAAAACAGATCCTCACTGATTAGTCCAAGGCTTAACGTGTGTGGTGTGTGTGTGTGTTGTGTGTGTGTGTGTGTAGTGTGTGTGTGTGTGTGTGTGTGTGTGTGTGTGTTGCGTGCGTGCGCGCAATGGAAGCAATGGGTTGCGCTTCACTCGCTCCTCTTTTCAACGCGTTGTGGACACTCGAGGGCCAATCCGAGGTGTATAACGGCATTTGCCGTATAATAAGTGTGTCAAAGGGGACGTCTTAGATCTTGTAACCAAAACACAGAAGTCCTCAACGATAGTCAAGGCTTAACTTGTGTGTGGTGTGTGTGTTGTGTTGGTGGTGTGTGTGTGTGTTGTGTGTGTGTGTGGGTGTTTATATATATATATAATATGTCTCCCCAACCCTCACATTCAAAATCTCACCAACCCTCCATCACAATCTCACCCCACACCCTCGACATTCAAAATCTCAACCCCAACCCCACATTCAACTCAACCCCACCCCTCACATTCAAAATCTCAACCCAACCCCACATTCAAAACTCAACCCCACCCTACACATTCAATCTCCCC
>CM068957.1:97962804-97974557 GCA_035128595.1 Eptatretus atami | reverse complement strand
AAAGGTTGGTAAAGGTTTTATTTTTATTTTATTTTTATTCTTCTCTTAAACTGATGCAAGATTAAATTGCTGATTGCGATAACTGATTAAATTGACATCCTGCAAATATATTATCCCATGCCACACTTTAAGCACCTCATTACAATCAATTTGTGACCAGTGAAGTCCATTTAAAATCATTAATGGGACTCTGTTCACACCTTACCTCGAATGTTAACCAATTCTCATCCATGTGGTTCTTGTCCGTTTGCTAGAATTTTATTTCTGCTCTTCGTTGCGAGCTTACCAAGCCACGTTGAGTAGCAGGAATGGTGGAAGAAGTCTACCGAGACGTTGAAATGCCTTTCGGCTGTGTTTTACCTTTGCCGTCGCGTACATCACAGCACAACAACCATTCATTTTGATTTAGTGGTGTAGGAATTTGGCTTCACCACCCGATGTTCAGTGATATCTGATGTGGCTGGAAGGACAGCTTATAGGTGTGGACACTCACCGCTGAGCTGTCTAGCCTGGGTAAACCTTTGCTAGGCGTTTTGTACCACTGCCCTCGGGCATAAACCTTTGGTTGGTGGAGTGTACCACCGCCCGAGTGAAAATGCTTTCCATCTGTACACATGACATTTTCAAACTCCACATCTTGCTGTTCGCCGATTTTAACGTCGTGCAATATAATCTAGTCTACTCTTTCTGAACCTCCCACCTTCACTTGACCCGAACCATTTGTTGTGGCTTCTTCCTCATGCACGCACACCACTATGAACTGCGATGGGATTTTAAAGCGAGTAAACTTTCCGATAACATGATTGGCTCTTGTGTCTAGATGCTGAAAGGCATGTATCATGCATTTTGAGTAGTGTGTGTATTGTGATACCATTTGTTGAATTTAGTGCAACACTACAAGTAACAGCTATAATTCTGTTTATCCAGTGTGGTGCAGCACTATTGCTGTGGCGATACCCTGGGATTGAGTTTGTCATGATATCCATGAAGTGCCCAAAATCTATTTTGCCTCCTTTCATGACCTCTGGCTTTAACTGAGCATGGGAAACGCACCAGCATGCTGACGTGCTGGTGTCTCCCATGCTAGGAGTTGAAGACTCTCTGACTGAGATTTGGCAAAATCGATCCATTAAGCTTTCAATGTTTTTTTCCCCATTAATTTATTTATTACCTTTTCAATCAGTTAACCTTCCCTGAATGTCAATACCTCACACTTGCCTTCATATCATTGTCTATTGTTGCTACGTGCCCAATGGTAAGTGACATAGTGCTCGACCTATCTTCACAAAACCCATCGCCATGTTAAAATTCCGTGTGAGTTTTTATGAACACAATCTTGAATATTATGCTTTTGAACAATACACAAATCAAAAGTGATTTATTGGCATTCGCATGCAAACCCGTGACCGGTTTCTAACGCATTCTCTTTGAACATGATTTTCTTGATTCGAACCTTCCAGCTCCTTCTGGGAAATAGTTTCACCTGATTTGTTGGACCCAAATGAAGTAGAAGCATTTTCAGGAAATTGCTGTGAACAATATTCCATCACAGGGATGTGGAAGTTGCGAATAAT
The DNA here is from genome assembly GCA_035128595.1 of Eptatretus atami. Classification (NCBI taxonomy): domain Eukaryota; kingdom Metazoa; phylum Chordata; class Myxini; order Myxiniformes; family Myxinidae; genus Eptatretus; species Eptatretus atami. The sequence continues at coordinate 97,972,983 of CM068957.1, read as the reverse complement.
TAATTTTTCTTCTATAGCAATAAAATGGTTGCAAAGATACCCGAGATGGAACTGACCCGTATTTGTGTTAACAATGATTCCAGTCAACGATGGTGATTTTGTCAATTTCCAGAAACTGAAAATAGAGAACCAGTCATCGAGGGGTTGATATATATATATATATATATATATATATATCCCTCTCCCTCTCCCTCTCGACGTGGTTATGCCACTGATGCAGTGTCCCCCTTACCAATGCCATGGTACTCATTTTGCCGACCTCGGAAGGATGACAGGCTGAGACAACCTCCTGGTGTATTAATTCAGCGGCCCAACGGGGCTTGAACTCAGGACCCTAGGATCCCAAGCCTCCACCCTAACCACAAAGCCAACACCAGGCGATAGGATAACTTAGAGGTATGCACACTCAACTCTGAGCTCTGTCCTGGGTACAAATCCCAGCCCAGCTATAACCTCTTTTGGTGTTTGTCGCAGGTTAAGCCATCAAGGTGTACGCACCGTTCCTCGTACAGACGTTAAATTGGAGGAGCTGGCTATTGGCACTGGTCGTCATTCGTTGGTGGACATTAAAGACCCATGTGTTTTTCCTGAAGAGGAGGTGAGTTATCACCAGCACCCTGAACAAATTGAAAAATCCTCTCCAAATCACCTTCACTTGAACATGAGGCCTGGCTGCCAGTTCATGAAATAGTTGGGCCAAAACCTTTCCCTGGCTGACACAAGGTGGAGTTAATTGGGGTAGTAGTAGTTGTCAGAACCAGTAAACAGGACCTACGTTTTTAATAGTTCATCAAATCACATTATCTAGCTGAAATACAGTACATAGTTTTGTTTGTCAATGGAAGAACCACTGCTTAAATTTATCCTCATGGTAAACACAAGACCACCATTCAACCACTTGTGCTTTGTGTGTAAAAGTAAAATGTCTTCACCTCTTTAAGCACAATATTCCATGTAAAATACCTCCAGTTTTTTTCTGTTATGTGGTCACCTCTTCAAATTGCTTTACTCATTGCCTTCATTGAATACAAGGGTTATGGCATATTATGTGTAAAGACATTTTCATATGTAATGTAGTGACATGAAAATCTTAAATATATCTGAGTAAAATGACTGCTGAAGTTTAAATCACATGTTCCAAGATGTCCAGATGTACCTGATGGGGAGGTTAGACCGATGGAACAAACATGAGACGCTTTATTGATTCCACAAGTAAATATCTGCTGATGCAGTACATGGCGCTTGGTACTGCATGTATTTGTGCCTTGTTGAGGATGGTACACCCAACACGGATCGAACATCTTGATTTAATCCTGCAGGTGTGGGAAGAGAATAGACACAGATTGCTGGACAACCATAAGATCTAAGCTACTTCTCTAAAACAGACAACTGCGACCTGATAAATGAATCCACACCAGTTGTTGAGGTCCTTTCGTCAGACTATGAATAAGCTGATGCCAAAATAGCCCTTTTGTGAAACATGCTGTCACAGACAGTCTCGGTCGTGTCGTTATGTATTCACCATCTGGAGAGACCGATTATACCAGTTATTCTACTGGCACTATTTCCTGAGGTTGAACATAGCATATATCTGTATAATGGTCATGGAAACAGCAGAAATATATTTAATATTGCCAGCTGTGACCCATCTGTTCCTGTCAAGAAGGCTTTGCATGGTAGGACTGCATGCCTTCACAGGCAATGATTACGTGTCTACTTTTTTTTTTGAAAAAGAAAAGATCTCTTTCACGCTCCTGCAAAAGGATCTCAAATACATTGATGCATCTGTTGAGCTTGGATCAGATTGGAAAGTTGACGATGGAGTAATGGATGTGTTGGACAGTTAGAGGAATACGTCTGCAAGATGTATGGTAGAAAGCTCTCGGAGAGTGGGAACACATCACGGCAGCAGATATTCTGGGAGAAATGGAACAAAGACGAATAGTTCACCTATCTCTGCTACCACCCTACAAGGAGAGTTTGGTCTTGCACACCCTGCAAGCCAACTATGTCTGCTGCATATGGAGATTGTCATCTGTTGCCTTGATCGATGCTCCAAACCCATCTTTGTATGATTGGATAGATGACCCATCTGTCCAGTGGACAAAAAAAACATTCCTGGATGCTATGTCTTCTCAGTTGTGAAGATGAGGACTTTGATGCTGAGCTGAGCACAAGTGAATACCAGGATGATATGATAATGGAACTGACCGATGATGATGACTTTTGAATGGACGTTATTACGTGTGTATGGGATGCAAGAAAAACAATTGTGGTTAACAATCAGCATGTGTGCACAGAAATGTCACAAATGCCAAATTGTGAAGTTGAAACAACTGAAGCCTCCGAAAATTAAGTGCATTTAAACATCTCGTGGACCATCTGGTTTTTAAAGATGTCTTGATGCTTTGATGTGCAAAATGTTCGAAATAGCTGGATATTTCAAAAATATAATAACAATTTTAAAAAGATATGCATTTTCCTGTGGATACATTGGCCTTGGCATAAAAGATTAATATCTTGACAAACAACCCAATATGCTAATAAAACGGGAGTTGAAAAGTGGCGCTTCGTTCAAATATGCATGAAGTTTAAAGGGTAAGTTTTTATTCCAAATATGATTTCGTATATAATGACATCATATTATAATCTAAATATGATTTCGTATATAATATCATATAATCTAAATGTTGTTGTTCGTCTTTCGGCTGCTCCCGTTAGGGGTCGCCACAGCGGATCATCCGTTATGATCCGCATACTGATTTGGCATAGGTTTTACGCCGGATGCCCTTCCTGACGCAACCCTGGTCGCCTCTTACGACACAGGGATAAGGATTTGGTTTCGCCATGATTCCGGGCTGCCCTACACCCTCTCATAGCACGGCCCAGCGCAGATCTCCCGTCCTCAAGCGATCCTCCAACCCAAGTCTCCGAGTCGCCGGATTACAGGTGCACGCCACTACGCCCGGTATCATATAATCTAAATATGATTTTGTATATAATATCATATAATCTAAATATGATTTCCTATATAATAATATCATATAATCTAAATATGATTTCATATGCAATAATATCATATAATCTAAATATGATTTAGTATGTAATAGTATCATATAATCTAAATATTATTTAGTTTGTAATAATATATAATCTAAATATGATTTCGTATATAATATCATATAATCTAAATATGATTTAGTATTTATTAATATCATATAATCTAAATACGATTTAGTATGTAATAATATCATATAATCGAAATATGATTTAGTATGTAATAATATCATATAATCGAAATATGATTTTGGATTTGAGGATTGGATCTCCAAACTTGATAACAAATGAAGTTTTCATTTGTTGTCAGGTTTGGTTATCTCTCCCTGTCGATGAGAGTAGATCGAAATGAGTGGCAATCTGGCTTGAAATCTGAAAACGTTAAGAAATGAGTGGTGTTTGTTCTTCCAGGTGTGTCACATTACTAAGCAGTTAACTAGCACTTTGGGGTCTTTCCCCCCCCCTCCCCCACTCCTCTGATCTTCACCAAAATCAGAGGTGAAGAACTATCGCTTGCCAAGCCAGCTGTTGCTTATCAACCATTAAGTTGGACTGCTTAAGCCACTCGGTGAGTGCTCTACATGCTGCTTCATTGTTCGTTTGCAAGCCATGCCAATACACGGCAAAAGTACCCGCACTGTCACTGAATACGTCGATTGATGTACAAAGTTCGAGCCCCATCCGCCTGTGTTGGGTGTCGGTGTCAGGTGGTGGCTGGCCCACTGAAAATATGCAAAAAAAAATTCCACGACGTTTACCCTTTTTGTGCTTTCTGCTTTCATTGTACGACCAGTCACTTCCATATTGTCATAGATGAGTTTAAAAAAAAATCAACTTTTTTTTTAAATCTTTAACCGTTTTGTTGGAGTGCTGAAGCCATTGGGTGAGTGCTCTACAATGCTTAAATCTCTACAAGCTTCCACAGTGATGATACAGCTTGTTTCTCTGTGGGGACATCCCCAGAGTTACAAAGGCAAAATAAATTAGAGGATTAGAATGAGTAAAGCAATGGGACAAGTGAACTTCAGTGAAAGAGAGATTTGAAAAATGTTTGCAGTGGCTACAAAGCAGTGAATTCCCACACCACAGCAGGATGGCCGGCCGAGAGATACGCACATTCCCTCTGAGCTATCAAATCCATCACAATCCAGTTATAAACTGTTATCCCTGTGTTTCACAGGCAGGGTGATTAATCTATGTGTGTGCTGTCTCTCGGATGGACGTTAAACTGGGAGTCACATATGCCGGAATGTCTCTGTCTGTCTCTGTCTCTACTCCCTTAATACTCCTGTTAGCGAGGCGATAAGTTATTTGCTCGTACAAAATAAAATTTTTTTAAAGCACTGGGCACATGTTTTGAAGCTGACTTGACTTTGGACAATTTAAGACCTTCATCGATGTTGTTGAGAGAAGACAAAGAAGCACATCCAGCATTGTCTCCTGAAGAAAAGCCAAACCATCACTTTGATTCAGACAGTTGAATAAAGGTACTTACTGTATACTTTTTTTTTTGTTGGCTCTGTGAATTTAAATATTTCAGTTATGATTGCAAGCAGGATCAGTCTGTCATTGAGTGGACCCCTCTCACCACTCACTTCAGGGGCTTGGCTGATGTTTCTACCTTCCAATACAATGAATCCTATGAGGGCAACATACAGGAAAGATTGTGAACTTGATTAACATTCCACAAGGTTCCCCAATGTTTGTGTTCCATAAAGTAAAGATTTGTGAGAGATTGGATGGCTAGACAGCAACAAGGAGGGATGGGAGGGTAAGTTGATGTACAGGAATAATGTGAATGCCAGAGGCAATGAAGGCAGAAGTAACTAGAATGGCACTCGGTAAAGCACACCCCTCCACCAGGCTGAACAGTTTACATTTTGTATCCCACTGTTAGGCCGGATCTGTTTCCGGACCTGAACCAACCAAACTCTAATCAGCTTGATCTTGTCACCTAGCCAACTCGTTCATCAAGTTTTGTCATAATCCATCCATAACCTTTTTGGCCCCATCCCTCAATGGTGAATAATTACTAAAAAAAAACAAATAATTATCGTATCCAGATCTTCACCAAAAATCAAATCAATTTGTCCTTGTCACACCCAACCTGTCCACCACGCTTCGTTTGAATTGGTCCATAACTTTTTGAGAAAAAAAAAGTCTGCAGACAGACAAACAGATAGGGGTGAAAACATAATCTTCCACCTTCATTGGCAGAGGTAATTCCAAGGGTGATAAACATGTTCAGTGTAGAATTATCAGTTCAGTAAGTTGAGTGGTGTGAGATTGCTTTGCCAACTGGACAGCGAGTCATGATGTAGATCTCGTGTTTGAATGTTTCTTTTTGGACAGAACATCGAGGCTCATGGAAAAGTGGGGTGACAAATGGTCAAAATGCAACAAATTGACAGAGTGACAGTATATGGGTACAACAAGAAAGAAATGAATAGGTATGAGGAATAGATATCTGCAATACGAAAGCGAAATGCTCAATGGTCTTTGAAATATTGTACACAAAAGTACTATGACTAGAATGATCGGTCGGTTGGAAGGAGCTCATATTAACGTCCCCCCGTCTCCGGCCTTGTCAGAGGGGTGAGAAACAAAGGAGGGGAGCGGAGGAAACTAGTAACCTGCAAGTAAGGTCGAGTTAGGTAGGTTTAATGGGGATATAAAAGATTGCTGTTTGGGTTGGAGGTGACATGACATGGTGGTGCACCACCTGCTTTGAAGCCCTGAATGGAAGAGTGAAATTGAACCGTCTCAGGAAAGCAGTTCCAGAAGCAGGAGAAAAGAGTTGAGTTGTGTGGAGAGCCTTGATTTTGGAAGTTTAACTGGGAGGGGGTGACTGGAAGAATGCATCCTGGAGAGGGTTGGAAGGCTGAGAAAAGAGGGAGTTAAACCAGATGAGAGGCCACCAACCTATTTGAGGTATGAGAGCAATAGGTCTTGTGCTTCGGTCTCATCATGGGAGATTCCCACAATGTTGAGAGCTTTATATTCCATGGAATCCAGGAGAGAAGTGATGGTGGTGTGCTAGCGCATCGGGGAAAGCAGTACTCCATTGAGCTATGGACAAAGACCTTTTTAACAACCATTGTCGAGGCTCGTATGAGAGCTAACACAACGCACAACAAGGGGGCAGGAGACGAGGTTGGAGAGGGAAGGACAAAACAGTGGGGAACAGAGACATTAGGGGATCTGTGGAAGGGAGAGGGATGGGGCGGGTAACACGTTTAAGATGGACACTACAGGGACTTTCAGGAAGGAAAGCAGGGAATTTGAAGAAGGTGTTTGGGTGGATTAACGGGGGTAGAAAAGATCGTGGTTTTGGATGGGGAATATAAGAGTCAGTGGCGAACAGATGTTTTGAAGGCCTGGAGGAAGATGGGATTGAAAGAGTGTGGAATTTTCCAAAGGCGAAAAAAGAGGAATAAAGGAGTGAAGGTGAGCAGTGATTCGTGATTTTGGTAGTTTTACTAGAAGGTGGATGATTGGGAAATAGGGGGGGACATATCGCAGCAGAGCAGGTGGGGCGATACTGGAGAGGAGAGGTCAAAGACAGAAAGACCACCGACCTGCCTGCGGTGAGAGAGTGAGAGCCAAAATCAGCCTCACTGTGGGAGATAACAATGATCCTAAATGCCTTGGTTTCACAGCGTGAAGCCGAGAAAGGTGAGAGGCAGGAGCACCAGCCCAGAGGGGAGAGCAGTACTCTATCAGGCTAGGACAAAAGCTTTTATGTGGTCAGGAGCTCAGTGGGCCGAGGAAGGACTTTGCACGTGGAGGATTCCCAGTCGCGGACTGGCTTTGGAGGCAGTAGGTTTGGCAACTTGTAGGCTCTGAGTAATTCTGATTTTTTTTTTTTTTTTCAAGGAATGACTTGGAGCAATGGAGGATTCCAGGTCTGGTTGACCTCAGTCGTCAGGGCTGATTGTGAAGCTTAAAGGATCAAGACACTGAACCTCTTCCAGTGTGCACCATGGAAAGTTAGGTGGGTTCACTGACGATACTTCTAGAGTGACAGAGTGTGAGTGTAAGGTTTGTAGAAATGAAAACCTGTTTCTTATTTCTCAGATCAGATACCGATTGAAATCAATTTTTGCACTCGGAGCATGGATTCTGTTGATCATGTGATTGAGCCAGATTGAAGGAAGAGCAGGTTCTGGTTCCAAGATGCTTTTTCCACTTTCACATTGAACTGCACGAAATTACCAAATATCGGGACAGTTCGGAAATATCGGAAATAGCGTTGTTCACTATTAAATGGATTGTTATTTCACTTCTGGGCTGTCTTGCCAGGGTTCGAATCCCGACCGAGCTATAGGCTGTCATCCCAGTGTTTTCGCAGGCAGGATGATTCATCAAATGATCAATGTGTGTGGTGTGTGTGTTGTGTGTGTGTGTGTGTGTGTGTGTGTGTGTGTTTGTGTGTGTGTGTGTGTGTGTGTGTGTGTGTGTGTGTCCCTTTGGGTGGATGTTAAACTGGAGGTCCCGTCTGCCGGAATTAGTTGGTGGTCGTTAAAAAAAAACAAAACCCAGTGTCCTTTACGATGAGTAGGGGCGAGCTATCCCCGGCACCCTCAAAAAAAAAAAAAAAAAAAAATAAAAAATTGGGCTTGCCCTAGCCTATTACAGAGGGTGTTGCATCAGTGGCATAGTCATGCTCTCAACCAATCAATAATTTATGCCCTCAACCAATCCTATTTTCAATGGTGGTGACCGGTGTGACCCGTCTTCCATTCCCTAAGGACGTTGCCCACGGTTGACGCGGGAAGATCCAAGATCTTACAAATCACTGGCACCCAAAAGCCATTTCGTGTTGAAGGTCGGTCAGCTCTTTCCCCTGGTAGCTGGCCCTCTGGCAGACTTAGCTGCCGGGGTACTATCATTTGTTGAACGCGCGACTGTGTCGCTGATGCAGTGCCCCTCTCCAGTACACACACTGGAACGGGTACTCATTTCGCCGACCTCCGAAGGATGACAGCTGAGTCAACCCCTCTGGTCCAGTGATTCCAATTCTATCGGTCCAAGCGGGGTTGAACTCAGGACCCTCGGATCCCAAGCCACCACCCTAACCACCCGAACCACTGAGCCAACACCAGGCTGGTCGGCAGCGAAGGGCCCAGAAAGAGCAGCGCTGGTAGTACGGTCGGGTTGCTGTGATGCTCCATTGCTCCACCATCCGCTGCGCTCGCTCGCTCTGTCACCAGCGGAGTAACAGGGACGGGGAGAGGGAGCACGTCGCCAATGGAGCACGATGCGCACGCACGGATGAAGACCGTGGTCGTCCGCGAACACCGTTCCCAGCGGAGGACCACGAGGACGTGATTCTCTTTCACCGTCATCTCTCCATTCATCAACCAATCCCGGCAAGTTTCTTTCTTTTCATCCGACTAGTCCTTCCCGCTTACCCCCCCTCACGGCTCGCCCAATTAGGCGGCTGCGATGAGGTCGTTTTGACTTGTTAATAATTAAATGTATTTATTAAAAGTCTTTCAAGTTTGTCCGCTGTGGAGGATGTCTGTCGGAATTGGCGACTTATCACACGTCCGTGAGTAGTTTTCATTCATCCAACACACTTGTTCTTTCTATTCCAGCCACCATTATCATCATCAAATCTGTCAACGAGCTCCGTGAAGTTCCCATCTTGTTCTCATTTTGGCGGGAAGGGAGCGTCAGGCTTCGTTAGCAACAGCAGATGGTTTTGGGGTGAGAACGAGGCTCCGCCCACAGCTTTGAAATTGACCAATGGCTGCTCGGTAATCTTCGGAGCCGCGATTTGGTCACGGAGAGCGTACACTCTCAATGTTCACACGCAGTCCGTGAGTGTGCTGTCGCATAATTATTAATGGTAGTGTGGTGGAGTTCGAATTGTCGGTGACGGCTTAACAGGAGGTGTTTGTCAACAGAGCCACCAATTTCTCTTTTTGACTCATCGCAGCCATCTGAACATGGAACGAACATTGTAAGTGTATTAAGTCAATTGTATAAATTAAAATAATTAATCCATGTGCATATTATTACACAACTAAATGTTCTTGGACACCGAGATTAAGAAAAGGGCCAATTGGCCTATTGAGACTGTGTTGCATTCCCACTCCAGCTGCTTAATGAATACTCGCAAATACCACCCGTCGCTTCGCTGATGGGTGTACTGGGGGGAGAGGAGAGAGAGAGAGAGAGAGGGGGGAGTGAGGACGTAGGGAGACTGAGGAGGGGTGGGGAAGCAAAGAAAGAGGGGTGGCAGAGTGAGGAGGGGTGGTAGAGTGAGAAGGAGTGGTGGAGTGAGGAGGGGTGGTTTTGTGAGGAGGGGTGGTGGAGGGAAAGGGAAGGCAGCGTGAGGGGAAGGCAAGGTAAAGCAGTGTGAGGAGAGGGTCCGTCCAGACACTTCCGGAGATAACCACCGTCTGGACATAACCACCGTTAAGATATTGTTGCGGAAATGGCCCTTAGTGTGTTATTAAATATAGGATTAGCCCAGATCCCCCATTAAATGCATGTTTAGCCAGGTTGTGCGGTAAATGGACGCTACATGTGTGTCGGGAGGTGTAAGAGGCTGTTCATTGTTCGTACATTGGTGGTGGACCGAGAGGTTCTTCTTCTTCCTTCCTCTCTCCGGACAATAGACTCCGCCCAGCACGCTGAGAGGGGGAGTGGCCAAGAGAAGGAAGTGAAACTGAAGGGAGGAGTTTGGCGGCTTCATAAAGGGGCGCGCCCCAAAAAGAAAAGGTGGTAAAACTGAGAGCACCGAGTTGGGCAGTCGTTTGGGCGAGCGAGTGAAGGAAAAGACTGCAGGAGTGGGGAAGACTGTGGTGAAACTGGCACCGGGTGTGGCGCGATCGCTGAAGAGGGCTGGCTGTGTGGTCAGCAGTCGGCTTGAGGCGAGCGAGGGCCGAAAAGGAGAAGTGAAACTGAAGAAGAAAAACTGCAGTGGGCTTCGAGGCGAGCGAGCAAAGGAAGGCAGTGTGAATCTGCCGGGAGAGAAGCTGAACCTGAGCGTGACGAGTCTGCGATCGGCAGTGGTGAAACTGAGGGCCGAGGTGGGGCGCGATCGGCTTTCGTGAGGAGCACATCAACAGGTTCATCCGGAGTCCAGTGATGGAGCCTCTGACTGTCCCT
>CM068957.1:97945304-97961174 GCA_035128595.1 Eptatretus atami | reverse complement strand
CTATACCAATGATGACGAACTGATGATGTAGCTGATTAATAAAGCATGCTCAAAGTTGTGCCATAATCTTGTTCAGGCAGAACTGCTTTGATTTTGCTTTTTTCTTTTCTTTTTTTTTTTTTGGAGTTGCATTTCTTTTCTTTTCTGTTTTTATTTAATATTTTGGACTAAAACAAGTGAAGATAAAGGTTATCATTTACCTTGTTACCTTCACCACTCAAGGTGACAATAATATCGTTAAGGCAGAAATGCTGGTTTTCTTTTCTTTTTTTTTGAGTAAAACCAGTAAGACTTAGAACATTGAGTCCCTAACCTGTGGGCCGCATGTGGTGCCCGCGGAGCCCTAACTGCGGCCCGCGAGGACTTTTTCCAATCAAACACATTTCCAGTGTTAGCAATTTTTTAAAAGGGTACACAATGCCAACCTGCCGCCCGGGACACCGTGACCTGAAACAGCCTACACAATGTTTTACCGCTGCGGCCACTGCCGCCCTTACTCCGGGAGGAATCTAAATCAATTTGCATCAGATAAAATGCATCACATAAAACTCAATGAATGCATCAATTTTTTCTGGCCTCCCAACATCCTTGGAGTCGTGAATGCGGGCCCGTGGGATCAAAAGGTTGGGGACACTGACTTAAAGAAGGACACTCGGTAACAGCGCATTTACCTCTCGGCCACGTAATGCCTGATCCATTAGAATATAATCGGGTCGATATATTTTTGAAAATCATTATATAATATCTATCATTTTGCCCTATCGCCCTCAATGGTGAAGAATCACTTAAAAAACTTAAATATTCTCGTGTCCAGTATATTAGCCAAATTCGGATCGTGTCGAGCGCAATCCAATCGAAAGAATTCTTTCTTGTCAGACCAACCCAACCTGTCCACCAAGTTTACGTCCAGAATCCCGTCCACAACTTTTATGAGTAATATCCTGCACAGGACGGAGGGGTGAAAACATAAGCTTCTCCCACTTCACGTAGAGGAGGTATAAAAAGCTTTATCATTTACCTTGTTACCTCCACCACAAAGGTGGACAGAGGTATATATATTCACGGCGATGTTTGTTGTGTTGGTTGTTTGAACGTGTATCTCAAAGTTATTCGACGGATTGAGACGAGCTTGGGGAACCCAATTTATCGGGCTGTGTGATTTAGGATTAATGATTAGATTTTGGTGAAGATCTGGTACTATAAACTTCAGTGATTCTCTTCATTAATTGAGAGAGTGTTGAACCAAAAAACGTAATATAGCATAATATCTGTAAAAAGTTGTGGATGGATTTTTGACCAAAAACTAAGATGGATGAGCGTTGGTTAGGCTGACCCAGAACAAGCTAGTTAGATTTTTGGTGCAGATCTTTGTTCTTCTTCTATACCTTTCATCGAGGCTCGTATGAGAGCTAAGAATCTGGAATCCAGATCCAGGGCCCATTCGTGGGATTACAACATGTAAACTGTCCTCCTCGAGTGGAAGTTTCGTGCTTACTAAATGCCATTCCAGTATTTGGAGCATGTAGTATACAGCTCGGGAGTAAACAATGTAAGGAAAGAAATCTGAGCAGACTTTTGCATAACCTGTCTGCAAAGGTTGGTAAAGTTTTTATTTTATTTATTTATTCTCTCTTAAAACTGATGCAAGGATTAAATGCTGATGCATAACTATTAAAATTGACATCCTGCAAAATATGATCCCATGCCACACTTTAAGCACCTCATTACAATCAATTTGTGGACCAGTGAAGTTCCATTCTAAAATCATTAATGGACGTCTTTCCACACCTTACTCGAAATAGTTAACCAATTCTCATTCCATGTGGTTCTGTCCGATTCTGCTAGAATTTTTATTTCTGCTCTTCGTTGCGACTGCTTACCAAGCCACGTTTGAGTTAGCAGGAATGGTGGAAGAAGTCTACCGAGACGTTGAAATGCACTTTCGGCTGTGTTCTTACCCTTTTTTGCCGTCGCGTACATCACAGCACAACAACAACCATTCATTTTTGATTTAGTGGTGTAGGAATTTGGCTCACCACCCGATGTTTCATGATATTTTGATGTGGCTGGAAGGACAGCTTATTAGGTGTGGACACTCACCGCTGAAGCTGTCTAGCCTGGCGTAAAACCTTTGCTAGGCGTTATGTTACCACTTGCCCTCGGGCATAAACCTTTGGTTGGTAGTGTACCACCGCCCGAGTGAAAATGCTTTATCCATCTAGTACACATGACATTTTCAAACTCCACATCTTGCTGTTCGCCGATTTTTATACGTCGATTGCGAATATAATCTAGTTACATCTTTTCCTGAAACCTCCCACCTTCCACTATGACCCGAACCATCTGTTGTGGCTTCTTCCTATGCAACGGCACACCACTAATGAACATTGCGATTGGGTTTTTAAAGCGAGTAAAACTTTCCACGAACACACGATTGGCTTCTTGTGTCTAGATGCTGGAAAGGCACTGTCATGCATGCATTTTGGTAGTGTGTGTATTGTGATACCATTTGTTGCATTAGTGCACACACTACACAGTAAAAGCTATAATTTCTGTTTATCCGTTGTGGTGCAGCGCACTATTGCTGTGGCGATACCCTGGGATTGAGTTCTGTCATGATATCCCACTTGAAGTGCCCCTAAAATCTATTTTGCCTCCTTTCATGACTTCCTGGCTTTCAAACCTGAGCATGGGAAACGCACAGCATCTGACCGTGCTGGTGTTCTCCTGCTAGGAGTTGAAGCTCTAACTGAACTGAGATCTTTGGCAAAATTCGATCATTTAAGCTTTCAATGTTCTTTTTCCCCATTTAATTTAATTTATGACCTTTTCATCAGTTAAGCCTTCCCTGAATGTCAATACCTCACACTTGCCTTTCAATATCATTGTTCATATTGTGTTGCTACGTTCGCCCAATGGTAAGTGACATAGTGGCCGACCTGATCTCCACAAATAACCCCATCGCCATGTTAAAAATCCGTGTCGAGTTTTTTTATGGAGACACTAATCTGCCATATTATGCTTTTGAACCCAATACACAAATCAAAGCTGATTTATTGGCCATTCGACATGCAAACCCGTGACCGGTTTCTAACGCATTTCTCTTTGACATGATTTTTTTTTGTTTATATTTCAATTTTTTTATTTTTCTCCTTTTTCTGTCTTGATTCGAACCTTTCCAGCTCCTTCTGGGGAAACTAGTTTCACCTGATTTGTTACCCAAATGAAGTAAGAAGCATTTTCAGGAATTTGCTGTGAAACATATTCCATCACAGGGATTGGAAGTTGCGAATAATTAATTCTTTCTTCTCTATCAGCAATAAAATGGTTGCAAGATACCCGAGATGGAAACTGACCCGTATTTTGTGTTAACAAATGTTCCAGTCAACCGACTGGGACTTTTGTCAATTTCCAGAAACTGAAAATAGAGAACCATAGTCATCGAGGGGTGATATATATATATTATACGATATATATAATCATAATATATATATACTATATATATATATATATCTATATATGATATCCTCTTAGCACGCACTACCCTCTCCTCTCGACGTGGATATTGCCACTGATGCAGTGTCCCCCTTTACAATTGCCATGGTATCATTTCGCCCGACCTCGGAAGGCATGACGAGGCTGAGACAACCTTCCTGGTGTATTAATTCAGCGGGCCCCAACCGGGGCTTGAACTCAGGACCTAGGATCCCAAGCCTCCACCCTTAAACCACAAAGCCAACACCGGCGATAGGTAGTACACTTAGACGGTATGCACACTCAATCTCTGAGCTCGTGTCCTGGGTAACAAATCCCTCAGCCCACTTAACCTCTTTTGGTGGTTGTCGCAGGTTAAGCCATCAAGGTAGTACGCACCTTCCTCTACAGACGTTAAATGGAGGAGCTGGCTATTTGGCACTGGTCGTTCATTTCGTTGGTGGACATTAAAAGACCCATTGTTTTGTCCTGAAGAGGAGGTGAGTCTACTTCACCCAGACCCTGAACAAATTCGAAAAAATCCTCTTGCCAAATCACCTTCACTTGAACATTGAGGCCTGGCTGCCATTCATGAAATAGTTCGGGGCCCAAAACCTTTGCCTGTTGGACACCAAGGTGCTTTTTCTAGAGTTAATCTGGGGTCAGTAGTAGTTTGTCCAGAACCAGTAAACAGACTACGTTCTTGTTAATCAACGTTCATCAAAATCACATTATCGAGCTGAAATACAGTTACATAGTTTTGTTTGTCAATGGGAAGAACCCTGCTTAAATTTTACCTCCATGGTAAACACAAGACCACTCATTTAAGCCACTCTGTGCTTTGTGTGTAAAAGTTAAAATGTCCCCTTCACCGTTTTAAGCACAATATTCCATGTAAAATACTCAGTGTTTTCTGTTACTGTAGGTCACTCTCAAATTGCTTACTCTTGCCTTATCATTGAAAATACAAGTTATCGGCATATTATGTTAAAGACATTCTTACTTAGTAATGTAGTGAGACATGAAATCTTTAAATATATCTGAGTAAAACATGAACTGTCTGAAGTTTAAATACATGGTTCCAAGAGTGTCCAGATGTACCTGATGGGGTAGGTTAGACCGATGGAACAAACACTGAGAGACGCTTTATTGATCTTCCCACAAGGTAAATATCTGGATGCCAGTTACATTGGCGCTTTCGTACTCGCATGTATTTGTGCTTGTAGAGGATGGTACACCCAACACGGATCGAACCATCTGATTAATCCTGCAGGTGTTGGGAAGAGAATACGACACAGAATTGCTGGACAACCTTAAGAATCTAAGACTCACTTTTCTCTAAAAACAAGAACAACTGCCGACTCGATAAATGAATCCACACCCAGTTTTGAGGTTCCTTTCGTCAGACTATGAATAAGCTGATGCCAAAATAGCCCTTTTTGTGAAACATTGCTGTCACAGACAGTCATCGGTCGTGTCGTTATGTTATCACCATCTGGACGAGGACCGATTATACCAGTTACTTTCTACTGGCACTATCTTCCTCGCGTGTCGCAACATAGCCATATATTCTGTATAATGTCATTGGAAAACAGCAAATTATATTTAAATATTGCCAAGGCTGTGACCCATCTGTTCTGTCAAGAAAGGCTTTGCATGGTCAGGACGCATGCCTTCACAGGCAAATGATTACTGTGTCATACCTTTTTGTTTTGAAAAAGAAAAAGATCTCTTTTCACGCTACCTGGCAAAAGGATCTGCAAATACATTGATGCATCTGTTGCAGCTTGGATCAGATTCGGAAAGTTGACGATGGAGGTAATGGATGTGTTGGACAGTTAGAGTAATACGTCTGCAACATGTATGGTAGAAAGCTTTCTCGGAGAAGTGGGAACACATTCCATCTGGCAGCAGATATTCTTGGAGAAATGGAACAAAGACGAATAGTTCAACTATCTCTGCTACCACCTACAAGGAGGTTGGGTCTTGCACACCCTGCAAGCCAACTATGTCCTGCTGCAGTATCGGAGATTGTCATCTGTTGCCTTGATCGATGCTCCAATCCCATCTTGTCATGATTGGATAGAACCCCATCTGTCCAGGTGGACAAAAAAACATCCTGGATTGCTTGTCTTCTCAGTTGTGAAGATGAGGACTTTCGATTGCTGAGCTGAGCACAACGTGAATCCCAGGGATCGGAATACTGAAATGATAACTGACCGATTATCGATGATGACTTTGGAATGGACTGTTATATACGTGTCGTATGGGATGCAAGAAAAAACAATTGTGGTTAACCAATCAAGCATGTGTGTGCACAGACAAATAGTCACAAAATGCCAATTGTGAAGTTGAAACAACTGAAGCCTCCGAAAATATAAGTGCATTTAAACCTATTCTCGTGGGACCATCTGGTTTTAAGATGTCCTTTGATGCTTTGATGTGCAAATTGTTTTCGAAAAGCTGGAATTTACAAAACAGCGTATAATAACAATTTTAAAAAGATATGCATTTTCCTGTGGATTACATTGGCCCTTGGCATAAAAGATATAATATCTTGACAAACAACCCAATATAGCAATAAACTGGGAGTTGGAGAAAGTGGCGCTTCGTTTCAAATATGCATGAAGTTTTAAAAAGGGTAACGTTTTTATCTCCAAATATGATTTCGGATTATGAATTAGACATCCATATTAATAATCTAAATACTGATTTCGTAAATAATATCATTATAATCTGGAATGTTTTGTTCGTCTTTCGCTGCATCCGCGTTAGGGGTCGCCACAGCGGATCTTATCGCTTATGATCCAGCATCACTGATTTGGCATCAGGTTTTACGCCGGATGCCCTTTTCTGGACGCAACCCTGGTCGCCTCCTTACGACACAGGAAAGGATTTGGTTTCGCACTGATTCCCGGGCTGCCCACCCCTCTCATAGCACGGCCCAGCGCAGATCTTCCCGTCCCTCGAGCGATCTCCAACCCCACAGTCTCCGAGTGCGACCGGATTAACAGTGGTGCACGCCACTCTCACGGGGCCCGGTATCAATAATCTTAATATTATGATTTTGTATCATAAATATCATATAATAACCTAAATATGATTTCCTATATAATAATTATCATATAATCTAAAATATGATTCATATGCCAATAATTATTCATATAACTCTAAAATATGATTTAGTATGTATGTATCATTATAATCTAAATATTATTTAGTATTCGTAATAATATCATAATCTAAATATGATTTCGTATATCAATACTGTCATATAATCATAAATAGGATTTAGTATTTATTAATATCATATAATCTTAAATACGATTTAGTATGTAATAATATCATATTAATCGGAATATGACATTTAATGTTACTGTAATCAATATCATATAATCGAAAATGATTTTGCGATTTGAGGATCCTGGATCTCCAAACTGATAACAAATGAAGTTTTCATTGTTGTCAGGTTTGTTATTCTCCCTGATTCGACATGAGAGTAGATCGAATGAGTGGCAATCCTGGCTTGAAATCTGAAAAGTTAAGAAGCAGTGAGTGGGTTTGTTCTTCAAGGTCAGTTTACTATTCCTATAAAGCCAGTTAACTAGCACTTGGGTCTTTCCCCCCCCCTCCCCCACTCCTGCATGATCCGTTCACCAAATATCAGTCGACGTGTGAGAACCTATCACTGCCAAGGCCAGTCTGTTGCTTATCAAACCATTATCACGTGGACTGCTTTAAGCCACTCAGGTGGTCGCTCTACATGCTGCTTCATTGTTCGTTTGCAAGCCATGCAATAGCACGGCAAAAGTACCGGCACCTGCACTGCAATACGCTCGAATTGACTGTTACAGAAGTTATCGAGGCCCCATCCGCCCTGTGTTGTGGTGTCGTGTTCAGGTGGTGGCTGGCCCACTGACACAATATCGAACAAACAAAAATTTCCACGACGTTTACCCCTTTTTTGTGGGGCTTCTGCTTGTCAGTTGTACGACCAGTCACTTCCCATATTGTCCATAGATGGTTTAAAACAAAAAATCAACTTTTTTTTAAATCTTAACGTTTTTGTTGGAGTTGCTGAAGGCCATTGGGTGAGTGCTCTACAATGCTTAAATCTCTACAAGCCTTTCCACAGTGATGATACAGCTTGTTCTCTTGGGACATCCCCAGACGTTACAAATGGCCAAAAACTACAATTTAGAGAGATAGAATGAGTAAAGCAATGGGACAAGTGAACTTCAGTTGAAAGAGAGATTTGAAAAAGTATGCAGTGGCTACAAAGCAGCTGAATTCCCACACCACAGCAGCATGGCCGCCGAGAGATACGCACATTCCCTCTGAGCTACTCAATCCATCACAATCCAGTTTATAAAACTGTTATTCCACTGTGTTTCAAAGGCGAGCGGTGATTAAACTCCTATGTGCTGGCATGTCTCTCGGTGTAATATGGACGTTAAACTGGTCTACACTTATGCGGAATGTCTCTGTCTGTCTCTTGTCTCTTTACTCCTTAATACTCCTTTCAGCGAGGCGATAAGTTATTTGCTCGTACAAATAAAATTTTTTTAAAGCACTGGGCACATGTTTTTGAAGCTGACTTGACTTTGGACAATTTCAAGACTTTCATCGATGTTGTTGAGAGAAGACAAAAGAAAGCACATTCCAGCATTGTCTCCTGAAGAAAAAAGCCAAAACAGCGACTTTGATTCTAGACTAGTTGATATAAAGGTACTACTGGTATACTTTTTTTTTTGTTGGCTACTGTGAATTTAAAATATTTCAGTTATGGATTGCAAGCAGGATCAGTCTGTCATTGAGTGGGACCCCTTCTCAACCACTCACTTCAGGGCTTGGCTTGATGTTTTCTACCTTCCCAATACAATGAATCCTATCGAGGGCCAACAATACAGGAAAGATTGGAACTTGATAACATTCACAAGGTCCCCAATGTTTGTGTTCCATAAAGTAAAGAATTTGTGAGAGATTGGATGGCTAGACAGGCAACAAGGAGGGATGGGAGGGGTAAGTTGAGTACAGGAATAATGGTGAATTGCCCAGAAGGCATGAAGGCAAAGTTACTAGTAACTGGCACTCGCGTAAAGCACACCCCTCCACAGGCGAACAGTACATTTTGTATCCCACTGTCTAGGCGGATCTGTTTCCGGACCTTGAACCCAACCAAAACTCTAATCAGCTTATTCTTGTTCACCTAGACCAACTCGTCGTCAAGTTTTTGTCATAATCCATCCTAAGCCTTTTTGGCCCCTATCCACTCAATGGTGAATAATTACTAAAAAAACAAATAATTATTCGTATCCAAGATCTTCACCAAAAAGCAAAATCACATTTGTCCTTGCACACCCAACCTGTCCACCACGCTTCGTTTTGAACTGGTCCATAACTTTTCTGAGAAAAACAAGCTGCAGACAGACAAAACAGATTAGGGGTGAAAACAAATCTTTCCACTTCATTGGCAGAGTAATTCCAAGGTGATAAACATGTTCAGTGTAGAATTATCAGTTTCAGCTAAGTATGAGTGGTGTGAGATGCTTTTGCCAACTGACAGCGGAGTCAAATTGATGTAGATCTCGTTTTGAATGTTTCTTTTTGGACAGAACATAACGAGCTCATGGAACAAGTGGGTGACAAATGGTCAACATGCAACAAATTGACAGAGTGAACACGTATATGGGTACAATACAGACATAAATGAATAGGTACTTGAGGAATTAGGATATCTCGCAAATACGAAAGCGAAATGCTCAATGGGTCTTTGAAATATTGTACACAAAAGAGTACTATGACTAGAATGATCGGTCGGTTCGGAAGGAGTCATATTAACTCCCCCCGTCTCCGGCCTTGTCAGAGGGTGAGAAAACAAGGGAGGGGAGAGCGGAGGAAACTAGTAACCCTGCAAGTAAGGTCGAGTTAGGTAGGTTTAATGCGGATATAAAAGATTGCTGTTTGGGTTGGAGGTGACATGACCATGGTGGTGCACCACCTGCTTTTTGAAGCCCTGAATGGAAGAGTGAAATTGAACCGTCTCAGGAAAAGCAGTTCCAGAAGCAGGAGAAAAAGATTGAGCTTTGTTGTGAAGCCTTGATTTTGGAAGTTTAACTGGAGGGCGTGTGACTGGAAGAATGGCATCCTGTGAGAGGGTTGGAAGAGCTGAGAAAACGAGGGCAGTTAAAACCAGATGAGAGGCCTACCAAACCTAATTTGAAGGTATGAGAGCCAAATACGGTCTTGTGCTTCGGGTCTCAATCATGAGGAGGATTTCCCACAATGTTGAGAGCTATTATAATCCATGGAATCCACGGAGAAAATGATGGTGGTGTGCTAGCGCATCCGGAGGAAAGCAGTACTCCATTGAGCTATGGACAAAGACCTTTTTTAATATATTTATGTACACATTGTCGATGGCTCGTATGAGAGCTAACACAACGCCACAACAAGGGGGCAGGAGACGAGAGGTGGGAGAGGGAAGGGACAAAACAGTGGGAACAGAAGACATTTAGGGATCGTGGAAGGAGAGGGATGGGGCGGCGAACACGGGGTTTACCAAGATGGGACACTACAGGGAGTTTCAGAAGGGAAAGCAGGGAATTTGGAAGAAGGTTGGGTTTGGGTGGATTTAAACGGGGGATCTATAAAGTGTAGACAAGATTCGTGGTTTTGGGATGGGGAATATAAGAGTCAGAGTGGCGAAAGATGTTTGAAGGGCCCTGCGAAGAATGGGATTGAACACAGTGTGGGAGTTTGTTTCAAAGGCGGGAAAAAAGAGGAATGAAGAGTGAAGGTGAGCACCTCAGATTGTGGATTTTGGTAGTTTTACATAGAGGAAAATATGGGGGGGGGGACATATCGCAGACAGAGCAGGTGGGGCGATACTGGAGGACGAGAGGTCAAAGACAGAAAGACCACGCGACCTGCCTGCGGGTGAGAGAGTTGAGAGGCCCAAAAGAGTCAAGCCTCCACTGTGGAGAGATACCAATGATTCCTCAAATGCTTGTTCTTCGACAGCGTGAAGCCGAGAAGGTGAGCAGGCAGGAGCACCAGCCCAGAGGGCGAGCCTCAGTACGCTCTATCAGGCTACGGACAAAAGCTTTTTTATGTGGTCAGGAGTCAGGTGGGCCGAGGAAGAGACTTGCACCGGTGGAGATTCCCAGTCGGCGACTGGCTTTGGAGGGGCAGAGGTTTGGCAACCTTGTAGGCTCTGACGTAATTCGATTTTTTTTTGATTTTTTCAAGGAATGACTTGGAGCAATGGAGGATTCCAGGTTGGTTGACCTCAGGTCGGTCAGGGCTTGATTTGTGAAGACTTAAGGATCAAGACACTGAACCTCTTCCAGTGTCTGACCATGGAAATAGTTAGGTGGGGTTCACTTGACGATACTTCCTAGAGTGAAGCAGAGTGTGAGTCGTAAGGTTTGGTAGAAATGAAAGACCTGCTTTCTTTCAGTCTCAGATCAGATACCGATTGAAATCAATTTTTGCACTGGAGCATGGTTCTGTTGATTTTCCCATGTGATTGAGCCAGATTGAAGGAAAGCAGGTTCTGGTTCCAGATTGCTTTTTCCACTTTCACATTGAATCTGCCACGAAGATTACCAAATTTGCGGACAGTTCGGAAAATATGGAATATCGTTGCCTCACTTATTAAATGGATTGTTATTTCACTTCTGGGCTGTCTTGCCAGGGTTCGAATCCCGGACCGAGCTATAGGCTGTCATCCCAGTGTTTCGCAGGCAGGATGATTCATCATATGATCAATGTGTGTGTGTGTGTTGTGTGTGTGTGTGTGTGTGTGGTGTGTTGTGGCTGTGTGTGCTTGTGTGTGTGTGTGTGTGTGTGTGTGTTCGTCCCTTGGGTGGATGTTAACTTGACGTCCCGTCTGCGGAATTAGTTGGTGGTCGTAAAAAAAAACACAACCCATGTCCTTTACGATGAGTAGGGGCGAGCTATCCCCGGCACCCTCACAAATACAAAAGTGCTGCCCTACCTTTACAGAGGGTGTTGCATCAGTGCATAGTCATGCTCCACCAATCAATACATTTATGCCCTCAACCAATCCTATTTTCAATGGTTTGGTGCCGGTGTGACCCGTCTTTCCAGTCCCTAAGGAGTTGCCCACGGTTGACGCGGGGAAGATCAAGATCTTACAAAATCCACTGGCACCAAAAAAGCCAATTCGTGTTGAAGTACGGTCAGCCTTTCCCTGGTGGTGGGCCCTCTGCAGCTTAGCGCCGGCCTAGCTTATCATTTGTTGAAGCGCGAACTGGTCGCTGATGCAGTGCCCCTCTACCAGTACACACACTTGTACAAGGGTTACTCCATTTCGCCGACCTCCGGAGGATGACAGCTGAGTCAACCCCTCTGGTTGTTATTAATTCAGCGGCCACGGGCGCTTGAACTCAGGACCCTCGGATTCCCAAGCCACCCACCCTAACCAACCCGAAACCACTGAAGCAACACCTCAGCTGGTCGCAGCGAAGGGCCCAGAAAGGAGCAGCGGCTGGTAGTACGGTCGGGTTCGCTGTGATTGCCTCCATTGCTCCACCATCCAGCTGCGCTCGCTCGCTCTGTCACCAGCGGAGTAACAGGGACGGGAGAGGAGCAGTCGCCATGGAGCACGATGCGCACGCACGGATGAAGACCGTGGTCGTCCCACGAACACGTTCCCCAGCGGAGGACCACGAGGACGTGATTCTCTTCAACCGTTCATTTCTCTCCATCATCACCAATCCGGCAAGTTTTCTTTCTTTCATCCGACTAGTCCTTCCCGCTTACCCCCCCTCACTGGCTCGCCCATTAGGCGGCTGCGATGAGGTCGTGGTTGACTCTGTTAACTAATTAAATGTATTTATTAAAAGTCTTCAAGTTTGTCCGCCTGTGGGGATGTCTGTCGATAATATGGCCGATTATGCACACGTCCGTGAGTAAGTTTCTTCATCCAACACCTTGTTCTTTCTATTTTCAGCCCACCATTATCATCATCAAAATCTGTCAACGAGCTCCGTGAGTTCCCATCTTTTCTCAATTTTGGCGAAGGAGCGTCAGGGCTTCGTTTAGCAACAGGCAAGATGGTTTTGGGTTGAGAACGAGGCTTCCGCCACAGCTTTGAAATTTGACCAACTGGCTGCCTCGGTATCTTCGGAGCCGCGATTTGGTCACGGAGAGCCGTACACTCTCAATGTTCACACGCAGTCCCGTGAGTGTGCTGTCGCATCAAATTAATTAATGGTAGGTTGGGGGTGGAGTTCGAATGTCGCCTGTGACGGCTTACCAGGAGGTGTTTGCTCAACAGAGCCACCAATTTCTTCTTTTTGACTCATCGCAGCCATTGAACATGGAACAGAACCATTGTAGTGTATTAAGTCTATTGATATAATTAAAATAATTAATCCATGCTGCCATATTATTACACAACTAAATGTTCTTTGGACACGAGATTAAGAAAAGGCCAATTTGGCCTATTGAGACTGTGTGCATTCCACTCCAGCTGCTTAATGAATTACTCGGCAAATACCACCCGTCGCTTCGCTGATGGGTGTTACTGGGGGGAGAGGAGAAGGAGAGAGAGAGAGAGGGGGAGTGAGGGACGCTAGGGGAGACTGAGGAGGGGTGTGGAAGCAAAGAAAGAGGGTTGGCAGATGAGGAGGGGGGCTTTAGTGTGAGAAGGAGGTGGTGGAGGAGGAGGGGTGAGTTTTGTGAGGAGGGTGGTGAGGAAAGGGAGCAGCGTGAGGGAAGCAAGGTAAAGCAGTTGTTGAGGAGAGGGTCCGTCCAGACACTTCCGGAAGATAACACCGTCTGGACATTAACCACGTTAAGGATATGTTGCGGAAATGGCCCTAGTGTGTTATTTAAATATAGGATTAGCCCAGATCCCCCATTAAATGCATGTTTACCAGGTTGTTGCGGTAAATGGCACGCTACATGCTTGTGTAGGGAGGATGTAAGGGATGTTCATTGTTCGTACATTGTGGTGGACCGAGATGGTTTCTTCTTCTCCTTCCTCTCTCCGGACAATAACTCGCCCAGCACGCTTGAGGGGGCGAGTGGCCAAGAGAAGGAAGTGAAACTGAAAGGGAGGAGTTTGGCGGCTTCATAAAGGGGCGCGCCCCAAAAAGAAAAGGTGGGTAAAACTGGAGCACCGAGTTGGGCAGTCGGTTTTGAGGCGGAGCGAGTGAGGGAAAAACTCAGGTAGTGCCGGGAAGACTGTGGTGAAACTGAGCACCGGTGTGGCGCGATCGGCTGAAGAGGGCTTGGCTGTGTGTGGGCAGCAGGTCGGCTTGAGGCGAGCGGAGGGCGAAAAGGGAGAAGTGAAACTGAGAAAGAAAAACTGCAGTGGGCTTCGAGGCGAGCGTAGCAAAGAAAGAGAGTGTGAATCTGACCGGGAGAGAAGCTGAACCTGAGCGTGACGAGTCTGCGATCGGCAGTGGGTGAAACTGAGGGCCGAGTGGGGCGCGATCGCAGCTTCGTGAGGAGCACAATCAAACAGTTCATCCGGAGTCCAGTGATGGAGCCCTGACTGTCCCTACTCACCTCACGGGCTCTACGACGTCTTGGGCATCCCATGGACCCAGCTGCCGGAGCCCAACAACCTCGATTTGGCCTGACTTGATGCTGGACCTTGTGTTGAAACCAGCGAAACCCCACCATTTCAATTCTGACGCGTCTGTGCCGGTCGACCTTTACGCGGTTGTCAGAACGCGCGGAGGGCCGCGTGCGTGGGCTGTGCGGGAACAAAAAAAAAAAGGGAGGACGAGCGCCTTTTTTGCCACGCGGCCGTGTTCGAGCTTGGTGCTTGGAATCCATCGACATTGGCTTGTCACGAGGCCATTCGTGCCTTTGACACTGTTCCTCTTCAATGAAACATCACCAAGTACTTCTGTGTCTTGTCTGCATGCTGTCCATGTCTTGTTTGCATGTCGTCTAAGCGTTCATCTCGTTAGGCCCCCTCAAAAACCCGTAATCCCGTATCTCCCTAGTTAAGAACGCGGTTATAGATTGAATAACTTTCGTTGAATGCTTTGCTTGTGTCGTGTTTCCCCGATGTGTCCGCAATAATCTGGTGATTCATATGAAGTTGCCGCTTTGAATTAACTGGTGCCGCGCGAGGACGATCCGCTACGATTTGGGATATAAAAACCAATATGGTTACAGCACTGGTAGACTCCGCTCGTGTCTGACAAAACCAGTCTGTAACCGGGTTCTATTCCCCAGTGGCAAGGCAACAGGTGTCATTGTTGGTTCGTGATTCGAGAGCGAACGCCGAGAATTGTTGCCGAACCAGCCAGCGTTTAAACCCCGGAGACAGCGGTGGTTAGGGTGTTGCCAAATCTGTGCATGACGCTGTCGAGAGTAGGGTGCGAAAAACCCAGGCTGGTTTACGGACAGTGCATTGACTTCCATCGTCGGAATGGCCCGCCCAACCGTCTGAATCCCATAACACCTGTAGTCAGGAGTGGAATATTGGAACCTGTGGTGCATTTCGCCACCCGAAGATTGGTTACGAAAGAGGCCGTGACGAGGACAAAAAAAATCAAAACCGGTCACAAAATTTGGCTTTTATTTTATTTTGAGCGGATCGGGTGTAAAAAAGTTCGAAATTTTAAGGAAAATGAATCGCAAAATGGCGCGCGGCCTCCACCTCGGCCGCGACACGTTTAAGCCGAGTGGCGCTAATAATCGCGCAACGAGCTGCACGGCACGAACAACGCTCCCGCCCACCGGTTCCAACCACGTGGTCATGCAACGCGAAGCAGGGACTACGGACGCGTACCATGACGAGATTCATGCACGATTGGCAGATACCTGGGAACATGTGGAGTGTGTGAGAATTATATTTGAGGAGTTGCAAATTAATTGGACGTGCATTCGGCATGCAGACGAGGTCATGAGAGTTTGTGCACGGGGGAGTCCACAACCATTGGCCGATGCACAGTAACGAATTCGGGGGGCTGAAAAGGACTTGGCCAACACAGACGAGTCAGGAAGATTATGTGCACAGGGAGCCGCAGCGATTGGCCGGATGACAGGAAAGAATTCGGGGGCTGGAGGAGGACTTAGCCAACACAGGCGTGGAAACTACGTGGAGAATGGATTAAAGTCAGAGTGGAACCCAATAGATGGTTGGAAAATCAAGACAGTTCAAGGAACTACAGGGAGAAATGAGGAAAGTAGAGTGAACCATAACGTTGGAACAAGAGAAAGAGCGAACTGAACAAAGAAGAATAGAGGAGGAGCAAATTAGTAACTCCCAGGATAGGAAGAATGGAAAACAAAGCTGGAAAAGGAAAAATGTGCACAAGATTTGGGATTGAAACAACTGAAGGAAGAATTGTTGGAAAAGCCAAGACAGTTCAAGGAACTACAGGGAGAAATGAGGAAAGT
>CM068957.1:97928758-97945100 GCA_035128595.1 Eptatretus atami | reverse complement strand
CTATACCAATGATGACGAACTGATGATGTAGCTGATTAATAAAGCATGCTCAAAGTTGTGCCATAATCTTGTTCAGGCAGAACTGCTTTGATTTTGCTTTTTTCTTTTCTTTTTTTTTTTTTGGAGTTGCATTTCTTTTCTTTTCTGTTTTTATTTAATATTTTGGACTAAAACAAGTGAAGATAAAGGTTATCATTTACCTTGTTACCTTCACCACTCAAGGTGACAATAATATCGTTAAGGCAGAAATGCTGGTTTTCTTTTCTTTTTTTTTGAGTAAAACCAGTAAGACTTAGAACATTGAGTCCCTAACCTGTGGGCCGCATGTGGTGCCCGCGGAGCCCTAACTGCGGCCCGCGAGGACTTTTTCCAATCAAACACATTTCCAGTGTTAGCAATTTTTTAAAAGGGTACACAATGCCAACCTGCCGCCCGGGACACCGTGACCTGAAACAGCCTACACAATGTTTTACCGCTGCGGCCACTGCCGCCCTTACTCCGGGAGGAATCTAAATCAATTTGCATCAGATAAAATGCATCACATAAAACTCAATGAATGCATCAATTTTTTCTGGCCTCCCAACATCCTTGGAGTCGTGAATGCGGGCCCGTGGGATCAAAAGGTTGGGGACACTGACTTAAAGAAGGACACTCGGTAACAGCGCATTTACCTCTCGGCCACGTAATGCCTGATCCATTAGAATATAATCGGGTCGATATATTTTTGAAAATCATTATATAATATCTATCATTTTGCCCTATCGCCCTCAATGGTGAAGAATCACTTAAAAAACTTAAATATTCTCGTGTCCAGTATATTAGCCAAATTCGGATCGTGTCGAGCGCAATCCAATCGAAAGAATTCTTTCTTGTCAGACCAACCCAACCTGTCCACCAAGTTTACGTCCAGAATCCCGTCCACAACTTTTATGAGTAATATCCTGCACAGGACGGAGGGGTGAAAACATAAGCTTCTCCCACTTCACGTAGAGGAGGTATAAAAAGCTTTATCATTTACCTTGTTACCTCCACCACAAAGGTGGACAGAGGTATATATATTCACGGCGATGTTTGTTGTGTTGGTTGTTTGAACGTGTATCTCAAAGTTATTCGACGGATTGAGACGAGCTTGGGGAACCCAATTTATCGGGCTGTGTGATTTAGGATTAATGATTAGATTTTGGTGAAGATCTGGTACTATAAACTTCAGTGATTCTCTTCATTAATTGAGAGAGTGTTGAACCAAAAAACGTAATATAGCATAATATCTGTAAAAAGTTGTGGATGGATTTTTGACCAAAAACTAAGATGGATGAGCGTTGGTTAGGCTGACCCAGAACAAGCTAGTTAGATTTTTGGTGCAGATCTTTGTTCTTCTTCTATACCTTTCATCGAGGCTCGTATGAGAGCTAAGAATCTGGAATCCAGATCCAGGGCCCATTCGTGGGATTACAACATGTAAACTGTCCTCCTCGAGTGGAAGTTTCGTGCTTACTAAATGCCATTCCAGTATTTGGAGCATGTAGTATACAGCTCGGGAGTAAACAATGTAAGGAAAGAAATCTGAGCAGACTTTTGCATAACCTGTCTGCAAAGGTTGGTAAAGTTTTTATTTTATTTATTTATTCTCTCTTAAAACTGATGCAAGGATTAAATGCTGATGCATAACTATTAAAATTGACATCCTGCAAAATATGATCCCATGCCACACTTTAAGCACCTCATTACAATCAATTTGTGGACCAGTGAAGTTCCATTCTAAAATCATTAATGGACGTCTTTCCACACCTTACTCGAAATAGTTAACCAATTCTCATTCCATGTGGTTCTGTCCGATTCTGCTAGAATTTTTATTTCTGCTCTTCGTTGCGACTGCTTACCAAGCCACGTTTGAGTTAGCAGGAATGGTGGAAGAAGTCTACCGAGACGTTGAAATGCACTTTCGGCTGTGTTCTTACCCTTTTTTGCCGTCGCGTACATCACAGCACAACAACAACCATTCATTTTTGATTTAGTGGTGTAGGAATTTGGCTCACCACCCGATGTTTCATGATATTTTGATGTGGCTGGAAGGACAGCTTATTAGGTGTGGACACTCACCGCTGAAGCTGTCTAGCCTGGCGTAAAACCTTTGCTAGGCGTTATGTTACCACTTGCCCTCGGGCATAAACCTTTGGTTGGTAGTGTACCACCGCCCGAGTGAAAATGCTTTATCCATCTAGTACACATGACATTTTCAAACTCCACATCTTGCTGTTCGCCGATTTTTATACGTCGATTGCGAATATAATCTAGTTACATCTTTTCCTGAAACCTCCCACCTTCCACTATGACCCGAACCATCTGTTGTGGCTTCTTCCTATGCAACGGCACACCACTAATGAACATTGCGATTGGGTTTTTAAAGCGAGTAAAACTTTCCACGAACACACGATTGGCTTCTTGTGTCTAGATGCTGGAAAGGCACTGTCATGCATGCATTTTGGTAGTGTGTGTATTGTGATACCATTTGTTGCATTAGTGCACACACTACACAGTAAAAGCTATAATTTCTGTTTATCCGTTGTGGTGCAGCGCACTATTGCTGTGGCGATACCCTGGGATTGAGTTCTGTCATGATATCCCACTTGAAGTGCCCCTAAAATCTATTTTGCCTCCTTTCATGACTTCCTGGCTTTCAAACCTGAGCATGGGAAACGCACAGCATCTGACCGTGCTGGTGTTCTCCTGCTAGGAGTTGAAGCTCTAACTGAACTGAGATCTTTGGCAAAATTCGATCATTTAAGCTTTCAATGTTCTTTTTCCCCATTTAATTTAATTTATGACCTTTTCATCAGTTAAGCCTTCCCTGAATGTCAATACCTCACACTTGCCTTTCAATATCATTGTTCATATTGTGTTGCTACGTTCGCCCAATGGTAAGTGACATAGTGGCCGACCTGATCTCCACAAATAACCCCATCGCCATGTTAAAAATCCGTGTCGAGTTTTTTTATGGAGACACTAATCTGCCATATTATGCTTTTGAACCCAATACACAAATCAAAGCTGATTTATTGGCCATTCGACATGCAAACCCGTGACCGGTTTCTAACGCATTTCTCTTTGACATGATTTTTTTTTGTTTATATTTCAATTTTTTTATTTTTCTCCTTTTTCTGTCTTGATTCGAACCTTTCCAGCTCCTTCTGGGGAAACTAGTTTCACCTGATTTGTTACCCAAATGAAGTAAGAAGCATTTTCAGGAATTTGCTGTGAAACATATTCCATCACAGGGATTGGAAGTTGCGAATAATTAATTCTTTCTTCTCTATCAGCAATAAAATGGTTGCAAGATACCCGAGATGGAAACTGACCCGTATTTTGTGTTAACAAATGTTCCAGTCAACCGACTGGGACTTTTGTCAATTTCCAGAAACTGAAAATAGAGAACCATAGTCATCGAGGGGTGATATATATATATTATACGATATATATAATCATAATATATATATACTATATATATATATATATCTATATATGATATCCTCTTAGCACGCACTACCCTCTCCTCTCGACGTGGATATTGCCACTGATGCAGTGTCCCCCTTTACAATTGCCATGGTATCATTTCGCCCGACCTCGGAAGGCATGACGAGGCTGAGACAACCTTCCTGGTGTATTAATTCAGCGGGCCCCAACCGGGGCTTGAACTCAGGACCTAGGATCCCAAGCCTCCACCCTTAAACCACAAAGCCAACACCGGCGATAGGTAGTACACTTAGACGGTATGCACACTCAATCTCTGAGCTCGTGTCCTGGGTAACAAATCCCTCAGCCCACTTAACCTCTTTTGGTGGTTGTCGCAGGTTAAGCCATCAAGGTAGTACGCACCTTCCTCTACAGACGTTAAATGGAGGAGCTGGCTATTTGGCACTGGTCGTTCATTTCGTTGGTGGACATTAAAAGACCCATTGTTTTGTCCTGAAGAGGAGGTGAGTCTACTTCACCCAGACCCTGAACAAATTCGAAAAAATCCTCTTGCCAAATCACCTTCACTTGAACATTGAGGCCTGGCTGCCATTCATGAAATAGTTCGGGGCCCAAAACCTTTGCCTGTTGGACACCAAGGTGCTTTTTCTAGAGTTAATCTGGGGTCAGTAGTAGTTTGTCCAGAACCAGTAAACAGACTACGTTCTTGTTAATCAACGTTCATCAAAATCACATTATCGAGCTGAAATACAGTTACATAGTTTTGTTTGTCAATGGGAAGAACCCTGCTTAAATTTTACCTCCATGGTAAACACAAGACCACTCATTTAAGCCACTCTGTGCTTTGTGTGTAAAAGTTAAAATGTCCCCTTCACCGTTTTAAGCACAATATTCCATGTAAAATACTCAGTGTTTTCTGTTACTGTAGGTCACTCTCAAATTGCTTACTCTTGCCTTATCATTGAAAATACAAGTTATCGGCATATTATGTTAAAGACATTCTTACTTAGTAATGTAGTGAGACATGAAATCTTTAAATATATCTGAGTAAAACATGAACTGTCTGAAGTTTAAATACATGGTTCCAAGAGTGTCCAGATGTACCTGATGGGGTAGGTTAGACCGATGGAACAAACACTGAGAGACGCTTTATTGATCTTCCCACAAGGTAAATATCTGGATGCCAGTTACATTGGCGCTTTCGTACTCGCATGTATTTGTGCTTGTAGAGGATGGTACACCCAACACGGATCGAACCATCTGATTAATCCTGCAGGTGTTGGGAAGAGAATACGACACAGAATTGCTGGACAACCTTAAGAATCTAAGACTCACTTTTCTCTAAAAACAAGAACAACTGCCGACTCGATAAATGAATCCACACCCAGTTTTGAGGTTCCTTTCGTCAGACTATGAATAAGCTGATGCCAAAATAGCCCTTTTTGTGAAACATTGCTGTCACAGACAGTCATCGGTCGTGTCGTTATGTTATCACCATCTGGACGAGGACCGATTATACCAGTTACTTTCTACTGGCACTATCTTCCTCGCGTGTCGCAACATAGCCATATATTCTGTATAATGTCATTGGAAAACAGCAAATTATATTTAAATATTGCCAAGGCTGTGACCCATCTGTTCTGTCAAGAAAGGCTTTGCATGGTCAGGACGCATGCCTTCACAGGCAAATGATTACTGTGTCATACCTTTTTGTTTTGAAAAAGAAAAAGATCTCTTTTCACGCTACCTGGCAAAAGGATCTGCAAATACATTGATGCATCTGTTGCAGCTTGGATCAGATTCGGAAAGTTGACGATGGAGGTAATGGATGTGTTGGACAGTTAGAGTAATACGTCTGCAACATGTATGGTAGAAAGCTTTCTCGGAGAAGTGGGAACACATTCCATCTGGCAGCAGATATTCTTGGAGAAATGGAACAAAGACGAATAGTTCAACTATCTCTGCTACCACCTACAAGGAGGTTGGGTCTTGCACACCCTGCAAGCCAACTATGTCCTGCTGCAGTATCGGAGATTGTCATCTGTTGCCTTGATCGATGCTCCAATCCCATCTTGTCATGATTGGATAGAACCCCATCTGTCCAGGTGGACAAAAAAACATCCTGGATTGCTTGTCTTCTCAGTTGTGAAGATGAGGACTTTCGATTGCTGAGCTGAGCACAACGTGAATCCCAGGGATCGGAATACTGAAATGATAACTGACCGATTATCGATGATGACTTTGGAATGGACTGTTATATACGTGTCGTATGGGATGCAAGAAAAAACAATTGTGGTTAACCAATCAAGCATGTGTGTGCACAGACAAATAGTCACAAAATGCCAATTGTGAAGTTGAAACAACTGAAGCCTCCGAAAATATAAGTGCATTTAAACCTATTCTCGTGGGACCATCTGGTTTTAAGATGTCCTTTGATGCTTTGATGTGCAAATTGTTTTCGAAAAGCTGGAATTTACAAAACAGCGTATAATAACAATTTTAAAAAGATATGCATTTTCCTGTGGATTACATTGGCCCTTGGCATAAAAGATATAATATCTTGACAAACAACCCAATATAGCAATAAACTGGGAGTTGGAGAAAGTGGCGCTTCGTTTCAAATATGCATGAAGTTTTAAAAAGGGTAACGTTTTTATCTCCAAATATGATTTCGGATTATGAATTAGACATCCATATTAATAATCTAAATACTGATTTCGTAAATAATATCATTATAATCTGGAATGTTTTGTTCGTCTTTCGCTGCATCCGCGTTAGGGGTCGCCACAGCGGATCTTATCGCTTATGATCCAGCATCACTGATTTGGCATCAGGTTTTACGCCGGATGCCCTTTTCTGGACGCAACCCTGGTCGCCTCCTTACGACACAGGAAAGGATTTGGTTTCGCACTGATTCCCGGGCTGCCCACCCCTCTCATAGCACGGCCCAGCGCAGATCTTCCCGTCCCTCGAGCGATCTCCAACCCCACAGTCTCCGAGTGCGACCGGATTAACAGTGGTGCACGCCACTCTCACGGGGCCCGGTATCAATAATCTTAATATTATGATTTTGTATCATAAATATCATATAATAACCTAAATATGATTTCCTATATAATAATTATCATATAATCTAAAATATGATTCATATGCCAATAATTATTCATATAACTCTAAAATATGATTTAGTATGTATGTATCATTATAATCTAAATATTATTTAGTATTCGTAATAATATCATAATCTAAATATGATTTCGTATATCAATACTGTCATATAATCATAAATAGGATTTAGTATTTATTAATATCATATAATCTTAAATACGATTTAGTATGTAATAATATCATATTAATCGGAATATGACATTTAATGTTACTGTAATCAATATCATATAATCGAAAATGATTTTGCGATTTGAGGATCCTGGATCTCCAAACTGATAACAAATGAAGTTTTCATTGTTGTCAGGTTTGTTATTCTCCCTGATTCGACATGAGAGTAGATCGAATGAGTGGCAATCCTGGCTTGAAATCTGAAAAGTTAAGAAGCAGTGAGTGGGTTTGTTCTTCAAGGTCAGTTTACTATTCCTATAAAGCCAGTTAACTAGCACTTGGGTCTTTCCCCCCCCCTCCCCCACTCCTGCATGATCCGTTCACCAAATATCAGTCGACGTGTGAGAACCTATCACTGCCAAGGCCAGTCTGTTGCTTATCAAACCATTATCACGTGGACTGCTTTAAGCCACTCAGGTGGTCGCTCTACATGCTGCTTCATTGTTCGTTTGCAAGCCATGCAATAGCACGGCAAAAGTACCGGCACCTGCACTGCAATACGCTCGAATTGACTGTTACAGAAGTTATCGAGGCCCCATCCGCCCTGTGTTGTGGTGTCGTGTTCAGGTGGTGGCTGGCCCACTGACACAATATCGAACAAACAAAAATTTCCACGACGTTTACCCCTTTTTTGTGGGGCTTCTGCTTGTCAGTTGTACGACCAGTCACTTCCCATATTGTCCATAGATGGTTTAAAACAAAAAATCAACTTTTTTTTAAATCTTAACGTTTTTGTTGGAGTTGCTGAAGGCCATTGGGTGAGTGCTCTACAATGCTTAAATCTCTACAAGCCTTTCCACAGTGATGATACAGCTTGTTCTCTTGGGACATCCCCAGACGTTACAAATGGCCAAAAACTACAATTTAGAGAGATAGAATGAGTAAAGCAATGGGACAAGTGAACTTCAGTTGAAAGAGAGATTTGAAAAAGTATGCAGTGGCTACAAAGCAGCTGAATTCCCACACCACAGCAGCATGGCCGCCGAGAGATACGCACATTCCCTCTGAGCTACTCAATCCATCACAATCCAGTTTATAAAACTGTTATTCCACTGTGTTTCAAAGGCGAGCGGTGATTAAACTCCTATGTGCTGGCATGTCTCTCGGTGTAATATGGACGTTAAACTGGTCTACACTTATGCGGAATGTCTCTGTCTGTCTCTTGTCTCTTTACTCCTTAATACTCCTTTCAGCGAGGCGATAAGTTATTTGCTCGTACAAATAAAATTTTTTTAAAGCACTGGGCACATGTTTTTGAAGCTGACTTGACTTTGGACAATTTCAAGACTTTCATCGATGTTGTTGAGAGAAGACAAAAGAAAGCACATTCCAGCATTGTCTCCTGAAGAAAAAAGCCAAAACAGCGACTTTGATTCTAGACTAGTTGATATAAAGGTACTACTGGTATACTTTTTTTTTTGTTGGCTACTGTGAATTTAAAATATTTCAGTTATGGATTGCAAGCAGGATCAGTCTGTCATTGAGTGGGACCCCTTCTCAACCACTCACTTCAGGGCTTGGCTTGATGTTTTCTACCTTCCCAATACAATGAATCCTATCGAGGGCCAACAATACAGGAAAGATTGGAACTTGATAACATTCACAAGGTCCCCAATGTTTGTGTTCCATAAAGTAAAGAATTTGTGAGAGATTGGATGGCTAGACAGGCAACAAGGAGGGATGGGAGGGGTAAGTTGAGTACAGGAATAATGGTGAATTGCCCAGAAGGCATGAAGGCAAAGTTACTAGTAACTGGCACTCGCGTAAAGCACACCCCTCCACAGGCGAACAGTACATTTTGTATCCCACTGTCTAGGCGGATCTGTTTCCGGACCTTGAACCCAACCAAAACTCTAATCAGCTTATTCTTGTTCACCTAGACCAACTCGTCGTCAAGTTTTTGTCATAATCCATCCTAAGCCTTTTTGGCCCCTATCCACTCAATGGTGAATAATTACTAAAAAAACAAATAATTATTCGTATCCAAGATCTTCACCAAAAAGCAAAATCACATTTGTCCTTGCACACCCAACCTGTCCACCACGCTTCGTTTTGAACTGGTCCATAACTTTTCTGAGAAAAACAAGCTGCAGACAGACAAAACAGATTAGGGGTGAAAACAAATCTTTCCACTTCATTGGCAGAGTAATTCCAAGGTGATAAACATGTTCAGTGTAGAATTATCAGTTTCAGCTAAGTATGAGTGGTGTGAGATGCTTTTGCCAACTGACAGCGGAGTCAAATTGATGTAGATCTCGTTTTGAATGTTTCTTTTTGGACAGAACATAACGAGCTCATGGAACAAGTGGGTGACAAATGGTCAACATGCAACAAATTGACAGAGTGAACACGTATATGGGTACAATACAGACATAAATGAATAGGTACTTGAGGAATTAGGATATCTCGCAAATACGAAAGCGAAATGCTCAATGGGTCTTTGAAATATTGTACACAAAAGAGTACTATGACTAGAATGATCGGTCGGTTCGGAAGGAGTCATATTAACTCCCCCCGTCTCCGGCCTTGTCAGAGGGTGAGAAAACAAGGGAGGGGAGAGCGGAGGAAACTAGTAACCCTGCAAGTAAGGTCGAGTTAGGTAGGTTTAATGCGGATATAAAAGATTGCTGTTTGGGTTGGAGGTGACATGACCATGGTGGTGCACCACCTGCTTTTTGAAGCCCTGAATGGAAGAGTGAAATTGAACCGTCTCAGGAAAAGCAGTTCCAGAAGCAGGAGAAAAAGATTGAGCTTTGTTGTGAAGCCTTGATTTTGGAAGTTTAACTGGAGGGCGTGTGACTGGAAGAATGGCATCCTGTGAGAGGGTTGGAAGAGCTGAGAAAACGAGGGCAGTTAAAACCAGATGAGAGGCCTACCAAACCTAATTTGAAGGTATGAGAGCCAAATACGGTCTTGTGCTTCGGGTCTCAATCATGAGGAGGATTTCCCACAATGTTGAGAGCTATTATAATCCATGGAATCCACGGAGAAAATGATGGTGGTGTGCTAGCGCATCCGGAGGAAAGCAGTACTCCATTGAGCTATGGACAAAGACCTTTTTTAATATATTTATGTACACATTGTCGATGGCTCGTATGAGAGCTAACACAACGCCACAACAAGGGGGCAGGAGACGAGAGGTGGGAGAGGGAAGGGACAAAACAGTGGGAACAGAAGACATTTAGGGATCGTGGAAGGAGAGGGATGGGGCGGCGAACACGGGGTTTACCAAGATGGGACACTACAGGGAGTTTCAGAAGGGAAAGCAGGGAATTTGGAAGAAGGTTGGGTTTGGGTGGATTTAAACGGGGGATCTATAAAGTGTAGACAAGATTCGTGGTTTTGGGATGGGGAATATAAGAGTCAGAGTGGCGAAAGATGTTTGAAGGGCCCTGCGAAGAATGGGATTGAACACAGTGTGGGAGTTTGTTTCAAAGGCGGGAAAAAAGAGGAATGAAGAGTGAAGGTGAGCACCTCAGATTGTGGATTTTGGTAGTTTTACATAGAGGAAAATATGGGGGGGGGGACATATCGCAGACAGAGCAGGTGGGGCGATACTGGAGGACGAGAGGTCAAAGACAGAAAGACCACGCGACCTGCCTGCGGGTGAGAGAGTTGAGAGGCCCAAAAGAGTCAAGCCTCCACTGTGGAGAGATACCAATGATTCCTCAAATGCTTGTTCTTCGACAGCGTGAAGCCGAGAAGGTGAGCAGGCAGGAGCACCAGCCCAGAGGGCGAGCCTCAGTACGCTCTATCAGGCTACGGACAAAAGCTTTTTTATGTGGTCAGGAGTCAGGTGGGCCGAGGAAGAGACTTGCACCGGTGGAGATTCCCAGTCGGCGACTGGCTTTGGAGGGGCAGAGGTTTGGCAACCTTGTAGGCTCTGACGTAATTCGATTTTTTTTTGATTTTTTCAAGGAATGACTTGGAGCAATGGAGGATTCCAGGTTGGTTGACCTCAGGTCGGTCAGGGCTTGATTTGTGAAGACTTAAGGATCAAGACACTGAACCTCTTCCAGTGTCTGACCATGGAAATAGTTAGGTGGGGTTCACTTGACGATACTTCCTAGAGTGAAGCAGAGTGTGAGTCGTAAGGTTTGGTAGAAATGAAAGACCTGCTTTCTTTCAGTCTCAGATCAGATACCGATTGAAATCAATTTTTGCACTGGAGCATGGTTCTGTTGATTTTCCCATGTGATTGAGCCAGATTGAAGGAAAGCAGGTTCTGGTTCCAGATTGCTTTTTCCACTTTCACATTGAATCTGCCACGAAGATTACCAAATTTGCGGACAGTTCGGAAAATATGGAATATCGTTGCCTCACTTATTAAATGGATTGTTATTTCACTTCTGGGCTGTCTTGCCAGGGTTCGAATCCCGGACCGAGCTATAGGCTGTCATCCCAGTGTTTCGCAGGCAGGATGATTCATCATATGATCAATGTGTGTGTGTGTGTTGTGTGTGTGTGTGTGTGTGTGGTGTGTTGTGGCTGTGTGTGCTTGTGTGTGTGTGTGTGTGTGTGTGTGTTCGTCCCTTGGGTGGATGTTAACTTGACGTCCCGTCTGCGGAATTAGTTGGTGGTCGTAAAAAAAAACACAACCCATGTCCTTTACGATGAGTAGGGGCGAGCTATCCCCGGCACCCTCACAAATACAAAAGTGCTGCCCTACCTTTACAGAGGGTGTTGCATCAGTGCATAGTCATGCTCCACCAATCAATACATTTATGCCCTCAACCAATCCTATTTTCAATGGTTTGGTGCCGGTGTGACCCGTCTTTCCAGTCCCTAAGGAGTTGCCCACGGTTGACGCGGGGAAGATCAAGATCTTACAAAATCCACTGGCACCAAAAAAGCCAATTCGTGTTGAAGTACGGTCAGCCTTTCCCTGGTGGTGGGCCCTCTGCAGCTTAGCGCCGGCCTAGCTTATCATTTGTTGAAGCGCGAACTGGTCGCTGATGCAGTGCCCCTCTACCAGTACACACACTTGTACAAGGGTTACTCCATTTCGCCGACCTCCGGAGGATGACAGCTGAGTCAACCCCTCTGGTTGTTATTAATTCAGCGGCCACGGGCGCTTGAACTCAGGACCCTCGGATTCCCAAGCCACCCACCCTAACCAACCCGAAACCACTGAAGCA
Source organism: Eptatretus atami (assembly GCA_035128595.1). NCBI lineage: Eukaryota > Metazoa > Chordata > Myxini > Myxiniformes > Myxinidae > Eptatretus > Eptatretus atami. Next base: position 97,933,155 of record CM068957.1, on the reverse strand, counting down.
ACACCTCAGCTGGTCGCAGCGAAGGGCCCAGAAAGGAGCAGCGGCTGGTAGTACGGTCGGGTTCGCTGTGATTGCCTCCATTGCTCCACCATCCAGCTGCGCTCGCTCGCTCTGTCACCAGCGGAGTAACAGGGACGGGAGAGGAGCAGTCGCCATGGAGCACGATGCGCACGCACGGATGAAGACCGTGGTCGTCCCACGAACACGTTCCCCAGCGGAGGACCACGAGGACGTGATTCTCTTCAACCGTTCATTTCTCTCCATCATCACCAATCCGGCAAGTTTTCTTTCTTTCATCCGACTAGTCCTTCCCGCTTACCCCCCCTCACTGGCTCGCCCATTAGGCGGCTGCGATGAGGTCGTGGTTGACTCTGTTAACTAATTAAATGTATTTATTAAAAGTCTTCAAGTTTGTCCGCCTGTGGGGATGTCTGTCGATAATATGGCCGATTATGCACACGTCCGTGAGTAAGTTTCTTCATCCAACACCTTGTTCTTTCTATTTTCAGCCCACCATTATCATCATCAAAATCTGTCAACGAGCTCCGTGAGTTCCCATCTTTTCTCAATTTTGGCGAAGGAGCGTCAGGGCTTCGTTTAGCAACAGGCAAGATGGTTTTGGGTTGAGAACGAGGCTTCCGCCACAGCTTTGAAATTTGACCAACTGGCTGCCTCGGTATCTTCGGAGCCGCGATTTGGTCACGGAGAGCCGTACACTCTCAATGTTCACACGCAGTCCCGTGAGTGTGCTGTCGCATCAAATTAATTAATGGTAGGTTGGGGGTGGAGTTCGAATGTCGCCTGTGACGGCTTACCAGGAGGTGTTTGCTCAACAGAGCCACCAATTTCTTCTTTTTGACTCATCGCAGCCATTGAACATGGAACAGAACCATTGTAGTGTATTAAGTCTATTGATATAATTAAAATAATTAATCCATGCTGCCATATTATTACACAACTAAATGTTCTTTGGACACGAGATTAAGAAAAGGCCAATTTGGCCTATTGAGACTGTGTGCATTCCACTCCAGCTGCTTAATGAATTACTCGGCAAATACCACCCGTCGCTTCGCTGATGGGTGTTACTGGGGGGAGAGGAGAAGGAGAGAGAGAGAGAGGGGGAGTGAGGGACGCTAGGGGAGACTGAGGAGGGGTGTGGAAGCAAAGAAAGAGGGTTGGCAGATGAGGAGGGGGGCTTTAGTGTGAGAAGGAGGTGGTGGAGGAGGAGGGGTGAGTTTTGTGAGGAGGGTGGTGAGGAAAGGGAGCAGCGTGAGGGAAGCAAGGTAAAGCAGTTGTTGAGGAGAGGGTCCGTCCAGACACTTCCGGAAGATAACACCGTCTGGACATTAACCACGTTAAGGATATGTTGCGGAAATGGCCCTAGTGTGTTATTTAAATATAGGATTAGCCCAGATCCCCCATTAAATGCATGTTTACCAGGTTGTTGCGGTAAATGGCACGCTACATGCTTGTGTAGGGAGGATGTAAGGGATGTTCATTGTTCGTACATTGTGGTGGACCGAGATGGTTTCTTCTTCTCCTTCCTCTCTCCGGACAATAACTCGCCCAGCACGCTTGAGGGGGCGAGTGGCCAAGAGAAGGAAGTGAAACTGAAAGGGAGGAGTTTGGCGGCTTCATAAAGGGGCGCGCCCCAAAAAGAAAAGGTGGGTAAAACTGGAGCACCGAGTTGGGCAGTCGGTTTTGAGGCGGAGCGAGTGAGGGAAAAACTCAGGTAGTGCCGGGAAGACTGTGGTGAAACTGAGCACCGGTGTGGCGCGATCGGCTGAAGAGGGCTTGGCTGTGTGTGGGCAGCAGGTCGGCTTGAGGCGAGCGGAGGGCGAAAAGGGAGAAGTGAAACTGAGAAAGAAAAACTGCAGTGGGCTTCGAGGCGAGCGTAGCAAAGAAAGAGAGTGTGAATCTGACCGGGAGAGAAGCTGAACCTGAGCGTGACGAGTCTGCGATCGGCAGTGGGTGAAACTGAGGGCCGAGTGGGGCGCGATCGCAGCTTCGTGAGGAGCACAATCAAACAGTTCATCCGGAGTCCAGTGATGGAGCCCTGACTGTCCCTACTCACCTCACGGGCTCTACGACGTCTTGGGCATCCCATGGACCCAGCTGCCGGAGCCCAACAACCTCGATTTGGCCTGACTTGATGCTGGACCTTGTGTTGAAACCAGCGAAACCCCACCATTTCAATTCTGACGCGTCTGTGCCGGTCGACCTTTACGCGGTTGTCAGAACGCGCGGAGGGCCGCGTGCGTGGGCTGTGCGGGAACAAAAAAAAAAAGGGAGGACGAGCGCCTTTTTTGCCACGCGGCCGTGTTCGAGCTTGGTGCTTGGAATCCATCGACATTGGCTTGTCACGAGGCCATTCGTGCCTTTGACACTGTTCCTCTTCAATGAAACATCACCAAGTACTTCTGTGTCTTGTCTGCATGCTGTCCATGTCTTGTTTGCATGTCGTCTAAGCGTTCATCTCGTTAGGCCCCCTCAAAAACCCGTAATCCCGTATCTCCCTAGTTAAGAACGCGGTTATAGATTGAATAACTTTCGTTGAATGCTTTGCTTGTGTCGTGTTTCCCCGATGTGTCCGCAATAATCTGGTGATTCATATGAAGTTGCCGCTTTGAATTAACTGGTGCCGCGCGAGGACGATCCGCTACGATTTGGGATATAAAAACCAATATGGTTACAGCACTGGTAGACTCCGCTCGTGTCTGACAAAACCAGTCTGTAACCGGGTTCTATTCCCCAGTGGCAAGGCAACAGGTGTCATTGTTGGTTCGTGATTCGAGAGCGAACGCCGAGAATTGTTGCCGAACCAGCCAGCGTTTAAACCCCGGAGACAGCGGTGGTTAGGGTGTTGCCAAATCTGTGCATGACGCTGTCGAGAGTAGGGTGCGAAAAACCCAGGCTGGTTTACGGACAGTGCATTGACTTCCATCGTCGGAATGGCCCGCCCAACCGTCTGAATCCCATAACACCTGTAGTCAGGAGTGGAATATTGGAACCTGTGGTGCATTTCGCCACCCGAAGATTGGTTACGAAAGAGGCCGTGACGAGGACAAAAAAAATCAAAACCGGTCACAAAATTTGGCTTTTATTTTATTTTGAGCGGATCGGGTGTAAAAAAGTTCGAAATTTTAAGGAAAATGAATCGCAAAATGGCGCGCGGCCTCCACCTCGGCCGCGACACGTTTAAGCCGAGTGGCGCTAATAATCGCGCAACGAGCTGCACGGCACGAACAACGCTCCCGCCCACCGGTTCCAACCACGTGGTCATGCAACGCGAAGCAGGGACTACGGACGCGTACCATGACGAGATTCATGCACGATTGGCAGATACCTGGGAACATGTGGAGTGTGTGAGAATTATATTTGAGGAGTTGCAAATTAATTGGACGTGCATTCGGCATGCAGACGAGGTCATGAGAGTTTGTGCACGGGGGAGTCCACAACCATTGGCCGATGCACAGTAACGAATTCGGGGGGCTGAAAAGGACTTGGCCAACACAGACGAGTCAGGAAGATTATGTGCACAGGGAGCCGCAGCGATTGGCCGGATGACAGGAAAGAATTCGGGGGCTGGAGGAGGACTTAGCCAACACAGGCGTGGAAACTACGTGGAGAATGGATTAAAGTCAGAGTGGAACCCAATAGATGGTTGGAAAATCAAGACAGTTCAAGGAACTACAGGGAGAAATGAGGAAAGTAGAGTGAACCATAACGTTGGAACAAGAGAAAGAGCGAACTGAACAAAGAAAGAGGAGGAGCAAATTAGTTAACTCCCAGTTATAGGAAGAATGGAAAACAAAGCTGGGAAAAGGAAAAAATGTGCACAAGATTTGGGATTGAAACAACTGACAGGAAGAATTGTTGGAAAAGCCAAGACAGTTCAAGGAAACTACAGGGAGAAATAGAGGAAATGTAGATGCTAGTAACCCATAAGTGTGGACAAGAGAAAGAGTGAACTGAACAAACGGAATAGGTAGGAGCAAATTATGTAACTCCCCAGCGATTAGGAAGAGCTTGGAGGAAAGAATGAAAAAACAAGAGCTCGGAAAGGAAAAGGAACACGATGTTGGAATTTGAAACAACTGAAGGGAAGAGGTAAGATCAGGCAATCAGATAAAGAGAAAGCCTTGGAAACAGGAGATGGAAAGAGAAGAGAAAGATCGGAGGAGAAGGAGGGAAGAGTTGTTGGAAAAGTCAGGACAGTTTCGGAAAGTCGAGTGCAGGGGAAATGAACTGGCACGTCAACTATAAATTAGTGAGGAATACAGTAAGAGAATGTACGAAAGGAGGGAGGAAGAATGCAAAAGAGGTACGGAGATGAGCAAGAAATTATGGGAAAGAGCTTCTGAGTTACAAAAACACCAAAATAAAGAGAGGGAATT
>CM068957.1:97912154-97928733 GCA_035128595.1 Eptatretus atami | reverse complement strand
CTATACCAATGATGACGAACTGATGATGTAGCTGATTAATAAAGCATGCTCAAAGTTGTGCCATAATCTTGTTCAGGCAGAACTGCTTTGATTTTGCTTTTTTCTTTTCTTTTTTTTTTTTTGGAGTTGCATTTCTTTTCTTTTCTGTTTTTATTTAATATTTTGGACTAAAACAAGTGAAGATAAAGGTTATCATTTACCTTGTTACCTTCACCACTCAAGGTGACAATAATATCGTTAAGGCAGAAATGCTGGTTTTCTTTTCTTTTTTTTTGAGTAAAACCAGTAAGACTTAGAACATTGAGTCCCTAACCTGTGGGCCGCATGTGGTGCCCGCGGAGCCCTAACTGCGGCCCGCGAGGACTTTTTCCAATCAAACACATTTCCAGTGTTAGCAATTTTTTAAAAGGGTACACAATGCCAACCTGCCGCCCGGGACACCGTGACCTGAAACAGCCTACACAATGTTTTACCGCTGCGGCCACTGCCGCCCTTACTCCGGGAGGAATCTAAATCAATTTGCATCAGATAAAATGCATCACATAAAACTCAATGAATGCATCAATTTTTTCTGGCCTCCCAACATCCTTGGAGTCGTGAATGCGGGCCCGTGGGATCAAAAGGTTGGGGACACTGACTTAAAGAAGGACACTCGGTAACAGCGCATTTACCTCTCGGCCACGTAATGCCTGATCCATTAGAATATAATCGGGTCGATATATTTTTGAAAATCATTATATAATATCTATCATTTTGCCCTATCGCCCTCAATGGTGAAGAATCACTTAAAAAACTTAAATATTCTCGTGTCCAGTATATTAGCCAAATTCGGATCGTGTCGAGCGCAATCCAATCGAAAGAATTCTTTCTTGTCAGACCAACCCAACCTGTCCACCAAGTTTACGTCCAGAATCCCGTCCACAACTTTTATGAGTAATATCCTGCACAGGACGGAGGGGTGAAAACATAAGCTTCTCCCACTTCACGTAGAGGAGGTATAAAAAGCTTTATCATTTACCTTGTTACCTCCACCACAAAGGTGGACAGAGGTATATATATTCACGGCGATGTTTGTTGTGTTGGTTGTTTGAACGTGTATCTCAAAGTTATTCGACGGATTGAGACGAGCTTGGGGAACCCAATTTATCGGGCTGTGTGATTTAGGATTAATGATTAGATTTTGGTGAAGATCTGGTACTATAAACTTCAGTGATTCTCTTCATTAATTGAGAGAGTGTTGAACCAAAAAACGTAATATAGCATAATATCTGTAAAAAGTTGTGGATGGATTTTTGACCAAAAACTAAGATGGATGAGCGTTGGTTAGGCTGACCCAGAACAAGCTAGTTAGATTTTTGGTGCAGATCTTTGTTCTTCTTCTATACCTTTCATCGAGGCTCGTATGAGAGCTAAGAATCTGGAATCCAGATCCAGGGCCCATTCGTGGGATTACAACATGTAAACTGTCCTCCTCGAGTGGAAGTTTCGTGCTTACTAAATGCCATTCCAGTATTTGGAGCATGTAGTATACAGCTCGGGAGTAAACAATGTAAGGAAAGAAATCTGAGCAGACTTTTGCATAACCTGTCTGCAAAGGTTGGTAAAGTTTTTATTTTATTTATTTATTCTCTCTTAAAACTGATGCAAGGATTAAATGCTGATGCATAACTATTAAAATTGACATCCTGCAAAATATGATCCCATGCCACACTTTAAGCACCTCATTACAATCAATTTGTGGACCAGTGAAGTTCCATTCTAAAATCATTAATGGACGTCTTTCCACACCTTACTCGAAATAGTTAACCAATTCTCATTCCATGTGGTTCTGTCCGATTCTGCTAGAATTTTTATTTCTGCTCTTCGTTGCGACTGCTTACCAAGCCACGTTTGAGTTAGCAGGAATGGTGGAAGAAGTCTACCGAGACGTTGAAATGCACTTTCGGCTGTGTTCTTACCCTTTTTTGCCGTCGCGTACATCACAGCACAACAACAACCATTCATTTTTGATTTAGTGGTGTAGGAATTTGGCTCACCACCCGATGTTTCATGATATTTTGATGTGGCTGGAAGGACAGCTTATTAGGTGTGGACACTCACCGCTGAAGCTGTCTAGCCTGGCGTAAAACCTTTGCTAGGCGTTATGTTACCACTTGCCCTCGGGCATAAACCTTTGGTTGGTAGTGTACCACCGCCCGAGTGAAAATGCTTTATCCATCTAGTACACATGACATTTTCAAACTCCACATCTTGCTGTTCGCCGATTTTTATACGTCGATTGCGAATATAATCTAGTTACATCTTTTCCTGAAACCTCCCACCTTCCACTATGACCCGAACCATCTGTTGTGGCTTCTTCCTATGCAACGGCACACCACTAATGAACATTGCGATTGGGTTTTTAAAGCGAGTAAAACTTTCCACGAACACACGATTGGCTTCTTGTGTCTAGATGCTGGAAAGGCACTGTCATGCATGCATTTTGGTAGTGTGTGTATTGTGATACCATTTGTTGCATTAGTGCACACACTACACAGTAAAAGCTATAATTTCTGTTTATCCGTTGTGGTGCAGCGCACTATTGCTGTGGCGATACCCTGGGATTGAGTTCTGTCATGATATCCCACTTGAAGTGCCCCTAAAATCTATTTTGCCTCCTTTCATGACTTCCTGGCTTTCAAACCTGAGCATGGGAAACGCACAGCATCTGACCGTGCTGGTGTTCTCCTGCTAGGAGTTGAAGCTCTAACTGAACTGAGATCTTTGGCAAAATTCGATCATTTAAGCTTTCAATGTTCTTTTTCCCCATTTAATTTAATTTATGACCTTTTCATCAGTTAAGCCTTCCCTGAATGTCAATACCTCACACTTGCCTTTCAATATCATTGTTCATATTGTGTTGCTACGTTCGCCCAATGGTAAGTGACATAGTGGCCGACCTGATCTCCACAAATAACCCCATCGCCATGTTAAAAATCCGTGTCGAGTTTTTTTATGGAGACACTAATCTGCCATATTATGCTTTTGAACCCAATACACAAATCAAAGCTGATTTATTGGCCATTCGACATGCAAACCCGTGACCGGTTTCTAACGCATTTCTCTTTGACATGATTTTTTTTTGTTTATATTTCAATTTTTTTATTTTTCTCCTTTTTCTGTCTTGATTCGAACCTTTCCAGCTCCTTCTGGGGAAACTAGTTTCACCTGATTTGTTACCCAAATGAAGTAAGAAGCATTTTCAGGAATTTGCTGTGAAACATATTCCATCACAGGGATTGGAAGTTGCGAATAATTAATTCTTTCTTCTCTATCAGCAATAAAATGGTTGCAAGATACCCGAGATGGAAACTGACCCGTATTTTGTGTTAACAAATGTTCCAGTCAACCGACTGGGACTTTTGTCAATTTCCAGAAACTGAAAATAGAGAACCATAGTCATCGAGGGGTGATATATATATATTATACGATATATATAATCATAATATATATATACTATATATATATATATATCTATATATGATATCCTCTTAGCACGCACTACCCTCTCCTCTCGACGTGGATATTGCCACTGATGCAGTGTCCCCCTTTACAATTGCCATGGTATCATTTCGCCCGACCTCGGAAGGCATGACGAGGCTGAGACAACCTTCCTGGTGTATTAATTCAGCGGGCCCCAACCGGGGCTTGAACTCAGGACCTAGGATCCCAAGCCTCCACCCTTAAACCACAAAGCCAACACCGGCGATAGGTAGTACACTTAGACGGTATGCACACTCAATCTCTGAGCTCGTGTCCTGGGTAACAAATCCCTCAGCCCACTTAACCTCTTTTGGTGGTTGTCGCAGGTTAAGCCATCAAGGTAGTACGCACCTTCCTCTACAGACGTTAAATGGAGGAGCTGGCTATTTGGCACTGGTCGTTCATTTCGTTGGTGGACATTAAAAGACCCATTGTTTTGTCCTGAAGAGGAGGTGAGTCTACTTCACCCAGACCCTGAACAAATTCGAAAAAATCCTCTTGCCAAATCACCTTCACTTGAACATTGAGGCCTGGCTGCCATTCATGAAATAGTTCGGGGCCCAAAACCTTTGCCTGTTGGACACCAAGGTGCTTTTTCTAGAGTTAATCTGGGGTCAGTAGTAGTTTGTCCAGAACCAGTAAACAGACTACGTTCTTGTTAATCAACGTTCATCAAAATCACATTATCGAGCTGAAATACAGTTACATAGTTTTGTTTGTCAATGGGAAGAACCCTGCTTAAATTTTACCTCCATGGTAAACACAAGACCACTCATTTAAGCCACTCTGTGCTTTGTGTGTAAAAGTTAAAATGTCCCCTTCACCGTTTTAAGCACAATATTCCATGTAAAATACTCAGTGTTTTCTGTTACTGTAGGTCACTCTCAAATTGCTTACTCTTGCCTTATCATTGAAAATACAAGTTATCGGCATATTATGTTAAAGACATTCTTACTTAGTAATGTAGTGAGACATGAAATCTTTAAATATATCTGAGTAAAACATGAACTGTCTGAAGTTTAAATACATGGTTCCAAGAGTGTCCAGATGTACCTGATGGGGTAGGTTAGACCGATGGAACAAACACTGAGAGACGCTTTATTGATCTTCCCACAAGGTAAATATCTGGATGCCAGTTACATTGGCGCTTTCGTACTCGCATGTATTTGTGCTTGTAGAGGATGGTACACCCAACACGGATCGAACCATCTGATTAATCCTGCAGGTGTTGGGAAGAGAATACGACACAGAATTGCTGGACAACCTTAAGAATCTAAGACTCACTTTTCTCTAAAAACAAGAACAACTGCCGACTCGATAAATGAATCCACACCCAGTTTTGAGGTTCCTTTCGTCAGACTATGAATAAGCTGATGCCAAAATAGCCCTTTTTGTGAAACATTGCTGTCACAGACAGTCATCGGTCGTGTCGTTATGTTATCACCATCTGGACGAGGACCGATTATACCAGTTACTTTCTACTGGCACTATCTTCCTCGCGTGTCGCAACATAGCCATATATTCTGTATAATGTCATTGGAAAACAGCAAATTATATTTAAATATTGCCAAGGCTGTGACCCATCTGTTCTGTCAAGAAAGGCTTTGCATGGTCAGGACGCATGCCTTCACAGGCAAATGATTACTGTGTCATACCTTTTTGTTTTGAAAAAGAAAAAGATCTCTTTTCACGCTACCTGGCAAAAGGATCTGCAAATACATTGATGCATCTGTTGCAGCTTGGATCAGATTCGGAAAGTTGACGATGGAGGTAATGGATGTGTTGGACAGTTAGAGTAATACGTCTGCAACATGTATGGTAGAAAGCTTTCTCGGAGAAGTGGGAACACATTCCATCTGGCAGCAGATATTCTTGGAGAAATGGAACAAAGACGAATAGTTCAACTATCTCTGCTACCACCTACAAGGAGGTTGGGTCTTGCACACCCTGCAAGCCAACTATGTCCTGCTGCAGTATCGGAGATTGTCATCTGTTGCCTTGATCGATGCTCCAATCCCATCTTGTCATGATTGGATAGAACCCCATCTGTCCAGGTGGACAAAAAAACATCCTGGATTGCTTGTCTTCTCAGTTGTGAAGATGAGGACTTTCGATTGCTGAGCTGAGCACAACGTGAATCCCAGGGATCGGAATACTGAAATGATAACTGACCGATTATCGATGATGACTTTGGAATGGACTGTTATATACGTGTCGTATGGGATGCAAGAAAAAACAATTGTGGTTAACCAATCAAGCATGTGTGTGCACAGACAAATAGTCACAAAATGCCAATTGTGAAGTTGAAACAACTGAAGCCTCCGAAAATATAAGTGCATTTAAACCTATTCTCGTGGGACCATCTGGTTTTAAGATGTCCTTTGATGCTTTGATGTGCAAATTGTTTTCGAAAAGCTGGAATTTACAAAACAGCGTATAATAACAATTTTAAAAAGATATGCATTTTCCTGTGGATTACATTGGCCCTTGGCATAAAAGATATAATATCTTGACAAACAACCCAATATAGCAATAAACTGGGAGTTGGAGAAAGTGGCGCTTCGTTTCAAATATGCATGAAGTTTTAAAAAGGGTAACGTTTTTATCTCCAAATATGATTTCGGATTATGAATTAGACATCCATATTAATAATCTAAATACTGATTTCGTAAATAATATCATTATAATCTGGAATGTTTTGTTCGTCTTTCGCTGCATCCGCGTTAGGGGTCGCCACAGCGGATCTTATCGCTTATGATCCAGCATCACTGATTTGGCATCAGGTTTTACGCCGGATGCCCTTTTCTGGACGCAACCCTGGTCGCCTCCTTACGACACAGGAAAGGATTTGGTTTCGCACTGATTCCCGGGCTGCCCACCCCTCTCATAGCACGGCCCAGCGCAGATCTTCCCGTCCCTCGAGCGATCTCCAACCCCACAGTCTCCGAGTGCGACCGGATTAACAGTGGTGCACGCCACTCTCACGGGGCCCGGTATCAATAATCTTAATATTATGATTTTGTATCATAAATATCATATAATAACCTAAATATGATTTCCTATATAATAATTATCATATAATCTAAAATATGATTCATATGCCAATAATTATTCATATAACTCTAAAATATGATTTAGTATGTATGTATCATTATAATCTAAATATTATTTAGTATTCGTAATAATATCATAATCTAAATATGATTTCGTATATCAATACTGTCATATAATCATAAATAGGATTTAGTATTTATTAATATCATATAATCTTAAATACGATTTAGTATGTAATAATATCATATTAATCGGAATATGACATTTAATGTTACTGTAATCAATATCATATAATCGAAAATGATTTTGCGATTTGAGGATCCTGGATCTCCAAACTGATAACAAATGAAGTTTTCATTGTTGTCAGGTTTGTTATTCTCCCTGATTCGACATGAGAGTAGATCGAATGAGTGGCAATCCTGGCTTGAAATCTGAAAAGTTAAGAAGCAGTGAGTGGGTTTGTTCTTCAAGGTCAGTTTACTATTCCTATAAAGCCAGTTAACTAGCACTTGGGTCTTTCCCCCCCCCTCCCCCACTCCTGCATGATCCGTTCACCAAATATCAGTCGACGTGTGAGAACCTATCACTGCCAAGGCCAGTCTGTTGCTTATCAAACCATTATCACGTGGACTGCTTTAAGCCACTCAGGTGGTCGCTCTACATGCTGCTTCATTGTTCGTTTGCAAGCCATGCAATAGCACGGCAAAAGTACCGGCACCTGCACTGCAATACGCTCGAATTGACTGTTACAGAAGTTATCGAGGCCCCATCCGCCCTGTGTTGTGGTGTCGTGTTCAGGTGGTGGCTGGCCCACTGACACAATATCGAACAAACAAAAATTTCCACGACGTTTACCCCTTTTTTGTGGGGCTTCTGCTTGTCAGTTGTACGACCAGTCACTTCCCATATTGTCCATAGATGGTTTAAAACAAAAAATCAACTTTTTTTTAAATCTTAACGTTTTTGTTGGAGTTGCTGAAGGCCATTGGGTGAGTGCTCTACAATGCTTAAATCTCTACAAGCCTTTCCACAGTGATGATACAGCTTGTTCTCTTGGGACATCCCCAGACGTTACAAATGGCCAAAAACTACAATTTAGAGAGATAGAATGAGTAAAGCAATGGGACAAGTGAACTTCAGTTGAAAGAGAGATTTGAAAAAGTATGCAGTGGCTACAAAGCAGCTGAATTCCCACACCACAGCAGCATGGCCGCCGAGAGATACGCACATTCCCTCTGAGCTACTCAATCCATCACAATCCAGTTTATAAAACTGTTATTCCACTGTGTTTCAAAGGCGAGCGGTGATTAAACTCCTATGTGCTGGCATGTCTCTCGGTGTAATATGGACGTTAAACTGGTCTACACTTATGCGGAATGTCTCTGTCTGTCTCTTGTCTCTTTACTCCTTAATACTCCTTTCAGCGAGGCGATAAGTTATTTGCTCGTACAAATAAAATTTTTTTAAAGCACTGGGCACATGTTTTTGAAGCTGACTTGACTTTGGACAATTTCAAGACTTTCATCGATGTTGTTGAGAGAAGACAAAAGAAAGCACATTCCAGCATTGTCTCCTGAAGAAAAAAGCCAAAACAGCGACTTTGATTCTAGACTAGTTGATATAAAGGTACTACTGGTATACTTTTTTTTTTGTTGGCTACTGTGAATTTAAAATATTTCAGTTATGGATTGCAAGCAGGATCAGTCTGTCATTGAGTGGGACCCCTTCTCAACCACTCACTTCAGGGCTTGGCTTGATGTTTTCTACCTTCCCAATACAATGAATCCTATCGAGGGCCAACAATACAGGAAAGATTGGAACTTGATAACATTCACAAGGTCCCCAATGTTTGTGTTCCATAAAGTAAAGAATTTGTGAGAGATTGGATGGCTAGACAGGCAACAAGGAGGGATGGGAGGGGTAAGTTGAGTACAGGAATAATGGTGAATTGCCCAGAAGGCATGAAGGCAAAGTTACTAGTAACTGGCACTCGCGTAAAGCACACCCCTCCACAGGCGAACAGTACATTTTGTATCCCACTGTCTAGGCGGATCTGTTTCCGGACCTTGAACCCAACCAAAACTCTAATCAGCTTATTCTTGTTCACCTAGACCAACTCGTCGTCAAGTTTTTGTCATAATCCATCCTAAGCCTTTTTGGCCCCTATCCACTCAATGGTGAATAATTACTAAAAAAACAAATAATTATTCGTATCCAAGATCTTCACCAAAAAGCAAAATCACATTTGTCCTTGCACACCCAACCTGTCCACCACGCTTCGTTTTGAACTGGTCCATAACTTTTCTGAGAAAAACAAGCTGCAGACAGACAAAACAGATTAGGGGTGAAAACAAATCTTTCCACTTCATTGGCAGAGTAATTCCAAGGTGATAAACATGTTCAGTGTAGAATTATCAGTTTCAGCTAAGTATGAGTGGTGTGAGATGCTTTTGCCAACTGACAGCGGAGTCAAATTGATGTAGATCTCGTTTTGAATGTTTCTTTTTGGACAGAACATAACGAGCTCATGGAACAAGTGGGTGACAAATGGTCAACATGCAACAAATTGACAGAGTGAACACGTATATGGGTACAATACAGACATAAATGAATAGGTACTTGAGGAATTAGGATATCTCGCAAATACGAAAGCGAAATGCTCAATGGGTCTTTGAAATATTGTACACAAAAGAGTACTATGACTAGAATGATCGGTCGGTTCGGAAGGAGTCATATTAACTCCCCCCGTCTCCGGCCTTGTCAGAGGGTGAGAAAACAAGGGAGGGGAGAGCGGAGGAAACTAGTAACCCTGCAAGTAAGGTCGAGTTAGGTAGGTTTAATGCGGATATAAAAGATTGCTGTTTGGGTTGGAGGTGACATGACCATGGTGGTGCACCACCTGCTTTTTGAAGCCCTGAATGGAAGAGTGAAATTGAACCGTCTCAGGAAAAGCAGTTCCAGAAGCAGGAGAAAAAGATTGAGCTTTGTTGTGAAGCCTTGATTTTGGAAGTTTAACTGGAGGGCGTGTGACTGGAAGAATGGCATCCTGTGAGAGGGTTGGAAGAGCTGAGAAAACGAGGGCAGTTAAAACCAGATGAGAGGCCTACCAAACCTAATTTGAAGGTATGAGAGCCAAATACGGTCTTGTGCTTCGGGTCTCAATCATGAGGAGGATTTCCCACAATGTTGAGAGCTATTATAATCCATGGAATCCACGGAGAAAATGATGGTGGTGTGCTAGCGCATCCGGAGGAAAGCAGTACTCCATTGAGCTATGGACAAAGACCTTTTTTAATATATTTATGTACACATTGTCGATGGCTCGTATGAGAGCTAACACAACGCCACAACAAGGGGGCAGGAGACGAGAGGTGGGAGAGGGAAGGGACAAAACAGTGGGAACAGAAGACATTTAGGGATCGTGGAAGGAGAGGGATGGGGCGGCGAACACGGGGTTTACCAAGATGGGACACTACAGGGAGTTTCAGAAGGGAAAGCAGGGAATTTGGAAGAAGGTTGGGTTTGGGTGGATTTAAACGGGGGATCTATAAAGTGTAGACAAGATTCGTGGTTTTGGGATGGGGAATATAAGAGTCAGAGTGGCGAAAGATGTTTGAAGGGCCCTGCGAAGAATGGGATTGAACACAGTGTGGGAGTTTGTTTCAAAGGCGGGAAAAAAGAGGAATGAAGAGTGAAGGTGAGCACCTCAGATTGTGGATTTTGGTAGTTTTACATAGAGGAAAATATGGGGGGGGGGACATATCGCAGACAGAGCAGGTGGGGCGATACTGGAGGACGAGAGGTCAAAGACAGAAAGACCACGCGACCTGCCTGCGGGTGAGAGAGTTGAGAGGCCCAAAAGAGTCAAGCCTCCACTGTGGAGAGATACCAATGATTCCTCAAATGCTTGTTCTTCGACAGCGTGAAGCCGAGAAGGTGAGCAGGCAGGAGCACCAGCCCAGAGGGCGAGCCTCAGTACGCTCTATCAGGCTACGGACAAAAGCTTTTTTATGTGGTCAGGAGTCAGGTGGGCCGAGGAAGAGACTTGCACCGGTGGAGATTCCCAGTCGGCGACTGGCTTTGGAGGGGCAGAGGTTTGGCAACCTTGTAGGCTCTGACGTAATTCGATTTTTTTTTGATTTTTTCAAGGAATGACTTGGAGCAATGGAGGATTCCAGGTTGGTTGACCTCAGGTCGGTCAGGGCTTGATTTGTGAAGACTTAAGGATCAAGACACTGAACCTCTTCCAGTGTCTGACCATGGAAATAGTTAGGTGGGGTTCACTTGACGATACTTCCTAGAGTGAAGCAGAGTGTGAGTCGTAAGGTTTGGTAGAAATGAAAGACCTGCTTTCTTTCAGTCTCAGATCAGATACCGATTGAAATCAATTTTTGCACTGGAGCATGGTTCTGTTGATTTTCCCATGTGATTGAGCCAGATTGAAGGAAAGCAGGTTCTGGTTCCAGATTGCTTTTTCCACTTTCACATTGAATCTGCCACGAAGATTACCAAATTTGCGGACAGTTCGGAAAATATGGAATATCGTTGCCTCACTTATTAAATGGATTGTTATTTCACTTCTGGGCTGTCTTGCCAGGGTTCGAATCCCGGACCGAGCTATAGGCTGTCATCCCAGTGTTTCGCAGGCAGGATGATTCATCATATGATCAATGTGTGTGTGTGTGTTGTGTGTGTGTGTGTGTGTGTGGTGTGTTGTGGCTGTGTGTGCTTGTGTGTGTGTGTGTGTGTGTGTGTGTTCGTCCCTTGGGTGGATGTTAACTTGACGTCCCGTCTGCGGAATTAGTTGGTGGTCGTAAAAAAAAACACAACCCATGTCCTTTACGATGAGTAGGGGCGAGCTATCCCCGGCACCCTCACAAATACAAAAGTGCTGCCCTACCTTTACAGAGGGTGTTGCATCAGTGCATAGTCATGCTCCACCAATCAATACATTTATGCCCTCAACCAATCCTATTTTCAATGGTTTGGTGCCGGTGTGACCCGTCTTTCCAGTCCCTAAGGAGTTGCCCACGGTTGACGCGGGGAAGATCAAGATCTTACAAAATCCACTGGCACCAAAAAAGCCAATTCGTGTTGAAGTACGGTCAGCCTTTCCCTGGTGGTGGGCCCTCTGCAGCTTAGCGCCGGCCTAGCTTATCATTTGTTGAAGCGCGAACTGGTCGCTGATGCAGTGCCCCTCTACCAGTACACACACTTGTACAAGGGTTACTCCATTTCGCCGACCTCCGGAGGATGACAGCTGAGTCAACCCCTCTGGTTGTTATTAATTCAGCGGCCACGGGCGCTTGAACTCAGGACCCTCGGATTCCCAAGCCACCCACCCTAACCAACCCGAAACCACTGAAGCAACACCTCAGCTGGTCGCAGCGAAGGGCCCAGAAAGGAGCAGCGGCTGGTAGTACGGTCGGGTTCGCTGTGATTGCCTCCATTGCTCCACCATCCAGCTGCGCTCGCTCGCTCTGTCACCAGCGGAGTAACAGGGACGGGAGAGGAGCAGTCGCCATGGAGCACGATGCGCACGCACGGATGAAGACCGTGGTCGTCCCACGAACACGTTCCCCAGCGGAGGACCACGAGGACGTGATTCTCTTCAACCGTTCATTTCTCTCCATCATCACCAATCCGGCAAGTTTTCTTTCTTTCATCCGACTAGTCCTTCCCGCTTACCCCCCCTCACTGGCTCGCCCATTAGGCGGCTGCGATGAGGTCGTGGTTGACTCTGTTAACTAATTAAATGTATTTATTAAAAGTCTTCAAGTTTGTCCGCCTGTGGGGATGTCTGTCGATAATATGGCCGATTATGCACACGTCCGTGAGTAAGTTTCTTCATCCAACACCTTGTTCTTTCTATTTTCAGCCCACCATTATCATCATCAAAATCTGTCAACGAGCTCCGTGAGTTCCCATCTTTTCTCAATTTTGGCGAAGGAGCGTCAGGGCTTCGTTTAGCAACAGGCAAGATGGTTTTGGGTTGAGAACGAGGCTTCCGCCACAGCTTTGAAATTTGACCAACTGGCTGCCTCGGTATCTTCGGAGCCGCGATTTGGTCACGGAGAGCCGTACACTCTCAATGTTCACACGCAGTCCCGTGAGTGTGCTGTCGCATCAAATTAATTAATGGTAGGTTGGGGGTGGAGTTCGAATGTCGCCTGTGACGGCTTACCAGGAGGTGTTTGCTCAACAGAGCCACCAATTTCTTCTTTTTGACTCATCGCAGCCATTGAACATGGAACAGAACCATTGTAGTGTATTAAGTCTATTGATATAATTAAAATAATTAATCCATGCTGCCATATTATTACACAACTAAATGTTCTTTGGACACGAGATTAAGAAAAGGCCAATTTGGCCTATTGAGACTGTGTGCATTCCACTCCAGCTGCTTAATGAATTACTCGGCAAATACCACCCGTCGCTTCGCTGATGGGTGTTACTGGGGGGAGAGGAGAAGGAGAGAGAGAGAGAGGGGGAGTGAGGGACGCTAGGGGAGACTGAGGAGGGGTGTGGAAGCAAAGAAAGAGGGTTGGCAGATGAGGAGGGGGGCTTTAGTGTGAGAAGGAGGTGGTGGAGGAGGAGGGGTGAGTTTTGTGAGGAGGGTGGTGAGGAAAGGGAGCAGCGTGAGGGAAGCAAGGTAAAGCAGTTGTTGAGGAGAGGGTCCGTCCAGACACTTCCGGAAGATAACACCGTCTGGACATTAACCACGTTAAGGATATGTTGCGGAAATGGCCCTAGTGTGTTATTTAAATATAGGATTAGCCCAGATCCCCCATTAAATGCATGTTTACCAGGTTGTTGCGGTAAATGGCACGCTACATGCTTGTGTAGGGAGGATGTAAGGGATGTTCATTGTTCGTACATTGTGGTGGACCGAGATGGTTTCTTCTTCTCCTTCCTCTCTCCGGACAATAACTCGCCCAGCACGCTTGAGGGGGCGAGTGGCCAAGAGAAGGAAGTGAAACTGAAAGGGAGGAGTTTGGCGGCTTCATAAAGGGGCGCGCCCCAAAAAGAAAAGGTGGGTAAAACTGGAGCACCGAGTTGGGCAGTCGGTTTTGAGGCGGAGCGAGTGAGGGAAAAACTCAGGTAGTGCCGGGAAGACTGTGGTGAAACTGAGCACCGGTGTGGCGCGATCGGCTGAAGAGGGCTTGGCTGTGTGTGGGCAGCAGGTCGGCTTGAGGCGAGCGGAGGGCGAAAAGGGAGAAGTGAAACTGAGAAAGAAAAACTGCAGTGGGCTTCGAGGCGAGCGTAGCAAAGAAAGAGAGTGTGAATCTGACCGGGAGAGAAGCTGAACCTGAGCGTGACGAGTCTGCGATCGGCAGTGGGTGAAACTGAGGGCCGAGTGGGGCGCGATCGCAGCTTCGTGAGGAGCACAATCAAACAGTTCATCCGGAGTCCAGTGATGGAGCCCTGACTGTCCCTACTCACCTCACGGGCTCTACGACGTCTTGGGCATCCCATGGACCCAGCTGCCGGAGCCCAACAACCTCGATTTGGCCTGACTTGATGCTGGACCTTGTGTTGAAACCAGCGAAACCCCACCATTTCAATTCTGACGCGTCTGTGCCGGTCGACCTTTACGCGGTTGTCAGAACGCGCGGAGGGCCGCGTGCGTGGGCTGTGCGGGAACAAAAAAAAAAAGGGAGGACGAGCGCCTTTTTTGCCACGCGGCCGTGTTCGAGCTTGGTGCTTGGAATCCATCGACATTGGCTTGTCACGAGGCCATTCGTGCCTTTGACACTGTTCCTCTTCAATGAAACATCACCAAGTACTTCTGTGTCTTGTCTGCATGCTGTCCATGTCTTGTTTGCATGTCGTCTAAGCGTTCATCTCGTTAGGCCCCCTCAAAAACCCGTAATCCCGTATCTCCCTAGTTAAGAACGCGGTTATAGATTGAATAACTTTCGTTGAATGCTTTGCTTGTGTCGTGTTTCCCCGATGTGTCCGCAATAATCTGGTGATTCATATGAAGTTGCCGCTTTGAATTAACTGGTGCCGCGCGAGGACGATCCGCTACGATTTGGGATATAAAAACCAATATGGTTACAGCACTGGTAGACTCCGCTCGTGTCTGACAAAACCAGTCTGTAACCGGGTTCTATTCCCCAGTGGCAAGGCAACAGGTGTCATTGTTGGTTCGTGATTCGAGAGCGAACGCCGAGAATTGTTGCCGAACCAGCCAGCGTTTAAACCCCGGAGACAGCGGTGGTTAGGGTGTTGCCAAATCTGTGCATGACGCTGTCGAGAGTAGGGTGCGAAAAACCCAGGCTGGTTTACGGACAGTGCATTGACTTCCATCGTCGGAATGGCCCGCCCAACCGTCTGAATCCCATAACACCTGTAGTCAGGAGTGGAATATTGGAACCTGTGGTGCATTTCGCCACCCGAAGATTGGTTACGAAAGAGGCCGTGACGAGGACAAAAAAAATCAAAACCGGTCACAAAATTTGGCTTTTATTTTATTTTGAGCGGATCGGGTGTAAAAAAGTTCGAAATTTTAAGGAAAATGAATCGCAAAATGGCGCGCGGCCTCCACCTCGGCCGCGACACGTTTAAGCCGAGTGGCGCTAATAATCGCGCAACGAGCTGCACGGCACGAACAACGCTCCCGCCCACCGGTTCCAACCACGTGGTCATGCAACGCGAAGCAGGGACTACGGACGCGTACCATGACGAGATTCATGCACGATTGGCAGATACCTGGGAACATGTGGAGTGTGTGAGAATTATATTTGAGGAGTTGCAAATTAATTGGACGTGCATTCGGCATGCAGACGAGGTCATGAGAGTTTGTGCACGGGGGAGTCCACAACCATTGGCCGATGCACAGTAACGAATTCGGGGGGCTGAAAAGGACTTGGCCAACACAGACGAGTCAGGAAGATTATGTGCACAGGGAGCCGCAGCGATTGGCCGGATGACAGGAAAGAATTCGGGGGCTGGAGGAGGACTTAGCCAACACAGGCGTGGAAACTACGTGGAGAATGGATTAAAGTCAGAGTGGAACCCAATAGATGGTTGGAAAATCAAGACAGTTCAAGGAACTACAGGGAGAAATGAGGAAAGTAGAGTGAACCATAACGTTGGAACAAGAGAAAGAGCGAACTGAACAAAGAAAGAGGAGGAGCAAATTAGTTAACTCCCAGTTATAGGAAGAATGGAAAACAAAGCTGGGAAAAGGAAAAAATGTGCACAAGATTTGGGATTGAAACAACTGACAGGAAGAATTGTTGGAAAAGCCAAGACAGTTCAAGGAAACTACAGGGAGAAATAGAGGAAATGTAGATGCTAGTAACCCATAAGTGTGGACAAGAGAAAGAGTGAACTGAACAAACGGAATAGGTAGGAGCAAATTATGTAACTCCCCAGCGATTAGGAAGAGCTTGGAGGAAAGAATGAAAAAACAAGAGCTCGGAAAGGAAAAGGAACACGATGTTGGAATTTGAAACAACTGAAGGGAAGAGGTAAGATCAGGCAATCAGATAAAGAGAAAGCCTTGGAAACAGGAGATGGAAAGAGAAGAAATAGATCGGAGGAGAGGGAGGGAAAGAGTTGTTCCGGAAAGTCAGGGACAGTTTCGGAAAGTCCGAGTGCAGGGAAATGAAACGGCACGTCAACTATAAATTAGTGAGGAACAGTAAAGAGAATGTACGAAAGGGGGAGGAAGAATGCAAATAGGGTACGGAAGATTGAGCAAGAAATATGGGAAAGAGCTTTCTGAGTTACAAAAAACACCAAATAGAGGAGGGAATTACAAAACGAGCTGAGGATGTTAAGAGAGGAAGAAAGAGAAAGGAGGAATGAAACGTTTAAGGAACCACACTCTGTGCAGATCGAAACAGTATAGAAGCCAAAGCAAGGTTGGAGTGCGCGGAGATGGTGAAAGAACAACGAATGAAGCAGGAAAGGGAAATCAGTAAATTGAAGGAAACGACGAGATTGGAGAAGGAAGAACATGAGAGACAGTGGGAGAGGAAACAAAAAGGAC
>CM068957.1:97892530-97905339 GCA_035128595.1 Eptatretus atami | reverse complement strand
TGTGTGTGTTGTGTACACATATAATGTGTAATGGTCTATCTCTTGTTATATGGAGACAATGCATGAGATTTGTTTGATGTATTTATTGCTCTTTGTGTATATATATATATATATATAATGTATATGATTGTGAATCGCCGTTCATTTTTCCTTAATGTACATTATTAATGTATGCTTGCGGACAAATCATGACCTTTCTGAAGACCAGGGTAAACCAGAATATAATTTGATCTTCCATCTGTCTATTGCTTTGGAGGGATGGACAATCTCTGCCGTCCCTCACTCGTGAATCCACCCGTGGCTGTTAATGATATGCAAATGAGGTAAAATGCGTTTGACTTCTTTATGCAGGATCTTCTTCTTCTTAAATTTCTCTTTTCTTCTTCCTCCTCAATCTCCAACTGCGTTCTTATTTTTCCCAATCAGTAATGGTTTTTGTGTTTTACTTTCCTTGCTATCTGACTTGGTGATTCCCAACTGTTAAAGCATGGGTTTGGGCATTCGATTGTAACAGCCATTTCCTGTTGGACTTGAATCCGAAACTACCATGACCACAACCACCACAATGTAAGCCAAGGTTTGGGTGTCATCGGTATATACCGTACCACAATGTATTGTTGTGGAAATGACTCGTAGGGGTTAATGATGCATAAATAGAGCAGATATTTCCTTAATGATTGTCTTCGCATAAGCGTGAAGTAATTAATTGTGATGTTATAAATGCATCGCTTAACGAATAGATAGACGCCGTCTTCCCTTCCTAATGTTTGAGCGTGAAAATTGCAATTCCTGCGAGCCTATGTTTTATGGCCTTCCCTTTGTAATCTGTCAACCGTGTTTCTTTTTCATGTTCACAAGACCAGCGACGCAAGTTTTGGCGGGAAAAGCCGGTCGGGCCGCTTTACCTCAGAGTCCTGTGAGAGAGAGCCCAGATAAGATCATCCCACCCATCGGACCAGCCAGCGTGAATGGTCAGTGAGAGGGGAGTAGCACAGCGCGTCATAGTTAACGCGTGATCCAGGGGGGATAAAGAGGCGGGTGCACTGAAGAAGAGGAGTTTCCCGGAATTGGCTTGGGGGAAGCTTTGTCTCTCATCGCCCTGATCGGGCGAGAATCACGCACTCTCCTTTCCTCACGACCCCAAACAGGCGACGATGGAGCGATTCGTTCATCCCAAGCTGCTGGGACTCGTCCACCAGACTGTGTTTGGGTTTGTCCGCAATCTCTTTAGTCTGTCAATTCCCTTTGTCTCTCTATTGTGTGCACGAGGGCCCATGAGGACATAGTTTAATTAAGGATCCCGTTTGCTCGTTTGGTACAGAAGGCACGTATGATCAGTTAGTGGGTTAAGGGGATTGTTTATTGTTAGTTGCCTCATTTATTTGCATTGCCTCCTTTTGTTTCCTTCCCTTGTGCATGACCTTTATTAAATATACTTGGTCTCGGGTGAATTCTGGTTGTCGTGGTTCTTCTGGGGTGATTAAGAAAGACCCATTACGGGGTAATTGGTAACTGTGAATTCAACACTGTACACTCGGATCGCGTCGATCATCAGGCTCGCTCGGCCTCATTTACATACGATGAGCGGCATGATGCTCGGTTGATTCGGACTTCCAATTCGTACGGTATCGTGGCTTTTAGACACGTGATCCGGTGAGGAAGACCCCGAACTGATCGACTATTGCGGTTGTATTATTCTTCTTCATTCATATGCAGTACAAGCCTGCGGGGTAGTATCATTGGCTGAAGGTACGGTTCTGCCATTGATGTTATGCCCTCTGCTGGTTAAGGCAGGAATTTGGCTATAGTGCCGGCAATAGCTTGCCTACTCTTTGCGAAGGACACCATGAGATCTTTAACATCCACCAACGAACGCCAACAGATGGGACATTCGTTTAACGGATTCCAACCCAGACTAGGCAGCTTAGAGACAAGTGTGCTTACCTCTTGGTCATCCTGTCAGCCCTACTGTCCTATTGATATGACACGTTGGACTCGTACCAGGCAACTGGAGCGACCGACAACCACAACAGTATTATTGTCATATAGTGAAGCATTTGTGTACCCATCTTGAGATGTTTTAAAAACTTTGTTTTACTTCCTATTGCATGGCAAAAAGTGTTTCAAACAGGAAAACATTTCCGTTTAAGACTAGCAATGGTGTGACCTTTTGCACATGCATGGATGCATTCATTGCACACACACACACTGTTTGGGGTGGTGAACATTGATTGTCTCTTTATGATGAATTTAGTTTGGTTGAGGCTTTTTCTCATCTCGTTCATTTTGCTATCGGTTGCTCGATCCTGTATGGCATCACTGATCGTGTGTTGAGTTATATGCAAGTTTCCCACGTCTACGTTTGAGCTTTGTTCCACATATTGAGACACCTTCCCCTTTTCCGGGTGGAGTTCCTCCCATCTTGCCATCATGTATCCATACTCTCCTGTCCTTGTTTTCCTCTTGCTCCATTTTTAGTTCACCTAGACTTTAGTTCGGTGAGCTTATGTGATCGAGCAGTGTCCGTAGGCAAGTCAGTCAGTGAGTCAGTGAGTCCGTAAACACTTCAATCATTATCGCTTGAACCAAGCACACGATTTTAATGAAACTTGGCCACAAGCTTATTACCTGATGCCAAATGAAGGCGTATTGACCGCATGAAAATCTGCGCTCATTAACACGTTGAAATGAGGCCTAAGACGCCAAAAAAATCCTGCTCTAACCTCCGGGGGGGCGTTGCTTCAGCAGCACAGACATGACCTGTAAACATGTATCGTAATCAGCATCGAGAGGGCTTCCATTCAACCAGTCATGTGACCAGATTCTGCACATGAACAAAATTTCGATATTTTATGACGTCATTGAGTGTTGCTCCTGATTCAGGTGAACTTCAGGACCCGTGGTCCTATTTTTCTGTCTCTTATGTCCTCTGTTGTTCTGCTCTTCTGTGAGTCGCGAGACCTCTATAAAAACATAAAACTACTTATTTGGCCTCTCGGCCCTGGTAAACTAAATCCTGTGGTGAGACGGATGTTGTCAGTGAAGTTGCTTTCTCAAGCTGGAAGGTTAAACAGGCTCCAGACACCAACTTCAGATGTCACACACTCTTCCAGTGAGCCCTGTCTGGTTAAACTCCCTAAATCCATGCTAACTGCACTCACTCTACCTCCACTGTTTGTTTTGTTTGTGCTATCTGTTTCTGTGTTTGTCAGTGAAGGTGTCTGTGTTTGTCAGTGAAAGTTTCTGTGTTTGTCGGTGAAAGTTTGCGTTTGGTGGTGAATGTTTCTGTATTTTCAGTGAAGGTTTCTGTGTTTGTCGGTGAAAGTTTCTGTGCTTGTCAGTGAAGGTTTCTGTGTTTGGCGGTGAATGTTTCTGTGCTGGTCGGTGAAGGTTTCTGTATTTGGCGGTAAAGTTTTCTGTGTTTGGCGGTGAAGGTTTCTGTGTTTGGCGGTGAAGGTTTCTGTGTTTGGCGGTGAAGGTTTCTGTGTTTGTCGGTGAAAGTTTGCGTTTGGTGGTGAATGTTTCTGTATTTGTCAGTGAAAGTTTCTGTGTTTGTTGGTGAAACGTTTTGTGTTTGGCGGTGAATGTTTGTGTTTGTCGGTTAAAGTTTTCTGTATTTGGCGGTGAAGGTTTCTGTGTTTGGCGGTGAAGGTTTCTGTATTTGGCGGTGAAGGTTCCTGTGTTTGGCGGTGAAGGTTCCTGTGTTTGTCGGTGAAGGTTTCTGTTTGTCGGTGAAAGTTTGCGTTTGGTGGTGAATGTTTCTGGATTTGTCAGTGAAGGTTTCTGTGTTTGTCGGTGAACGTTTCTGTGCTTATCAGTGAAGGTTTCTGTGTTTGGCGGTGAATGTTTCTGTGTTTGTCGGTGAAGGTTTCTGTATTTGGCGGTGAAGGTTTCTGTGTTTGTTGGTCAAGGTTTCTGTATTTGGCGGTGAAAGTTGCTGTATTTGGCGGTGAAGGTTTCTGTATTTGGCGGTGAAGGTTTCTGTGTTTGTCGGTGAAAGTTTGCGTTTGGTGATGAATGTTTCTGTGTTTGTCGGTGAAGGTTTCTGTATTTGTCGGTGAAAGTTTCTGTGTTTGTCGCGAAGGTTTCTGTGTTGTCAGCTGGTAGAGTGTTTCTGTGTTTGTCGTAAGGTTTGCTGTGCTTTCTCAGTGAATGTTTCTGTGTTTGTCGTGAAGGTTTCTGTGCTTGGCGTGAGTTTCTGTATTTGTGGTGAAGGTTCTGTATTATTGTTCGGTGAAGGTTTCTGTGTTTGTCGTGAAGGTTTCTGTTTTTGTCGTGAATGTGTTGTGTTTGTTTCTGGTATGAGTTTTCTGTGGTGTTCGGTGATGGGGTTGTGCTTGGTCGTGAAGTGTCTGTGTTTGGCGGTGAAGGTGTCTGTGCTTGTCGGTGAAGTTTCTGTGTTTGGCGGTGAAGTTTCTGTGTTGTCGTGAAGGTGTCTGTGCTGTCGGTTGAAGGTTTCTGTGTTTGGCGTGTGAAGGTTTCTGTGTTTGTCGTGAAGGTTTCTGTTTTGTCAAGTTCTGTGCTTGTCGGTGAAGGTTTCTCTGCTGTGTGAATGTTTCTGTGTTTGATCGGTGAAGGTTTCTGTTTTTGTCGGTGAATGTTTGTGTTGTCGGTTAAAGTTTTTGTGTGTTTGCGTGAATGTTTCTGGTGTTTGCGGTGAAGGTTTCTGTATTTGTCTCGGTGAAGGTTTCTGTGTTTGTCGGTGAATGTTTCTGTGTTTGTTGGTGAAGGTTTCTGTATTTGGCGGTGAAGGTTTCTGTGTTTCTCGGTGAATGTTTCTGTGTTTGTCAGTTTTGGCTTCTGTGGTTGGAGGTGAAGGTTTCTGTGTCTGGAGGTGAAGGTTTCTATGTTTGGCGGTGAAGGTTTCTTTGTTTCTCAGTGAAGGTTTCATGTTGGTGAAGGTTTCTATGTGTTCACCCTTGCATCCATCAGGTGCCATTTGCCGTTAAGTGAGGGCTTTTAATGAATGTTATCGACTGTTTTATCCTGATAAAAAAACAAACAAATTATTAACATCAGAAGGTAAGGGTCGAGCCCCAAAACCAAGAGGACCCCCCTGGGTGAAAAAGCAAAGAAAGAGGATGGGAAAATGTATAATGGGGGTGCCACAGATAATTGGCCCACAGTAAAATATAAAATTGGGCGAGGGGCTTCAGGGAATTTTGCACACAAATGAGGAGCTTCCCAGATGGCATGAACATTGCAAGTTAGTGAGTGACCGAGGAAGGGCCTCCTGGAATCCAGCGCTCAGTGTGGTTCCAGTCACGAATTAGCAGAGAAGGGGATCCCTAAGAACCCACAAACCAGCCATCCAGGAGCCTGCTCCAAGAATTTTGCAACAGAACCAAATAAAGGACACCGGGCGGCTGGTCACAGCCTTCGACCCACCTCTAATGACACCATTAATCCAAAAACGGCAAGTGTGACTGCATTTTGTCCTTCAGGTATAGATTCAGGTATTGTGCAAAAAAGGAAAGTACAAAATTCAGTCACATGCATGTACGGTGTGTACTTTGATCCTGAGGCTAATTATGTGTTCAACCTTGTCACTGTGTTTATATTTTTAACATTTTTTTTCTAAACATGTGTTTTACATTTGAAGAGCCATTGTTGTCAATGATTGGGGTTTATGTGAAGTTGTGAAAACATGTGACCATGATATACTCACTGCCCCTTTTGGGATGGAGTCCATGGTGAAACTGTGGATAATCACAATATTTTCCAAACATATGTGATCAATGCACTTCCCCTTTTTGGTGATGGTTTCTATGTTGTGTTGTGATCTGTGGAGAATTCTCTTCTCTCTGAACCATCTATTTATTATATAAGGTTAGAAGCAAACATGGTATAATTTTTCACCTTCTTCCACATCCCACGCAACATCAATGCTCCTTCACCTCCTCCCCCTCCTTTACTCCTTTCTCTTCAAACACCACTCCTTCACCTACCTCCTCCTTAATTCTCTTCTCCCCCATCACACTCCCCCCATTATTACTCCTTTGTGTGTAAGCTAGATATATGCACACTTTTTATATTAGATGTTCGGTCATTAGCATAACATATCATTCTCTTTGCTAACCCCACCTTTCTCTCATTTTTTTTCCTATCCCTCCCCCCTCCCTCGCTCCCCCCTCAAATAAAGCTGCAACACTCTCCTCCACACCCTCTATTCTCTCTCTAGCCCGCTTCTTGCATCCCTCCCTCCCGCAGTGTGGAGCAACATTTGGTAAGGCGTCGCTCTCCCACCTCCCCGCCCCCACTCCCTTCCTCACTCTTCCCCCTTTCTAACTTTCCCTCCCTACTCTCTCTCTCTCTCCCTCTTAACATCCCCATCAGCAAAGCGACAGGTTGTATTTGCTAGTTGAAAAATAAAATAGAGATCGACAGAAGATGAATACAAGGGAAGAGGATATGAGAGAGGAAAGATGGTTGGGGGAGGGTGGGGAGAGAAGAGAAAGGAGTAATAATGGGGGGAGTGTGGTGGGGGAGAAGAGAATTAAGGAGGAGGTAGGTGAAGGAGTGGTGTTTGAAGAGAAAGGAGTAAAGGAGGGGGAGGAGGTGAAGGAGCATTGATGTTGCGTGGGATGTGGAAGAAGGTGAAAAATTATACCATGTTTGCTTCTAACCTTATATAATAAATAGATGGTTCAGAGAGAAGAGAATTCTCCACAGATCACAACACAACATAGAAACCATCACCAAAAAGGGGAAGTGCATTGATCACATATGTTTGGAAAATATTGTGATTATCCCACAGTTTCACCATGGACTCCATCCCAAAAGGGGCAGTGAGTATATCATGGTCACATGTTTTCACAACTTCACATATAACCCCAATCATTGACAACAATGGCTCTTCAAATGTAAAACACATGTTTAGAAAAAAAATGTTAAAAATATAACAAGTGACAAGGTTGAACACATAATTAGCCTCAGGATCAAAGTACACACCGTACATGCATGTGACTGAATTTTGTACTTTCCTTTTTTGCACAATACCTGAATCTATACCTGAAGGACAAAATGCAGTCACACTTGCCGTTTTTGGATTAATGGTGTCATTAGAGGTGCGGTCGAAGCTGTGACCAGCCGCCCGGTGTCCTTTATTTGGTCTGTTGCAAAATTCTTGGAGCAGGCTCCTGGATGGCTGGTTTGTGGGTTCTTAGGGATCCCTTCTCTGCTAATTCGTGACTGGAACCACACTGAGCGCTGGATTCCAGGAGGCCTTCCTCGGTCACTCACTAACTTGCAATGTTCATGCCATCTGGAAGCTCCTCATTTGTGTGCAAAATTCCCTGAAGCCCCTCGCCCAATTTATATTTACTGTGGGCCAATTATCTGTGGCACCCCCATTATACATTTTCCCATCCTCTTTCTTTGCTTTTCACCCAGGGGGGTCCTCTTGGGTTTTGGGGCTCGACCCTTACTTCTGATGTTAATAATTTGTTTGTTTTTATCAGGATAAACAGTCGATAACATTCATTAAAAGCCCTCACTTAACGGCAAATGGCACCTGATGGATGCAAGGGTGAACACATAGAAACCTTCACCAACATGAAACCTTCACTGAGAAACAAGAAACCTTCACCGCCAAACATACGAAACCTTCACCTCCAGACACAGAAACCTTCACCTCCAACCACAGAAGCCAAAACTGACAAACACAGAAAACATTCACCGAGAAACACAGAAACCTTCACGCCAAATACAGAAACTTCACCAACAAACACAGAAACATTCACGACAAACACAGAAACTCTCACCACCAACGCAAACTTTCACCGCCAAACACAAAAACTTTCACCGACAAACCAGAAACTTTCACCGACAAACACAGAAACCTTCACCGACAAATACAGAAACTTCACCGCCAAACACAGAAACATTCACCGCCAAACACAAAAAACTTTAACCAACCACAACACAAACATTCACCGACAAAACAGAAACTTCACCGACAAACACAGAAACCTTCACCGACAAGCACAAGAAACCTTAGACAAACACAGAACCTTCACCGACACACACAGAAACTTCACGCAAAACAGAAAACTTCACCGACAAGCACAGACACCTTCACGACAAACACAGAAACCTCACCGCCAACACAGAAACTTTACCGACAAGCACAGACACCTTCACCGCCAAACACAGAACCTTCACCGACAAGCACAGACACCTTCAACCGCAAACACAGAAAACTTTAACCGACAAACACAAACATTCACCGCAAAAACAGAAACCTTCACGACGAAACACAGAAACCTCACCGACAAATACAGGAAACCTTCACCACCACATACAGAAACCTTTCACCGCCAAGCACAGAAACATTCACTGAGAAGCACAAAACCTTAGAACAACACAGAAACCTTCGCCGCAAACACACGAAACCGTTTCGCCGACAAACACAGAAACATTCGCCGACAAAACACAGAAACTTTCACGACAAATACAGAAACCTTCACCGAACCAACACAGAAACATTCATCCACCAAACGCAAATTTCACACAAACAACAGAAACCTTCACCGCCAATACAGACTTTCACCGCCAAATACAGAAACCTTGACCACAAACACAGAAACGCTTCACAACGCCCAAAAATACAGAACTTCACCGACAAACACGAGAAACATTCCACCGCCAAACACAGAAACCTTCACTGATAAGCACAGAAAACGTTCACGCGACAAACACAGAAAACCTTCATGACAACAATTACCAAACGCATCAAGCACAACAAACTTCACCGACAACGGACTTCACCGCCAAACAAGAACCTTCCGACAACACAGGAACCTTCACCGCCAAACGACTACAAAACAAGACCACCTAAAACTCACCGCCAAAACACAGAAAAACTTCACGCCAATACAGAAACTTTAAACCGACAAAACACAAACATTCACCGCAAAACACAAAACCGTTCACCACACCAACAGCAGAACTGTTCACTGACAAATACAGAAACATTCACCACCAACGCAAACTTTCACGACAAAAACAGAAACCTTCACCGCCAAACACAGAAACCTCACCGCCAAACACAAAGAACTTCACCGCCAAAACACAGAAACTTTTACCTGCCAAATACAGAAACTTCACCGACCAAGCCACAGAACATTCACCGCCAAACAGCAGAACTCACTAACAAGCACAGAAACTACTTTCACCGACAACACAGAACCTATCACTGAAAATACAGAAACATTCACCACAACGCAAACTTTTTCACCGACAAACACAGAAATTTCACTGACAACACAGAAACCTTCACAGACAAACCTAAAAACAGATAGCACAAACAAAACAAACAGTGGAGGTAAGTGAGTGCAGTTAAGCATGGATTTAGAGTTTAACCAGCACAGCGGGCTCACTGGAAGAGTGGTGTGACATTCTGAAGTTGGTGGCGGAGCCTGTTTTAACACTTCCAGCTGAAAAGCAACTTCACTGACAACATCCGTCTCACCAAGGATTTAGTTTACAGGGCCGAGGAGCGCAAAAGTGTTTTATGTTTTTATACGGTCTTCGCGACTGCACAGAAGAGAGAAAACAAGAGGACATAAAGAGACAGAAAAATAGACCACGGTCCTTGAAGTCACGCTGGAATCAGCGAGCAACACTCAATGAGTCATAAATATCGAATTTTGTTCATGTGCGCAATCTGGCACATGACCTGGTTGAATGCGAAGCCCTCGATGCTGATACGATACATTTTACAGGTTCATGTCTGTGCTGGCTGAAAGCACGCCCCCGGCAGTTAGAAGCAGGATTTTTTTGGCTTTTAGGCCCATTTCAACGTGTTAATGAGCGCATTCATGCGGTCATACGCGCTTCATTTGGCATCAGGTAATACTTGTGGCCCAAGTTTCATTAAAATCGTGTCTTGCGTTCAAGCCGATAATGATTGAAGTGTTTACGACTCACTGACTGACTTCCTACGGACACTGTCGATCACATAAGCTCAACCGAACTAAAGTCTAGGTGAAAAAAATGGAGGCAAGAGGAAAACAAGGACAGGAGAGTATGCGATACATGATGCAAGATTGGGAGGAACTCACCGGAAAGGGAAGGTGTCTCAATAGCTGGAACAAAGCTCAAACGTAGAGTGGGAAACTTGCATACAACTCAACACACGATCAGTGATGCCATACAGGAGCGAGCAACCAATAGAAAATGAACGAGATGAGAAAAAGCCTCAACCAAACTAAATTCATCATAAAGAGACAATCATGTTCACACCCCAAACAGTGTGTGTGTGTGCACTGAATGCATCCATGCTGTCAAAGGTCACACCATGCTAGCTTAAACGGAAATGTTTTCCTGTTTGAAAATTTTGCCTGCAATAGGAGGTAAAACCAAAGTTTTTTTAAAACATTCAAGATGGGTAACACAAATAACTCACTATATGACAATTATACTGTTGTGGGTGTCGGTCCGCTCCATTGCCTGTACGAGTCCAACGTGTCATATCAATAGGACAGTAGGGCTGACAGATGACCAGAGAGTAAGCACAACTTGTCTCTAAGCTGCCTAGTCTGGGCTTGAATCCGTTAAACCGAATGTCCCATGCTGTTGGCGTTGTTGGTGGATGTTAAAGATCTCATGGTGTCTTCGCAAAAGAGTAGGCAAAGCTATTCCGGCACTATAGCCAAATTCCGCCTAACCAGCAGAGGGGCATAACATTCAATGGCAGAACGTACCTCACCAATGATCTTACCCCCGCAGGCTTGTACTGCATATAATGAAGAAGAATAATACAACGCAATAGTCGATCAGTTCGGGTCTTCCTCCCACCGGATCACGTGTCTAAAAAGCCACGATACTACGAATTGGAAGTCCGATCAACCGAGCCATCAGCCGCTCATGATGTAAATGAGGCGAGCGAGCTGATGATCGACCGATCCGAGTGTAACAGTGTTGAATTCACAGTACCATTACCGTAATGGTCTTTCTTAATCACCCCAGAAGAACCGAGACAACCAGAATTCACCCGAGGACCAATATATTTAATAAAGGTCATGCACAAGGGAAGGAACAAAAGGAGGCCAATGCAAATAAATGAGGCAACAACAATAAACAAATCCCCTTAACCTACCAACTGATCATGCGTGCTACATGTACACAACGGCAAACGGATCCTATTAAACTATGTCCTCATGGGCCACTGTGCCACACAATAGAGAGACAAAGGAATTGACAGACTAAAGAGATTGCCGGACAAACCCAAAACACAGTCTGGTGACGGTTCCCAGCAGCTTGGGATGAACAATCGCCTCCATCGTACCTGTTTGGGGTCGTAGAGGAAAGGAGATGCGTGATTCTCAGCCCGATCAGGGCGATGAGAGACAAAGCTTCCCCCAAGCCAATTCCGGGAAACTCCTCTTCTTAGTGCACCGCCTCTTTATCCCCTGGATCACGCGTTACTATGACGCGCTGTGCTACTCCCCTCTCACTGACCAATTCACGGCTGGCTGGTCCGATGGGTGGGATGATCTTATCTTGGGGCTCTCTCTCCAGACTCTGGACGGTAAAGACGGCCCGACCGCTTTTCCCGCCAAACTTGCGTCGCTGTCTTTGGTGAACATGAAAAAGAAACACGGTTGACAGATTACAAAGGAAGGACATAAAACATAGGCTCGCAGGACATTGCAATTTTCACGCTCAAACATTAGGAAGGGAGACGGCGTCTATCTATTCGTTCAGCGATGCATTTGGTAACATTCACAATTAATTACTTCACGCTTATGCGAGACAATCATTAAGGAAATATGCTTATTATAAAGCTATAATATTTTGCATTTATTTTTATTTGAAATTCCCATTTTTTTTTAATATATATAAAATTTTTAAAATTTTAATATTTTTGCAAAATTTATATATTTTAATTTATATTGCTATTATTGCCCATCTTACCTAGAGTCATTTCCACAAAATAACATTGTGTACGGTATATACGTGAACACCCAAACTTGGCTTACATTGTGGTGGTTGTGTCATGGTAGTTTCGGATTCAAGTCAACAGAATGGCTTTACAATCGAATGCCCCAAACCCATGCTTTACGTTGGGAATCACACAAGTCAGATAGCAAGAAGTAAACACAAAAAACCGTTACTCGACTTGGGAAAAAATAAGAACGCAGTTGAGAGTTGAGGAGAAGAAGAACAAAGAATTTAAGAAGAAGAAGAATCGCTGCATAAGAAGTCAAACTCATTTTTACCTCATTTGCCATATGATTAACAGCCAGGGTGGATTCACGAGTGAGGGACGCAGAGATTGTCCATCTCACAAGCAAAGACAGAGTGGAAGAATCAAATTATACTTCTGCGTTTACCCTGTCTTCAGAAGGTCCATGATTTCCGCAAGCATACATAATAATGTCATTAGGAAGAAATGAACGGCGATTCACAAATCATATACATTATATATTATATATATATACACAAGCAGCAATAAAATACATCAACAAAATCTCATGCATTGTCCCATATTACAAGAGATAGACCATTACACATTATATGTGTAACACACAACACACACCGCGCGCGCACACACACACACACACACACACACACACACACAACACAGCACACCTGGGATGGCTTCATTCACTTTCTGGAACCCAAAATATGGAGATACGAACCAAACACAACACACACACGACACACACCTGGATGGCGTTCATGTCCACTTTTCTGAACCCAAATATGAGATTACCCAACCAAACACACAACACACACACACCACACACACACACACCTGGATGGCTTTCATCCACTTCTGCGAAACCCAATATGGAAGAAAT
>CM068957.1:97854334-97869074 GCA_035128595.1 Eptatretus atami | reverse complement strand
GGGATGTGATGCACTATGGTTACCTGTCCTTAGTTTTCTAAAGGACCTCCATGTGGATGACATTTTGGGTGAGCGTCTTGTTGCTGAATAGTCCTTGTGAGGAATTATTGTCCACTTTGATAGATATACAAGTCTGGAGACGGCGATGGTTCACGAGCAATGTACACGGTTCGCCTTTTTTATTTTTTGACCTTCGAGGGGACGCCACGGGCAAACTGGCGGGAATCGGGAAAACATAAATGATGAAAGTTGTCGTACTCGAAGAGCACTACTTGCATACCAACTTTCATTCGAACAGTTGAAAACCATAGGAGCTCGATGCCCAATTTATTGCTTTTTTGACATTTTCTAAGTTCGTGACCTTGTGACCTTGACACCTTGACCTTGGGACGAAAATGAAAAATCGAGCTCTGGGGGCTATGCAGGTGCCATTGGGCTAACCAAATACCGAAACCCATGCCAGATTCGACAAACCCCTTGGAGAAGATGTAACTTGAAACCAGCTACCCCTAAAAACACATGTTTTTTGGGCGTGGCTCCGCCCATAATGGGCGCAGCACGCCCATTCTCCGGAAAACAACTAGATCATGATACAAACCTCGCACCTAATTTTATCAAATCGTATCAAAACCCAGAGCTATGCTCGGGACAGACAGACAGACAGACAGACAGACAGACAGACACACACCCATAACGAATATAGTGGTCACTTACTGACTCGTGAACCAATAGGAGTAACCTCTTGCACGTGAAAATGCAACTATAGTTGGCCATGGGAGAACACAGTGGCTGGGAGGTATATTCCGAGTTTGTGAATGTTTGGCCCTGGGATTTGTTTATGGTCATCGAGTATGCGAGTCTGACTGGAAATTGCATCCTCTGCAGTGTGACTGGAAGGTTGGCGTCTGATGGGGAAGTTTAACATGATGTAGGCCTAGCCCTAGACTGAACAGGAGCAGTGGAGGGTGACCGAGAATCAGAATGCAAATTCAATGAACGGCACTTTTTGGCGCACATCCGACGATCAAACACTGCTTGGACGCTTTAATTTGAAGATCACACATGCAAGACACAACACAGGTAACGATGGCGGTTGATTTTGACAATTAATGTAATGAACGGCAGTTGTTTGGGTGCATCTGGCATCTAACACCTCTTTAATTTGAACAGTTAACACGCACACATTCAAGGTACAGAATCTATTGTCGGACACCGCGCTTTTGAAGAACAAAGAAAAGAAGAGAATCCGGGCAATGAAGGGATGACCTCATACTCGTTCCTGGTTCCCCTACCTTCAGATTAAGCCTTTGATGTTATCTGGACGTAGGCCTATTGCAACTTATTTTCGGGTGTTTTTAATATGTACGTTGGATTTCAGACAAAATTGACAGTTTAAAATGGCGTGTTCAGTCCGGAAGTACGTTGGATTTCAGACACAAATTGACAGTCGAAGAGGGCGTGTTCAGTCCGGGAAGTACGTTGGATTTCAGACACAAATTGACAGTCTAAGAGGGCGTGTTCACTCATGGAAGTACGTTGGATTTCAGACGCAAATTGACAGTCTAAGAGGGCGTGTTCAGTACGGAAGGTGCCAATCGGGGTACATCATGTTGGCAGAGCTCTGGCGCTCATCGTACCCCTCCTTCCACGCTGATTTTTAAAACATGACAACCATTGCGATGTTCTGAGCTATACTATTTATTATCAGTTGTGTTTATGTTCAGTGTTTGATGCAATGAGTACTCCCTTACTCGAGTTCATATTTTTTGGATAGATGGCAGCATTACCGGACAGCAGTTCAGCGATGGCGACCAAACGGGAATAAATGCGGCCGTCAATGGGTTGAAATCTTGTTTAAGTCACGTTGTCACCAATTCCAGCTTAGAAATTTAGTGCATCGTCTTCGTCACATTAAGAAACCCCAGTATATGGGAAATGAGCACATTCCTGCCAGCGGTTTCGGAGGAGAAACATCAAATTACGCGCAGACGTTAACAGAAATAATATTTTTAAAAAAAATCTTTACTTTAAATACAATGTTTCTTGTTACATTTTTTGTGTCAAATTCACCTTCTGAGGTAGTCAGCATGTGCAGAAGAGGGTTTTACATTGCAGACGCTGTTTTCTCGGAGTGGAATACCCTCTCGGCGGTGACGGTCTGTCGACGACAGACGTAATGACGTCAGCGAATGACCGATGATGTCCTGACAGAATTACGCCTCTCAGCGGTGACGTCACACGTCGCATGCAAACGAATGTAAAACTTAGAAAATCGCCCAAAATTCCCAAACCTGTCTGTCTGGCGCGATCTCACATAGCCCATGCCGTTCATTAGACCACAGAGCACCCGCATGCCGAAGGTGGCGACAATCCGTCCGGCAGTTTTGGAGGAGAAACGTCAAATTACGCGCAGACGTTAACAGAAATAATATATTGTTGCGAATTCGCGCCCGTCGGCGTGCGATCGGCCACGTGACTCGAATCGCGACCGCCTCGCCCACCGGACGGACAATTCAGTCGTGACCCTCCCGGCTAACGCCGGGATCCAGTCACGGGTGGACCTTTCGGCCTCACCACAACCCAGTCCGCATTCTACCCGCGCGGAATAGGGTAAATCGCCGAAAGTCGATATACCTAAGTACCCGCACGGGTAACCTACCGAGGGGTTGTACCTCGCCACAGGCCGACTTCGGATACGGGCCGCTTAAGCGACCCGTTCCATGCTAACGGATAACCGAGCAGTGTTATCGTCGGCCTTGACGGTTCAGATTAATTATCGGGCGTATTGGCCCACGACGAACCCTTTACATGAAACAAGATGGAGACCCAACGAAGGAAGGACGCAGCGACACGGGGAAGAATTCAACAGAAGCACGTTTTTATTTACAACACGACACGCCAAAAGCACACATATAGCACAGCATGTATTTACAGTCACAATAAGCAATTGCACATATATCAAACAGAAAACAAAAGACGCAGAGCTACAACCGACTAACGCGACACACGGACCACTTACACAATTCTACTTCACGAGACACGGCGCCACACACACGTTCACACAGAACCCAAAAGAAATTGGAAGTCGCGACTTCCCTGAGTTGCTGTCCTTGGCGCCCGTCCCCGCGGTCGTGACTCCCCTCGAGCGCGGCCGGCAAGGCCTCTCCGGCGCGCCTGCCCGTACCGGCCTCTCGACGCCTTGGACCGAGCACCGACCGACAGGGAGAGAGCACACGCCGAACCCGGAGCAGCAGGACGAGCGAGCGCCGAACCAGAGAAGCCAGCAGAGCAGAAAGAACCTCCAAGCAGAAGGATCGACGAAGAAGCAGAAGGAACCTCCAAGCAGAAGCATCGACGAAGAAGAGAGAGAGCAGCCTCAGCCGCCTCCGCCTCTTATACGCCCGGCGCCACGCCCCGTTCTCGGCTCCACCCTCCTTCGAGGCGCTTCGAGAAGGGGGGCGTTCCCTCTCGTTCCCTCCCACCTGCGGCTTGTGGGGGACGAGGCGAAGCCGTTCGACGGCCTTCAGCGCGCAAACCGTCGTACGTAGACCGCTGAGGATGGCGTTCGTTGGTGTAGGTAGCGTGGTTGAGATGGTGGCGTGGTTGTGAGGGTGCGGGGCTGGCGTTGTTAGAGTGGTGGCGTGGTTAGCGTTGTTGTTGTTGGTTGGCGTGTTTGACGTTGAAGTGTGGTTGGTTCGAAAATAAAGCAGAACAGAAAACGCCTAACTCAAAGTATCGCAGCCCGAATGAATCACATTAATTCCTCTATACAACGGGTTTGGAGCTAACTACACATGTACTTCAGAAATACCTCACCTATGGGACCTTTATGATGTTTGCGAATTCCACAGCCGTAACAATATATATATATATATATATATATATATATATATATATATATATATATATACTGTATATGTATATATGTATATTATATATATATATATATATATATATATAGTTTTGGAAAAGACTTCTCGGGATTAAAGATGTTAATATTGCAGAGATTTTTTTTAGAACAAGTGTGAAGTAATTAAATATGCTATTGGAAAAGCATCACTTAAATGTATAGTCAGAGATCGTCAGCCCCTCCCTCACGTGTGTGTCTAAAAAATCTCCATCCCTTCTGAACTTTTATTTAATATGTTAATTTCTGTTATTTGTCATTTATGTTTCTTTTAAGTGTCTGCTCTGCCTTGAGGTGGCGGTTTTGGTGGGGAAATGGCTTAGTTGCTTGCCAGGCCCGAATTACTTCAGACGACTCAGGCTGAGTTCACGGCGGACTATTCCTATGCGCCACATGAGAGGGTTTCACATCATTGATGATGCACATGCTCGAGGGAGTAGAAGGTGGGGGTGACTCGGGAAAGGGGAGGAGATCGCCTTGACCTTGGCGGAGACAGCTGCACCAGACTGCTCGCATGGAACGCCCAATTCACACCCCACCCAGCCGGAGCCATGCCTCACTCTCTTATCTCCTCTCTTTGACCATGGACTTTATTTGGTCTGTCAGACTTTATTGGGTATGCCCGCAACTTTCTTTCTGTGTTGTCACTGTCCCCTCTGTCTCTCTGTCATGGTGCAATTTATTAGGCCCGATAATGACATCTTTACTTCAAGTTCCTGTTCATTAGATTGGTACAATTGGCGTGTATGCCGGCCGTGGGTAAGCGGATAGTGTTTGTTGCATCATTTATTTGTTGATTGCTTCTTTTGTTTCCTCCCCCCATGCCATAATTTTGCACTTTTATAAACATACCTGGTCTCGGGTGTGAATTCTGGTCCCCATGGTTCTCCTGAGGTGATTAAAACAAAGACCAATTGAGGGATAATTGACGATGGTGAGTCAACACGGTACACTCGGATCACATCACACGTCAGACTCGTTCAGACTCATTTGCATACAACATGTGACGCCTATCGGTGTGATGCTGCAGCGCTTTGGGACTTACAATTCATATGGTGTCATGGCTTTTAGACACATGATCCGGCAAGAGAGTCTTCAAAGAGATCGACCGTTGTGGTCCAGATGACACGAACCGCCGGATTTCAACCAGACCAGCAACCATATATATTGTTGCGATTCTACAAAACTGCATGCCTCTAAGGCAATGGCACCCAACATACAATGATTCCCAGGCAGTTATTTCGTTAGCCTTCATGCAGTTAGACCTTCCCCTCATGTCTTGTGGGTTAATGGGATGAAGTGCGTTGCGTGGGTCTAATAGTTAGGTCTATTAACTATCCCTATTTCCTCTTCTGATTTCTCATCCAACCCTTTCCTTTTAGCAATGGTACAAATCAAACAAGCAAGCATACACGCCATGCAAAATGCAATGAGTAATAAGCACACTGCACACTATACCGCATGCGCATCGCGTGTCATTATTTCATTCAAATCTGCGTGCCAATTTCTAACCGGCATCTCACCTTGCTTCACCCCTCGCTCACCAAACCTCACCACTTCGACCCCAAACGCCTCCCACACACGGGAAAAATATTCCCGCACCTTCTCGTACCTCAACATCACAACAATTCGCCACTATACAGAGGAGTGCTGCACGACTCGGTCTGTCCTTGGACCGCGCGATGCGCGGCTGAGCAACGGACATTAATAGCTCGATCGCATCTTGCTGGGGATGTCTCGGGTGAGCACGCAGGATTGATACAAGCCTCGTCCAGTCACCAGAACACGGCAAGACAGGGGCGGCGAAGAGGGGTTGTGGGAAGGGCGATCCGGGAGTTTGGGACGAGGCCCGAGTGTGCATTTTGGCTCATGAGAGGGGGTCCATGGGTGGCGGATGTGCATTGCTATTTGGCATTCAGAGCACGTTCAGGGCCAGGGTGTCAGCTCATACCCTATGTTGAGTCAGGAGCTCCAGGCCGTGTCGAGCCGGATGGGCAAATGAGACTGTTTCCAGCCCCGGGAGCCTGGCAGGGCGTGGCTCGGGCCGCTGTGGCCCAATCGAGAAGCAGGATTTGGGTCGTCACCCCACCCTTCGCCCGTTGTTTATAAAAGGCGGAGCGTGGAGCCGCTCGCTCTCTTCTTCGCCCCCTTCTTCTCCGCTCCTCTCGACTCTTCATTGGCTGCTCTTCGTTTGCTGCTCTTCGTTGTCTCTGCCCTTCACTGGTTCTTTGCTTGCTGTTGGTGTGCGACTGTGAGACGTGCTTATTCCTGACCAGTGCGGAGCACACGTTGCCACGAGCCCCGGCAAAGTGACGAAGCTGGAGATAACGCGCCACATCTCGAGGTGGCAACGCTCAGGTGGAACGTCCCATGGAAGTACACGCTGCACTAACAGACCTATACACGACTAGGTTAAGGATATTTTGCCTCATGCATCTTCTCTCCTCTCTCTTTTTCCATCCCTCTGTCCCATCTCCTTTGTACACACAAAAGAGCATCATTACTGACTCACAATCCCATTTTTCTCTGGCATGACACTGCACCCCTCATATTGCACTGCACCATACTTCTCACTCCCACACCTGAGACACCAGTATTCCTACCTCTCCCTAAGCGTACTGGGTTGCGTTGGTCTGCCGATTGCACCAGGTATTGTGAGGCTGTTTATCCTCATCTTCTCTTTTTCTCTCTGGGAAATATCTAATCTTCCTCGGGTTTGTTTGTGTGTGTATGTCATGGCGCCTGTCCTACTTTAAGTTAAGATTGTAGAAGTTCTAACGGGATCAGTCTGCTCTGTGTCTGTTTTTGTAACATTGCGTGCCTTTTCTTGCACCACACAAATTCCTTGCTATCCCCTGCTGTACATACCAGTATACCCCATTCACTGTGTCACATACCTTTCCTCGCCATTGTAAATAAATGCTTGTGTAGAAATGTTCCCAGCTCGTTTTCGTCTTTTCCTTCATCGGTCCAACGTGGTTCGTACTCTAGTCTAGCCAGGACGTTATCCCCCAACGCTCTGTTTTCTGGCCGGTACGTTCTTGGCAGTTACGCTCGGTTGCATCTGATCCGGTTTGAGCAAGGCATTCCGAGGGCATCCCCCAGTAATTTAACCATGTGACCTTTAGGTAAACGGTATCAGATGGAGGACCCTAAGTCACGTGGTCGAGTTATTGGCATTCACGGTCGATTAGCGACCCGCCACATCACAAAATTATTCGTGTGCGACGGCCTGCATTTCCGGAGGGTCTGATGGGAATTCGAGGTAGTTCACCCCCCTCGTGGTCTTCCTCGCCCCGGACCCCGGGTCTGCAACAATATAGATAAATGTATGTTTGTACTGTCAGGCCCCACTATTCATGGGGGATATATTCCTGAAAAATGCCATGAATATCGGGGTCCACAAATTTCGGGGCATTGTTTCAAAAAAAAAAAAATTTCGTAACATGGTCTCACCTCAATGAAGAGCGATTACACAGAACGAATCAGGACACCATATAACAAAGGGAACAGCAGGAGAAAGGGGAAACAACAACAGTAGGGCAGAGGGAGAAAGTAGTCAGAGATGGACAAACAAGGGATGCAGGTAACAATGAGTGGTAAGGGGAAATGCAAAGGGTGGACAATATGGATACATCAGTAAAAATGTGGTTGACCAGTTTATGATTGTGTCAAGGTCTGAGGAGATGGAAGAGGCTGCTGCGTGTCTATCAGAAGGATGAGAGATGTCACGGCAGAAAGTGGAGTCATCAGCAAAGAAATAAAGAGGATTTTCCAGAGAGTCAGAGATCATTGATGAAGATGAGGAATAATATGGGGCCTAGAACACCGTCTTGGGGTGCTCCAGCCTTAATAGGGAGAGGAGATGAAACGGTTCTGTTGCGAGCCACACGTTGACTGTGAGAGTGGAGAAAGTCAGCAATCCAAGAGTGGAGTTGGCTTTGGATTCCATCGGCAAACAGTTTGGAGAGAAAGTCGGGATGCCAGGCTGTATCAGAAGCTCGAGATATGTCAAGAGAGACTGCCCTGATCTCATGTCTGATATTGAGGACCTCCACTATTGTTGGGAGAGTAGAAGCAGCATGTCCAAGGTGGAGTGACCACATCAGTATCCGAGTTGATGATCTGAGATGAGGCTGTTGAAAAAAAGGAATGATTTTCTGTCAACTGCAACGATGGATTCCATAACCTTGTTGATTATATTGGAAGTGCAGTAAGCTCCTTGGGTTGCAGTTAAGGGGATCCGTTTTTGCAACTTTTTATTTAATGCTCTGATGTTTGTTGATTTCCAATTTCCCAGGTGGATATAGTAGACCAGTCCTGAAGTGTAAAAATTTAAAAAACGTGAATACGCAAAGCGTGAATGTCGAAGCAGGTCACACTTTATGACCTGCAAATACACAGAGTCCGTGAATAATGAATCTGTGAATAGTGGGATCCGACAGTATATGTAACTTTCAGTATATCTAATTATATACTGGCTGGGTACCAGGCATTGCCTGTTGTTCTAATCCAGTTGGCATTTATTTTGAAGGATTTTTTTGTGGGGGCCTAAAACACTTTCCGACACACACAAAGGAATGGGGTCGGGGATCATTTAATATTACCTTCCACAGAACTACAAAGGTTTAGGGCTTTAGGCACTATAAAGCGATTTAAAAAAAAAAAAATCGAACTTTTATTTTCAAAATTTTCAAAAAATTAATTTTGCCTAAAGCAATCCCAAACACTCACTGATGAACCTCTGAAAGTTTGAGGGAAATCAATTTGGCCATCTCTGAGAACAATGGTGACACACATCAAGCTGGGGTTCCCAGCATTGCCCAAATGAAAAAGAACATACACATATTTATGTCAACCAACTTTTCCCAGGTTTAGGACATCCAACAAAGACAGATTGATACGAGGTGCATGGTACATCAAGAGCCGAAAGGGTGGTCTAACCGGGGAGACTGATAACTACCCACACAATACACACCCCTGATACGAATGGCAAAACCTGGATGGTGCAAACAGCTGGATAAGGTGAGCAAAAAACAATGTTCGATCCCCAATACAATGCTCACACATGTACAACACCCAATGGAAACTCGTCCAATCACGAAACCCCCAAGTCACCAGGTCCAACCCAAACGCAAACTCAGCCATGTTCGTGCCCTGGAAATACAAGAACAAGCACACACACACCCACTAACCCCCACACCGACAATACCAGCTCACAAGTAAATAATAAAAAGCGCAGGGCAGACCATCAGTGATGTGATTAGCAGAGTAGATATTGTTACTTTTTGGTTGGATGTGACTTTTTTTTTCCTTGAAGAACAAGATGGTATTCATAGAATACTTACCACTTACCCCCTGCAGTCTTGAGAAGGACATTGTGTGAGCCTACTCTTCCAGTGGCAAATTTGTAATGAAAAAAATTAAATTCAAATCAAATAGAAGACCAAATAAAATAGGTACTGCATCGGAGTCATTAGAAAGAACCTGAACAAGCAAAAAGCAAAGATGAAGTCATCAGGAGAAACATGGAAAGGACTCAGAATTCAACTGCTACTCCTCTACCCTCAAACCCATCCAGGCACAGCCAAGTGAGCATTATTCAAAATAAAAATAAAAAAGAAAGCAGATTCAAACTATTAAATCATTCTGGCTGCCAGTCCATGCATCCAATTAAGTTGAAATTTAAAACGTGCATTCCCCATCATTACTAGCAGGGCCGGCGCCAGACTATTTTGCGCCCTAGGCAAGGCCAGCTACTTGCATCCCCCCCAAAAATTTGCCAATTTCGATTTTTAAAAACAGATGTTTTGTAGAAAAAATAAAAAGCACAAAACTTGAAACTGCTAAATTAATTTTACCACTATATTTTGCTTTAGTCAGACAGAGAAACAAACAAAAAAGACAAACAGAGTTAAAAACGTCTCATAAAAGTTTCAATTTCAGACACATCAAAATCTCACTTTGCGTGCCTTTTCCTTTGCAAATGTTGTCACCAATTCAACCAGATCAAGTGCTGATGCTTGGGCATGTTCAATTGATATAGTTGCCAAGCCAACTAGTCTCTTTTCCAACATTGTAGAGCGTACGCAAGTTTTTTATAAGTTTGAGCTTTGAGAAACTACGTTCACCACTTGCCACTGATACTGGAAGTGTGAGAAGGATCCTTAGAGCAACGGAAACATTAGGCACATTATCCAGGAGTTTTTGTTGTAGTATGAAGAGAAGTACTTCTTGTGGCAGCATAGACTTTGGGGAAGTCTTCGAGCTATTGCTACAAGTTCGCAACACAGATCTTCAGCATCAAAACTGTGACCCTTACAGGTCAGTAATGCGCCCCTCTGAGGTCTGTGCCATAGGCGGCTGCCTAGTTGGCCTTATGGCAGTGCCGGCCCTGACTACTACAGGGTGCCCCACAGAAAACCAGGAAATTTGATATTTTGAGATTTATTTTGCCGTATTTTACCATATCAATAAACTAACATATAATAAAGTGTATCTTTGTTTTACACTACATCCAAATTTGCTTTTGTTTTGTTTTAAATAAACTGTACCAAATTTCCTGGTTTTCTGTGGGGCACCCTGTAGATCCTAATTTTGAAGTTTCACGTCAATTTATGCAGCAGTTCAAGAGAGAGAATTTAA
This sequence comes from Eptatretus atami, assembly GCA_035128595.1. NCBI lineage: Eukaryota > Metazoa > Chordata > Myxini > Myxiniformes > Myxinidae > Eptatretus > Eptatretus atami. The sequence continues at coordinate 97,858,522 of CM068957.1, read as the reverse complement.
AAATATATTTCTCAACAATCCAATATGGCTGCCAAACCGTGTGACCTATCAATTATTTATTCATGAACACCCTGGTATCCCCAAGGCTTGAGGAACATTTGTGTGAAATTTTTCCTCGATCTGTCCAGCTGTTCTGGAGATTATTAAAGGTTTTTGGGTAAATCCAAAATGGCTGCCAAACCATGTGACCGATGACATCATTGGTGGGGAACGTTTTGTTCCTCATGGATAGGCGGTCATACTTGTCATGTTTCTCCTCGATCTGTTCAGCCATTTTGGAGGTTTTTGAAGGTTTAAAAAATGGCTGCTGAATCACATGACCGATGACGTCATAATTTTTTTTTTTATGTTGACCAATTTATTCCTCGATAACCCTCAAAAATTTTCAAACTGAACGGATGTGGCATTCTACGTATGCAATTATGACGTCTTTACGAAGCCACCTATGACATCATAAAAAATCGCCAGTTGCTCGCAACAGAACCCTTTCATCTCCTCTTTTCCCCCATGTGGAGTACTTAACAGGTGCGAAGTTTCAATTTTTCCCATGGAGCTGTTTTGGAGATACAGAGGTCCAACGTTTCTCCTTTTTTCCAACATGGCAGCCACACCATGTGACCTATGAGGAACCATGTGACCTATGACGTCATGTTTCTCATGAAAACATTCCACATGAGTAGTTGCACCTATGTTGAAAATTTTGTGTCAATTCGGAAAGCGGTTCCAGAGAAAAGGGAATGACAAAATGCAGACACGTACATACACAAACAGGTATACACGTATGGGGCGACCGCTTGATCCTGCTTTTCGCTTCGCGAGGGCGGGCTAAAAAATTGTTGTGCAAATGATTCCTCGTGGGTTAAAGATCATCCTGTCTGCCACATTCGTTAGTGGATGTTAAAGATCCCATGGTGTCCTTTGTGAAGAGTAGGTGAGCTATTGCCGGCACCCTGGACAAAATTCCAAATTCCTGCCCTCACCTCACATTCCCCCAGTCCCAAGGGAAGGAAGTGCAAAAGGGTCAACCCCCTAGAGGGCCATGTGCATGCTGATTAGTAGTCGTAGTAGTAGTAATTGTAGTGGTGGTGCTGCGTGCAGTCTTCAGATCGTGACGTAAACGTGGCGGTACCGTCTGTATTCAAGGTATGAAGATAAAAGCTCCCACAACATCTCACAAAGTAGGCCATTGTGTGTCAGTGCCATGATTCAATTCCCTTTTTGTAGATATTTGGTGAAGGTCATTCCACATTGAGGAGGTGGCATCAAGAGGTGTGGATATGCTACAAAAATGGGACAAATGGCCTCCTCCTCCGTCTGTATCTTGAGGAGGGACTTTGAGTGAAGAAGAATAAGAGGTGACAGCTGATATCGATATGAGATTGAAACTTTAAAATTTTATAGTTATGGAAACAAACTGTATACAATCTGACATATTCAGGCTTTACATTGAGAGTGGGATGTAAGTCACTGATTCTTGTTTTCAAATACAGTACTTTAGAATGTGCAATAAATTGTTTAATTGCATTTCTGATTTTAATTACATATATTAGGCATCCTCCACGCACCGCGAGACGGGGTTTTATAATCACTTCTGTGTGTCTGTCTGGGCCGTAACTTTTGTTTTTTTACCTTTTGAGCTTTTGTCATCAAATTTTCAAAATTGCTTTATTATGAGAACACTTTGGAGAGGACAAATTAATAATTTTGTTAAAATAATTTTCATTATTAATTATTATTATTATTATTATTCGCTTGCTCCTGATCCAGGTGAGCTTCAGGTTGCGTGCTCCTTATTTTCTTATTATTATTTTTCGATCCTTGTTTGGCCATTTTGCCCTTTATTGTTTTTTTTTTTGACACTTTTTGTCTCAGCAATCATTAGTCTGATTGACACAGAATTTCCAGGGTAGGAGCGATCCCCCACGGAGAATATTTTCATGCTAAGTGTGACGTCATAGGTTACGTGATATGGCAGCCACCTTGGATTAAATGCAAAAAATTTAAACATTATATCTGAAACCGCTGATCGGAAAAATGTGAAACTCAGCACATGTTATTCTACTCCCAGTGGAGAATAAAGGATTGTGAGGATGACGTCATCAGTGAAGTGGTCAAGCAGCCATAAATGTTTTACTAAAAATTTAATCGAAATCCTTGTTTTACCATTGAGATTCAGTATGTCTGGACCATAATATTTTTACTAATTGAGCTTTCGTCATCAAATCTTCAACAAACCTTTATTAGAAGATTGGGGAGAACACAAATGAATAAAATGTTCGATTTTTTTTTTTTAACTGTCGTTTTGGTCAAGTTTAGTTTGAGTACAAAGAGGACGTGAACGGGCTTTGCATTTTGAATAATTGCTTCCTAGTTTTGATTTTGTAATTATGGAAACACATACAATACGACACATTCAGTGTTTACATTGAGGGTGGGGTGTAAGTGACTGATTCTTGTTTTTAAATACACGACTTTCGAAGGTCCAATAAACTATTTAAATGCATTTGTGGTTTTAATGATTTTTTTTTTTTAATGACAAATTTTGGCATTCAGCCAAGATTGTTAATACACCCGACATAAATGATTATCTATCTATAATTCCAGCAATCTCTGTGTGTCTGTCTGTCTGTGATCGCTGTTTCTTGACAACCACTGGTCCGATCTAATTGAAACTTGCCAGTACCGTATATTGCTAGGCCCTGTGGATGTGCCTTTTCAAGGTTTGATATTAATCGGACAAGTGGTTCCCAAGTTATGGCCATTTATTATATACCAAACCAATGACAGGACACGGTGCTATGACGGTCACAATTGACGTCACAATCCTTTTTTCTTTTTTTTTTTGCAGTACCGCCACGCACGTACGGGCACGCACTAGTATAAATACTAAACCAAAATCATACTCGGTCGATTGCAATATTATTGAGCCAGGAGTGTGTCCAGTTAACAAGCAGATCGTTATTGCTTACCAAGCCAGCCGTTCCTTACCAATGGATTCGAATGGAGTGCTTGGTTGAGTGCTTTAAGCCACTTGGCGAGCGCTCCACAAGAAACTTGATGGTTTGTATATCTGGGTCGGGATTCGAACCCATTCGACCCAGGCTAGACAGCTCGAGAGGAGGTACTCATCCCTCAAAGCTGTCCTGCCAGATCAGAAAGCATATTAGAAAGGGGGTAAAAAAAAAAAGGTGCGAACGCGATGACGTCACACGTCCTCATCCCTGGCGACGTCACCCAGCCTCGCGGATCGATGACGTCACGCACCGAGTCCGGAGCAGAGACCCAAACGCATATGTAAGAACGCTGTTACTATTCTCGGACAAAAATCACAGTTAGACGATCGAAGACGAGTTTTTAATCGCTCAGACATTGTGTCCACACGACTACGTTTTGTCTCGGTTGTGGGAATTGCAGGTACGTTTTGCTCGAAGACGGTCGATCGTTGAACGACGTTCGTTACGCGTTTGCATCTCCTCTTCCTCCGTCTTCATCTCCTCTTCCTCCGTCTTCATCATTTCTTCCCAGGCTGTGCTCGTCTCCCGACGTCGACATTGTCCCGATCGGAACGCCGATGTCCGGACGTGCAGCGTCGATTACACATTGTGGCGAAATGCGCGGGTTGTACATCGTCGTGGGTAGGACGGACGGACGGACGGACGGACGGACGGACGGACGGTGACCGGGCTGTGAGTCCCTGCCCGTCCGCGTTGTACGTGAGTGGGGACTTGATGACGATGAACGACCATGTGAGGTGTGTAACATCGCACCGCATATCCGGTCTCTCCCTGGTCAAGTCCTGATCAATCGGAGGTAATCGCGTGTTCTGAGGACGAGCCGCGGCGGATCCACCATTTGAATCGTCCGTGTTGTGGATCCATTAATGGCCGGACCGCGGCGCACCTTTCACCTTTACTGCGATCCCAACGGTCTCCATGGTCCCCTGATCTGTGCCGGTTTTAGGCTTCGCGTTCGCACTCATCGAGCCGGCACATGGTGTCCGTGAAGGCTGGCCGGGATGAACAGCACGGCGCAGGTGCGAAACGCACGGCACGTCCCCCGGTATACTCGATTCCACGCGCGTCCCCCGGTATACTCGATTCCACGAAAGAGAGGATTCCACACGCGTCCCGTATACTCGATCCACACGCATCCCCCGTTTACTCGATTCCACACGCGTCCCCGGTTTGC
>CM068957.1:97826030-97837200 GCA_035128595.1 Eptatretus atami | reverse complement strand
CGACCATCAACGATCACATGGTCAATCTTCTTTGTCACACCACTAGCGTTGGAATACCAAGTCCAGCGATGAGCCTTTGGGCGCTGAAACCATGAACCAGCCACCCTAAGTCCACGACTTCTTGCAAAGTCAAGGAACTTCTCCGACTGAGGCGAGTGATCTCACCATGAAGGACGCATTCCATGCCATGCTTGAGTCTGTGGTTGATCAGTGCCCCAGGCGAGATACTCTTCCAGTCTTGGAGGATTCAACGCATCGACTGGAACTGATAGGATGGTTATAAGACATGTGTTGGTCCCATGGTCTGGAACTGTGAACCAGAATAGCACTAAGTTCCTTGACTTTGCAAGAAGTCGTGGACTTAGGGTGGCTGGTTCATGGTTTCAGCGCCCAAAGGCTCATCGCTGGACTTGGTATTCCAACGCTAGTGGTGTGACAAAGAAGATTGACCATGTGATCGTTGATGGTCGCTGGAGGATGATCCAGAACTGCAGAGTCTACGAGTGCTCAGTTCCTCAATACCAACCACAGGCTTGTGGTAGCAACTCTGTAGTTGCAGCTTAAATCGAAGAACGGTACCATTTCAGCCTAGGCTGGATATTAACAAGCTCAAGATGAGGGGGTAGCTGAGGAGTTTGTGACAGGCTGAGTGGGGATTTGGGGGGGTCTGGGTGCTTTGGGGAATCCTGAAGAGTTGTGGAGTGCCTTCAAGACCACCATCCTTGATGTTGCCGGTGGATGTCTTGGAAATCACCAGAGGGCGAAGAACAATTTTGTCTCTAAGGGACACTGGATACCATTGACCAGACTACTAGAGTCACAGAGCCAGACTTAATGGCAGAGCTGAGCTGTTCAGGGAGTTGAAGTGTAAAACTGTACGTGCGCTGAGGGTGGACAAGGAGGCCTATGTGCGAGGAATCTGTGAGGGGGAGAGCATCACCTGTGGTCAGGTGATTCTCGTCATGCTTTCAGGGGAATTTCGCATTTCCTTCCTCCAAGCCCGTCCCTTGGTGTACTGCAGTTAGAGTAGGAGGAGGTGGGGCGGGGGGCTCTTGACAGAGGAGTCCAAAGTGAAGGCCGCTGGGCCGGTTACTTTGAGCGGCTGTACCAGGCTTATCCACCAGCTGTTGAGTTGGATGTCAGGGGTGTTACTATCCCTATTGCTGACCTCCAATCAACTATGGTCCACCTTTGTTTGTGGAAACCACAGGCTGTGATGAACCCTGTTGAAATTAGGTAAAGCTCCAGGATCTGTGGCATCCATGCTGAACGTCTCAACGCTGGTGGAAATGCTGTACTCGTGTCATTGCATGCAGTTCTGTGCTCTGCCTGGAACACAGGCATCATCCCAACTGACTGGAAGAGGGCCTTGTTGTCCCTCTCTGGAAAGAAGGGTGATGCCAGGACTGCAGTAACTACCAAGGAGTGACGCTGCTCTCAGTGCCGGCAAGGTCTTTGCTCGGATAATTCCTGATAGGGTTCACCACCATCTGCTTGAGCACCAGTGCACAGAGAGTCAGGCTTTCCACCAAAGAAGTCAACAATTTACGTTTCCTTGCCCTTCGGTCCTCACCGAACGCAGATGAGTGTTTCTGCAGGGGCTGCTTGCAGCCGATGTTGATCTCTGTAAAGCGTTCGATTCAGTGAATCGGGATGCTCTCTAGAGGATTCTTGGTCTTTGTGAGGTGCCACCAAAACTGATCAATCTGATGTCTGAACTCTACTCTGGAACTGAAGTGCTGTGAGATGTGGTGGTACCATCTCTGACTTATTTCCAGTTGTTACTTGAGTTTGTCAGGGTGTGTTTCTGGCCCCTACACTTTTCAGTGCTTGTATGGACTGGATTCTGGGGAGGATGTCGGAGAGATCAAGCCGCGGTGCATCTTTGGGAATGTCAAGATCTCTGACCTTGATTTCGCAATGATGCAGTCATCTTTGCGGAGACTCTGAATATCCTTTTTGGGGCCCTCGAGGTTCTGAATGAGGAGTCGAAGCCACTGGGATTACAGGTTTCCTGGGTCAAAACTAAGATCCAGGCTCTCAATTACATCTTCCATGCTGCTATGTTGTCTGCACCTGTTTATGTTCAGGATATTGAAGTCACGGAGAGATTCAGTTCCCTTGGCAGTGATATTCATGTCTCTGCTGGCTGTGAGCCAGAGATCAACAGATGTCAGGGTCGGGCCTGGGGAGTCATGGATTCACTGGATCATGGGTGTGTCACTGATAGTACCTATGCAGGAAGATGAAAGTCTGAGTCTTCAGGTCCTTGTTGAATCCAGTCTTGCTCTACGGATGTGAGACTTGGACTCTGACCAGGGATTGAGACAGAGACTTAATTCCTTTGGTACCAGTCTCTTCGGAGAAACCTTGGCTATCGCTGGTCAGACTTTGTGTCCAACGAGCGGTTGCTGAGAGAGACTCAAATGAGATTTGTTACCTGCATAGTCCATGAACGTCAGCTGCGGCTGTATGGACATGTGGGTCATTTTCCTGACGCTGATCCTGCTCACCAGAATCTCTCAGCGAGGGAGTCTCGTGAGTGGAGGAGGCCAATGGGCCGACCACATGCCTCATGGTTGCAGCAGGTTGATCGGCATCTCAAGGAGATGGGGATGGGCCAGGCATCTGCCTGGGGGATGGCCAGACGAAGGCCCCTGGAGTACCGGCAGAAAGTGGACGCAGCGATGCGCTGCTCTGGCTCATGCTCCCATACCTGACCTGACCTGAATATATAAACCGATTTATCAACTAATACAAAATCCCTCCTTATAAACCATCGACTGAATGAAAAACAAAAACCTACCAAATACGTGACCAGTGTTTTCATCTTCATGAACACGTCCGCCTTCTACCTCTGAATTGTTCGTAGGAGGCTCAAAACGGTACGGCTCCACAATTTCCCTGAAAGCGTTTCCATTACTATTTTGTCTCCAACTGTTTCTTCAAAATCCCACAGTCAGTTTTCAACATTTTGAGAACCCTCAGTGGTGCTGATAACGGTGAATCGGTTTCTGAATCCGAACTCGACATGCACTGTTTGTCTATGTCAAACGCCGTGTTGGATCAATATGGCTTCAAGAAGGTGACGTCACTGGTGAAATCGAAATTCGACACTCATGCTTTTTTGAACACTTTGTGAATGGCAAAAAATTTCAAATTTTTTTTCTCCTTCAAATCAGACCGTGATTAATGATTCTCAATGGTTTTGAGAAAACGTTTGGGTTCCTCTTTCAGGGTGTTCACCTGCTGTCGACCATCAGTGACTCACCACACTTATTTGGTGGCATTTGGGACAGCTAGGAATCTCAACATTTTATCCGTGGGCCACGATACACACCTCCCTGAGTAGGAGACAAGGAAGGCTTTGCGTGTGCTGGTAATAACAAGAAACGAGCTTCCAGTCCTGAATGCCTCTGCAGTAGCTGGGTCAGAACATCAAGGATTTGGAAAGAGAAAAGCACTACAGCCTTGAAGCCATCGCCATTGGAGACGACGTGACTGCAAGGCCACTCGAGTTTCAATCGATATTCTTGCTCGACTTTCTTCTGCTCTTCCACGAGCCATGACACCTGCATGAAAAACAAGACACCTGCCGTTGCATTTCTTTGGCAAATCCTTTCTGCAGGATATTGAGAGGAAAAAAAAAAAAAAACAACAAAAAAAAAACAGGAAAAACAATCAGTCAATTTTCTGGGAAAATCTGTCCCATACATGCTTAGTGTCATTTCCACTTTACAACGAAGCTCCAAGGTGCCAAAGAATGCAATACCTGTCTGTCGAACAGTGTACGCATGACAATGTCTTTCACGTGTCGACACTGCAAATTACGTGTACAGTATTTCTTCCAAAAGCAGCTTTTCCAGCAAGATGGACTGTACGTGTTCAGCATTCACAAAGCTCTGGAGTACGGTCTACGTGCATCTGCATCTTTCCCAGTCAAATATAGAGCACAAAATGTTTTTCATTCACCAAAGCAAATGATTATCGAGTAAGGTTGTTCAATTTTTTAAAAAAAATTTCAAATGATCATTATAGGAATGTGTGGGAAGTGGGAAGGTTGTGGGAGGGGTTCGCAGTAGGATTGTGAATACGTGACCGACTCGCTGGTGACCTTGTTACAAAACCCATTGCTTGTGGTGCGGTTTTATTTTATAAACTTCCAAGGTTGTACTCTGCATTGTGGTCGACTTTGTTGTAAATAATTACCTGCACCACCGAAGGTAGATGGAGGTTATGTTTTCATGTCTGTCTGTCTGTGAGCAGGTATCTCAAAAAGTTACAGAGGATTCAGATGAAATTTGGTGGACATGTTTGGGTGTGTGACAAGGATGAATTGATTAGATTTCGGTGAAGATCCAGATCCGGATCCGGCTACAAGAAATTTTAAGTGATTCTTCACCGTGAGAGATAGGGCTAAAAACGACATATCTAGCTCTAGCATAATACAATATTTCATAAAGTCGTGGACCAATTCAGATGAGAAATGTGGATGAGTTGGTAGGTGACAAGAACAAGCCGATTGATTTGGTTCAGGTCTGGATGCAGATCTGGCCAATCAGTGGATACAAAACGTTAACTGTTCAGCCTGGCAGCCTGCACATGGCGAGCGTGCGAGTATGCCATACTCCTTCAATATGAGTGGAGGGAGACCGTCCTGCAGAATAAATGGTATAAGGAGTGATGTTCATACATCAGGAAAATGGAAAGGTTAAGGTAATTTAGGGAGATAAGTGAGAGGAAAATATGAAAAAAAAAAATTAGCTCCAGATACAAGATGTCATAAAGCAGGTGAAGTCAAGGCTGGATTGTGGAGCTCAAGGAAAAGGTTATGATGTCACAGATAATCAGGGACTCTAAGGTCAAGCTCATGATGGAGTTGCTGTTATTTGCTAAAGAGGAAGCAGGAACGATAAAAGTCAGTGTGCTGGAGAAGATGAGTGTGAAAGTAAAAAGGAGGCTTAAAGATGTTATGAGTAGCATTAACGAGTAGAGGTTGACTCAACACACGAGAAAAACAGGTGCGGTTCTGATTGGCGTGAAAACCATTAGGTGAGCTGTCCCATTTGAAACAGACACAAGTAAAAAAAAGGCCACGAAACCCATCACACATGTATCGGCAAACTTTCCTACGATTTATGAACACACATAAGCAAGTGTTAACTGGAACCATCAAACCACGGCTCGGTAAGAACAGATAAAAGCATAAAGCAGCACAACCACCACGACTATATAATCACAGGTAGGATAAACAAAGTACAGGTGGCAGCCAATGTATAATGTACACCTTGTCAAAAGCACTTACAGTGTTTCACAGTGTTTAGAACAATAGCCTGGTGACACAATGTGACACCTCAAAACAGCTTCCTCAAGCTATTGGACCGAAGGGTGCTGTTACCACAGCAGAATTTGACCGTACAAGCCACACAACAAGCACCCAAACCACGATGATCACGTAAAAGTAAGGGGTGACCAGTTTACTTTGGGACCGTGACTTTCGTTTGAGTTCACAGTTCAAGGCCAGTTTAAAATCTGGCCTAGGCCGAGGCCTAACCAGATACGGATCCGCAAACTTGGAAGGAAAAGACTCATCAACAACTTTGTCTACAACAATGACTTTCTCTGATTTGGACAAGGAAGACAACACATCAGATAATTGAGCTCATGGATGTGAAACCACAGAAGTCATGGATACATCTCGATGATTGAAGGAAATGCACCATTCAGCAATTGGAAGGTATAACCAAGCTTGAAATGAACCCTCCCAAAATCTGCATTGCCCATATATTTTTCCTCCAAAGCAAAACAGTTTGTGTGACATTTTGTACAATGTGTTAATAAAGATTTTATTGCCACATTTTGTACAACTCTGCACTAATAAGCATCGATGAAATACTACAGTGAGGGCCTTTACACGTATCAGCGAGACAACGCACCTTTCTGGACGACACTATACCATGGCTGTTAGAAGATGCTTTTGAGGAAACAATGTTGATCATCTATCGAGTCCGGTGTGGAGAAGACACTTTAACCCAATTGAAGACACAGGAGGGCCATTATGCCTGGTGTTGGCTTCATGGTTAGGGTGGTGGGCTTGAAAAGTCTTTGGTATAACTCAGGTCGGGGTTCGTACCGCCATCCTCCCAGATCAGAGCAGATGCTCAACCATTACACCGCCGAGTCTGCTTGAATAAACTCACCCTAACCCCAATGCATATACATTATCCATTTCCTTACTGTCCCAATACTTTTGTTGAAATGGTGTACAACATGCAAGAATAATAGAATACCCACTCCACATGAGCAAGTACGGTGTAGAGTCGGGAGTATTAATAAAGGTGAATAGTAGTTGTACCGCACACCCCATCTCTCTGTTTAACTCCCTCGCACCTGTCTGAGCCCCGCTCTACTGCATCGCTCGTGCCAAGAATAATACGATTCCAAAAGCAGTTGAAATGATGATGTTTCATCGGATGAGCTTTTTTTTTTGTTGTTTTGTTTTTTCTTCTGCAGAGCATCAAGGGTTGAGTGAAAATCTGCCCGTGAAGTCTTTCATTATCCTTTGAAGAGAAGGGGGGAAGCCTCGGACCTATATTAGATGCAACATTAGGGCGACATGTCGACAATATTGATTAATAGCGGAGTGCCAGCAATGCTCCAATAAGTGGCTTCAGCCTCTCTCACAAGCCACAAATCCTGCGTCCGTCTGACCATCCATCTGACCATGGAATACACCGTCCATCCACTGCCCTCATTTCCTACAATAGGCCTCTACTCTCTTAGAAACGCTCTTCTTGGACGTCGTTAATCGACGTAAATGATGGCATTTATGGTTAAATGTTTGTATCGTTTACATAAGCTAATGCCTGTTCACAAACACAAACCCCATTTCAGTCCCTTCACCCTTTTATCAGAATTAATGGCAATTTCATAGTACAAAAGATTTGATTCAGCACGAGCAGTAAGAACAAAGTTTACCTTGAACTTCGACAAACCGCTAACTGTGCCTTGATCAAATAGCAAACACACTTTCAAATCGATAACTAACCTGTAATCGACCAACATGTGACCATCTTCACATAACCAATGAAATGAAACCACAACCTTTTCAAAAGTGAAGGACAATGTACAAGGTATTTGTGATGAGAAATGTACAAAAATATATTCCATGAAAATCTACAAAATCATTGTATTGACGATCGAGAGGACGTGTTGAGGTTGTTTGAGTTAAAGTTGAGGGTTCCCGAGTTGCACATTTTAGTTTCTTCAGAACTAATGTAACACCTAATGGAAGAGAGGGTACACCAGACAGAGTAGGGGTGCACCACATGGAGTAAGAGGGGGTGGGTGCACCGCACTAATACAGGGAGGGGGTGCACTGGATGGAGCACGGGAGAGGGAGGTTCACTGCATGGAGTGCCAGGGAGGGGGTTGCACTGGAAGGAGTATGGGGGTGGGGCACCACATGGAGTACCAGGGGGGGGTGGGTGGGTGGATGCACTGGACAGAGTACAGGATGTGCCGTATGAAGTAGTTTATTCCACTATATTCTCATTCCTCTGTCCTACTTTGTTTATCCTTTTGTCATTTTGATGTCTCCATCTACTAGCTGTCCCAAATGACACATAAGGGTGAGATAGACCTAAAAGACATAACATAACACACCCTTATACTTACACCCTGCAAATAGGTAAGCTAAGCAACATTGGTCCACCATTCTACAGGTTCACTCTGTTATTAAAGTATTATTAGCAACTGCTTTAACCACACAACTCAACACTTCAGTCCATACATCATCTGAGGATTCTTAAAACTCATACAAGAGGTACATGCATGACAAGGACGTTGGAGGAAACGGTGAAATTAACACGAGATGAGGAAAACATGCTGAGATTCTTATCTGTGCCAGTTAAGATTTTTGGTGAAGATCCTCAAACCATCATCACCATCAGCTGATCCCATTTTAAAGAAAACAAAGCAAAGGATAAGGCCACAAAACAATCACATTGGTCCAACATCCAACGGAAATACTAGGTGTGCTGCAAAATGACGCTTTTCTTCTCTATTGTAGTTGTAAATGTGTCATCATTTTATGGGCCACCCGCACACAAAATGCGCCCAGAACATCTGCGACAGCGATCCCCGAGGACCCTTTTCACCATTCTATATACAGGCCTATACGGCACACCTGTCCTGCTCGTTTACTTTCATTCGTGCTTCTCTCTTCCTCGGGATGCCTCGTGGTACAAGATGCTCACCACAATGTCAAGAGTTGGAATGATTGCCAAAGCTTCAGCATGGCGGAGAGCGAATCGTTAGGTGTCGCTAATTAGCTAAGAAACTATGCAATGACTTTGGGAATTCTGAATTGCTGAGAAGGTTCTTGCGAGATGGTAAGAAAAGGCAATTGGTTTGTGGCTTCTTCAAACACTCTTCGATCCTCACGGTGATTCAATTTACTCCCAGTCTTTTTTTTCAAGGACTAAAACTCGTCATGCGCAGCACAGGCTTGACTGTATTACATTGTGGGTGTCTTCATTTCATGCAGGAAGAGCAATATACGATCGGTGTGGAGATTACCAATCATATAGCCATGATAGATGTAAGGAGGGAGAGAAAGGGTAAGGGAAAAGGAGGGTTGGAAGGAAAGAGGAGGGAATGGATTGGTACAGGAAAGGGTAGGGTGTTAAAAAAACAAACAAAAAAAAAAAACAGCATTTTGCATACGTAATAAATATATGACTCATAATTGAGAAAGAACAAAGATGGTGACAAAAGCTTATTTTCATTTTCTTCATTATTTTTTCTACCTCTCAAATTTGTCCAACACAACCATCATCTAGTAATCAAATACAACTGGAGAGGACTGCAGTGGTTCTCATGAACCCATATCCTTTCATAGCTACACAACACAACACCTTTGAAAGCATTTTCTCTCCTACACTCCACTTCATCCCATAAAAAGGTTGTCCATCATGCCTGCTCAAACAATCACTACGCAGCCAATTGCCTTCTGAGCCTGGAAGGTGCAACTTAACTGATTGGTGATTGCAGACCACTGCAGAAGATGCACTCGCACACGTAAACGAACCACCCGGATGCTAACTTCGTATTTCAAACCCTCCAGGTGCTCAATATATATATATATATATATATTGTATACCCTTGTCGAGGCTCGTATGAAGGCTTAACACACAACGCACAGCAAGGGGGCATGAGACGAGAGGGGCAGGAGTGGAAGGACAAAACAGTGGGGAACAGAGACATCAGGAGATCTGTGGAAGGGAGAGGGATGGGACGGTGAACAACTATGTGCAATAACGAAGGAAAAACTGAAAAACGGTTTTCAAAAATTTTTTCATCAAATGGATGTGGGGATTCGGATGATCAGCAACAAAACAATTAAAAACTAGAAATGGCACTCAGTAGAGTGCATTACCTCCGCCATGCAATGCCTGATCCACGAGAACATATCGGGCCCAATACATTTTTTGAAACATCATGCTTACAGTACTATAATCATTTTTAGCCCTCTCTCTCTCTCAATGGTGAAGAATCACTTAACAATTAAATAACTCTCGTATCCAGATCCGGATTCGGATCTTCACCAAAATCAAACCAATTCGTCCTTGTCACACACCCAACCTGTCACCAAGTTTTTATCCGAAATCCGTCCAGGGCTTTGAGATTCCTGCACAAACAAACAGACAGAGGTGAAAACATAACCTCCTTCCCGCTTCAGTTGTGGAGGTAATAAATGGATTTCCAGGGAGGTATGGTGGGAGGGACATCTGAACTATGCTCTACAACAATTAAAATAAATAGAAGTGCTGGAATGGCCATCATAACAAGAAGATCGATGAAGAATGGATACCATTGACATTTTCATCCACACAGATTATCCTTCGATTCTGACCGTGAAATGCACACGACTCAGAGTGATTGGCAACACTAGCAGTGCAAGCGTCATAACCACCAGTTCACTCCCCTGGACACCGGTCATGACCAAGATGCCCTCACTGATCAAGTGTCGGAATCCTGAGGTTGACGAGCTGATGGACCGATTAATGGCACAAGTGCAAAAAAGCACCACCAAGGAAGCGATGAGAGACCATTCAAAAGAGGACTTTATGGAGATCGTTTATAGTCGCTGTTGAGATAGACTGGACTCGGACATTGCGTGGCCATCTTAAGCGTCCACTTTATTACATGGCTGAAAAACGTTTTCCATCCATTGGCTGATTTGTGGAAGAGCTGAGCTGTTCAATGTTTTTGGGGGTTTTTTTGAAGATTTGTTTTCAACAAGTTGTTCTCTCCTTCGGCCAGTGAGTGAAGGACACCAAATGTGTTTTTATTGCGATTTCTTTGTCCATTGATTGAGCCCGGCATGGACTCGACACAACTGTTGCAGCAACGGGCTGCCAATGGTGGAATGCAAAACGCAGGATTATGGACGCGCATGGAATCGAGCACACCGTGGGATGCGCACATGGAACCGAGCACACCTGAGGAAGCGCATGAAACTGAGCACACCTGAGGACGCACATGCAACAGACACACATGGACATACACACCATGGGGACCACCACAAAACACGGAGGACACGCACAGACAGACAGCACCATGTGGGATGCGCATACTGGGGGACGTGCATGGAATCTAGTATACGGAGGACACGCGTGGAATCGAGTATAACAGGGACGCGCGTGGAATCGAGTATACCAGGGGACCGCGTGGAATCGAGTTACCAGGGGACGCGCGTGGGAATCGAGTTATACCAGGGACGCGCGTGGAATCGAGTATACCAGGGGACGCGCGTGGAATCAGCACAAACCGGGGACGCGTGTGGAATCGAGTAAACGGGGGCGCGGGAGAGCCGTGATCGTAATCCAGGGGCGCCGTGTTGGAATCGTAGTATACCGGGGACACGCGTGTGGAATCGAGTATACCGGGGGAACGCGTGTGGAATCGAGTAAACCGGGGGATGCGTGTGGAATCGAGTATACGGGGACACGCGTGTGGAATCGAAGTTAAACCGGGGGACGCGTGTGGAATCGAGGTAAACCGGGGGTGCGTGTTGGAATCGAGCTATACCGAGGGGACGCGTTTATGTGAATCGAGTATACCGGGGGACACGCGTGAATCGAGTAAACCGGGGACATCTCTTCTC
>CM068957.1:97804823-97826005 GCA_035128595.1 Eptatretus atami | reverse complement strand
TATACAGAGACCAGGGAAACTACACCGAAGGAGTGACAAATCCTTCGTTTCATCATCTGCTCGTTGACCGGTGTTACCTCAATTATCATTGGAGTCAACTTATTGGACACAGCTGCAGCAACTCCTTGGGCATGATAACCATCAGAGTGACCAGACCAAAAGTAGGTGTAACCACCTGCCATTATCTCGTACCTTTGTACCTGTGAGAGTGCATCGCACATAGTGGCAATAGTCAACCTTCAACTCTGAAGCATCTATATATTAATACTGAAGGACCAATTTGGTGCTCCTCCGAGCGGTCGCGTCACGTTTTTCTCGGTACTGTGACCTGAGAAGTTTTGACATGGTGTACGTCAAAGTAGACATGTGCACAAATCAGGGGACTTCTTCACAAGGAGTAGTGTACACCCAAAATGTCGTGTACAAGGACGTTATGTAGGCCTCATTAGATAAGGCCATGGATTAACGTGTGGAGGCTTGGATCGGCTCTTATAAGCCGCCACTGGTTGTCATATTGGGCTCATGGAACAGAATCTGTCTGTGACGGGGTTCGGCTAGTATATATATATTATATTATAATATATATATATATATTTATATATAATATATATATATATAATATAATGTTATATATATATATGTATATAATATGTTTATATATTTTATATGTATATATATATATAGATGTTATATATATATATGTGTATATATATATGTTATATATATATGTTTATATATATATATAGACTTGGTGTATATATATATATATATTATATATATATATATATATATATATATATATATATGTATTACTCAGCAGAAATCCATTCATCGCCGACACCACCCAGGCAGTCTCGGACACTACGGACAAAAGTGGCGACAAATGCATTGTCATACTGTCGCAGGCTGACCAGGTGTCTTGTATGTTACAGGATTGTCCTGTTTCATACTTTCCTGGGATGCCATTTGTGTCTGTGGTCATGCCGTATCGTGCTGTGTCGTGCCATATTCATGCTGTCTTACCGTGTTGTTGCTGTGTCGTGCCGTGTCATGCCGTGTTTGTGCTGTGGTGCCATGTTTGTGCCATGTCGTGCCTTATTTGTGCCATGTTTGTGCTGTGTTATGCTTGTGATGTCATACCATATTCGTCCTATGTTTGTGCTTTGTCTTGCTGTGGTTCCGTGTTCATGCTGTCGTGCCTTATTACTTCTGCCACCGAAGGTGAAGGAGGTTATGTTTTCATCCCTTTCTGTCTGTTTGTTTGTCTGTTTGTCTGTTTGTGTACAGGATGTCTCAAAAAGTTGTGGACAGATCCAGATGAAATTTGGTGGTAGGTTGGGTGTGTGACAAGGACGAACTGATTAGATTTTGGTGAAGATCCGGCACCGGATCCGACTACAAGAATTTTTTCAGTGATTCTTCACCATTGAGAGATCGGGCTAAACCGATATATAACACGATATCTCAAAAAGTTATGGACGGGTTCGGACGAAACTTGGTGGACACGTTGGGTGTGTCGCAAGGACGAATTGGTTCGATTTTGGTGAAGATTTGAATCCGAATCTGGATACGAGTATTATTAGATTTTTTAAAGTGATTCTTCACCATTGAGAGATGGGGCCAAAAACGATATAGTACTGTATAGCATGATATTTCAAAAATGTATTGGGCCCGATATGTTCTCATGGATCAGGCATTGCGTGGCGGAGGTATGTCCTCTACCGAGTGCCCTTCTAGTTTGTACTGTGTTCATGCTGTGTTTGTGCTGTCTTGCCACATTCGACTCATGTTTGTGCCGTGTGGTTGGTGCTGTGTCTTGATGTGTCTTGCTGTATCTAGCCGTGTCGAGTCCTGCCACAGTGGAGGGGGAGGGGGTGTGGGTGGTTATGGTATGTTGGTGATTGTTGATGAGGGATTGTGGGATGATGGGTATTGTGGGGTTATGGTTGATTGTGGATTGTGGATGGAGGTGGGTTTGGATGGTGGTGGGTATTGTGGAGTGATGGTGGAGGGGGTTGGGGATGGTGGTGGGCATTGTGGGGGGTGATTGGTTGGTAGGGTATGGTGGGATGGGGTGTGGGATGGTGGTGGGTATTGTGGGGTGATGGTTGATGGAGGATTGTGGAAGGGGTGTGGTGCTGGGAAAAGAGGGGAACCCTAAAAGTTTTAGCATCGTTGGTGAAATCCTCTCAGGAGTAGATGATAGGCATTACATACATACATTCTCTCCACTATAAATAGACGGTGGTTCATTTAACTTGTAGAAATTTGTGTTGGTAATATATCATTATTTTCAGGTGCTCTTGTGATAACTGCCAGGCAATGGCAACAGGTGTTTGATTCACCGCTCAAATTGCCTGTGTATATATGCTGGTAGCTGGGTAGAGATGGTGTTAGTTTTGAGTGACGACTGTTTCTTCCGCTTAATTGTGGTGGATAACCACAAGATCTAGCCATCTCTGTTGTTTCATAACAGTGCTCTGTCAAATGTTCTGAGCACAAAAGCAAACATTTTGTCGGCCCGATCCACACGCAAGTATTTTGGACAAACATTGTCCAATTTCTGGCAAACTTAGGATCTTTTGGCAATTGGTGGAGCATGAAACCATCTCCATTTGTATTACTACAAGCACCAAGGATGCATCGACTCGGCATACTTGTGGAAAATCGAAAATTAGTCGCCGTTTGAGTTGGATCCTTCCGCAATGTAACCGGGAGAGAGGACGGATATGACGGTGCACTACCTGTTGCAATGTCATGGATAATCTGAAGTAAACAAAGATTTTGACTCTCATTCGCAAATTTACTTACTTTATAATTCGGAAATCAAAAAAAAGACACCTCATATCTATTTTGTAGGGTATCCAAGGATAGATTAGTGTTGAGATGGTCTGAGCATTTGGGTTCCCCTTTAAACCAATTTGAGGCCTGTGCTACTGTCAGGAAGTGTAGATCCGTCCAGGCACCCAAGCAGCTGTAAACCTGAATGAAATGACCATCGGATCATTATCATTTCCTCTGAATCTTCAGGATTCTTCATCTCAATTTATGATGTTTTCTCATAAGACCAGGAAGGTTAGAAGGTAACTGTCAAACTCGCTATTATTATTCGCACCCATTGGACTTAGTCCGAATCAGGGGCTTATGGATTTGGTCTCGATTTTCGTGTGCGTGCATGTGTCCGCAACCATATCTTGGACATGTATAGCCTTTTATTTGGACTTGGCACAAAGACAACACCTGATGGTATACATATGCACGTCATTTTTTTTCGACATCAGAACCAAGATGGCCGCCACCGCCATTTTAGTTGTAAAAAAAAAAAAAACGGGTGTTGAACACGTTCGCAACCATTTCTCAGACAAGCATTTCCCGATGTTGTTCAAACTTGGCACACAAATAAAGAATGATGGCTTGCATAAGCACATCATTGTTTTTTTTTTGAGATAAGATCCAAGATGGCCGACTGGTGGCCATTTTAGTTGTAAAAACACGATGTTGAACATGTCCTCAACCATTCCTCGGTCATGCATTTACCGATGCTATTCAAACCTGGCACCCAGATAATGAATGATGGCTTACATATGCATGTCATATTTTTTTTTGAGATGACATCCAAGATGGCTGACTGGTGGCCATTTTGTTACTTAAATGTGTCCCCAACCATTTCTCAGACATGCCAGGTCCGATTTTGTTCAAACTTGGCAGAAGCACAATGCATGATGGCATGCACGTGCCCCTCATTTTATTTTGCGATCTGCTCAAAGATGGCTGACTGGTAGACTGGTGGTCATTTTAGTTGGACATAAATATGGGCTAGCTCTTTACCTCCTGACAGCAAAATTACTAAAACAATGGAGGCTATGACATTTTATGTCTTTCTTACTTGTTATTATTAATATTATTGTTAAAAACAATTGTGGACACAGTCAAGGCTCATGGAAGATCTGGAAGCCAGAATGGATCAGGATGCAACAGAACAAAATAAACAGTACAAAAAGAGGGGGTAAACAGCAACAACAGGGCCCGAGGGACAAAATAGACGGAGACGGACAATCGAGGAATGCAAGTAAGGATGAGGGGTGGGGACACAGGGGCTAGACAAGATGGATACAGGAACAAACTCTCAGGAAGGAGAAGCTGGAAATTTGAATGAGGTGTGCTTGGGTGGGGTTAACAGAGGTAGAAAATATCATGCTTTTGGATGGGGGATTATCTGTGATGGTGGTGAAGAGCTGTCTTGAAGACCTGGATGGAAGAATGAGAATAAGGAGAATGTGGAAGTTGGTTTCACAGGTGGGGAAAAAGAGGAACAAATGACTGGAGGTGAGCAGTGATTCTGGATTTAAGTAGTTTCACCAGAATGGGTTTGATGGTGGATCGTTTATGCCCTGCAGAAACCTGGGTGGGGGAACAAGGAGATAGCAGATGGTGCAAGACCAGATAGGAGGTGGAGAGGATTGACCACAGACCTGTCTGCGATGGCAAAGTGATAGGCCCATAGACTCAACTTCATCGTGGGAGATTCCAATGATCTTGAAGGCCTGACTTTGTATGATGAAGGATGCCCAGTCGGTGACTGGCTTTGGAGGCCAACTTTAAAATGTGGTTTGTCCAAGAAAGATTATGGCTGAGAGTAAAACCCAAGAGTGTGAGTGACTGAACTTCTTTGAGAGGATTGTTTTAAAATAAAGTAGATGGCGGATGGAACGTGGGGTCGCGAGACTCCTTTCGGAGAGAGATAGCAAGAGTGTGAGATTTCTCAGGATTGAAAGACATATTCCAAGTCTTTGTACAACTTGTGATTTATCAAGGTCTGAAGAGAAGGAATTGGCTGCTGCCTGCCAATCTGAAGGATGAAGGATGTCATGGCAGAGGGTGCAGTCATTTGTAAATCGATGAAGAGGATTCCCCAGAGAGTCAGAGAGATCGTTGATGAAGATTAGGAATAGGATGTGGCTTAGAACACTGCCTTGGGGGCACTTCAGCCTTGACGGCGAGAGGAGATGAATATTCCATTGAGAGCCACATGTTGACTACGAAACTGAAGGAAGTCAGTAACCCAAGAGTTGAGATGGCCTTGGATGCCATCGGCAGAGAGTTTGAGAGAGCAAGCCAGTATGCCAGACTGTATCAAAAGCACAAGATATGTCCAGACACACAACCCTGATCTCATGCCTGACATTGAGGGCCTCCATCAATTGTTGGGAGAGTGGAAGCAGCATGTCCAAGGTGGAGTGACATGGTCTGATTCCAAATTGATGATCTGAGATGAGGAAATTGGGAAAAAGGAATGACTTTATGTCAACTGCGATGATGGCTTTCACGACATTGCTGATGATTGGAAGTAAGCCGATAGGTCTGTGGTTAAGGGGATCAGTTTTTGCACCTTTGCATGTACTGCAGTGATGTTGGCTGACTTCCAAGCAGATGGAAGATGACTTAGGGCAAATGATGGGGTTAACAGAGCAGAGAGAGGATTGTAGGAGCAGCAGCAGAGCAGGTTATTAGAACACGTGAGCTGATGCCGTCCGGTCCAGCAGCAGAGTCAGAGTTGTGGGTTGAAAGAACTTTCTCAAGTGCAAAAGACAGAGTCCAGGAGCAGTTAGGTACAATTGGGAAGGGTGTATATGGAGAGCGAGTGGATGAGACTACAACATTTGGAAGCAAACACAGAATTGAGGCATTCGGCCTTCTCGTGAGCGAAGTCAGCTGTCGTGCCATTTTAACTGAGGGAAGGGATGAAAAGGGAGCATGCACCAGAGACAGGCTTAATAAGGTACCACACCACCTGGTTTTGGGAGGGAGACAAGTTTGAAAGTTCATTGTTGAGGTTGGACAGATGTTTTCTGGCTCTCCGAAGAGTGGGCACACACTTGTTGCGGACTTTGTAGAAAGATCCGAGATTACCTTTGGTTGGGTTTGCCTTCCAGGAAGAGAACGCGAATTGTTTCAAAGCAACTGCCTCACCACAGGATTCAGTGTATCATGGGTAGGAGGATGGGTGAAATATGGATCTGTGCATAAGGGAGAGAGAGAGCGAGATACAGACAGAGACAGAGACAGACAGAGAATGTTTCTGTGGAAGAATTCATAGTTTGAGTTAACATCAGGGGCAGTAGATCTTGTAGACCAGTCATGAAGTGAGATAGCTGCTTGCAGTCCCTCCCATTCTGCCTGAGTGAACTGCCAGCCTCGCTGGCACTGAGACGACTCTCTGAGTATAGCCAGGTGGCTCTCTGCGAATATCAAAATTTCAATCTCCAGCCCACCACCACTGCCTCATGGTCTCTCCTCATTCCACGACTGAGCTTACTGCACCCCCTTGAGACCCCGTTCGCATCCTCCTGCAATCCCCTTTCGATTGTAATGTGGTGCCTCATTTGGTATCCTCCATGAATGTTCCCTTTACCCCCATTTTGTCTGTTGTATCTGTTACTCCCTGTCATGCTTCTCTCACACAACCCTGATACACATCTATGCAAATAAATGTCAGTGTGAGTGTGTGTGTGTGTGTGTGTGTGGTTGTGTCCTTCATAACTCCAAAACCATGAAACATAGCAGCTGAAACTTTCCCTGAATGCTAAGGGAACTCCAAGGAAGTGCTTGAGTGAAAATTGGGTGTTTCGGTTAATCAAACACCCTTTTGAAGATGATTAACGGCATTATTTAATTATTCCTTTTTGGAGGCGCATCCTCGGCCACCTGTCTCTGGGGACTTAAAGCGCGTCCTTGTTACCTCGCCAGGGTCTGAAGCCGCCATGTTTTGGCTTGCTCAAACCTTGCCATAACTTGGAACAGGCCCAATGATTTCTTAACGTAAAGTTTTTTTTTCACTCTCCTCACTCATATTATCGAATGCCTGTTCATCATAGCTAACGAATCAACTGTTACATTGCAATGCTTATAAACGCCCAGCGACGCCAAACGTTCGTGGCTTTATTTCATTTCTGCACATGCCATAACTGAGAATTCTTTAAACTAAGCTGATTACAAAACTTAATCTCCAGATTTAAACTTATCAGCAGTTTTGACTCCGAAAAAGTATTAATTTGCCTATTTTGGACATAGTTTGGACATAGCTATGGCTTGCCAACCATTTAATTGAATGCTTGCTTGAGTGCTTAATCCGCTTGCCGAGCGCACTACAGTGGACGGCGATACAGTTCATGGTCCAATCAATTGCTGCAGTACAGTTCGCAGTTGCTACAAGGGAGAGGTACAGTATGGGTATATTTTGAATCTGCAATTTCGGACTCTCCACGGGTGTGTGTGTGCGTGTGCGTGTGTGCGTGTGCGTGTGCGCATGCTTGGTTACGACGCCGTGGTGGCAAAGTTTCATCTCGAATCTTGAAGGTTTTAACTTTTAACCTCAGCAGCTGTACGAGCAATCATGTTTCCTTTGTCTTTGTGACTGTTTGTTTATAAATCAATTGGTTATTTTATATGACTCGGTGCAGTACTTTACAAAGGCTATATGCGATTCTCTTTCTGAGTTTCAAGCAAAATATATATGATAACACCCGATTTCCGAGCCATTCTCCGTATTAACATGTTTTCTCAATTAAAGAGCCAAGTTTTTTTCCATACCCTGTCAATGATATGTGTGTGTGTGTGTGTGGTGTTGTGTTTGTGTGTGTGTGTGTGTGTGTGTGTGTGTGTGTGTGTGTGTGTGTGCGCGTGCGTGCGCAATGTTTATTCATAAAGCATAACACATTCTCTGCGAACTCCCCTACCCCCCCTCTCTCTCTCTTTGTCCCATCCTTGCTCACCCGTCCTAATACAGCGCAGCATCCTCCCACACACCTCTCTCTCTCTCTCTCTCTCTCTCTCGCAAACGTATCTGGACGGTGGTTTTCTCCGCACGTATCCGAGGTCGTTATCTCCACACGTATCCCGAACGGTGGTTATCTCCGCGTTCCAAACATGGTGTTTTCCGGCAGTTCCGAACGGTGGTTATCTTCCGCAAGTGGTCGAATGGTGGTAATCTCCGCACGTATCCAACGGTGGTAATCTCCGCACGTATCTGAACAGTGGTCATCTCGCACGTGTCTGAATGGTGGTTATCTCCGCACGTATCCAAACAGTGATTATCTCCGCACGTATCTGAATGGTGGTTAGCTCCAGATGTATCTAAAGTGTGGTTATCTCCACACGTGTCCGAAGGTGGTTATCTCCGCACGTGTCTGAACGGTGGTTATCTCCGCATGTGTCTGAACGGTGGTTATCTCCGCCCATATCCGAACGGTGGTGATCTCCGCATGTGTCCGAATGGTGTTTACCTTCGGACTGTGTCCAAACAGTGTAGTCTCCACACGTGTCCGAATGGTGTTATCTCCGCGAAGTGTTCCCGATTGTGGTAATCTCCTGCACGTATCCGAACGGTGGTAATCTCTGCACCTATCTGAACAGTGGTATACTCGCACGTGCTGAATGGTGGTTATCTCCGCACATATCCAAACAGTGATTATCTCCGCACGTATCTGAATGGGTGGTTTAGCTCGCAGATTGTATAAAGTGTGGTTATCTCGCACGTGTCGAACGGTGGTTATCTCCGCACGTGTCTGAACGGTGGTTATCTCCGCACATATCGAAGGTGGTGATCTCCGCATGTGTCCGAATTGGTGTTTTACCTGGACGTGTCAAAACGGTGGTAGTCTCCACACGTGTCCGAATGGTGGTAATCTTCGCATGTGTCTGAACTGTGGGTATCTCCTCTGTATCTGAACAGTGGGTATCACTGTATCGAACAGTGGTTATCTCCACACGTATCCGATGGTGGTATCTCCGCACATGTCGAACGGTGGTGATCTCCACACGTGTCAGAACGGTGGTTATCTCCACACTGTGTCTTGAATGGTGGTTACTCCACCATAGCCGAACAGTGGTTATCTCTGACGTATCCAAAGGTGGTAATCTCCGCATGTATCCGAAGGTGGTTTCTCTGCACGTATCCGAATGGTGGTTATCTCCACAAGTATCCAAATGGTGTTATCTTCGCAGTATCCGAACGGTGGTTATCTTCGCACGTATCCGAATGGTGGTATCTTCGCACGTAATCCAAAACGGTGGTAATCTTCGCACGTATCCGAACGGTGGTTATCTCCACAGTGTCTGAATGGTGGTTATCTCCACAAGTATCCAAATGGTGGTTATCTCACACGTATCCGAACGATGGTTATCTCTGCACGTATCCAAATTGGTGGTTATCGTCGCAAGTATCCAAATGGTATCTTCGCAGCGTATCCGAACGGTGGTATCTCTGCATGTGTCCGTATGGTGTTATCTCCGCAAGTGTCCGAACGTTGGTAATCTCCGCACTTATCTGAACGGTGGTTATCTCGCATGTTCTGGTGGTTATCTCCGCACGTATCCGAACAGTGATTATATCCACACATATCTGAACGGTGTTAGCTCCAGATGTATCTGAAGTGTGCTTATCTCTCGCACGTGTCCGACGGTGGTTATCTCCACAGTGTCTGAATGGTGGTTTCTCACAAGTATCCAAATGGTGGTTAATCTCACACGTATCCGAACGATGGTTATCTCTGCACGTATCGAATGGTGGTTATCGCCGCAAGTATCCAAATGGTTATCTTTCGCACGTATCCGAACGGTGGTGTCATCTCTGCATGTGTCCGTATGTGGTTATCTCCGCAAGTGTCCGAACGTTGGTAATTCTCGCACTTATCTGAACGGTGGTTATCTCGCATGTGTGGTGGTTATCTCCGTACGTATCCGAACAGTGATTATATCCACACATTCTGAACGGTGGTTAGCTCCAGATGTTCTGAGTGTGTGCTTATCTCCGCACGTGTCCGAACGGTGGGTTATCTCCGCACGTGTCCGAAATGGTGGTGATCTTCCGCACGTTTCCGAACGGTGGTTATATTCGCACGTGTCAAACGGTGGTAGTCGCCCGCACATGTCGATGGTATCTCCGCACGTGTCCGAACTGTGGTTATCTCCTCACGTATCCGAACGGTGGTGATCTCCACAGGTGTTCGAACGGTGGTGATCTCCGCACGTGTCTGAACGGTGGTTATCTTCACATGTATCCAAATGGTGGTTATCTTCGCACGTATCCGAATAGTGGTTATCTCTGTATCTGCATGGTGTTTATCTCCGCACATATCTGTAGGGTGGTTATCTCCACACGTATCTGAACAGTGGTTATCTCCGCACGTGTCCGAACTGTGGTTATCTCCTCACGTATCCGAACGGTGGTGATCTCCACAGGTGTTCGAACGGTGGTGATCTCCGCAGTGTCTGAACGGTGGTTATCTTCGCACGTATCCGAATAGTGGTTATCTCTGCATGTATCTGCATGGTGTTTATCTCCACACATATCCGAAGGGTGGTTATCTCCGCACATATCCGAATGGTGGTTATCTCTGTAAGTATCTGCATGGTGTTTATCTCCGCACATATCTGTAGTGGTTATCTCCACACGTATCTGAACAGTGGTTATCTCGCACGTGTCTGAATAGTGGTTATCTCTGCACATATCTGAATGGTGGTTATCTCCGCACATATCCGAATGTAGTTATCTCCGCACGTATCCGAACGGTGGTTATCTCCGCACGGTGGTTATCTGCACACGTATCTGAACAGTGGTAATCTCTGCACATATCTGAATGGTGGTTATCTCCGCACGTGTCCGAACAGTGGTTATCTCTGCACGTATCCGAATGGTGGTTATCTCCGCACCTGTCTGAATCGTGGTTATCTCCGCACGTATCCGAACAGTGGTCATCTTCGTACGTATCCGAACGGTGGTTTCCCTGCACGTATCTGAACGGTGGTTAGCTCCGTATGTATCCGAAATGTGATTATCTCCACACATATCCGAATGGTGGTTATCTCCGTATGTATCCGAATGGTGGTTTTCTCTGCACATATCCGAGCAGTGGTTATCTCTGCACGTATCCGAACGGTGGTTATCTCCACACATATCCAAATGGTGGTTATCTCCACCCATATCCGGATTGTGGTTAGTTACTTGCGGACGTTGGTTATCTCCGGATGTGTCCAGACGGTGTTTATGTCCGGACAAACCCTCCCCTCACACTGCCTTCTCTTGCCCTCCCCTCACTCTGCCTTCTCTTGCCCTCCCCTCATGCTGCCTTCACTTGCCCTCCCCTCATGCTGCCTTCCCTTTCTGCACCACTCCTCACTCCCCTCCTCGCTTCCCCTCCTTCCTGACTCCACCACTCTCTTCCCTCCCCCTCCTTCCTCACTCCCCACCCCTCCTCGGTTTCCCCTCTCTCCTATTTCCCTTCTCTCTCCGTCCTCTTTCCCTTCTCTCTCCATCCTTTCTCCCTCCCCTCCTCCTTATCCCCACCCCCTTTATTTATTCCCCTCAGCGAAGCGACGGGTTATATTTGGTAGTATAAAATAAATGAAAATGATCACTCAGGCCACCTGCCTGCTTTTACCTGAGAAGGATTCTATATACAGAGAGAGCATCAGCCTGCAGATTGGAACTGGGCTTAGACATGTCCGAAATGCCTTCTCCTGTCCTTGCTTTTCCCTTGTATTCCCGGAAATGTCCTTTGTGACCTGAACATGCCGGTTTTGCTTTCAACTTCAGCCACTTATCACCACAATGCATGGTTATAGCCATTCAATGAAACGGCAAAATGCCTGTGCATGCTTTGCTTCCATTTAATTCCATTGAAATGGAGATGGTGGATTATAATCGCTGTTATTTCTATGCCTAATAGTATTTTATCAACATGCACTGAAATGCTGTTGTTTTTGCAGATTCATACCTGGCCAGATACAAGAAGGAAGACCATGACCATGGCGTCATAATTGCTAACAGTGAGAGAAACGGGCCAAAAAAAGAGGATTGAAATCTCACAAGAGAGCAAATGGAACTTTTGAGAAAGCAGCACCGAAGAGAAAAGGTTTCAGGATGATGAAGGAAAGAGAAAGACAGTCGGGACTGTATCTGGATGAACACAATCATTAAAAAACGATTTTAAAAGGGCGAATAATCAGGGAAACACAATTAATTTGAAGAAGGAAACAAGAACTGGGATGTTGGTTGAATTTGGAATATGAAATGGTAAATTTTTATGATGACAGGAATCACATTGAGCATAAAAATGCACTCTACTTTAGGCTGAGAAGAGGAAAGAGGGTTCCTTGCACACGGGAGGAATGTGTGAAGGTCTACAAAGCAGATGGGCCGCATTAGGAAGCAGTATTTTACTTTCACCTTTATTCTCACCTTCCTCTGTTCACCTGTGCTTTTAACATCCCACTTCCTTATTGGTCTGTACGCTGACAGAAAGTCTCTCCCTTTCTTTCCTCGTCCTGTCAGCCTACAAAAAGTCAGTCTCTCTCTCTCTCTCTCTCTCTCTCTCTCTCTCTCTCTCTCTCTCTCTCTCTCTCTCTCTCTCTCTCTCTCTCTCTCTCTCTCTCTCTCTTTCCTTGTCCTCGTCCTGTACACTTACGGAAAGTCTCTCTCTCTCTCTCTCTCGCTCCTCGTGATTCCGTTGCAAAATCATGACATTAAAGTGGAATGGCTACCGCTGATGATGTTTTGCACACTTCATTGAATGACGCTTGTGCATCAAATGTCAAAGAGCAAACGGTAACATTGGGACACAAAACACCTCGAGCTTTGTCGTTGAGCTTTGTGGTCGAGCTTTGTCATTGTAACCTTGTTAACCTTTAAAAACAAATCCTATGAAAGCAAAAGCGCACATAATATTTTACCGAGAGGTAAAGGATAACGGCCTAATCTGATCTCTCGGACCTGCACAAGCCGTTTTCAACTATTTTTGTGATCATTAAAAACGATACAGCGTCCACAATTGTTCCTAACCTAATGGTGATCTGATTTGACCACAATCCATCTACTGGTGCATGATTCTGCCTGGAATGCATCATTGTCCTCCTCTTATATGATGACACCCCCTCCCTCCCCTCCTCTTTCTCGCCGCCCCACACTTGTGCGCCTTCGTCGTTCTCTTTCCCTCTCTCCTCATTCTCTCCGGCGTTCTCGCCTTGCGGCTCTCCTGATACTCTCACTTGCTGTTGCTGTGGCCTTGTCGTTGGCTGCTGGATGGGCCCTCTCTCCTGCAGTTGAACATAGAGATGATGTCAGGATTGGTGGAAATGGGGGACAACTGGGAAGAAATGCTTTGACAGCAAGTGGCTTGGAAATTGATGGAGAGGAAGGGAAAAACAAACAGGGAGATGCGAAAGGAAATGATGATGGCGATGCCAGGAAAGATGGAGAACACGGTGGAGACAAAGAGGCCAGAGGAAACAGAGAGGGAGAGGGCAAAGGAAGGGATGAAGAGAATGAAAGTGAGGGAAAGAAACAAGAAAACAAAAAGTTTGAGGGAACCTTGAGGGTTCCAATTGATGGAGGAAGAGAGGAAGAGACAGAACAGCAGCAGGCTAAAGGAAAGGGAGGGTTGCGGGAAGCAGTAAGTGGATGGGCAGAGCAACAGGAAGGGCGAGACGTCGAGGAAGAAAAATCTCCACTGTCAGGTGGAGAAGTGACTCGTGGATTGTCAGAAAGGGAGAGGGTAATTGAGCCCAGCAGTGGGGAAGGGGAACAAGCAGGAGAAGGTAACGATGATGATGAGGAAGAAGATGAAGAAGCAGACGAAGTGAAGGAGGTAAGGGCAGATGGATGGAGTGGAATAGGAAAAGCACAAGCAATTGCTGGAGAAGCAACAGGTTTCGGTAAGTACAATCGATACTCGGTTTTCGCTTATTTTATCCGCAATTAAATGTAAGATTGTGAGTTTCAGATTAAGTTCCTGGCTCCCCATAAAGAAGCCCATTGAGTCTCATCAGATTGGTTATTCTTTCACAGTAAAGACTCTCTTTACGAAACATGAACCTTGATTGGCAAAATGCTTAAGACACAAGTTCCCGATGTGTACATCTTCCAAGAGGCTTTCAGTCAGAATTGTAAGGTGTAGACATTTAAAATTAAAGATGTAGACAAAAGTTAAGACGGGATGGCGACCTAGTAGGTGATCACAAGGTCAGAAACGAAATGCTTCTTCATGCTGTAGGATGTTATGTGGAAATAGACGATAAACAAACTAGAACTGCATTCGGTAGAGCGCATCCCTTCGCCAAGCTGAGCAGCTTACGTTTTGTTTTCCACTGATAGGCTGGATCTGCATCCTGACATTAACCAAAATCTATCAGCTTGCTATTGTCACCTAACCAACTCATCCACCAAGTTTTGTCATAACCCGTCCATAACTTTTTGAAATATCGTGCTACGTATCGTTTTTGGCCCCATCTCTCAATGCTGAAGAATCACTGAAAAAAATTAAAAATAATTCTCATATCCAGATCATCACCAAAATCAAATCAATTCATCCTTGTCACACACCCAACATGGCCACCATGTTCCATCTGAATCCGTCTGAACCTTTTGAAATATCCTGCTCATAAACAAACAAAAAGACAAGCAGGGGTGAATGCATAACATCCGTCCACCTTCGGTGGCAGAGGTAATAAACAGAGTTTTGTTCACAAATGAGTTAGGCTATTAGGTCCAAAAAGGGATGATGATAATTTGACAAGAATAAAAAAATCAGCCTCGGCTCATTGGACCATTGGTCCTTCCTGCATCATGTACCGTCAACGCGGCCTTATGTTCTTTCCAAAGTACAGCGTGGGGTACTCGAGTGGAATTTCAAAAGGCTTAAAATGAACAACCAGTCTCAATTGCTTTAGCTTTTCCTTCAGCACATCAAACAGCTGATGTAAGACTGGAGGAGAGAGAGAAAGCAATCAATTTGTTACCCAAAAGGACTGCATGACACCTTGCAGGGTAACAGATGCACCCGAAGGCCTTTTCAGCATGACAAGCTGTTTAATTATATACTTTGGTGTGGGTGCAGTTTCTGAACCACAGAACAACCATGAAAGCAAATGAGTAAATGTGATTATATCCTTCATCAAATGGAGGTACTATGCAAATAGATCTGCTCAAACCATCATGCAGGAAGCAGACCTGGATAAGTTTGATTCCGAGTGGACGCAGATTTGACAGAAAATAGTAAGCTTAGACCATAACGGTCCATAATGGTCGAAGCTTATTGCCGTGTGCGGTGGTATTGCTGAAACCTTTTTCCAAGTGTAAAAGGGACCTTGCAATGGATGCCTTGATTGTATTTTGTTTCTTTTTCTATTTAAAATCTAGGCAATGAAGATGTCAAGTGTGACCACCTCTTTCTCTTACTTGTAGGTCGTGGTCATGCTGTTCCCTGCCCAGCTTCTAACTCCTCTTTCTGTCTTAACGGAGGAACTTGTCATGCACTTTCTCTTCCTCCATCACTCTCCCTCCGCTCTTCACCTTCTGCACAGTCCTCTCTCACCCTTGCCTGCACGTGAGTTCAACAGCAAGCTGATGAGCCTCCATTTAAGTTCATAAAGCCGATTGCACTTTTCCCATGAAAGGAAAGCAGGACATGCGAGTTCTTCCTGTGATGTGATTTGTTGGGAGTCTTTATGGGTGATGGGAATGATTTTTTAAATTTTGACCTGCGATGGGAGTCATTTTTTAAATTTTACTTTTAATGAGCTTGTGTATTCTGATTATTCCTGTTATTTTTCTAAAAAATGAAAAACTCCAACATATATATATATATATATATATATATATATATATATATATATAATATAATATATAATATATACTAGTAAAGGTGCCCGTCAAGGACGGGCGTCACTGCAACATATGGTAAAAGACAGATAGCATGAATGTATTTTAAACAATATATTATATCATTTTTATCCATTGATTAATGAGGATGTTCATATCACTGTTAGGATCAAGGCTAGGGCTTGGACTTGGGGGGATGCTTGCAACAGAATTTTCATCAGAGGAGTGACTTGAGGAGTCTTCATATTCCTTGTTATTATTGGCATCTGCCATCACGATCGAACTCTTACTTGTGAGACGTTGAAGAAGTACTTTTACGGAGCGGTAGACTCAAGGCTCACTGAAGCACTGAAGGCTCGAAGGCTGTTTCTGTCGGTTCAAATTTCAAGGATCAAGCGGCCATTGTTGTTCAATTCAAGTTGGGTTGCCAGATTTTTATGTGCACGTGCTCAATCCCGCACCCACCCGGAAAAGACCCAAGTACACTGTCAGTACTCACCTCCACACTAAAACGATGATCATGATTTTGGGTTTAACCGTAACTGACCAGGCGATACTTTGTTGGAAGTTGGTCCGGCTGGGCAGCGGGTATCGGTC
The DNA here is from genome assembly GCA_035128595.1 of Eptatretus atami. Classification (NCBI taxonomy): domain Eukaryota; kingdom Metazoa; phylum Chordata; class Myxini; order Myxiniformes; family Myxinidae; genus Eptatretus; species Eptatretus atami. Next base: position 97,809,753 of record CM068957.1, on the reverse strand, counting down.
GATGAAAATTTCAAAACGGCAACCATGTATAAAAAAAGCAAAGAAATACTTTGTACTTAGTCAGAAAGTCATGGTTTTGTGAAGAAACTACGGCACATGGAAAGTGCAAATTCGTCAGGTATGAACTCAACTGTTTTCTCCCCAAATGGAGCGTGATTCTATGAGCCGAACTCATCTTAGTGGCCCTCTAAAAAATGGGAAACATTTTTATTTCTTTTTTGTGCAATAATTCCTCCCATTTTGCAAATGGAGTTTTTGAACTGTTTAACTACCATAATCATCAAAACGAATTTTGAGGGGCCTCTTAAGGAAGACAATAATATCATTACTATATATGTCAAAGCTTGTTTCATTTCATGCAGTAACAAAAATCTGATGGTGGAACAAAAAAAGGGGCGTGCCGAAATATTAATATAGATGTGTGTATATATATATATATATATAATATAATATATATATATATATTATATATATATATATATATATATATACGTACCGGGCGTAGTGACGTGCGCCTGTAATCCAGCTACTCGGAGGCTTGGGTTGGAGGATCGCTTGAGGACGGGAGCTCTGCACTGGGCCACGCTATGAGAGGGTGTAGGGCAGCCTGGAATCATGGCGAAACCCAATCCATATCCCTGTGTCGTAAGAGGCGACCAGGGTTGCGTCAGGAAGGGCATCCGTGTAAAACCTGTGCCAAATCAGTATGCGGATCATAACGGATGATCCGCTGTGGCGACCCCTAACGGGAGCAGCCGAAAGACGAACAACAACATATATATATATATATTTGTGTATTGGTTCACGAAAAAATATTTTCACGAAAAAAATAAGTCTCCACTATATTCGTTATTGTTGTCTGTCTGTATGTATGTGTATGTCTGTCTGTCTGTCTGTCTGTCTGTCTGTCTGTCTGTCGGTCTGTCTGTCTCGAGCATAGCTCCATGGTTTTGATCCGATCCTGACAAAATTTTGGTGGGAGGTTTATATCATGATCTAGTTGTGTTTTCCTGAAAATGGGCGTGGTGCGCCCATTATGGGCGGAGCCACGCCCAAAAAACATGTGTTTTTAGGGGTAGCCGATTTCAATTTGCATCTTCTCCTAGGGGGTTTTGTCGAATCTGACAGGGGTTTCGGTATTTGGTTAGCCCAATGGCACCTGCATAGCCCCACGGACTCGATTTTTCATTTTCGTCCCAAGGTCAAGGTCACAAGGTCACGAACTTAGAAAATTGCAAATTTTGACATAAAAAATTTTCTCCTCCGAGGGTTTGTCGAATCTGGCAGGGTTTCAGTATTTGGTTAGCCCAATGGCACCATCAAGCCCCACGGAGCTTGATTTTTCATTTTCATCCCAAGGTCAAGGTCACAAGGTCACGAACTTAGAAAATTGCGAATTTTGACATAAAACTCATACGACCGCCCAAACTTTGAGAGCTAGGATGACAATATTTTTTATGCATAATCTTGAGGTCATTCCCACCTAAAGTCTTGAAACCATTTTGCTCTATCTCGAATACCTTGCCCGTGGGCCCCTTCAAGTTTGTTTTTACGCTGATTTCATCAAAGTATGGATAATCCGATGAGTGTGAAATGCCATATAGCCTATATGACGTTATATTGTTCCTGGAATGTTCCAGAGGAAGTTTTGCACCAAAGGTCATAATCCTTGACCTTTGACCTTTAAAGGTCACAAAGGTCAAATTTTCAAAGTTGTGGGAATCGAACCGGGTTTTCGACCTCCTCGACGAACTAACTCCAATAAGCTATAGCACGTATCCTGTTTCCTTATTTTAATGTCCACAACATTGTTTTGTGACCTTTAAAGGTTATGCAAAGGTCAAATTTTTAAAGTTGTTGAACGAAACCGGGTTTTCGACATTTTGCAGCTAATAACCTGTCACTCGTACACATCATGTTGATCATTTTTATAACTTGGTCAAACATTATCACATTGTCTCATCCTTGACTTCTGAAACAATCTACATCGTCAAATACCGCTCGTGAACCATCGTCGTCTTCAGACTTGTGTATATATATATATATATATATATATATATATATATATTATAATGTGTACGGTGTGTGTGTGTCTTTCCCTTTATTTCTATACGATTCCACATCCCTTGACCAACCTCCACCAAATTTTGCATGTGTGCTAAGGCTATGCAGATTCAGGTCAAGGGAATGACTTCCCCCCACCCCTCCACCCCTCCCCCCCCCCCCCGCAGGCAATTATCTGCATGTGTAAGTTTTTATGTCTGAAAATCAAGTCAAACAAGAAAATGATGCCGTTTGGCCCATCATTGTCATGGTGCACTCATGGGTTCATCTTCGCTTCAGCTTTAAACATCAATCTTCTTGATGGTTTCCTAAAGTTTAAAGAATCTGATCTTGATTGGGTGACCCAACTTGTACTTTCATATACAACAAAAACAACTGATGAATTATTCATGAAGTATATTGAACATGCATGAGAAAAATCTCCAAAGGTGAAATTTTTTATGGGTGCTGCATCATGCTTAGTGAAACGGTTTACAAAAAAAATAAAGACAGCTTCAATCCAACCCCTTTAAGTCAGTCTTTAGGGTTAACACTCAGATTTCATTTCAGAGTACATTTGTGGTTGCGAATACCTTTAGAACAAACATTCCTTACATCAAAATAACCTGACACAACACCTACATCACGTCTCTTACTGTGTACAGTTTTACATCTCCACCATTTCAATCATCCAGACACCCAATTAGCATGAGAATAAAGGTACCATGATATAATTGTCGTCATGATGCTGAATTCTGTACAAACACAATGACCATTTTGTGCTTTGGGACATTGTGACAATGGTCAGGCTTGGCAGCTGTGCTGGATAGTGTAACAGATGGGTGATGACGTGTAAAGCCCTTTCTCTTTTATCTAGCACGACCAGTGCTTGTGCTCACATCCTGCTAAATTTAACAAGTTATAGTTTCAATTTGCAAAAGATCATTCCAAAATTGGCATTGGTGTTTGAACATCAAATTTTAATGGTTTGTGTTTTAATTCACGTGAACTGCTAACGTGACAAACCCAAGTGAATTGGCAAATAAATAAATGTTGGCCTTAAATTGTCGTAGGCTCCTGAAGGAACTTGGACATGCATTCTATGTGGGACAAGGACATTCGGAGGCATCAGTGTGTTACTATATCAATTACAATAACATTGGTAGACAATGGACAAATCCACATGTTATTTAGTGTTTGAACCTGGGATTGCAGCGTTATGAGGAAAGTGCTTGGGTGGGAGTACCAAGCAGACTGGATTTGTGTGCTTCCATTCTAGCAAAATGAATGAAATATCTCGCAAATATGTGGATGTGTATGAGGTGGCACTTTTTACAACAATACATAATCAATGGTGCTTGCTGAGAAGAAGCATCTGTGAGAGTCCTCTTTCACACCTCCCTTAAAGTTTTGTCTTATTTTAAATAACATAATCAATGGCACATCAACAAAAAATCTGATAAGAAGGGTGATTGATGAACAACTTCTGGTGAGTCGAGTGGAAGGTCAAGAACTTTAAAAAAAAAAAAATTTCATATACAATGTCAAGGCTCGTTTAAGAGCAAACACACAGAACGTATAACAAGGGGAGCAGGAGACAAGAAGGGTGGGAGAGGGAAGCACAGAACAGAGGAGAACAGAGACATTAGGAGATTTATGGAAGGGAGCGGGATACATGGGGTAAACAAGATGGACACAACAGGGACTTTCAGGAAGGAAAGCAGGGAATTTGAAGGAGGTAGGTTTGGGGTGGATTAACAGGGGTAGAAAAGATTGTGGTTTTGGATGGGGGAAGACAAGGGATGGTGGAAAGCAGCTGTTTTGAAGACTTGGAGGGAAGAGTGGGATTGAAGAGTGTGTGGGAGTTTGTTCAAAAAAGTGGGAAAAAAAGATGAATGAAAGAGTGAAGGTGAGCAGTGATTCGTGATTTTCGTAGTTTTACCAGAAGGGGGCTGCTGGCAGACCTTGAGCACTCTGCGGAAATATGGGGGAGACATATCGCAGACAGAGCAAGGGGGGGGCGAGGCCGGTGAGGAGATGGTAGAAAACAGAAAGACCACCGACCTGCCTGCGGTGAGAGAGTGAGACCCAAAGACTCAGCCTCATTGAGGGAGATACCAATGATCTTAAATGCCTTGGTTTCCACAACGTGAGGCCAAGAAAGGTGAGAGGTGGGAGCACCAGCCGAGAGGGGAAAGCAGTACTCCATCAGGCTGTAGATGAAAGCTTTGTACATTGTCAGGAGCTCAGGTGTGCCAAGGAAGGACTTTGCACGACGGAGGATGCCCAATCGGTGACTGCCTTTGGAGGCCAGCTTGGAGATGTGGCTTTCCCAGGAAAGATCATGGCAGATAGTGAGGCCCAAAAATTTGAATGAAAGGACTTCTTGAAGAGGATTGTTGAGAAAGTAGATGAGGGGATTTTCCACACGGTCCTTTCAGAGAGACACAGTGAGAGTGTGAGATTTGTCTGGATTGAAAGATGTTCCAAGTGTTGGACCAGCTTGTGATATTATCCAGATCTGCAAAGAGTGAAGAGGCTACTGCTTGCCGATCTGAGGGATGACAGATGGTACGGCAGAGGGTGGAGTCATCAGCAAAGAGATAAAGAGGATTTTTCCATAGAGTCGGAGAGATCATTGATGAAAACGAGAAAAAGCACTGTGCCCAGAACATTGCCTTGAGGAACTCCAGCCTGGAAAGGAAAAGGGGATGAGAGAATTCTATGAAGGGCCACACGTTGACTGCGACAGGAGAGGAAGTCTGCGAGCCAAGAGTGGAGATTTCCTTGGATACCATAGGAAGAGTTTGGTGAGTAGAGCGGGGTGCCAGACCATATCGAAAGCACACAGTATGTCTCGGGAAATGGCTCTGATCTCATGTCTGGC